>JANUWF010002701.1:0-1200000 GCA_026120185.1 Voacanga thouarsii
CGTGTAGATAGTTAGGTTACCTTTCTCTTTTGTCACAAGAAAAAATCTCTGTTTTGGTTCCCATTGTTGTGCTAAACCATAACCAACAAATATACCACAACACCAATAAAAAGCCACCACAAAATGTCATATCAAAATGTCAAAAAACAATAATTATTTTGACAATTGTTTATGTTATATTTGGAACCATTATTAACATTATAAAAGGTCATAAAATACATAAATTCTAATGTATGTAGATGTCACCATAGCTGCATAATGTGACAATATTATGTATTAAAAAAGATTTAAATATTTGTTCTGTCTTAACTTTATTATAAAACTAACAAATGTCACATGAAGAATTTATAAGCACATTTACATACGTTATCATAGGTTCTTATGGTAACATATGTTAATGATATTTATATATGTCACAGACTTTTCCTGACACACTTTAGAGGACACTCTTTTTATGTGTCATAATAGATTAAATGTCAGAAAAAATCCTCTATAGTGACACATAAAAATGTCATTAAAAGGAAAAAATGTTGTAGTGTTTCTTTGATTTTTGATTCTCCTATATCCTTCGTTTGATAAGCTACATTACAAACCTTTAGCCTTACATTACAAGCTTAAAAGTCCTACTTGATCTAAGTAGAATCATGATATATCTCGGATTAGTAGAAAGAGTGTATGAAAAGTAAGCATATGGAATGCATATTCTTTTAAAACTAAATTCTTTCCAATGGTTTGAGAATAGTGTGAAGTATTGTGATGGTTCTACTGAGTCATTTATCACATACACAAGTCTTGTATTGGTTGTGAAAGATGTAGTATCATGTGTTTTATATTCTTAGATGAAGAAAGTATTGAAGATATGGTTTTGAAATTGATTGAGTGATTTGTTAAACCTTGTGTTTTTCTACTTGTTCTTGATACTTTGCCTGAGGACAAGCAAAGAGCTAAGTGTGGGAGAATATGATAGGGGCTAAATTAGCCATATTTTTCATAGTTATTTGAGGTTCATTTGTAATATATTTTGTTTAATAACTAGTCATATTCCTTCATATTTGAGATTTTATCATTGAAAAGGTATTTTGTTCTTTATCCCAGATTTTTAGGGTAAAACGAAACAAAAACGTCGCAAAACATAGGAGAGGCAGCACCGGCTAGGGCCCTAGAACTGGCGCCGGCCATGCACGGTTGAAACGAACTTCGAAATGACGAAAAAATTGGTGGAACAAAGCAAAATAGAGTGGAACCGGCACTGGCTCCAAGAGTCAAGGCGGCGCCGGCTGTATTCTGGAACACATTGTGTAAAATTCGAAAAAAAATCGGCGAACGAGTGGAGAAGCAGAACATAACCGGGGCCGGCTCGGAGAGCCAAAGCGGTGCTGGCTATGCCCTGAAGCCAAGGAGGTACTGTGATTTTCTTACGCGGTTTTGGATAATTTGAGGAGTTTTAGTATCTTCCAACTTCTACTCAGCCAAGAACTTTGTACCTACGAGTTTAGGCACTTCCTAAGCCTATAAATAGATGAAAAACACAAGGGAAAAAGGGAGAATTCATTAATCATCATACAAGATTACTCAATCAAAGGAGAATTCATTAATCATTATAGAAGATTACTCAATTGAAGGAGGAATTCTTCAAGTTCAAGGAGGGTTGTACAAGAAGGTCTTCAAAAGAAGAAGAAGGAGGCTTATCTATGAGTGCTTTCTTTTTCTTTTTTTTTCTTTTCCTTGACAATGATATGTTAATTGTTTTATTGTAATTTGACATTGTTTTATGTATTCATGATATTTAGAGGTATTTGATCTTTTGATTAATTGATTGTTCTTCTTGGTATTTAATTACTTGGGCTGATTACGAGATTAGTTTATTGTTACTTTCTATTGACTTACTCGAAAAATGAGTTGATGGTGGTTTCAATTCATTAGTGTCTCTTAACTTTCTTGAAAATGGGGTTAATTTCTAAGAACTGATAAGTAAAGGTTAATTGATGTCTACCAGAATATGGATTCATTGGTTAGTTTCATGTTTTAAGTTTGCCAAAATATGGGAATTTAATCAAGGATTGTGTTCAATGCATCTTTTGGGTAAGACTGGTTGAGACAGAACTTGTGATACTAAGTTGCCTAGAAGATAGGGATTCATAGATTGAAAAAGAAGTGAGTCTATCCTAATCCTTCATGATGCCAATGGAATAATTAGTTATGATGATGGTTGAGTTCTTTAAAGTCATGTTTGTCTAAACAATGGTTTAGTTACATACTTTTCCATCATTGACATGTATATATTTTTATTTTTATTTGATTTGATTTGATTTTTCTTTTTATTTATTTTTCACTTTATCGAGTCGGTTAAACAATTAAAGAAATGTGACTAATGTCTACTTGTTCCTTGAGGATCGAGCATAGGATCGACACTCGTTTGAACCCTATGCTCGATTAATGATGAGTACGCTTGCTCATATATGTGATTTAGGTTGAACATTTTAATTTAAAGTTGATTGGGAATGTGCTTAGTTTTTGTATGATTTTTATACCAAAGTCTGAACACATTAAGTTTTTGGCACTTGAGAACGACCACATCATATAATTCTTATTTATGGCACTTGAGATTAGGACATATAAATCATAATCAGAATCAGAGGTTAATCCAAAATAGGTCTTTGGACTCATTGGAATTGGAGGAAGAGCCTCAATATGAATATTTTCTTAAGGGTAAAATGACCAAAAGGTCTTTTACTTAAAAGGCGGAAAGGGCCAAGGAAATATTAGAGTTAGTTCATACTAATGTTTGTGGTCCTATATCTTCACCAGCTAGAGGAGGTTATAATTACTTTATCACGTTCATAGATGATCACTCGCGTTTTAGTTATGTTACTTGATAAGGCTTAAGTCTAATTCCGTTGATATATTCAAGGAGTTTAAGGATGAGGTGGAGCGTCAAACATGTAAACTAATAAAAAAGCTAAGATTGGATTGTGGTGAAGATTATCTCCATAGTGAATTTAAGGACTACTTGACACATTAGGGTATAGTATTTCAGCTAACTACACCTAGGACTCCCTAGTAGAATGGAGTAGTTGAGAAAAGAAATAGAATGTTGATGGAAATGTTCAGAAGCATGATGAGTCATGCAACTCTTCCTATTTCTTTTTAGAGACATACTCTGAAAATAGCAGCATATATTCTAAACTTGATGCCTGTAACACCCCTACTAAAGGTAACAGTGGAAGCATATCAATACCGAGTGTCGCCCCGTCCAGTTACCCGGACAAGGGGTCTTTATAACGAAAAATCCAACAGAGTATGCAAGATCCAAATCCATACAACAACCCATACTGATAGTCACATGCACATATATAGTAAAGAATCTTATACATAAAAATTTTCCATTCAACATTAGTAATAAGGTGTATTATCCAAAAGGGAAACGTCCGGACCTATTCTGTTGTCACTGTGGTATCGTCCTCTATCCGTTGGTCCTTTCAACTCGGATCCTACAAAAAGTTAAGATAAAAGACACATGTGAGTGAAAATCATCTAGTGAGTCTCGTGTGTGCTAGTGTTTTTCTTATGAAATCAATTATCAATTTCATCACCGAAAATAACTTTAAAACTGGGAAATAGAAGTAATTGATGGATTTGGGTTCAATTTGTCTTAAACATGCGAAAAACATAGTTTCCAAATATATGGTCCCTAATTTGAATAAAAGTGGGTTCTTCTCCATCTAGAACGGCGAGCTGCATGCAAAGTTTAAGGAATTTCGCCTTCGACTACATAGTTTCTTATGCTAGGAATTGCACCTTAGAGCATGTCACCCGTGTCATGCCGAAGCGATGAGTGTAAAAATGTATAGCTGACCTAGCACTTAGGGATCTTTTACTTGCCACCATAAGCCAGGGGTCCCAATCCTGACATCAGTCACCATCGAGGTAGTAAGGGATTGAACATACCGAGTGTCCTCGCTCGGTATCTTGTGTACAATCCACCATCACAATCAATAGGCAATTGCTGGGCTCAAAACGGCTAGCCAGGATGACTCATCTCAATGTCATGTCGCCCTATTTGGAGAAAGACAATCCCCAGAACTGATCGGGTTACTTGGGGTCGTCTATCTCTAACATGCGATAGTACAAAGATCAAAGTCCTTGCTGAGTACTCAATGTCAACAATACTAACCTCGTCTGACTGATCAGGCCAGAGGGTTATCTGTTCCAACAAAATTTTCAAATCAAAATATTTTTGGGGCCAAATAACATTTTCCAAAATCATGTTGAAACCAAATAAAGGATTCTATTCACACATCAAAACGTGTTTCCCAGAGTATCTGGGTCATTTTCCCCGTACTCGATTACAAAATTCATTTCCAAGGGTATTCAGGTTATTTTACTCTTACCCAATTTGAAAAATATTCACAAGAGTTCCAATAAGGATATTTCAGTTATGTACCGAATACCCGAGTTCCAAAGGCTTTCATAAAACATTCCAATAAAGTCATTCCAGTCAATTTATGGATATCCGATTCCAAAATTTACCATTTTCTGAAAATCCCAAATATTTAATCCAAAAGGACTAAATTCACAAAATTCATACTTTAGTCATTCAGTAAGGTTTCCAAGCCAAATATGATGGTCAATTGAGCCCAAAATGGCATAAAATTAATTCTTGCTTAGATAAATCTTAAACATGTTCAGGGATTTCCAAAACGATATATAACATAGCATTTCATCGAAAAACAAAGCACACTAGCCTTAGAAAGAGTTTTAAAAATCTAAGGGACGCACCTCGAATCGCTTATTACCTAGCAATATAAATATTTGCTAAGTCGTCACCAAGGCTTAACAATGAATGGCCTACAATAATGATCATTCATAACTCATTTAGTATTCTATGTTTTTCAACCATAATATACATATGACTATTGTCTAAGGAAATCACTTCATTTCTCGTTCCATTTCATGCTTGAAATGAAATATAATTCTTGCACACTTATAATCCATCTTATAATACCATCCTCCTCATATGAATATAAGGACTTAATAAATCCATAAAAATTCTCATTCAATCCATCAACATAATTAAAATCAATCCATGCATTCATTTGTTCTTAATAACATTCTGCAATTTTCTAGTTTTGACACCATAACTTTCAATCCACAAATCCAAATGATGTCAAACTAATTGTAAAATATCCTTAAGACATTTCTTTACAAGCTCCAATTCATGGAGTACCAATTCTGTTGTCCATTTTGTTCAGTTTTGAACACAAAGATCCAGTAGTAAAATCTCATCACTGATTTGGCACCTTTTACTATTTTCACCATAACTTTTGATCCGTAAATCCGATTAACCTCAAACTTGCTCCAAAATGCCTCTACGATCCTTAGCTACAAAGATATATGCCTGATTTATTCAAATCCAAAAATATCACAAATTTACTGGACATAAAACCTCCCATAACTTTCTGGAAATAAGCTCATTGTCCAGCAAAACACATTCTATCTTCATTCCTTGTTTATTATATGAATACAAATTAATTCAATCCAATCTTCCTGTTAACACCCTTAAAGCCACTGATTTCCAGTCATACACCAAACAGAAAATTTTACCATAGCACAGCAAGAAAACCGGCAGCCTCAATCATAACATATATCCTTGAAAGTTTCTTAACAATTATCTTATTTCCAACTTCATTTCTTTTTCCTAATTCAAGAACAACATGCAACCATAGTTAAGTCTCTAAACACTTCCAAACCTCCATCAAATATCACACAAACACAGCTAATAAGATGCCATCCCATCCACCACATATACATGCACACAAGAATAGTTTTCACACAACTTCACCCAGCTAGTTTCCATAATTCATACATAACCTCTCATAATATGTATACCAAAATGATCTCCATGCTTTATATAATAACTTTACTTCAAGCAAGGTGGATCCTTACCTTTCTTTGCTGTGTTTGGAAGCCAAACAGCCCAAGCATCTTCTTGTTTTTCCTTCTCTCTCTCTCTCTCTCTCTCTCTCTCTCTCTCTCTCTCTATTTTCTGAATTTTCTCTTTCTTTCTTCTCTATTTTCTTTTTCCTTTCCCTTCTCTTTTCTTCCTTGTTTGCTGCAAAATTCTGGCTGTCTAAAGCCATTTTAGCCAGCCTTCATGGCCTATATATAGAGAAATATGGTCTTCAAGTTAAGGATGCATTAAATGGTCTCGAACAATTGGAAGCCCTTGATTGGTCCGCTTAGCTACTTAGGTGCCCTTTAGAGTCTTCAAGAATTCTATGGAATTCTTTAGAAAGTCCTTGCATGATTGTTCATGTAACCAATCATAAAATCAACACTTGATGAGTTTTCATTGGTCCATATGGTGATAAGGTGTCCACTTAAATGGCACATAATAAAGACTCAGCTTAGTAAAAATATTTATTTATAAACTTTTATCTCAACTTATCACAACCAATCAAATAGAAACACTTGACCTCATTAACCAATCACTAAATGACACTTATTTTCATCCACCAATCATAAGAAGCCGCACGTTCTATTTCCAACCACAATTTTCTATTTTCTTCAAAAATGACCAAAATCGAGTCCGTAACGAAAAAATATTTTACTTCACTACTCAACTCCAAAAATTCCATTGAATCCATTGGGAGCACTTAAATTCTTCAATTCCCTCTCTACTTGGTCAAATTTGCTGTCAAAGTCACGAGTGTGGTCAAAATGATAAAAATGCCCCCGATACCCCAGGTAGCACAATTCGCACCAAAACGTGCGTCTCATTGCACTAATCAATTTCTCTTTCTAGAGTATGCTAAAATTCTTATTTTTTTAATCTTACAAGCCTTCCAAAAATTTAGGGTCCGAGTAGAACAAATCTAATAATTACATCCAGGTCCCAACAAAATTTTATTTCACCAAAGTATTCGTCTCAATACACCGATCAACTTTTGTTCTGGCCATTGATATAAATTCTTATCCCATTACAGATAGTAGCCAACCGAAAGTAAAAAGATGGGGTGTTACAATGCCTTCCAAGTTAGTGCCTTGGACACCTTATTAGATGTCGACTGGACAAAAGCCCGTATGAATCATCTCAAAGTATAGGGTTATCTAGCTTATGTACTGACTAAAGGAAGCAAGTTAGATCTAAAATCAGAATTGTGCTACTTTATAGGGTATCCAAAAGGAACAAGGGGTAGATACTTCTATCATCCCCAAGAGTTAAAAGTACTTATTATTACTCATGCTAGGTACTTGGAAGATGAACAAAGTTTATTCACTAAGGCTTTGAGTAACATGGAATTGGAAGAGAAGTTGATTGATATTTCAATTTCAAGTACCATAATTAAGGAACTAAAAGAGGCACAACCAGATGTTCCCATATAGATTGAGCCACGTCGTAGTGGAAGGATATCTGGGGTTCTTGAGATATGGACTGGATAGGCCTCTGAGGTAGTCTCCGATCATCACGAACAAGATCGCGCTAGAAACGATGAATGTAACACCCCTACTAAAGGTAACAGCAGAAGCATCTCCAATCTGGGTGTCGCCCCGTCCAGTTACCTAGATAAGGGGTCTTTATAACGAGAAATCCATCAGAGTATTATCCAAAAGGGAAACGTCCAGACTTATTCTGCTGCTACTATGGTATCATCCTCTATCCATAGGTTCTTCCAACTTCGGATCCTATAAAAAAGTAAGTTAAAAGACACGTGTGAGTGAAAAATCACCCAGTGAGTCCCGTGTGTGCTAATGCTTTATCAAAGAAGCAGAGTATACAAATATTTTTGTGAAATAGTATAACATTTGTTCATTAGAAATGATTTCCAAACTCTTTAAGGAAGAGGGTATTCAGAAGTCAATAATTTTTGGAAAACTTTATTTCAGATTTCAAAACATTGCCCAGTTTTCGAAACACAAGCACTTCTCCAACAAAAGGTCGGCTTGTATACAAGTCCCACAGTCCTTACCTTCGGCTACACGGTTTTTTGTGCTAGGGACTGCGCCATACAACACGTCACCCGTGTTAGCTGGAACAGTGACCAGCGTACAAATGTACCTCACCTTACACTTAGAGATCTTTTACTTGCCACTATAAGCCAGGGGTCCCAATCCTGACGTCAATCACCATTAAGGTGGCAAGGAGTTAAACGCGCCGAGTGTACCTGCCTGGCATCCAGCAAATTATTCACAATCAAAGAGCGCCTGCAGACGCAGCAATTGCCAGGCTCTAAATGGCTAGCCAGGTACGACTCATCTCAATGTCCTGTCGCCCTATTTGGAGTAAGACAATCCCCAGAACTGATCAGGTTACTTAAGGTCGTCTATCTCTAACATAGGCTAGTACAAAGATCAAAGTCCTTGCTAAGTACTCAACGTCACCAACCCCGTCTGACTGATCAGGCCAGAGGGTTATCTGATCTCACAAAATTTTCATATCAAAACAGTTTTGGGGCAAAACAACATTTTTTCCAAAATCATGTCGAAACCAGATAAAGGGTTCTATTCACATATCAAAACATATTTCCAAGAGTATCCGGGTCATTTTCCCCATACTCGATCACAAAAGTCATTTCCAAGGGTATTCAAGTCATCTTATCCTTACCCGATTTGAAAAATATTCACAAAAGTTCCAAAAGGATATTTCGGTCATTTACCAAATACTCGAGTTCCAAAGGTTTTCATGAAATATTCCAATAAGGACATTTGGAATATTTTCCAAATACCCAATTCCAAAAAGAATGTATTTAAAGGAATCCAGAATTCTAATTCCAAAAGAGGATTAAATTCAATATTTCCAAACATATTTCCATAAAATGTTCCAAATGGTATATAATATAGCATTTCATGGAAAAACAATGCACACTAACTTTAGAAAGAGTTTTAAAAATCCAAGGGACTCACCTCATATCCTAAGTAATCATTTCCGTTCTTGGCCGTTTACCTTCGTTTCTACCGTTTTTGATGTTCCGTTGACCATTTATCGCTAAACCTATATCAAATATCGTTTTCGGGTCAATTCGTGTTTGGCCGAAAAATAGCCGATGGGTAGCCGACGTGCCCGATGGTTAGTCGACGTTCAACCATCATTTAGCCGATGGGGCCGACGGTTAGCCGACGAAGCCGGTGGTTAGACGTTGGTCAAGGAAAACGTTTAACTTTCGTTCACGTCGTTTTTCCGTCGTATGATCAATTCTTTCATTTTCATTTTTCCACATCATTCCTCCCTTCATAAACAAGGGATTCACTTCATGTTTCCCCAATCAATTTATCCAAAATCACATAAGTAGTCACCATTATGTCCATTCATTTTCAGACTACTTTCTGGAATTTCACTAGTTTGACAAACCATTTTGTTTTACACAACTTTCAATTTACAACTCCGACTTGGCTCCATGATATACAAAAATGACCATAAGACTCTTAAATTTAATTTATTATTGGCTGTTTTTATATTTCTGGTTCTAGTATCACGGTACTGGGAAAAAACAGCCTCAGTAGTTTTGACTTAGTTTCACTATTCATTCTTTCCTTAACATTCTGCAGTTTTCCAGTTTGACACCCTAACTTGTTTTGCCCATAACTTTTAATCCACAAATCCAAATGATGTCAAACCACTTGTAAAATATCCTTAAGAAATTCCTTTACAAGTTCCAATTCATGGAGTACCAATTTTGTTGTCCATTTTGTTCAGTTTTGAACACAAAGACCCAGTAGTAAAACCCGTTACTGATTTGGCACTTTTTATTATTTTCACCATAACTTTTGATCCGTAAATCCGATTAACCTCAAACTTGTTCTAAAATGTCTATATGATCCTTAGATACAAATATATATATTCCTGATTTTTTCAAATTCAGAAATGTTACAGATGTACTGAACATAAAACCTCCCAGAATTTTCTGCACACAAGGACAGCTTTCACACAACTTCACCTAACTAGTTTCCATAATTCACACATAAACTTCTCACAATCTATATACCAAAATGATCTCCATTCTTTATATAATAACTTTACTTCAAGTAAGGTAGATCTTTACCTTTTCTTTGCTGCCTTTGGAGGCTGAACAGTCCAAGCATCTTCTTGCTTTTCTCTCTCTCTTTCTTTCCTCTCTATTTCCGGTTTCTCTCTCTCTTTCTTCTCTATTTCCTTTTCTTTTCTCTTCTCTCTTTCCTCTCTTATTTGCTCCGAAATTTCTGGCTATCTAAAGCCATTTTAGTTGGCCTTCATGGCCTATATATAGAGAAATATGGTCTTCAAATCAAAGGTTCATTAAATGGTCTCAAACATTTGGAAGCTCTTGATTGGTCCACCTAGCTACTTAGGTGTCATTTAGAATATGCAAGAATTCTATGGTGATTTGGCAACTCTAGAAGCTCTTAGATCTTTATAGAATTCAAAATAAAATTGTAGAATATCCTAGAAGGTCTTGGATTTATTTAGAACCTACAAGAGCATTGGTGATGCTTGTAGAAATCCCTAGAATTTTCAAGAACTTAGATATTTTCTAATCTTGCATGGCTATGCATTATCAACCATGGTTAACTTGCTCAAATCAAGATTAGCTCAATTAAGCTTGGTCAAATGAAGTCAAAAGGCAGTCCAACTTGGTCAAGATTGTCATGCTTGTGGGCCATCCATATTTATTTCTTGTGGGCCTTCTAAATTATCTCAACTTATCACAACCAATCAAATAGAAACACTTGACCTCATTAACCAATCAAATAGAAGCACTTGTCTTTATTAACCAATCACTAAATGACACTTATTTTCATCCACCAATCATTAGAAGACACACGTCCCATTTCCAACCGTAATTTTCTATTTTCTTCAGAAATGACCAAAATCGGGTCCATAATGGAAAAATATTTTATTTCACTATCCAACTCCAAAATTTTCACTGAATCCATTGGTAACACTTAAATTCTTCAATTCCCTCTCTACTTGTTCAAATTCACAATCGAAGTCATGAATGCGGCCAAAATGACAAAAATGCCCCCGATACCCCGGGTGGCATAATTCGTACCAAAACGTGCATCTCATTGCATTGATCAATCTCTTTCTAGAGTACCCTAAAATTCTTATTTTATTATTCTTAATAGCCTTCCAAAAATTTAGGGTACGGATAGAACAAATCCAATACCTACATCCAGGTCCCGACAAAACTTTATTTCACCAAAGTATTCATCTCAATACACCGATCAACTTTTGTTCTGGCCGTTGATATAAATTCTCATCCCATTATAGGTAGTAGAAAATCGGAAGTAAAAAGGTGGGGTGTTACAATGAGGTCATTGTTGATGTTGATGCGGACAAATGGCAAACTGTAATAGATGCTGAGATTCAGTTTATGTACCTCAATCAAGTCTGGGATCTTGTCACTGCACCTGAAGAGATTAAACCCACAGGGTGCAAATGGGTATGTAAGAGAAAGAGAGGTGCAGATGAAAAGGTGGAAACCTTTAAAATAAGGTTGGTTGCAAAAGGTTATACTCATAAAGAAGGAATCGATTATGAGGATACTTTTTCACCTATTGCCATGCTTAAGTCTATACTCATTCTCTTGGTCATCACATGTTATTATTACTACGAGATATGGCAAATGGATATTAAAACAACATTTCTTACTGGCTATCTTAGCGAAAACATTTATATGTCTTAGCTAGAATGCTTTATTGTGATATGCTAAGAACATATGGTCTGCAAGCTAAAGAAGCCCATTTATAGACTTAAGCAAGCATCACGAGCATGGAACATGCATTTTAATAAAACTGTAAAGTTTTATAGTTTCAAACAAATTATGGATGTACTATATGTATATATGAAGTCAGATGGGAGCAATGTGTCCTTCATGGTGCTTTATGTAGATGACATTCTATAAAGGTTTGACTATGAAGTCAATTTAGCATGAAGAATATGGGAGAAGCTAGCTACACTCTTGATATTAAGCTTCTTAGAGATAAGAAGAAAAAATGTTAGGCTTATCCTAATCTACTTATATTGACAAGATATTAGCTAGGTTTAGCATGGATCAATGCAAAGGGGCAATCATATCCTTTAGGTATGGAGTGACCTTATTTTTCAAGCAGTGTCCTAAGACACAGGAAAAAAATAAGAGGATGAGTACAACTCCCTATGCCTCGGCAGTGGGAAGTCTCATGTATGCCATGCTTTGTACTAGGCCGGATATCTTCTTTGTAGTATGCATAGTTAGAAGGTATCAATCAAACCGTGGGGAAGAACATTGGCAAGCTGTGAAGCATATACTCAAGTACCTAAAGGGAATGAGAAATTATATGCTAGTTTACAGAGCCGATGACTTAGTTCCTACTGGTTACATAGACTCAAATATCCAGGTAGATAAAGATGAAAGAAAATCTAGTAGTGGATATGTCTTCACTTTGTCTGGAGGGGCTATTTCATGGAGGAGTGTCAAGCAGTCTTGTATTGCTGATTCTACCATGTAAGCTGAGTATGTGATAGCTCCAGAAGCTTCTAAAGAAGCGGTTTGGCTCTGGAAGTTCCTCACAGAACTTAGAGTTGTGCCGCACATAGATAGGCCCATAACAATATATTGTGACAATTCTGGAGATGTGACACAACGTAAGGAGCTGAAAAACCATAAGAAAGGCAAGCACATTAAATGTAAGTATCACTTAATCCGAGAGTTCATCTAGAAACATGAGATAGTAGTTGATCAAATTTCCTTAGCAAATATTTTGGTGGACCTATTTACTAAGCTTTTGACAGAAAAGGTGTTCAAAAGACACTTGGACGTCATAGGCGTAGGTGTATATGGACTATTATAGTCCATTTAGTGCAAGTAGGAGATTGTTAGAATGTATGCCCAAAATGGCTTATATATTCTATATTTTGAAAATTAATAAAAGTATTTCTTTCATGATTATTTGTTTACATGTATTCACACATTAAAGGTTTAAATGTGTTACTGAGTAATCAACGTGATTGGGTCGTCCTTTCATAGTAAGTGTTAGTGTTATACCCTAGAGGTAATCATTTGTGCATTGTATATGACACATTTGATTTTAATAAAAGGCATTATTTATCTTACAGTATCTTTTGTTTACTTTTGTGTAAAATAACTATTAGTAAAGTCCCTAGTACAACACTGTATAGAAGAAATCATGATAGAGAACATGATATGAGATTCCTGCTACACTGTATAGTGTTACTACTTAAATAATCCCTAGTCGTAGTATTAATGAGATAGGACATCATTAATGCGTTAAGACTAACATGTGTTAGACTTCCTGATTTGATCAGGCAGTGTTTCTCATATCCGTGAGTATTGAGATACTCAAAGTTAATATGTGGATGCTTGTTAATGGAACAAGTATATTGGATAACCTAGCTGTGAGATAATCACATGGATAACTATTTAGTGCTAGTGATATAATATTAATATAGCAAACGTGCAAGTATCCTTAGAATTGAGATCTCCAAGGTACTTTGTTTGCTGAGCTTTATGCTTTGAATCTAATCTCTAGAGCCAGATCGATGGCTACCTATGGGATGGATACTAGGTACATTGTGAGGTAAACGAAAGTAGTTGAGAGGGTCAATAAAGGATTCACCACTCTTAATAGTAGGGGTGAATATCTCATGGCCACTTGCAGGAATTACTACTGAAGAAGTCCTTAGCCAAGGCGATTGTGTATTAGAAACAATTCCAATTGATACACATCTAGAGTTGTGGGTTCCTAGTACAAGTACTATTATATTCGGGCAAAAATTAATATATTCTGGAGGGAGTTGGCACTAATTCCGTACTCCAAATCAAATGAGATATTATATGGTAAAAGGAGTTAATTGCACTACAGTTTGTTATTCAATGGTTCATGTTAAGCCACTTAACTTCCTAGACTCTTGGGTGGTCATGATGTGTTGCTAGATACCGCTCATGATCTGGGAATATGGGTTTATTAATTAATGAATTAATAAATCAATCCTGATTAGAATTGATATGGTTAATTCTAATTAATTATGGATTATTAATATCAAGGACATTTAAATTAATTCATGTTCGCTACTAATTGACTAGGAAACCTAATAGGTCATACACAATAGAGGATTATATACTCAAGATGTTATTTGATAACATAGTGCGGTTAACTGCGAGAAAGAGAAGTTGTCATGGCCAAATTATAATTAGTTATAATTTATGGGCCAAATTGTAATTATGAGAATTTGATGATTCCAATTACAATTAGAGAATTCTAATTGTTTTAGAATTCTCAATTTTTTAGTGATTTTTCGTGACATATAGGAGACATGCACGAAACCTAATAAGTGTGGGATTCACGAAAAACAACTCTCCAAAAAAAACCCTTCTCTTCTTCTCTCTCTCTCTCTCTCTCTTGTTGTTCTTCATCAAAACCCTAGCCTCTATTCTTGGTGCTTGAGAGTGATCCTCTATGTGGATTTCCACTAGAGATAGTCATACACTATGATTGTAGTGGCTGGACATTTGACTCTCGTGGTGTTTGATCAAGAGGATTGCTAGATTGCGCCACAATCGTCAGACAAGAAGAAGGAAAGTTTTATTTTTCAGATGCACAAAGAAAGGTAAAACTGTTACCTTTTGTTCCTTGTTAAACCTACTTTAAATCACATGCTTGTGATCTTGGGGCTTGGATTTCTTAGTTTCCACCACAATAATCGTTATTGTGATATAGAAATCCCATCAGTGGTATCAGAGACTTCCTGCAATGTGTTTTCTAATGGGTTTAAATTTTTTCTTTGAATTGTTCCAAGCATGTTTGGTGATTGAAAAATGTTTTTAATGTTGTGATTATGTCTTTGAAATATGTTTTCTACTGACTTTGTTTTCTATGTCTGAAAATGTTTTGTGCATAAGATAAGAGTCATAAAGAAATTGTGTCCGAGACTGAGTTCTGTAGGAAGAGTTTTCTATTTTGTTATCTTGGATGAAAATTGTTTTCATCTTGATACAAAAGCTTTTTCTGGTTCAGGTTTTTTACAGAAAAACATTTTCTGTGAACATGTTTGTTGCCTTTTGTTTTTATTTAAACTAACAAATTGATTGTTGTTTTGAGCTTCAAAATAGAAAAACTCTACTAAGAATTGTTCTCACTAAACCGTTGCAGAAAATGAAGGCTCCAGAAATCAATTCTAGAAAATTTTTAAAAATCGCCGACTCTTCCAGATTGCAACCGATGTCAGCTCTAGCTCCTAATCGGCACTAGTTCTGTGTTTTTCCGTGACGTCTAGAAATGGTTTTTGGAAAAAAATTTTCCAAAAAACCCGACTGCAGCTGGTGCCGTCTCTGGCCTCTAACCGGTGCCGGTTCTGTCCTATTTCGTGACATTTCAGCAATTAATAAATTTTCTAAAAAGGAATTTGTAAGGGAAAAATATCATTTGATGAGAGGAGGTCAAATAAAATTTTCTTTCAAGGGGAGTTGGCCCCTTAACCCCACCCTCTGATCGGCTAGCGAGACTGCTATTTTCGCTACCAGAGACAGGACCCAAAAGTATTTTCTCAAAATTAGTTTTGAGACAAACAATTTTATTCTTTCAAAATAATGATTTTGAAAATTTAAAATTAATATATTTTTCTAAAATATTGATTTTATAATTTATTTTATTTTTCCAAAATAATGATTTCAGAATAATAAAATTATATGTTTATTTTGTTTAAGAAAAATTAATGGCATGGTGGAGGGTTATGGACTAAAACCAATTATATCTGTTCATGCATTTTACAGTTTTGGTTTTTTTATGAAATAGGATCTGCGTGTCCTGTCTTCTCTAGAATTCTTGGGTAATTTTCTTCTCATCTAACTCCCCTTGAATGTAACTCGAGGTTTTCTCTCTTTAGGAAATTATGTAATTAGTTTACATAGGTTAGATAGTAGTAGAATTATTTTATTTTGGAGATGCTAACCAAAACAAGGCAAGAAGGTAAGACCTTCTACTTAAATCATGCATGAACACATAGGGTTAACTATATTAATTTCTTTTATGGCTGAAAGAAATTAATTTAGGGTAAAGTCCATAACCATACCACATAATCGCTTTATTATCATGATTATCAATTATGTGATTTATTGATTTTTATGCATGTCATTTATTGAAATCACTAAAAGGAACAAATCCCTCAATTAATATTAAACCCAATTCCTTCCATTAATATAGTAAAAACGAGAGTCCTTTTTCGAGACCAGGTTGTTGGGCAAACCCAAGCCTACTCGACATCGGGCATGTTCAAGCTATGGAATTAAATTCCTGATTAATGGGTTGGGCAAACTCAAGCATAAAGAAATTTAGAGAAAAAGTTCGGGTAGCTCAAAAGGCTTTAAGATTAAAAACTGTTAATCACCTAATGGTCCGGTAATTACATACGATGTAATTGGTATTGGATACCTACCAATGAACTCAATGGTGGCTTGTTGGGTAAACCCAAGATTGTTCTTGAGGAATTTGGATACTGGTCCACTAGGAAAGCTTCCAAAGGGCTTTCTCGAATCAATAGTGGGGGCTATTAGTTTGAGAAAAATAGTGGAGTAAAAAAAATGCGTTTAATTAAAGTCCTAATTATTTGCATTCCATGTGCATATACAGTAGCTAATCCCCTCTATCTTTAAATCTAGGACACTTGCATCATGTTTACAAACCTAAACCTACGTAGCATCTTAGAAACCAACAAGTTAACCGAATCAAACTACCTCGACTGGTATAGAAACTTGAGAATCATTCTCAAGTCAGAAAAGTTGCTCTACGTGCTAGATGCTCCTATTCCACCAACACCAGCTCAAGATGCTCATGCTGATGAGCATGCTATCCACAAAAAGTACAAGGATGATAGTGATACAGTATCGTGTATTATGCTGGCATCCATAACTCTCGAACTGCAAAAATAGCACGAGCATATGGATGTTCAATCTATTATACTACATCTTCGAGAGCTGTTTGACGCCCAAGCCAGAACTGAGAGATACGAGATCTTGAAGTAACTATTCCGTTGTAAAATGGCAGAGGGTTCTTCTATGACCACTTATAGGCTAAAGATGATGGGCTTAATAGAGAAGCTCGGATCTCTCGGGTTCGTGATGGATCATGACTTAAGTATTGACTTAATTCTACAGTCATTACCTAATAGTTTCTCACAATTTGTGATTAACTATCAGCCAAACAAGGTTGAGTTCACTAGTCCTGAGTTGATCAATCTTCTCAAAATTGTGGAGTCCTCCATGAAGAAGGATTCCAATACAGTTGTAATAGTAGCATCTTCTTTTTCTAAGAAGAAAGTTTAAAAGAAGAAGAAGGCTCCCATGAAGCCCAAAAGTGGTGTGAAGAAGAAGGACGCTACTACCAAGGGCCCATGCCATCATTGTTGCATGATGGGCCACTAGAAGCGCAACTACAAGGTCTACTGGGAGACTATTAGGGACAAGAAGTAGAAAGAGAAGCTTGCAAGCACTTCTACTTCTACTCCGGGTATGTTTATGATTGAGATAAATACTGCCTTTAGAAATGAGATGTGGGTATTATATATTGGATATGGATCTCATTTGTGCAATAACTTGTAGGGACTAAAGGGCAGTAGAAGGCTAGAGAAAGGTGATGTGGACCTACATACAACAAATGGGGCAAAGGTTGCTGCACTTGCTGTGGGGACATACGAGCTGAACCTGCCTTCGGGATTAGTTCTAGAATTAGAAACTGTTATTATGTACCAATTTTAGTGAAAAATATTATCTCAGTTCCGTGTTTAGACTTAAATAGATTTCGTTTGATATTTAAGAATAAATGTTGTTCTTTTACATTAAATGATATTCATTATGGTTCAACAACTCTGGCTAATGGTTTATATATTCTAGACTTGGATAATCCAAATATCAATATAAATAATAAGAAACCTAAAATAGATAACTCTAACACCTCTTACATATGGCATTATCGTTTAGGCCATGTAAATGAAAATCATGTTTCTAAGTAACACAAGCTTGGTGACTTAAGGTCATTTGATTATGAATTATATGGCACATGCAAGTCTTGTTTACTAATTAAAATGGCTAAAACTCCTTTTTCAGGAAAAGGAGAACAGGCCAAGAAGTTATTAGAACTCATACATTCTGATGTATATAGCCTAATGTCAATACAAGCAAGAGGATGTTATAACTATTTCATAACCTTTATCGATGATTTCTCATGATACGGGTATTTGTATTTAATGAAATATAAATCTGAGGCCTTTGATAAGTTCAAAGACTTCAAGAATGAAATAGAGAAACAACTTAACAAAAATATTAAGACTCTAAGATCTAATCGAGGGGGAGAATACTTGAGCCAAGAGTTTCTGAGTTATCTTAAAGATAATAGGATATTATCTCAATGGACTCCACCACATACAACTCAACATAATGGTGTATCTGAGAAAAGGAAACGGACCCTTCTAGATATGGTACGGACCATGATGGCTTCTGCAGACCTACCAAAATCGTTTTGGGAGTATGCACTAGAGACTTCTATTTACATACTAAATAGATTTTTGACAAATTTGGTTGATTCTACCCCATTTGAGATGTTTTTTGGTAAGAAACCAAAGTTGTCACACTTGCGAGTATGGGGTTGTCTTACCTTTGTCAAAAGGCCATAGTCAAACAAACTTGATAGTAATTCTGATAAGTGTTTATTTGTGGGATATTCGAAAGAATCTTTTGAATATTACATCTACCTACCCTCTGAAAACAAAGCGTTAGTTTCGAAGAATGCCGTTTTCTTAGAAAATGAGCACATGCTCAAAGGGGACAGTGGGAGTAAAATTAAACTTAGTGAAGTTCAAGAAGATCAAACAAACACGAATCAACCATCTGATCCCACATCTATTGAGAGAATAGATGAAGCTTCTACTACACAAGAACCTAGTAGTTCTAGTAGGATATGTGTGGCACCAGAGAGATATGGATTTCTTATTAGTAACCACAATGACGTATTACTCATAGATAAAGATGAGCTTACTACCTACAAGGATGTTCTGAACAGTTCAGAATCTGGCAAATGGCTTGAGGCCATGAAGTCAGAGATGGAATCCATGTACGACAACTAAGTATGGACTTTGGTTGATCCACCCAAAGGAATTAAACCTATTGGGCGTAAATGGGTTTTCAAGAAGAAAACGAACATAGTATATTGATCCACCTAAAGAAACGTAGTTACCTATAAAGCACGTCTAGTGACGAAGGGTTATCGTCAATAATATGGTATTGACTATGACAAAACCTTCTCGCTAGTAGCCATGTTAAAATCCATCAGGATACTCCTAGCTATTGCTGCTTATTATGATTATGAGATTTGGCAAATGGAAGTGAAAACAGCTTTCCTAAATGGAAATCAGACTGAGAAAGTGTATATGACACAACCTGAGGGTTTCACATCCAATGATAGAACAAAGGTGTGTAAGCTGCAAAAGTCCATTTATGGACTTAAGCAAGCTTCTCGGAGTTGAAACATCCATTTGGATAAAACAATCAAAGAGTTTAGTTTCATTCAAAACATTGATGAGCCTTGTGTATACAAGAAGGCCTGCGGGAGCGCAATCATTTTCTTATTACTTTATGTAGATGAGATATTGCTAATAAGAAACGATATACATGTCTTGCAAACGGTTAAAGTTTGGTTGTCCAAACAATTCTCCATGAAAGACCTTGGTGAAGCAACTTATATTCTTGGAATAAGGATCTATAGAGACTAGCATATGTTAGACTTCCTAATTTGATCAGGCAGTGTTTCTCATATGCGTGAGAATTGAGATACTCAAAGTTAACACGTGGATGCTTGTTAATGGAACAAGTACATTGTATGACCTAACTGTGAGATAATCATGTGGATAACTATTTAGTGCCAGTGATATAATATCAATATAACAAATATGCAAGTATCTTTAAACTTGAGATCTTTAAGGTACTTTGTTCGCTGAGCATTGTGCTTTGAATCCAATCTTTGGAGCTAGATCGAGGGCTGCCTATGGAACGGATATTGGGTACATTGTGAGGTAAACGAAAATAGTTGAGATGGTCAATAAAGGATTCACCACTCCTAATAGTAGAGGCGAATATCTCATAGCCACTTGTAGGAATTACTACTCGAGAAGTCCTTGGCCAAGGCGATTGTATATTGGAAACAGTTTCAATTGATACACATCTAAAGTAGTGGGTTCCTAGTACAAGTACAATTATATTCGGGCCAGAATTAATATATTCTGGAGAGAGTTGGCACTAATACTATGCTCCAAACCAAATGAGATATTATATGGTAAAAGGAGTTAATTGCACTATAGTTTGTTATTGATGGGTTCATGTCAAGCCACTTGACTTCCTGGACTCTTGGGTGGTCATGTTGTTTTGCTAGATACCGCTCATGATTTGGGAATATGGGTTTATTAATTAATGAATTAATAAACCAATCCTGATTAGAATTGATATGGTTAATTCTAATTAATTATGGATTATTAATCTCAAAGATGTTTGAATTAATTCATGTTCGCTACCAATTGGCTAGGAAGCCTAATAAGTCACACACAATAGAGGATTATATACTCAAGATGTTATTTAACAATATAGTGGGGTTAATTGCGAGAAAGAGAAATTGTGGCTAAATTATAATTAGTTATAATTTATGGGTCAAATTGTAATTATGAGAACTTGATGATTCTAATTACAATTAGAGAATTCTAATTGTTTTAGAATTCTCAAAATTTCAGTGATTTTTCGTGAAATATAATATGCACGAAACCCAATGAGTGTGGGATTCACGAAAAACAACTCTCCAAAAAAACCCTTCTCTTCTTCTCTCTCTCTCGTTGCTCTTCATCAAAACCCTAGCCGCCATTCTTGGTTTCTGCTAGCACAGAAACATCTTGGTGCTTGAGAGTGATCCTCCATGTAGATTTTTGTTAGAGATAGTCACACACTGTGATTGTAGCGACTAGATATTTTGACTCTTGTAGTGTTTGATCAAGAGGATTGCTAGATCGCACCACAATCGTCAGACAAGAAGAAGGAAAATTTTATTTTTTAGATGCACAAAGAATGGTATAACTGTTACCTTTTGTTCCTTATTAAACCTATTTTAAGTCACATGCTTGTGATCTTGGGGCTTGGATTTTTTAGTTTCCGCAATAGTAATCATTATTGTGATATAGAAATCCCATCAGTAAAGTGTAGATTATGGGCTACTAACACATAAGCGAAAAATTATTCTTTATCTATTGATGAAGTTGGGCACTTTATCAAAGTTTATATCATTTCATTATGGTTTCTAAATAAGGAATGGTTTATCTTTAACCAATGAGTATTCCACTCACGTCATCAGTGTAATCGTATTTAACATATGTAGAATTGGACTGTGCGATAATAATCTTTATCAAAATACTAAAATAAATAAAGATTAGTTTATCATAGCTACTACGTGGAAGAGTACCTAAGGACTTGAGTGTAAGTTGGTGGTCTGGTGAAGTTAGAGTTGTACACTTTGATGTATGTTAGGTGAGGTCTTATCACAAGGCTAAAAACCTTATATGTTGCGTGTATGACTCTAGTTAATTAAGGCGGACTTATACAATAGAGTTTCTATACTTTATTATGTGAAGAAATCACCCTCTTGTGATTATCCTAGATAATCTAATGATCCAGGGCTCTGGGAAACCTAACTAAGGACGTATGCTTTATGGGTAGCTCCATAAGATAAGTTGGTACATACTGCAAGTTATGGATTATCGGACTACCTACCAAAGGATGGTAGATGTCATGGAGAAAGGTGTAGTACTATTTTCCTATTTCAATGACGGGTATTACGTAAAGGGGTATTTACGTTATTATACCTCCAGGTCCAAGACACTACACTTGCAATATTATTCTCGGGGTCAATATTTTCATATGGTGATAAATGAAATATATAAGCTGATCAAAATACTACTATTTGTTAGTGGGGATATTTTGGTCATTTTAGTAGCCAAGAATAATATGTCTTTTGGTCTCCCAGAGTAACTTAAATAACCTTAACAAATTTGTTTACTATATAGGCTTATTGGGTGAATTTATTGTTGGAGGAATTATTCTAGAAGTCTAAATAGCTATTTATTTGGACTAGAATAATTAATTGGGCTAATTTAATTATTAATTTTATTAATTAATTACCTTGAGTAATTTTATATTAGTCCCAAGTAGTTTAATTAATTAATAAAAGAGTTAATTTAATTAATTAAATTTATTAATTAAGTATCTTGGATAATTTTATATGAGGTCCAAGTAGATTAGTTAATTAATATGAGAGCTATTTAATTAACCTTGGACTAATTAGGAACAACCATGGCCACTAAGGTTTTTTGTTGTAGCTTTGGGAATTAATAAATCCCTGGAAGGCGTTGCACAAAAGGAAAAGAAAAAAAAAAGGGAAAGGAAAAGGAAAAGGAAAATAGAAGGAAAACCGGTTTTGTTTTGGAAAAGAAAGAAAAGAAAAAAAAGGAAAAAAAAAGAAAAGGAAAACCGATTTTATTTTGGAAAATGGGGGGAAAAAAAAGGAAGCTACTTATATATTAAATAGGCAACTCGTGTGCTTTAGTTGTGGGTTGACCGAATTAAAATACAAAAGTAGCTTTCAGTTCTTTTTCCTGGAAAACAAAGCTACCATGTTTTCCCTTATTTTGTCATTTCCTTCGTTTTTTTTTTCCTTTTAACGTTTTGCTCTTTCATTTTTTCTTCCAATCTTCTTCCTCTTAATTCTACTTTCACCGATAGGGGTTCATAGTAGTTAGAGAATACTCTGGAAGGACAGGAGCTAGCAAATATGATAAATGTTTGATGCGAATGAGCCGACAGTTAGCTGATGTTCCCGCAGAAAAATAGTAGACATTCTTATTCAACAAGCGCCTTCGAACTCGAATCGAACTCTGATTATTAAAGGTAATCACCCTAGAAAGTAATCCTAGACTTTGTCTCAGAAAAATTTTAATTTGCTGTCTTTCACTGCGAATTTAATTTTCACGCAATCCTTCAAATAGGAATTTTTTAGTTGCTAAAAAAATATGTACAGAAGTCCTAATTTGTGGTTGAATTGATTCCTAATGAACTCCAATAGAAATTGGGAAATTCTACTCATAAGAGGATTTTCCTACGCCATTGTGTCAGTAAAGGGCTTTCCCGGCTCTTCCAAAGCATCTAGCACCGGTTTTATTCTGTTCCAAGATTTCCATGCTGTGAACAGTACCAACCGGCATCGGTTAATTACCTTAACCATCCTTGGTTGGTACTATTCATAAGTGTGAATTTTCTCTCTTTTCCCCTGTTTCATTCAGTATTGAACCCCTCACCACTCCTTCTTGGGCTAGAACCAGTTCACCTTAGTTTTGCCATTTTTCGCCTTTCTTCACAATCTTTTCAATGTTTCTTCTATCTAATCAAGTTTGCACAAAAGATAGCAAATTGGCAAGAATTAATAGTCATTTCAACATGAAATCATAAAAAATATAGCAAAAATAACCCTCAAAATCTAGGTACATTTAGCCCCTATCATATAGCTTAGGTCCATTCCTCTTGAATCATATATTCTTTGCATGATGAATTTGGAAGCTTTTCCAACTGTAGCATTCATATGTCGAGCGTCAAGGAATTGTGGAGTATCATTTTCTTTTTCCCTATTATTTTTTCAGTCTTTTTTGTTGTGTTTTACTATTGTTATCTCATCCATTCAGAACAATGCATGTTTTAAGTATGGGGGAAGGAAAATCAATAGTACGCCTTCTAAATTTTTCTTGCCAACCTCTTCTATACAAAAATACTTGTAGAGTATTGTTTTTACTCTTTCCCTTCTTTTTATCTTTTTAGTCCCTTTGGTAGTGCTTAGATGTGTATATTTGATAATATCCAATTAAAGTATAAGGCAGAGGACGACATCACTTTATCAAGTATTTGCCAAGTTTTGGTGTTTTCTTGGAGTGTTTAGAATTTGAGCCAAACTATTACCTTGTCATTTAGCATTGTAATTTAGTTTAATACTTATTTGATTGAGTTAAGTCCTATATAAACTTAGATATTAGGTTAAATATATAACAAGTCTTGAAAATTAGATTAACCTTGTTTATGTATTTGTAGATAATATAGATCTTTGTTCTTTGGGAATTGATGTGAATGGTGCGGTAAAATATAGATTATTGACTAATTCTTGTTTTGTGTTGTTTTCTAAAATTATCCTAATTCTGGGTAAGAACAAGAATTGCAAGGTAGGATGGAAATGCAAGTGCCAATTCGGTTGTGTTGCCATAAGTGAAAAAAAACAAGAAAAGAAAGAAAGAATTATGAACAAAGAATGCAAGTGCCCATTCTGGTTGTATTCTTTGACGAAAACAAAAAGAGTGGGAAAAAAAGAGTGAGAAGAATGGATAAGATGGAAATAGAAAATGGGAAAAAAAAAGAGTGGGAAAACTCCTACTTTGCTGCGTAAATTGTAGTAGTTTGGAACCAATGAATTTTAGTTGGTTATGTTGTCTTGGCTTATATAACTCACACTGTTTATGTTTTTTTGACTAAAAAAGTGGAGTGAATCTCATTGAAAATGTATAAACTAGGTTAACTCAACTTTGATGGCCTTAGGTATGTATAGCTTAATATGTTAGTGTACATGAGATTTACTTGGTTAAATAGGCGTTGCGTTTAATTCTAAGATGAGGGAAAGGCTGATGGCTCTATTATATTGATCATATTAGCTTATATGCTTATGTGGTGGATTATTTTCTAGATTTTTCTTATTAGTTTTCTTGAGGATAAGTAAAGGTTTAAGTGTGGGAGAGTGATTAGTATTTATTTTGTCGTTATTTTCTGTGTCATAAATGCTATATTTGTGAAGAAATTGTAATCATATGATTACCCACACCTACTTTTTTCTTCATTTGTGCAGAATTCAAAGAATGAAGAGATATCAAGAAAGAAGGTGAAAAGAAGCAAAAAAATAGAGTCTAAGTGGCATTGCTTATATCATGGTGAGCAGTGCTACCTGCTAATTGAAGAGCAACTACTGGTGTAGGGTAGACTTCAAGCAGAGCCACTGCAAGGGCCTCAAGCGGCGCCATCTGGTGTCAAATATGCTGAATTTTTCAGATCGTGCTGGGCCACTTAGTGTATACTAAGAAGGGCCACTATCTCCACATAATCCTCCTCTATTATGATTTCTTGTGCAATTTTGGGGAAGTAAAAAACTTGTAACAAGAGGAGAAATAGAAACCCTAAGGTGATTAGCTAGAGAGGAATAATCCATGACGAGAGAAAAAATCTTGGAGAAGAAAGGAATGTTGTTCAAGAGAAAATTGTAGAAGAAGCAGAGTCATTTGTCTATGAGTTCCTTTCCTTCCTCTGTGTGTGTGTGTGTGTGTATGTTTTCAATTGATAATATGCTTTAAATTTTGTTATTAAATTTAGATGGTCGAACCTGCAACTATGATCTTGTATTGGATTATTCTTTTAATCAGTTGAATTCCAATTCTAGGATTTGATTACTTGTGCTTATTGTGTTAAACTAATTATGTCGGTTCAATGAATTTAATGTTTGATCTCTTCTAATTGACTTGAGAGATGACATTAGGGATAGAGCTAGTAATCAATAAAAGAATGATATTTCCTAGAGATAGGGGTATTAATTTCTTCTCAATATAACTTTCATAATTTGGGGGCTATAGAATTTAATGCATCATTAGGTTAAATTAATAAGATAGAGATATCCATTAGTTTTATAGAGGGGTAGGAAATTCATAACTTAAGAGAGAGTGAGATTTATAA
The DNA here is from genome assembly GCA_026120185.1 of Voacanga thouarsii. Classification (NCBI taxonomy): domain Eukaryota; kingdom Viridiplantae; phylum Streptophyta; class Magnoliopsida; order Gentianales; family Apocynaceae; genus Voacanga; species Voacanga thouarsii. The sequence continues at coordinate 25,812 of JANUWF010002701.1, forward strand.
TTGTGATATGATCTTGGGAAGTACCAAACTTGTGGATTATGCTAAAAAACAAGAACCCTAACAAATCACACACAAGAACACCAAAATGTAAAGAAATTAACACTCTTGTGATAATGTGAATCTATCCTACTTCAAAAACACCTTAACACCCTAACCTAACAAGAGATTAGAACACCAAGGTTAGGAATTTGAAGGCACCTAACTCAATCCTATGAAACAGACTAGGCAATCTAGGACATAAGAACAGAGATAAAGTTTAAATTATCTCTTAAGATGTAGAGACAAGATCAACGGTGGGACAAAAGCCTTTGATTTAGTCTTTATGTTTAATGGAATCACCCATGAGGATCACCCTCAAGAACTCTCTCTCTAGAGAGAAAAACTGAACTTTCCTTCCCAAAATTCCAAAGTTTTGTTTACAAAGCTATAATAGCCTATTTATAGTTGCTTTGCCCAAAACTATTAACCAACTAAACCTAAATATTAGACGGCCTTAATACAAATTTTTAGGCCTCATTACATGCCTTAAAATATGTTATAACATAATAAAAGTCATGGAAATGAAATTACAACCGAAAAGATAAAAAACAAGAGAAATTGCAAAAAGTTCGGAACTGGCCAGAATAGGGCCGACGCCGGGAGGATTTCCTGGGGTGGCACTGGGTCCAATCTGGAAGAACAGTTCTTGTGAACAAAAGTTGGAACAAACAAATGAGTTTTTTTCTAATCTACAACTGGCGTCGAGTCAGGTTGCTAGGGCTAGCGCCAGGTCTGTTTTGTTAGAATAGTACCTATGTCAAAAATTGAAGAATTGTTGGAGATTACAACTAGTACCTAGTCTGGGTCGGTACCGGGACAGCTCTAGGCAGCCTCTCTTATTTTGATACATTCCCACCCCTGCTCATTTGACCTCCATTCCTTTTCCATGTGTTTCTTTGATCTTCCAAATGAAATGTTGGTTGTCTCAAGCTCTCCTTGTTAATTCTTAGGCCTTCAATCCCTATTTTAATGTTGGCTTGATTCTCCATTTAGATTGTTGTTCCTTTTGTGTTCCATTTACAGCTCCCTTCACTACCCATCTCTTGATAATCTTTTTAGCTCTCGGCTTGTTTGCTTGGAGAGCTTGAAAATCCTCCCAAAACTTCTTCAATGTTGAATGTTCCCATGGAGATTTAAAGCAACTCTTGACATTCCATCCCCCTTCTTTAGATGTGTCTTGTTGTATGGATAGATTCCTATCATTTTCCCCTTCTTTTAGATGATTCGTCCTCGAATCGATGTACCTTGTTACTTGTATGGATTTTCCTATATAAGAATTCAAACAAGAGTTCGTATGTGAAAGTAAAATTTCAGGCTTTAGCTACACAACTCCTGCTTTGTTTCCTCTCTTCTGAACTCAAATTTTCACTCTCACCTTACTTCACTCTTTTTCTTCCCTCTTGTTATTTCCACCTCTCCAAACCCAAGTTGGCACTCTTATTTTACCTCCTTGCTCCCTCGTATGTTCTCTCTCCTTCCTTGTTTTTTCTTGCTTTTGGAGCTTTAACCTCTCTTTTTCTTCTTTTGTTCTTCTCTCATTTTCTCTCATCTATTTCTCTTGTTTCCCTCTCTCTTTTTGTTCTCTTCTCTTTTTATCGTCCTCGCTCAAAATGTTTTGATCTTTTACAATCTCACTTGGGGATATAGGGCAAAGTATGAATTTCCTTCCATCATAGCACAAAGAATAAGTGTTTTTTTTTTCAATGGTGAACTACCTCCCTATCATATAGCCAAGGCATTCCCAATAATATATACCCAACTTGCATGGAAAACACATCACACATCACCTCATCTTTATATCCCCCCATGACAATTGTAACATTGACTTGTTTATTCACCTTTACTTCACCACAATTGTTCAACTATTGAAGCTTATAAGGTTTAGAATGTTTCACGGCCTCCATTCCCAATTCCTCCACTAATATAGTACTAATTACATTTTTACAGCTCCCTCCATCAATAATCAAGGTACATGATTTTTCTTTGATTTGACACATTGAATAGAAAATATTTTCTCTTTGTAGATCCTCTTTTCCTTTAACCACATAAGCTTCAACATTTTTCCTCATAACACCAATTAATGAACATGGTTTCTCAAGTGTATCCCTACTCCTCCATCCATTCTATTTTCTCCACTAGATTTGATGTCATTTTGTGAAGTTGAACTAAACGCTTCATTCTCACTAATTCCACTCATATTCATTTACTTTTGCACCACCTCTAACCAACTCCTCTTTTTTCCCTATTGTGGATGTGAGCTTTCTCTCACTTCATGAGTACTTGAAGCACTTTGGGAACCTTGATCAATATCATGCATTTGCTCACTCTTTACCTCATTCCTTGAATGTATTTGCTTTTCAACAAATTCTACTCCATTTTGCTCATTCTCCTCTAACACTCCTAATGGGTTTGACTCATCCTCTAGAAAGAATAGAATGCTGAAAAATTCCTTAGTCACCCCATTTATTGAATTCAATGGTTTCACGTCTTCTTTTTCATCATCACTAAGCTCCTCATCAAGCTCACCAACATTTTTCTCAACTTCTTCATGCACCAATCATCATTTTGATGGAGCATTCATAGGCACTTGGTCTCATTTTCTAGCTTTTCCTCATTCTCAAAGCTATGTAATTCATCTTGCTCAACCCTCTCAACCTTTTCTTCATTTCTTGCCCTTCTTTGCTCCTCAACATCTACAACATTTTTCTTAACCACTTTGGCCTCAAGTCTAGCTTTTTGCTTCTCAATTTATCTCTCTCCTTCGCAATTGTGCACTTCATGAAATCTTTCACGCGCCAATTTATTTGGACAATCAATCTTTGTGTGCTTTGTACCATAACAAATCTCACAAGTCAATTCTCCACTACTCCTTTATTTAACTCTTTTTGGACAATCATGGGAAATGTGCTCAAAACTCCAACACATCCTGCATTCATGCCCCTTCAAGTTCTTTTGCACCCCATGCTTGGTTGTTTTTTGTGCTTCTTCGACATAAACTTCCTCATTCCAATATTCCTCACTCCCATGTTCTTTTCATATTCCCAATTTTGTTCCTCAAAATTCCTATAACCTTCTCCATTCGAATAAGATTCTCTATTGTTTTCCTCCCCCTACTCCAATCTTCCATAGAACTCAAGTTCTCACATTCTTCATCACTCTCCCCTAGGTCTCCTTCATAGCTTTCATATTCCCTTCCATTTGTATTTGGCCCCTCATCATGTTCATCTAAATATCCCATGCTCTCATAGTCATCCTCCTCATATTCTTGCTCATGTTCTTTATATTCCCCATAACTACTCTCACAATAGCAAGATTCCTCGTCATAGTTATACCCTTCACTTTCACTCCAACTAGCCATTATGAAGTTCTTTCAAGAGAAACACCCCAAACTATAAGTAGGAAACCCAGAAGAATTCTCACGTCACTCCCTGACGTGTTTACACCTAATTTTTAATGGTCACTCTTTATTTGTGTTTGCACTCTTCTTTGCCTTTTATCATAATGTGCTCTCCTTCTTGCATTTTTCAAACTTTTAATTCCACAGTCAAGTTCTTCCCAACACTTTACCACTTCAAAGGATTTAGTTCTACTAGTCAAGTTAACTAAATTCCAAGGGACAAGAAAGAAAGGTGTCTTAATGGCAATTTATCAAACACTTAGTGTGCAACAAGGAAGATGCATGGAATTCAAGGACATGTTACACTAGGTGATGCTATCACAACCTCAATCACAAATTAGTAATTAACAATCACTTAAATACTCTTTAATAAACAAATTATTCATCATACTTCATGAATAGAAGCTTTCGTAGTTAAGTATAAGCAATCACAATTCATTAGGACAATATGTCAAACACATTGTGTGCATTCCCATAGCTCAATGTTGTAGAGCTAATTTCAGCTTAGTTTTGGCCCTGAATCAACAAATTTTTACACCAAATGACTCCTCAAACATCAATATACCATATAGGGTCGAATTAACAACATTTTCATGGCACAATTTCAAGTTTCTAACATCCAAAAATAGCAAGAGAAAAAGTGACGAAAAATTAAAAATCAATACATCTTGAAGAAGATTGTTCCTTAACCCAAAGAAAGTTGGTTATTTAGAATCAACATAATGCAAGCTCTGATACCGCTTGATATGATCTTGAGAAGCACCAAACTTGTGGATTATGCTAAAAAAATAAGAACCTTAACAAACTCACACACAAGAACACCAAAATGTAAAAAAAATTAACACTCTTGTGATAATGTGAATCTATCCTACTTCAAAAACACATTAACACCCTAATCTAACTAGAGATTAAAACACCAAGGTTAGGACATTGAAGGAACCTAACTCAATCCTATGAATCACACCAGACAACCTAGCACATAAGAAAAGAGATGAAATTTATATTATCCTTTAAGGTTTAGAGATGAGATCAAGGGTAAGACAATATACTTTGATTTATTCTTGATGTTTAATGGAATAACCCATGAGGATCACCCTCAAGAACTCTCTCTCTCTAGAGAAAATCTAAATTCTCCTTCCCAAAATAACAAAGTTATGTTTACAAAGCTATAATAGCCTTTTTATAGTTGCTTTGCCCTAAATTATTAACCAACTAAACCTAAATATTTAATGGCCTTAATATAAGTTTTAAGGCCCCATTATATGCCTTAAAACATGTTAAAACATAATAAAAGTCGTGGAAGTGAAATTACAACTGAAAAGATAGAAAACAAGAGAAATTGTAAAATGTTTGGAACTGGCCAGAATAGGACCGGCGCCAGGTAGGTCTCCTAGGGTGGCACTGGTCCAATTTGGAGGAACAATTCTAGTGCCCAAAAGCTAGAACAAACAAACGAGTTTTTTTTTCCAGTTCACAATTGACGCACGGTCGGGCTGCCGGCGCCGGGTCTGTTCTGTTGGAACAGTACCTACGCCAAAAATTAAAGAATTGTTGCAGATCAAAACTGGCACCTGGTCAGTCGATCTGGGCTGCCACTGGGTCAGCTCTTGGCAGCCTCTCTTGTTTTGATGCACTCCAACCCCTGCTCATTTTACCTCTATTCCTTTTCTATTTGTTCCCTTGATCTTCCAAATGAAATGTTAGTCGTCTCGAGCTCTCCTTATTAGTTCCTTGGTCTTCAATTCTTGTTTCAATGTTAGCTTAATTCTTCACTTGGATTGTTGTTCCTTTTGTGTTCCATTTACAGCTCCATTTACTACCCATCTCTTGACAATGTTTTTAGTTCTTGGCATGTATGATTGGATGGATTGAAAATCCTCCCGAAACTTCTTGAATATTGAATGTTTCCATGAAAATTTGAAGCAAGTATTGACTTTTCATCCACCTTATTTAGATGTGTCTTATCTCGTGAAATAGAGGGCATCTTAGGCAACCCCTGTGGCGGTACGGGTCCGGTCCTACGAATGTGGGTGTATATAAGAGGGATATGTGCCCCCACTGACAGCTACAACTTTTGGTGTAGCTGGTCATGCCTTGCTCATATCATTTGGTATCAGAGCTAGGTCACAGGTTTAACTTCCAGGTGGAACTCCTACTAACATTGCATAGGGTTCGAGGTTGAACCTTCTTATGATAGGGAGGGCATGTTGGGTAGCCCCTGTGGTGGTACGGGTCCGATCCTATGACTGCAGGTGTATATGAGAGGGGTATATGCCCTCATTGATAGCTATAGCTTTTGGTGGAGCTGGTCATGCCTTACGCATATCATTCGATTGCGGGTATATATGAGAGGGGTATATACCCTTACTGACAACTATAGCTCTTGGAAGAGCTGATCATGCCTTCCTTATATCAAATTGTAACATGTACTAGTATTAGATTGGTGGTTTAATTTTCTTAAGTCTTGATTCATTACTAATCAAGTTTCTGGGGAATTCATGTGAATATATGTCTTTGACTCTTTCTCTTACTTCTTGATATTCTTGTGGCTAATCTTGTGGGGGTTATGTTTATTTATGTGCCTATCATTGTAATTAGGATATCTTGTATATTGATCAGCTAGACAATAGAAAATAAGTGCATAATAGTACTTATCCCATCCTTTGGTTTTGATACTTGCCATTAATAATCTATACTTTATGACAGGTACACTTGCCTAAAGTCTATTGTATGAGTAATTATGTCATTTTATTATTTAAAACTTGTCAATCATGACACTCTTTTCATATCACACTATTTGCACAACATTATCTAGCAACACATTATTATTCCCAAATTACAAGTAAACGATAATTTGACATAATCACTATAATGATCGAGTAATTGATCCCTTTGTCATTGAAGCACAAAGCACCTCTTGAAATCCAAGCACATAGAATCAAGAGTTGGACACCCAACTCTCTGCCACATTCATACACACAATGAACAAAATGCAAATGTAAATAACCCAATGAGATTTGGTAAACCTAACCTATTCCGAAACACCTAAATACCATAATCTATCAAGAGATGATATCAAAAAGGATAGGATTTGAAGGCACCCAAAACTCAACCTATCAAAAACACTAGGAGATTTCTAGTACCCAAGAATAGAGAAAGAGATTTAGATTATCCCTTTGTAGTTTAGAGACATTAATCAAAGATGCGACTAAGCCCTTTGATTTGGTCTAGATGTCGGGAATCACCCTTACACAGCTCTCTTCTAGAGAAGATTTGGTTTCTTACCAAAATACTCAAAATATTCCAAGCTATACAATAAGTGTTATAATGAGGTATATATAGAGCCCCAACCCTAAGATACTTTAAGGTCACATACTTAGTCAAAAGGAGGCTTAAGAATAAGTTTGTTAACCTCAAAATACATTGCAAATTGTAGGAACATAACAGGAATTGAAATAAAATTAAAGTAAGCATTATAATGTCTTCAAGGTAGTTACATGGCCATGCATATGTGGTGCACGGCCATACATATGTGGTGCACGGCCACGCCACAATTGAGCACTCAAAAATTGGCCATGCATGGCCAGTTTGCATAGCCATGCATCTAGCTGTGCACCTAAAATGCTAGGAGCGAATTTTTCTGCCATTTACATGGTCTGGGGCATGCTTATGCTTCTGGTTATGCATGTCCTATTCCTTGCACTCCAAACTTAATCTCCTTGTTCTCTTTCGCTTTGCATTGGATGTCTTTATCCCTTCATATAAATTGTAACTTCCTTTTGGTATCCATTGCTTTACCACCTTTTGTATCCTTGGCTTGTTGAATTCATTAGCTTGATATCCCTCTTAAAGCCTTTTAAAAACAAACCTCACCCAAGGATCTATGAATTGTACTTGAATCTCACTCCCCCTTTTTTGGTGTAACCTTTATACTTTGAATGATTCCTATCACATCCTCCTTCTTTATGCGAATTTGTCCTTAAATTAGCACTCGCATAAAAATTTAAACAATAATTTTTGGATAAAGGTAAATTTGTTGTCTTTTGAACCTTATCATGCAATTTCTTTTTTCCTTTCATCACCCACATTTTCCCTCTTATTTTACCACCTCTCTCATTTGTCTTCTCTTCCTCTTGTTTGTCTCTCATTTCTTTTTCTCTTAAATTTGAAGAGGTCACTCTACTTTTATCTCCCTTTCCTTTCCCCTTCTCATTTTTATCTCCATTTTCTTCTTTTGTTTTGCCTCGTCTTCCTTTCTCTCAATCCTCTTTCCTCTTTTTTTTTCCCTCTAATTTTCTTTTCTTCATTTCTTATAATATTTTTATCTTTCAAACCTCACTAGGGGATAAGGGAACTATAGTAAATTTTTTTCCATTCTTTTTCAAAGTATAAGTATTTTTCCTCCCCTTGTGGACTACATCTCTATCTAATATCCAAGGTCTTCCCAACAAAATATGCCCAATATGCATTGGATATACATCACACAACACTTCATTATGGCACCCCCAAGTCAAATTCAACCTTGGCTTACTTTTTCACCTTCACTTCTCTATAATTGTTCAACCAATAAAGCTTGTAAGGAGTAAGGTGTTTCAAAGTTTCTAGCTCCAATTTTTCCACCAATGTAGTACTAATCAAAATTTTACAACTTTTCCCATCAATAAGCATACTACATGGTTTTTTTCTTGATTAGACACCTTTAAAAGAAAATATTTTCAATTTTCATTTCATCTCCTTCTTCACCCTCACAAGAATCCTCAACTCATCTTACTATCTGAATCAATGTACAAGTTGGCTTATTCATCATTCCTCCTTTACTACATACTCTAACCCCTCTAAGATCCCCTTTCCTCACATAAGTAGTTTTCTTAGGACTTACTCTCCTTTAGAGTTGTTTTTTTATGCGTGTTTTTTAGTGTTGAAAAAATTAACAGCAAGAGGCCACAATCAATCAAGTTTTAATTAAAACGCTAACTACTAAAACTGCACATATTAGCATGTATACCCATCATATAGCATATGTAATAGCAAGTATCGAAGCCACAATAAATTATGCTCCCACCTTACTTTACCCTCGTTTTTATAATTTAGCTAATAAAATAAAGAAATAAAAGTAAATAAACTACCTATACTAGAGAAAATAAAGTCACATAAGAAAAGCACAAGGATAATCCATAAGTGAGAGTAAGAAGAAAACACATATAGGGAAGAAATTATCTTTCAACCAACCATTTCCTAATCTGAAATACCAATATGAGTTTTAAAAGTAAATTTCAATTGTTTTTCAAGTCATGAAATTCTATTCTTAGATTAATCAAAATGTGTGTTCTTCTTCCCTAATTAAAACTAAGAAGCATTAAAAATAACTCAATTAAACAATTAATGTCCCCATATTCTAGGCAACACTAAAGTCTTTTTAATGGAAGAAATAATTCCCCTATATTCTAGGTAATATTAATCTCTCTTTAACTACAAAGTCTTTCCCTTAACCTTCATTTCAATCCAATTAGAGAGAACAAGATAGTGAATTATTTAATCCCAGACTAATTAATTCAACTCATAAAATCAAGTAATCAAATATTTAGAATTAGAATTAAATAAGTTTAGAAATAATTCAACAAAAAATAATAAAATAAAAATATCCTCAATTACAATTCAAACATATAAATCCAACTTTAAAACAATAGAATTACAAAGAAAGATAGAAGAAAAACTCATAGACAAGGGTAATCCCTTTCTCCTTTGCAATCTTCCTGATAAATCTCCTCTTCTTCTCCAGGAATCCTTTTGATCCTCCTTATTCTTAGTGTTTCTCTCGGAAAACTATGAAAACTAACTCTAATTGAATATATACATACACGGTAGGGAGTGTTTCTCTTATATTTATAGGAGTTTAGATTGCCAAAAATTGTAACAAGAGGCCTAATTTGTTCCCAAATCAATTCCTAAAAGAATTTTAATAGAACTTGCTAAATTCTGCATTGAAAGGGAAATCCTGCATATGGAAGGAGCCAGAGTTGGTTTAGGCCATACAGGTGACGCCAGTTCATCTTTGTTCCTTTCTGAATTGCTCTATTTCGTCCAGTGTACAGCCCCAACCGGTTCCGTTTCTTAGGCCGGCGCTAGTTCACCCCTATTTAGCTGATTTTTGTGCAATTTTCACTATCCTTTATTGTATTTCTTCATCACATCAATTTTAATACAAAAAATAGTAAAATAGAGGGAATTAGTAGTTATTTAAGCATTAAAATCATAAATAAATATATATATATATATATATATAGTATAAATGACCCTTAAAATATGTTTATGTTTAATCCTTATCAATTCCCGCAAACTTAAGCTTTTCTTGTTCTTAAGCAAATAAGAACTAAACACACCAAGCAAATGGCTTATTAACAAGAAGATTTTAGTGAACATGACAAATATAGTAAAGATATTATATTTCTTTCAAACTAAGAATTCTATTTAATACCTATTCAACAAAGTCAATTTCATGTAAACTCATGTATTTAGATAGATATCACCAAGGCCATTGAAGTTGAGTTAAACAAGTTCATGCTTATTCAATGTATTTTATCCCTTTTCTTAAGCCAATAGTACAAATAATGTGAATTATATAAGTTACGAATAATTAATCAACTCAAGTTGTACAATTTCCAAACTACTACAATTTGAGTAGTAAACTAGGGACGTTCTCACTATTTTGTTTTAAGGAATTCATAGCCTCAAGTAAATGGATTTCTTTTCACTTACCGTATTGGCCCCCTTTTAATTGTTCACTCAATTTTTTCCCACTCACACTCTTGTTTTCTCACATATCACTTTTCCATCACGTTATTTTTAAACTATTTTTTCATCTTTCAAGTATTTTTTTCAACTTTGTTTTTTTTTTTTCACTTCTTTTCACATGTTGTTTTTCACCAAACGACATGCTATGAAACCCCGCCTGAAGCCAACCCTAGAGTAAGGGGGATGGGATGCATATCATGTCATCATGCATAAAATATACCTTTTTGAATGATTTTATGTGCTTTAGAATTGTGGTTTATAGGTTAAATGGCTTATTTATACCTGTTGGGTAGAAAGGGTAAAAAGGTAATTTTGCTTGATGTCAAAATAAGAAGATGGCTTGAGGTGTAGATAAGAAGAATATTTAGGTAAGAAAATAAGAATAAGAGAGTTGTTGTAGTTAAGTGGTTAGAGCTTTTTGATTTAATCTCTAAGGTCATGAGTTCAAATACCATCACTTAAGTTTTATTCATAATTATCTTAACCATATTTGAATTTTTTATTTTCTTACATTCCTTAAAGATAGGAATGTTGTCTTAAGGGAGACATGATGTTAATATCTTGACCATGCAGTCTTGTCCTAAAAAGAATTCTAGAAGAATTCTTACCCCCATTAATTTTGCTAGCCTTGTCCTAACATCTTTGAAATTTAAACTATCCTTAATTCATTAATCCATTTTTATTCATAAAAATTTTGTGATAAATCCCTAGCATTAGAATTCGAAAATAAGCTCTTGTGGGATAGGGATGGCCGAAAATAGGGAGGAGAATTTGTGAAACCCCAGTCAAAATCAACCTTAGGGTAAGGGGGCTGTGATGCATATCACATTTTATTGCATGTTTAAATATATTTTTATATGATTTTATGTGCTTTGGATTTGTGTTTTCTAGTCTAGAGGGCTTGGATATGATTATTGAGTAAGAAGGGCAAAATGGTAATTTTTGCATGAGGTGAAAATAGGGAGATAACTTGAGGAATAAATAGGAAAAAATATTTTAGAGAGAAAATAAGAACAAGAGTTGTTGTGGTGTAATGGTTAGAGCTTTCGAATTAATTCTTGAGATCTTGGGTTCAAATTCCATTGTTGGAGCTTTAGCATGATTAAATTTTATTTTTGCTTGGGAAGGGGTATCTTCGGCCTTAAGTGCTTTAGCATAGGGTAGAGCTGTTGTCCCAGGGGAGACATGATAGGAGTACTCTAATCCTATTCTTATGCCCTACTCAAAAATTCCTAAGGGAATTCATTCCTCCTTGATCTTTAATTTTTCCTAATTCTCAATTCATTAGATTGGAAAATTTTGTTCTAGCCAATTTCATTCCAGAAATTTCAGTAAAGTGCTATGGCTTTGAAGGTTCAAAATGTCTAAGGGAAAGACATCTTATGGACCGAAAATGTGGAAGAGATGGGGAAGGTTCCAAGAGAATTAATTCCCCTAGTGAACCTTCTAAACTTCACTCTAGCTAGGTTTATTTTCCTTCATGTAGTGAACTGAAATTTTTCCAACTTCTTGTGTCTTCAAGGTGTCGAAATTCTCAGCCATTATTCCCTCCCAAATTCTGCCAAAAAATGGCCCTTTTGATTAGCTTGAAATCTGAAATTTTCTGGTTAATTTCGGGCCGCACAAATGCTGTACAAAACCAGAAAAATTTCTGGTTGAAATCACAGCTTTGGTGGTCTTCAACCAAGCTATTTTCTTCTAGTTTTCTCCCAGCTCCTTAGCCACGTTTTTCCTCCATGAAGAAGGCTAGAAACCAGCCATGTAAGGCCTCTGAAATCTCCTTCAAACTCTCTGCAACCTAGCTGGAAAATGACAGCCGAAACTGCCCAAAAAAATTCCAGCAATGGCGAAATTCTGTGCAATAATTTTCCAACTTTGTTTCCTATTCCAGCCCTGGCCAAAACTTCATCTTTCTTCTACACAAACCACTCTTAAATAGCCATGAACTGAACTCCATTGTCTTCCCCAAGCTTTTGCATGAAAATCAGACATGGCTGCCCGAAAATATCTCCAACAAATCACTGCAATCATGCCTTGATTGGATACCAAAAATTCCAACGAACTTAATTTAGCAACCTTCCATAAAATGTCCCTCAAACAACCAGACCTTCCTTTCACCATTACACTCCTTCTTTTCGGCCACCATTAACCTTCTTCAACCAGCTTTCATCCAGCAGAAACACAAAGAAATAATTCGGCCATAGCAGCTTCCAAAAAGCTTCCATTGAACAAAGATATTCTTGCTATATTTTGTTTCCAAATTTGATCCCCAAAAATATTCATTTAGGATTTCAACAACCAACCTTTCCTTTTCCTTTCAAACTAGAAAAATCATCTTCCAAAACTACACAAACAATTCGGCCACTGCACACACATAGAATTTCGGCAGCCACAAACCCAAAATCCCTCCATTCTCTTCAACCTTCAAGCACATATAGAACACCAAGAACACCTACTCCTTTCTTTCGCCTAATACCTCTCCAAACCACTTCAAACTTTTTCCAAAAATTCTAGATTTTATCTACTCACCGCCATAAGTCCATCAATACCATTTTTAACATCAAACTCCAAAATCCAACTTGCTCTTTTGGATAAAAAATCAGAAATTTTGTGAAGGCTCAAGAACACCTTCAAGGTAGGTTTGTTCAAACAACTTCATCTTCACTAATCTTTGATCTCTAATGAATATATATATGAATAAGTATGCTAATGGACTCTCTTCTTCTCTTCTCTCTCTCTCTCTCTTGGCCGAACACTCTCTTCTTCTTGGCCGAATGGTTCTTCACCAATGGCCATACTTTCTTCATCTTCCTTGGACGGATTTAGACATCTAGGAGTTGAGATCTATTCACAACTCCTTCAAGGTACTCATCAATCAAGTAAGCCTTTTCAACCCTTCTTTTAAATTCTAGATTCATGTCTCTAGGATGATATTGGTAGGAGATGGATTATGAATAGGATTTGAGCATGTATTATTGTGATTAGTAGAGATTGAAGCATGAATAAATGTGTGTTTATGATGGAGATGGGATTTATGCATGAGTTGATTATCTTGGTTGATTGTATGGTGTTTTTAGGGTTTAATGCATTCTCCATGTCATAGGTAGTATTTGTGATTAAGTATACTAGAGATTATGTCATCTATGATGAATAGGATTTATATTCATGTATGATTGTTGAAGCCATGATTATGTTTATGTTAGTAGAGGTTGGATCATGCTTTGATAAATTTAGATTTATGCTTTTATTCATGATTTGGATAATTTGATGAATTGAAGTGGAGTATATATTCATGATTATAGTGTTAGCAAGTGGAATTGTGATCATGACATAGTTGTCCCTAAGCTAAATTTTATTCCTTCAATAAAATGTTTAATATTATGAATTTTACTAGGAATTTCAAAAAACCCTAGGAAGGGTAGATTTAAATCATTATATATATAATAAGGATATTTTAGTCAAATAAATAATAGTTTTACTAGAAAATAATATATATATATATATATTATATAAAAGGATAATATCAAATAAAGCCTTTTATGAAAATAATCATAATAAGTAAAAATATTAATTTTGTAAGTCTTATATGAGTAGCTAGATATTGCCTGCCTTGGAAGATTTTCTGATAATTTATTTTGTGTAGTGCTTTGGGGAGATAAGGGTGGATAAATTTTATTATGGATTTGTTTTTGGTATTATTGGATTTATTCTTAGGTTGTAATAAATTTTAAGTTAAAGTATTATTTTTATTCCGCTATTTTATTTGTGTGACCTAGTTATAAAGACCCCTTGTCCTTTGGACGGGATGACATCCCCGTCCCTGGCGGGTCTAGGTAGTGGGGTGTTACAAGTGGTATCAAAGCTTAGGTTATAGACAAATATTGATAGTATATGTGTTATTCATTTAAGTTTAAATCTTTATCTAACCTATCTTGTTGATGTTGTAGGATGGTTAAGATGCTTAGGACCGCGAGGAAAGGGCAGCAATGGCACCCGCCTATCCCTATTTACCTGGAAGACCTTCTAGTTTCCCAGCCTGCCCCTCAGCTTATGGAGGATAGCAGTGATGATGAGGTCCAGATTCCTGAGCCACCCCCAATCCCGGTGATAGACATAAGCTCTGACAGTGATGATGAGGTGATGGCAGTGGAGCCTGTTCCCCACCCTCCTAGTCTCGTAGTGGACTTAGCAGCAGATAGTGATGACCCAGGGGAGATAGATTATGAGTCTCCACCTAGGCCTTCTTTCATTCCTTCTTTTATTCCTATTTCCCAAAACACTAATTATTTTAAATATCAAATTAGACTTAGCTTATAAACCTTTTTTATTTATTATTTGGCCACAAAACTTGGGACACTAGGATCATGGTAGTAGTGAGTTAAGCTAGTTTTATTTGTGAAAGTGGATATTGGCTTGAGTTTGATTGTGGTTTGTATTTACCTCAGGTGGGGTTGGGTCAGCAGTTGAAGATCTTTATTTTATCTCGAGCTAAGGATCAGGTAAGCTCCTACATAAAACCTGATTGATGTAAAATGTTTATTATGGCAAGCCAAATGCAGAGTGCATGGACACTCATTTCTGTAAAGGCAATTGAGGATTGACTCCTTCCTTATTTCAGTCAAACAATTATTTGAAAATCAATAAGCAGATTTACTTAAACTCAAAACTCTTTCTAAAACTGATTTTGACAAAGACTTTGGAAACCCTTAATTGCCATTTTCAAGTGGAACTATGTTTTGTTCATTTTTCCCAGGTGGGATACGTTACGTTGAGTACTTAATAATGGTGGACTGTTAGGACTAGTCTTTGAAGGGTTAGGGTAAGTCTCTCAGTAGGTGGCCACCTCTGAGGGGTGAGTCCTTCCCTGATAAGATGTCAGTTCAGTAGGTCATGTCGGTCCGAGCTAGCAGTTTATTTTTCAGTCAAGTGATTGTGTTTTGCCGGAATGGACACCCGGTTGTTGTTTGGGTATAGAAAATGAGGAGTATCTTGCCCGGTAGGCCGATCACCTACCTTTTGTTAGTCTACACAAAGTGTCGGCATTTTGACCAGTTATGGGGCCCAACATGTGGTAACCCATGATCATTTCTTTTAAGTGGTTGATTTTATTATTTATGTATGGTTGGAAAAGCCAAAACACCATTCTTGATTTTAACTAATGTTTATTGCTTGCCAGTATTTCCCTTATATATATTTTATACTTTGCATTCACGAACTATTTTCACTGGACACTCAAAGCACACACGGACTTACTGTGATTTTTATCTCATCACCTTTTTTACCATGATTTCAGGTCGATCCTGCTGTGGGGATGAGTAGCTAGATATTGCCTGTCTTAAAAGATTTTCTGATAATTTATTTTGTGTAGTGCTTTGGGGAGATGAGGGTGGATAAATTTTATTATGGATTTGTTTTTTGTATTCTTGGATTTATTCTTAGGTTGTAATAAATTTTAAGTTAAAGTATTATTTTTATTCCTCTATTTTATTTGTGTGACCTAGTTATAAAGACCCCTTATCCTTTCGATGAGGCGACATTCCCGGCCCTAGTTAGTCTAGGTAGTGGGGTGTTACAGAATTAGGTAGGGATTCCAAGAAAAAGAAAACACCATAGCTATTCCTTCAAACTCCATCTTTATCTTGTTCATGTTTTGGTAAAGAAAAATCTAAAAAATTTTCCAGATTTCTTTCAAGGCTGTTTTTGAAAGTTTCAGCCAACTTTCCTACCCAATTTCTACAAGAAAAATAGACATTTTATGTAAGGTTGAAGGATGAAAGTTCCGTGAATTTTTGGATTGCACAAACATCCCAAAACCAGAATTTTGTTTTAGCAATCTAGCCACATTAAACATGGAATTTGAAGCCACCGTTAGAACATAAAAACAGCTGGAACTTCCACTATTTTTTATTAAGATGAAGGCTGGAAAACCACCATTAGAAGACCTTCAAACACCATTAAGAATCAGCTTCAAAATCGTGCCAAAGAGAGCAGAAAATTCTGCACCGAAAACATCTCAATTCCAAGTATTCTTGAAGCTTAAATTCTAGAAATTTTCTAGCTTGTCTCCTCAAGGCTAAGGCCAAAATTCTTCACTTAAAACCACTGCAATTCGGACCTTGTTCAGCCATGGACTAAACATCTTGGCCTTCACTCCAACCATGAATGCTAGGACTCTATGATCATACCTCAAAAAGCCCTTAAGATTACTCTATCCAAAACATCATCAAGAAATTACCCATCAGGTATTTTTCCTTAAATCTTCCTTTTAATTTTTAGAATTAAGACTCCTAGATGTTGATAGGATGATTGAATAAAGTAGGGGTTGAGTATATGTATGTCGGTGAAGGGGATGGAGTTAGGACATGAGAGTTGGAATGTATGATTAGGCCTTATGGATTTTTCTTTTGAATCAATATATGATCATCATGATTAAAGGGATTTGTGGATGTTTTGATGCATGTTAGATATTATAACACCATTGGTGATTAGGCCTTTATGTTCTTATTTTTTAATAAAGCTATAGATAATGATTATTCCTAGAAAGAGATTATCCATGTGCTAGTATATGTTGATTCAAGTGTATGTTCATGGATGGATTAATATGTTATGTGAGAATATGTTCATAGATCTTCTCTAACAATAGAAAATTATTGAAAAAACTATTTTCTATTAATTCTAGAATTATTTTACTAACATTATTGTTATTAATTTAATTAGAATTATTATTCAATTTAATCTATAAAATTCGAAAACAATAGGTAGGTTTGAAATAGAGTATTATTTAAAATATTGTTTTGTTAGTTAAGTAAATAAAATCCTTTTATTAAAAATAAATAATTAAATATTGGAATAAATTAAATCAAATGACCTTGTAGACATATTAATTAGCCCTACTAAAACTTTTATCTATATCCATAAATATTATTTATGTTAAAATTTATTTATTATTTATTAATTAAAAATTAAGTGTAATTCATTTATTATTAATTTTATTGATTATTTATTATCTATTAATTATTAATTAAAAATTAAGTGTAATTTATTATTTATAGTAATACTATTTAATTATTACTAATTACCAATATTATTCAAGACTTAGTATTATCTAATATTTAACACTAGTTTATTTATTAGCAATAATACTCATAATTTATTATTTGAAACTATAACTTATTATTATTTATTTTATAACACCCATTTAATTTAACTCATGAAGCTAGTTTATTTTATAAAATATTTTATCAACTAGTATTAAAGCTTAAGACATTATGGTTAGGGTTAGGGTGGTTGGGACTAGTTGAACTAGGAATTATTTATTTAAGGCAGATATGGTCTAGATATTGTCTTATATCTTATGTTTACCCCAGGCGGGGCTAGGTTGACCTTGGAAGACTTTTGAATTCAAGAAGAGCAAAAGATCAGGTAAGTTCCTACATGGAACCATTTGAAGACCAAAGTTATTGTGGCCAATCAAACTCAATGTATACGCGTATTTGTACTATAAAGGCAATTATGGACAATTTTTCCTTTTTCGTTCAGTCAAACAAACCATTTAAAACTAAACAAGCAATTTCACATTGATGTGTTCGGACTTGGGTATAAAAATCATACAAAAACTAAGCACATTCCCAATTAAGTTTAAATTAAAATGTTCAACCCAAATTACACATATGAGCAAGCGTACTCATCATTAACCGAGCATAGGGTTCAAACAAGTGTCGATCCTCCAGGAACAAGTAGACATTAATTACATTTCCTTCATTGTTTAACTGACTCAATAAAGTAAAAAGGAAATAAAAAGGAAAATAATATAAAAATAAAAATATATACATGTCAAAGATGGAGAAGTGTGTAACTCAAACCATTGTTTAGACAAACATGATCTTAAAGTATCCAACCTTTATCATAACTAATTATTCCCTTGGCATCATAAAGGATTAAAGTAGACTCACTTCGATAGTCAATCTATGAAATCACTATCTTCTAGATAAATTAGAATCACTTGGTCCGTCTCAACTAATTCATCCAAAAAATGCATTAAACACAATCCTTAATTAAATTCCCTTAGTCTTGGAAAATTCAAAGCATGAAATTAATCATTGAATCCTTAGTCTCAAAAGACATCAATTAACCTTCAATTACTAGTTCTAAGCAATCAACCCCCTTTGGTCCAGCAAGTCAATAGCCAACTGAATATGAAATTAATAAATTGAAACTACCATCAACCCCCTTTGGTCTAGCAAGTCAATAGATAGAACCAATCAACTAATCTCGTAATAAACACAAGTAATTGAATACAAAGAATAATAACCAATTAATCAAAAGCTTAAATAACTCTAGAAATCATGAATATCTAAACAACATTGAGTTACAATAAAACAATTAAAATGTCATTGTCAAGAAAAAGAAAACAAAGTAAAAGAAAGCACTCATAGACAAGCCTCATTTTTCTTCCTTTGAAGATCTTCTTGTACAACCCTCCTTGAACTCTTTATTTCTCCTGGGAAAATATTGGTGATGGACTCTAAAATATTCTAAGTCCCTACATTGTGCACCCCCCCCCTTTCCTTGGGTAAATTGGCCTTTATTTATAGGCTCACAAAGTTCCTAAAAGAGTTCTAAGTAAAGAAGAAAAAATTACCTAAAGAAATTAAAAACCAAAAAGGAGTAATAAAAGCTAAAATAAAGACCTAAATAACTAAATAAGAATTGAGAAGTCCACCGCCTTTTGACTTTTTGTGAAATTGAATCAATTTAGACTTCTAATTTTATTTTGGACTTTGCTTTTGTCGTCTTGTCATGTTTGCTGAAGTTGCAATTGATGTTGATTTTGGAATTGACATTATCTAATTTGGCTTCTAATTAAGCCACTTGAAGCCACCGAAAATTCTGTTTCTTTTGCTTATTGCTGCACCAGCTCAATAGAGCCGTTTCCCTTGCTTCGGCTCAATTAAGCTGCAAATCATCAAAACCCACCGAAATTGTTTGCTGCATTCAATTTTCTTTCGTCCTTTTCTCAGCCACCATTGTTGACCTTTCTTTCTCCCTTGGCCCCACCGATTTTCTGCTTTTCTTTATTGCTGTTTTTGCTGCAATTGTCTTCTGTTGTCTGCTTAATTAGCCATGAATTTGCTGACCAATTGCTTCATTTAATGCTTTTTTTTCTTCTTTTGTTCTTTGTTTATGACTGAGCCATGGCTTTTTCTTAGCCATTTTTCTCCTTCTCCAATTTCAATTGCAATACTCTATTCCTTCAATTTCTTTTGTCTATCCAGTAGCTAACCGGCGCCGACTGTCCTTCTTGAGCTGGCACTGCCTCTGTTCTGGAAAATCATACAATTAGCTCTTATTTTTCCTTATTTTTACATTGAATTACAGAAAAACATTTTTATATGGGAAATATCAAATATGAAGGAATATAACTAGTTATTTCACAAATGTATCACAAAATGATCTTAAATAACAAAGAAAAATATGACTAATTTAGGCCTTATAACACACCAAACGATAAACTATTCCAAAAAACCCAACTTTGGCAAGAATTTTAGAAACCATAATTGCTCTTTTCAAGTGAATCATTGTATGGGCTTTTACCTCCCAAGCGGGACAAACAACATTGAGTACTCAATAAGGGAGGACTATTAGGACTAGTCATTGAAAAGTTAGGATAAGTCTCTCAATAGGTGGCCACCTCTGAGGAGTGAGTTCTTCCCGGATAGGATGCCAGTCCCATAGGTCATGTCGGTCCTAGCTAGCAAGTTCAGTCAAGTAGGCTATGTATTTTCGAAGTGGACAACCAATAAGTTTAGGTGTGGAGATGGAGAAGTATCTCACCGGTAGGCCGTACACCTACCTGCAGGTGTTGGCAGAAACAGAGCATGCATACGGTGGACATAAATGGAAAGAAAAACATTAAACACAGAGCATGCAAGCATGGTGAAGGCTAAATAACATACCTCTTGGAGCCTTAAAACGTAAAGATTGTGGAAGAATGACTTGAAGCTCAAAATCATAGCCTCATTTCTTCTCTGTGTAGTGAAGCCTCCTGTGTCAACTTCTTCACCTCCGGTGCAATGCCAAGCCTTTTGGTTCACGGAATATTCCACAGCCTAATTTGTTTGTCGGTGAACACAACAGTGAATAAGAGTTGTCTCTAATCTCCTTGGTTCTCTTGCTATTGAATAGCAAAGAACCAAGAACAAGAGGAAGCAAAACTCACGAGTGAGAGAGAGCTGCGTGAGAGAAGAGAGGCGTAAGGAAGAGCTTAGTCAGGGGGAGATTAGGGTTATTTTTCCACCAGAGACTTGTTTATCGTTAGCAAAAACTAGGTCTCAAAATATCTGATAAACATATCCCCGGGATATCATATTTCAAACACCCGAATGTTATCCTGAGAATAAGTTCGAGCTTAACCCTAAACTCATCTTAACCGTATCTGAAAAAAAAAAAAAAAAAAACCCTACGGTCCAAGCTATTGGGCCGAAATAATATTTATTATTTTTCTTAGACCCAAAAGGCCCAAAATAATAAACATTAATTATTTATTTTCTAAGCTTATATAAATAACCCAATAAATAATTAATGAGCCTAAATGAACTAAAATAATTAATCTTTAATTATTTATATCTTAGGTTTATATAAATAACCCAATAAATAATTAAGCGTTAATTATTTCCCTTTGGTTTAAGCCCAGGTTAATTTTCTAATTATTCAAACTGGACCTAGGCCCTGAATAATTAATTAACCAAATAAACCAGAAAATTAATTTCTCTCAACTTCTATTTTTATTTTATTTATTTATTTTATTCCAGTTTAATAATAAATTAGACATCCTGAATAAAATCAAATAAAATCAAATCCTCTTGAACTTAGACCAATTCCTCAACCCAAAATTAGTTAGGACTTACGGGCTATTCCGAGGACCAAAAAGACACATCGCCTTAGCTGCTAAAATGACCAAAATACCCCTGCTAAATAAATAGATGTATTTTGAATTTTAAATATTTCCTAATATCACCATAAGAAAATATTGACCCCAAGGATAATGCTGCATTTGCAAAGTCTCCGACCTATAGGTGAAATGACTAAAATACCCCTCTACACATCGCCGTATATTTAGAGAGTTAGAAGTGTACTAACACCCCTCTAAATGACATCTACCATCCTTAGGCTTCTAGTCCAATGATCCACGACTTCCTGGAGTGTTTTCTCTTTCCAAGGGAGCTACCCTAAAGCAAACATCCAAGTCATGTTTCTCAGGGCCCTGGATATTTTAGACCATTCAGACAACCACAAGGGGCGATATAGTGCAGAAACTATCTTGTATAAGTCTGTCTTAACTAACTAGTCACACATACCCAACATGCAAGTATATTGGCCCTACGATAGAACATCAACTAGCAAATCAAAGTATATGCTACCGCTTCGCCAGACTACCAGCTCATACTGAAGTCGTAGAGTACTAGTCCACGCTGTAGCGGTAGCAGTCTAGGTTTCTGTCATATAGTATTTTTTAGAAACCACTACTACAGGTCCTATCCTACGTATTCGAAATACGCTTATGTCATGAGTGAGTGGACTACTCACTGGCTAAAGGTAAGCCATTTCCCATTTGGAATTCATAACATAATAACCTAAACATGATGAGATTCCCATTCTCATCAATAGGTTAAGAACAAATGTTTATGTGTTAAATAACCCATGATCCATACCTTACTGTGAAAGAACACCATTCACATGGATCACTTATTTAAACACAATGGGTCTGTTCCAAACGAAATTGTGCACAAACAAAAAGTAAATTCACAACTAATTTCTAAAAATAAATTCTTTTATTAAAATATTTGATTTTACATCAGAAACCTAGTCTAGAAGGGCATACAATCCAACAATCTCCCACTTGCACTCTAAGACTAGGTAAGTCCATAGGTGCCCAACGCAATGGCGTCTAAGTGTCTCGTGAAGACCTTCTCAGCCAAAGGCTTGGTGAATGGATCTGCAAGATTGTTCTCGGAAGCAATCTGTTCCACCACGACTTTCTGTCTTTGGAAATCCCGGTCCATGTGGTACTACCTCACTATATGTTTCCCTCTGAGGTTTCTTAGATCGCAATACTACTCCAGTGTTGTCGCAATACATCACAATCGGCCTGTCCATATGTGATACGACTCCAAGTTCTGAAAAGAACTTCCGGAGCCAAACTGCTTCCTTGGATGCCTCCGAAGCTGCCACATACTCAGCTTACATGGTTGAGTCAGCAATACCAGATTGCTTGATACTCCTCCATGAAATTGCTCCTCCAGACAAGGTGAAGACATATCCACTAGTGGATTTTCTCTCATCCTTATCCATCTGGAAGTCTGAGTCTGTGTATCTTGTAGGAACCAAGTCATCAGCCCTGTAAACCAGCATATAATCTCTCGTTCCCTTGAGGTACTTGAAAATTACTTTACAGCTTGCCAATGAACCTCTCCTGGGTTTGACTGATATCTGCTAACTAAGCCCACGGTAAAGCAGATATCTGGCCTAGTAGACAGCATGGCGTACATGAGACTTCCCACAGTCGAAGCGTAGGGAATCCTACTCATTCTGTCTTTTTCTTCTTGAGACTTAGGACAGTCCCTTGAAGAAAGAGACAACCCATGTCTGCAAGGCATTAGAGCTCCCTTGCATGAGTCCATGCTGTACTTGGCCAGCATCTTGTCAATGTATGTTGCTTGGTATAACCCTAACATTCCCTGCTTCCTATTTCTAAGAAGTCTAATCCCGAGAATGTAGCTGGCTTCTCCCAAGTCCTTCATACTGAATTGACTAGACAGCTAAACCTTTGTAGATGACAATGTCCCTACATCATTTCCAATGAATAGAATGTCATCCACATACAGGACAAGAAAAATCACATTAATGCCTTCAAGTTTCCTGTACATGCATGGTTCATTTTCGTTTTGAATAAAACCATAAGACTTAACAGTCTCATCAAAACGAATGTTCCATGCTCTGGATGCCTGCTTAAGTCCATAAATGAACTTCTTAAGCTTGCAAACCATATGATCCTAGCCTTCAGCAATGAAGCCTTCCGGTTGGGACATATAGATGTCTTCGCTAAGATGGCCATTTAAGAATGCCGTCTTGACATCCATTTGCCATATCTCGTAGTCATAGTGACATGCGATGACAAGGAGGATATGGATGGATTTAAGCATGACTATCGGGGAAAAGGTTTTCTCATAGTCGATTCCCTCTTTCGAGTATACCCTTTTGCCACAAGCCTAGCTTTGAAGGTTTCCACCTTCCCATCCGCTCCCCTTTTTCTCTTATACACCCACTTGCACCCAATGGGTTTTATCTCTTCAGGTGAAGCTACAAGATCCCAAACTTGATTGAGGTACATAGACTCAATCTCAACTTTCATTGCTTCATGCCACAGATTTGCATCAGCATCAGCAATAGCCTCCTTGTATCTAGTGGGGTCTTGTTCCTGATGGTCGGAGACCAGCTCAATGGCTTCTCTTGTCCATCTATCTGGAACCCTAGACACTCTCCCACTATGACGAGGCTCCATTTGCACAGGCACTTGAGGCTGTACCTCTTCTTGTTCCAGAATCGGGTCAGAAGAAGTTGATTCCGTAGATAACTTCTCCTCAAGTTCCAACCTTGTTGAACCTTTAGTGGAAGTACTTTGATCATCTTCTAAGTATCTAGCATTGGTACTGACTAGCACCTTCTGCTCCTTAGGATGATAAAAGTAACCTCCTTTTGTCCTTTTTAGATAGCCAACAAAATAGCATAATTCTGATCTTGGTTCCACCTTGTCTCCCTTGACCAGTACATAAGCTGGACAACCCCAAATCCTGAGATGATTTAGACTTAGCTTACGCCCAATCCACATCTCATAGGGAGTCCTGGGTACTGACTTGGAAGGCACCAAGTTCAGAATATATGCCGCTGTCTCCAGGGCATATCCCCAAAAGGACACTGGAAGAGTAGCATGAGACATCATGCTTCGAACTATTTCCATCAATGTCCTGTTCCTTCTCTTAGCTACTCCGTTCTGCTGGAGTGTTCCCGGCGCAGAGAGTTTGGATACTATCCCATGATGTACCATGTAGTCCTTGAATTTACCTAGGAGGTACTCTCCCCCACGATCCGATCATAAGGTTTTGATTAATTTACCTGTCCGACGCTCCACTTCAGCCTTAAATTCTTTGAACTTGTCAAAAGAGTCAGACTTGCGTCTCATCAGGTAAATGTAACCATACCTCGTACAATCATCCGTGAAAGTGATGAAGTACTCAAAACCTCCTCTAACTGGTGTAGACAATGGACCACATACATCAGTGTGAACAAGACTCAACACCTCCTTGGCTCTATCCGCCTTTGGTGTAAAAGACCTTTTGGTCATTTTTCCCATCAGGCAGGATTCACACTTGAGGCAAACTTTCCAATCTCAATGAGACCAAAAGCCCATCATGGATTAGCCTCTGAATCCTGGTTGAGTTAATATGACCCAACCATAGATGCCAAAGGTATGAATCATTAATATTGGTCTTTCTCTTCTTAGTTAAAGGTTCAAATTGAGCGTTATTTGATTGGTTGTTAATAGGGTTTAAAAAGAATAGATTTCCATACATGTGCCCAGTACATAAAATTTCTCCATCTCTACTGATAGAAATACCAGAATGGAAAGAAACAGAATATCCTTGATTAATAAATTTTGCAACTAAAATCAAATTCTGACGTAAACCAGGTACATATAAAATCTCTATTAAAACCACTTGCTTATTACAATCAAAACAAGATCCATCTCTCCCACTGCAAGGGCCCAAACTTGTGCTCCAAATCCCATGCATAATCCATGTTCGCCCTTCTTGAGTTAACTTATCTTTCTAAACCCCTCCAAGGAGTTACAGATATGATCAGTGGCTCCTGAATCAACAATCCAAGTGGAAGTTGATCCAACCATTGATATAGACTCTAGATAGAGAACATTACATGTGGAGTTTTTCTTGGCTTGAAGATCTGGATACTCTTTTTCCCAATGTCCCTTCTTCCCACATCTGAAGCACTTGCCCTTAGGTTAGTCTATGGGCTGGGTCTTGGACTGGGCTACTACGTATCCCTTCTTCCTTTTGAACTTTCTGGGCTTAAACCCAATTCTTGAGGAAGAAGCCTTGGCAATCACGGCCATTGAATGTGGTTTCATGACCTTCTCTGCCATCTAAAGTTCCTTCATCAACTCAATCAAACTCATATTGTAATTTAGTTTGAACTGAGTAAAGGAACCCGGTAGAGATTCGAGAACCATGTCCACTTGATTCTCGGGGTCAATGATAGCCC
Organism: Voacanga thouarsii; assembly: GCA_026120185.1. NCBI lineage: Eukaryota > Viridiplantae > Streptophyta > Magnoliopsida > Gentianales > Apocynaceae > Voacanga > Voacanga thouarsii. The sequence goes on from JANUWF010002701.1 coordinate 51,376, forward strand.
CTAAGATTTCCACCTCCTCGAAAGCAACAATCATCTTGAGCATATGCTCCCTGACTGATGCTCCCTCAGCCATCTTAGAGTTTATTATAGTTCGAAGAACCTCCTGCCTTGCAGGCCGGCTCTTATCCGCGAATATAAAGGCCAATAAATAACTAATGTCATACGCAGAAGCCATGTGCTCGTGATTAGACTGGAGCACATTAGACATGGAGGCTAGTATATAGCAACGTACCATTTCATTAGCCTTCTTCCATGCCTTTTCAGCCTCACGCTCTTCGTCGGTGGAACCTTCCCCGATCACAGGGCAGGTCTCGTAAAGGACATACTTATACTCTACGACTGTGAGTATTATGTCCAGGTTCCTCTTCCAGTCCACATAATTTGGTCCCGTTAACTTATTCTCACCGAGAATAACGGCCAAAGGACTAAAAGAACCTCCCACCATTTCCGAAAAATCGAATAATAAAAGAAAAGATTTAGTTTGTGAAAATAAATTTGTGTACAGAATTTAATTTGGCTTAGGAAAAACTGACATAGCTTCTTTGGAAGATTAACAGTTTCCTAAGCTAAGTGTAATAACCACCACAAATTAATTTCCCTTCTAGGTAATGATCTAGAGGATAACTCCATCATGGGATGGCCGTTTCCTCTCATTTCCTATGGACATACCTCGCACTATAACCTCCAACGTGGGCTGACCGATCATAGTACATGCCCCGAGTTATTAATTACATCCTTCCATTAGATCTAGATCCTTGTGGTATCCCCATCCTATACGGGTTCACTCCCAGGGTGACGCGAAGGGACCCACGATCTCTAATGAGGACCGTGAGGGAAGCCGTGGGGCCGTTGGAACCCCTCTCCCACTTAGTCTTTTAAAATAAAAGTTTTCTAGAAAAATATCCTTTTGGAATTTTCATTAAGTTTTTCCTTAACTCAAAAATAAAATATCCAAGTCCATTAAAATCTCTATGTCAAGGTTTATATCCTTTGAGAGATTTTTCCATGGACTAATTTTATTTAAGTTAAAACTTAATGATTTCAAAAATTTTCCAATTAAAACTTTCTATAGATTTTGGTCTCAAGTTTATTTGACAAAATAATTTTTCTAGTCCAAAACAAACAAAATGGCTCTCCATTTTAATTTACAAAAATATCTAAATCCAATATATTTTCTATGTCAATGATTAAATCCTTTGAGAAAATATTCAAGGATTAATTTTTGTACAAATTAAAATAACCATTTAATTTTTGAAGAAAAAATTTTTCTTGTAAAAAATGTTCCCAAAGACTTTGGCCTTTGAGAAAAGGCACACATAGGTACACAAAAAAATAGCATGCTCAAAACAATAAACGTTTTTATGCTTTTCTATTTTTTAAACCTAAGTGTCCAAATAATAAAATTAAATACATTAATTAATTAATTAATTAATTAATTATCTTATTTAATCCTAAAATCCCTTACTAATATTTTTCATGCAAATATATTCCAAGAATATAAACTATTGCAAAAATATTAACTTCGTCTGGTATGAGACCCAAAATGAAAAAGAAAAAAAATTTAAAAAATGCAAAAAATAGCCGGCGGTCCACTCACCGGTCGCACCGGATCCGCGCCCGCATGGCCTGCGGTCCACCGCGGCCGCTATGCACCATCCGCACCAGATCACCTACAGCTTCAACCCGCCAAGCCACGACTCGCCCGCGCCCGGTTCTCCTCTGCTGCCGACCCACATATTTATCCGTTTTCCGCTCCACGACCCGCGAAGTAATTGCAACTTTCAAATTGGAACCGGCTTCAATTGCTACAGTACGGCGCGGCTCCAGACACATGCACAGTGCGGCTCGATTCAAATGGTTCGGCTCGGTCGCGGCTTAGGAACAGTATCATCTTCTTCGTTTTTTTCTTCTTTCCGCGCACGAATTGCAGAGGCTTCTCTGGTTCGACTTTTTCAGTCTTCTTTGGACATTTTTACTTATAAAAACTCATCAAAAACAAAACCACAACCACCAATACCCATTAAAATTCAGTTTACATTATCAAACTTCAAAGCCAAAAAATTTTTACAGTGAGTCCTATGCTTCAACGGTGAAGCTTACATCAAGCCTATCCCATACCAAAATAGCGAAGGATCACATGTTTAAGCTCCAAACAATATTCTTCTCCATTTTTATTAACTAACATACTCCCTAAGCCAATCAAACGCATTGCTCTGATAACAATTGTAGGTGTTGGCAGAAACAGAGCATGCATACGGTGGACATAAATGGAGACAAAAACATTAAACACAGAGCATGCAAGCATGGTGGAGGCTAAATAACATACCACTTGGAGCCTTAAAATGTAAAGATCGTGGAAGAATGACTTCAAGCTCAAAATCATAGCCTCCTTTCTTCTCTGTGCAGTGAAGCCTCCTGTGTCAACTTCTTCACCTCCGGTGCAATGCCAAGCCTTTTGGTTCACGGAATATTCCACAGCCTAATTTGTTTGTCGGTGAACACAACAGTGAAGAAGAGTTGTCTCTAATCTCCTTGGTTCTCTCGCTATTGATTAGCAAAGAACCAAGAACAAGAGGAAGTAAAACTCACGAGTGAGAAAGAGCTGCGTGAGAGAAGAGAGGCATAAGGAAGAGCTTAGTCAGGGGGAGATTAGGGTTATTTTTCCACCAGAGACTTGTTTATCGTTAGCCAAAACTAGGTCTCAAAATATCTGATAAACATATCCCCGGGATATCATATTTCAAACACCCGAATGTAATCCTGAGAATAAGTTCGGCTTAACCCTAAACTCATCTGAACCGTATCTGAAAAAAAAAAAAAACAAAAAACCCTACGGTCCAAGCTATTGGGCCGAAATAATATTTATTATTTTTCTTAGACCCAAAAGGCCCAAAATAATAAACATTAATTATTTATTTTCTAGGCTTATATAAATAACCCAATAAATAATTAATGAGCCCAAATGAACCAAAATAATTAATCTTTAATTATTTATATCTTAGGTTTATATAAATAACACAATAAATAATTAAGCATTAATTATTTCCATTTGGTTTAAACCCAGGTTAATTTCCTAATTATTCAAACTGGACCTAGGCCCTGAATAATTAATTAACCAAATAAACCAGAAAATTAATTTCTCTCAACTTCTATTTTTATTTATTTATTTATTTATTTTATTCCAGTTTAATAATAAATTAGACATCCTGAATAAAATCAAATAAAATCAAATCCTCTTGAACTGAGACCAATTCCTCAACCCAAAATTAGTTAGGACATACGGGCTATTCCGAGGACCAAAAAGACACATCGCCTTGGCTGCTAAAATGACCAAAATACCCCTGCTATATAAATAGCTGTATTTTACATTTTAAATATTTCCTAATATCACCATAAGAAAATATTGACCCTAAGGACAATGTTGCATTAGCAAAGTCTCCGACCTATAGGTGAAATGACTAAAATACCCCTCTACACATCGCCGTACATTTAGAGAGTTAGAAGTGTACTAACACCCCTCTAAATGACATCTACCATCCTTAGGCTTCTAGTCCAATGATCCACAACTTCCTGGAGTGTTTCCACTTTCCAAGGAAGCTACCCTAAAGCAAACATCCAAGTCATGTTTCCCAGGGCCCTGGATATTTTAGACCATTCGGACAACCACAAGGGGCGATATAGTGCAGAAACTATCTTGTATAAGTCTGTCTTAACTAACTAGTCACACATACCAAACATGCAAGTATATTGGCCCTACGATAGAACCTCAACTATAGCAAATCAAAGTATATGCTACCACCTTCACCAGACCACCAACTCATACTCAAATCGTAGAGTACAAGTCCATGTTGTAGCGGTAGTAGTCTAGGTTTCTATCATATAGTACTTTTTAGAAACCACTACTACAGGTCCTATCCTACGTATTCGAAATACGCTTATGTCATGAGTGAGTGGACTACTCACTGGCTAAAGGTAAGCCATTCCCCATTTGGAATTCATAACATAATAACCTAAACATAATGAGATTCTCATTCTCATCAATAGGTTAAGAACAAATGTTTGTGTTAAATAACCCGTGATCCATACCTTACTGTGAAAGAACACCATTCACATGGATCACTTATTTAAACTCAATGGGTCTGTTCCAAACGAAATTGTGCACAAACAAAAAGTAAATTCACAACTAATTTCTGAAAATAAATTCTTTTATTAAAATATTCGATTTTATATCAGAAACCTAGTCTAAGAGGGCATACAATCTTACAATCTTGTGTCAGTATGCTCAACGTGTGGCATTTTGATCGTTATATTGTCATGGTGCACAAAGTATGGTGCCACGGCTACCTCTTTTGAGTGGTTGTATTTTTTGTGCACATGTATGTTTGGAAAGCAAAACACTACTATTCATTTATGAAATTTATTTAAGGCTTGCCAACACTTTCTGTTTTGAAACATTTACAACTTGCATACATGAACTGTTTTACCTGAAACACTCAAAGCACACACGGGCTTATCGAGATTTATATCTCACCACCTTTTATATCATGTTTTAGGTCGATCCTGCTGTGAAGGTTATTAGCTAGAGTATTGCATATGTCTTGAAGACTCATTACTATTTTTCCTATGTATTTCTTTTGAGAGACAGTAGCAGACAATTATTTTTTGAATTTGTTCATGTATTGCTGGGTTGTTATAAGTTTAATTTTGAATTATTTCTTTTATTTTATTTTGTGTATCCTAGTTATAAAGACCCCTTGTCTTATGGACAGGGTGACAACCCCTGCCCTAATAGGACATAGGTAGTGGGGTGTTACACATGCATTTTGCATTCTTGGACCTTTTTTATCCTCATTTTTTTGAGAATAAGTATATACATCCCTTTTGATTCTCTTTCTCTTTCTTTTTTTTTCACTCTCATTCTTACCTTTCACCTTATTTGCTTCAACTTGGAGAAGATGTCCAGATACCAACAAAACAAGCATTAGTTAACCATCCAAATTTATATGTCATCATATCAACAACATCAACACCGTAAGAATAAGGCTTCAAATATCTAAAAAACATGAACAAGAGTAAATCTAATTCTCAAGTCTTAAGCATATCATAATCTAATACACGTAAAACTATGGATTAATTAAATTAAATAAGGAATTTAATACATCTCAAAGAAAAAAAATCATAATATTTCTACTATATCAACCCATTAAAGTACACTTTCCACTATCATCACGATGAAAATTGAAAAAAAAAAAATTTATACCCCCAAAATTGAAAAAAAAAAATCATCATTAGCTTAAGAACATGAATACCTGGGAAAATATCTAACTCTGAATCTCTTCCCCCACAGTTAAATTGGACATTGTTTCCAATGGCCAAAAATATCTCAAGAAAACATAACCCAAGGATGTAAAAATAAAGTGAGAAAAGAAAAAGAGAAAGAAAATACTCTCTCAATTTTCAATAAATCCACACAAGTAAGCTAGAAAGTAGAATTCCATCATGAAGAACATATTCCTTGACAGAGTTGAGCATCTTAAAATTGCAGGCCTAGAAAAATCACCCATAGTTCTGCTATTATTTTTACCATTACCACCATTATTATTTCAATTCACTTCCATCCCTCGTATGGAACTTAGTTATTTAGGCTTTTGCCTGTAACACCCCATAACTATAGGGTCCAAGTAGTTGCGGATGTCCCCTCATCTAAATGATAAGGGATCTTTATAACGATAGAAATAATTAATAAAATTTGGAGACTAAAAGACTTGTGATATTAATCTTATTACAACTTAGAACATAAGTCATATGTACAAGGTTCTAGTACATAGCCTCATGGATATAAACCCGAATATTTAAGATAGTTCAAAAACATCTATTGTACCTCCATTGAGTCTTGGTTCTACACAAATCCAAGGTAACAAAAAGGCTGCCTGAAAATTATGAAGAAAGTCGTATGAGATAATATATCTCAGTAAGTCATGTAGTCTGTCAAGTGAAATTTGTTGGTATTATTTTGATGATGCATAACAGGAATTTCTTTGAATGGAGATAAAAGTCATTGCTTTTTATTTGTAGAAAATCATTTGATCATTTTTCATTTTGTTCGGAAAACATGCCTTTAAAATATTGACATTATGTATAAAATAAGTATTTAGCCCTTTGGACCACAAACCATTTAGTACTTCAAACATATTTTGTTTTCTAAAGTCACATTGTGATCTTATTTGGAAGGAACATCAGTCCAACCAATAATATTAAAACTAATATGTATGAATAACCCATCACGTATGCCATAATTAAACATACGATAACCATCGTTATGGTTTACCCTAAGGCTCGGGTGTCCCAATCCTGTTCTCCATTTCAACTTTGGGTAAACGTGTTGCTAGCTAAAGATGTCTAAACATCAAATATTGGCACCCAGTGAAATTAGAAATCACAGTTCGAAGAGCCAACTGAGTAGAGTTCTCAAACCCAAGTAAGTTAGTATATGTGTACAATCCCATTGAGTACTCAAGACTCATAAGGCACAAAGCTAGAAATCAGTGCAATACTTCATTTAGGCTCAATACTTCAACCATTAACTTGTTGTCAAAATATTTCCATTTCAGAAAATACATTCCAAATAATAAATCTATTCTAATAATTTAACAATTGATGATAAATCCATGCTATGATTTTCACAGATGCAATCATAATTGCTTGATGAATTTAATGCAGTATTTTCAAATTGTCTTGTCATATGTAACTGATTTCTCAAAAGTAGCATGCTTGAATATGGAATAATCATATATGCTTCCAAAACTTCATAATATTTCAATAGAATAAATAGCATGCTTCATAATATTTTGTCATAAATATTTGATCGGAAATGTTGCATGGAGGTGGGGACTTATCTCAAGTCTGTAGATAACGTGCTTAGTTCTAAGTTCAAAATTCCACACTTTCACCTCCCGCAAAATCTATCACATGAACTAGACATATATCAATTTCCTATCGTCCATAACAAACAGACATCTCACTATTCACAACCTTAAATTACCTCACTAATCTATTTCCTTGGTTTCCTAGTTCATCTCTCACATTATTGTCACTAACAAAGATCCTACTAGTTAACATCATCATACACAATTAGCACATACTTAACATATCACACATAAATACACAGTGATATAAACTAATAGAAATAATATAAGCATTTATTAGTCATATTAAAATCCTGCATTTTTCCTATCATGGCACACTTTTGTATTTTAGCCATAACTTTTGATTTACAAGTCTGATTAACCACAAATTTGTGCCATAACACTACTAAGGTCCTTTGCTACAAAATCATGAGCTCCTTTCAGTTTGTTCCTAGACCACTAGAAAACTACTGGAAGCAAAACATCCCAAAATTTTTATGTAATAATGCATTTTCTTGCTAAATTCACACTCCATCTATTCTACCTTCATTTTACTACTTACAAACCATTTGATTCATTCCAATACACATGTTAACATCATAAAAGATCCTAATTCTAGCCATGATGAAAGCAAAAAATCAAAATAATTATTACAACCAAAACCAGTAACTATAAACACAGATATCAAGCTTTTATTTTATTTAACAACCACAACTTCTTTCGTTCATTTTCTTTTTTCCTTCATTTAGTCATGATTTCAGCCATGAACACATTTCCAAAAATCTTCCAAGACATCATCCAATAGCACAAAATCACAACAAATCAATTCACAAGTCCACTGCCACATAAATCTCCAACAAAACCACACCACAACATTTTAACATATCAAGCACCACCAATCTATTCAAGTATTCATAATTCACTATTAACACATGTACCATAATAATCTATATTATACATAGAACAAGTAAGTTAAACTTTCAAAAGAACAGGATTTTACCTTCCCAAATGAATTAGCTAACTTGCTAATTTTTCTTTTGCTTGCTATTTTTTTCTCTCTATTTCCTTTTCGTCCTCTCAAGCTTTTCCTTTCATCTTTGTTTCTTCTTTTTCTCTCTTTTCTTCTCCAGTTTCAGTTTCTTTCTCTCTTGGCTGAATCTTAGGCTTTCTCCCTCAACTTCTATTTATAGATAATTTTGGTAGTGCACAATTCTTAATCAACCATGGATGTTTCATATGGTGACTCACCTAACTTAGTCATCATATAGAATGTTATAGAAGTATAGATAATATATTAGAAGCTTAGGGAAGCTTTTAGTGCTTTCTAGAAACTTTTGGAACATTAAAGAACTTTATAGAAATTCATAAAATATAATAAAATATAATATAATAATATAATTTCAAGGATTGTTATGTAGAATACTACTAGTACTTGTAGTAACAAAATAGTAATAAAGAAAATGGTAATTTAATAATTTAGTAATATAATAAGTTTATATAATATATATATATATATTAATATAATATATATTTCTAGAGATAATATTATTATTAAATTATATAATCAAGGTTTATGGTAGGCCACCAGAAAAATGACTCACCTAAGGTATTAATTAAGGTGGGCCACCTTACTTTATATAAGAAAATATCTAACCATAATTTTTAAAATATCTAAACTTTTTAGCAACTGATGCTGGCCCCAAGTATTATAGGTTGTAATAATGTTATTGGGGCACTTAATGATGATGATGATGATGACGATGATAATAATAGTCTATAGCAAATACAATATATCTAAAATTATATATATATACACACACACATATAAGATAGAATATTTCTTAATCATAATATATATATATATATATATATATAAGGTAGAATATTTCTTAAAAAAAATAAGATTATATGATATATAATTTTGTAGAGAACTATATATATTTCTTAGCAAATATACTAATAGCTTGTAATACTAAGCAGATAAAACAACGTCATCTATTTATTTAAATCAATTAACTTATTCATTAAGAAAGCCAGTATACAACATAAAATTGTTAGAAGAACATCTTAATGCATGTCATTTACCAATGCTATTCACAAAGAAAAAGGGTATTACATTCTTCCCCTCTAAAGAAAAATTTCGCCCTCGAAATTTCTAACAACATACCTTACAACAACAGCTATGGATATCATTTCTTTATCCATTCTTCAGTTTCCCAAGTTGAATCTTGTATCTCATGATGTTCACATAACACTTTGACAATGGGAATCTTTTTATTCCTAAATTCCTTTATACTTCTTTCCAAAATTTGCACTAGCTTTTCCTCATAACTTAAATTCGGTCTTACTGTAATGGCTTGTCATTCAATAAATGTTTAGGATTTAAATTGTATTTCTTAAGTTGGGACACATGAAACACATTATGAATGCCAGTCAAACCATCTGAATGTTCTAACTTGTAAGCTACTAATCCAATCATTTTGAAAATCAAGAAAGGTCATATATACCGCGGACTCAATTTTCCTCCTTTTAGGTGCTTTAAAATTCCTCAATTGGGTGTTAGTTTCAAAAATATTGATTCTCCCACATGAAATTCTAAGTCTCTTCTTTTGTTATTGGTGTAACTCTTTTGCCAACTTTGTGCAGCTTGCAGCCGTTCTTCCACCAATTTAACTTTATCATCTATTACTTCTATGCTCATTGCTCTTTCACAGTTGACTGTAATATCCTCCCAACCCCAATACATTGGAACTTGACATTTTTGTTCATATAATGCCTCAAATAATGCCATGCCTATGGATTCTTAATTACTATTATTATAGGCTAATTCTGCAAATGGAAGGCTTTCAATCCATTGATCTCCAAAATTAAGTATAAATGCTCTCAACATGTCTTTCAAAAGTCGTATCACCCTTTTTGATTGTCCGTCCTTTTATGGGTATACGATGGTACTAAAATTCAGTGTTGTTCATAAGGATTCGTGAAATTTGCCCCAAAATCTAGAAGTAAATCTTGGATCCCAATCTAAAACAATGCTCATAGGTACACCATATAACCTCACAGTTTCTTGTGTAAACTTTGGCTAGTTTTTCCATGGAGTATTTCACATTGACTAGGATAAAGTTTAGTTAATTTGTCCACAACCAACCAAATTGCATTCTTTTCATTTTTACTTATGGGTAAGCCAACGACAAAATTCATAGTAATATATTCCTATTTCCACTGAGATATGGATAATGGTTGAAGCAACCCTGCTGACTTCTAGTGGTCAACTTTTACCTTTTGACAAGTAAGACATATGGATACATATCGAGCAATGTCCCTTTTCATTCTCGGGCACCAATACATACTCTTCAAATATTGATACATCTTTACTTCTCCAGGGTGTATATTGTATCGTCTTTTATAAGATTCTCCCAAGATTTTCTTCTTCAACTCCTCACTATTAGGTACACACAACCATTCACGAAAATACAATATTCCACAACCATCCTTATGGAAGTCTTGGCCTTGCCTCTTCATCTCTTTATCCTTGAAATTTCTAAACTCTGGATTGTTCAATTGAGCTTCCTTAATTTCCTGCTTCAAATCCGGGATAACTATCAAATTTCTTAGACAAATCTTTTCTTTTCCCACCCCTCTTCCAAACTCAAAACTTCTATACTGCTTGCACATCTCATACTCTTAGTTGAGCAAACATACTTTTTGGATCAATGCATTTACCACTAGATTCGCCTTGTCAGGATGATAATTGATGGGACACTTATATTCTTTTAAAAATTCCATCCATCTTTTTTGTTTGGAGTTTAAAGTCCTCCAAGTTGAATATATACTTCAGACTCGTATGGTCCGTGAACACTTCATAGTCTGCCCTATAAAAATAATGATTCAACTTTTTCAGAGAAAAAATAATGGCTACCAACTCTAAGTCATGTGTGGGATAATTAATCTCATGCGGCCTAAGTTTGTGCGAAGCATAAGCAATCACTTTTCTATCTTGAATCAATACAGCACATAGGCCTTCTTCCAAAGTATTCGTATACAGCATATAAAGCTTCCCTTCCTCCAACAAACTTAATACTGGTGTTGTTACCAATCTCCTTTTAGTTCTTGAAAACTTCTTTAACACTTATCACTCCATAGAAATGCTACACTATTCTGTAAAAGTCGGGTCAATGGTGATGCTAAGGTTGAAAATCCTTAAATGAAATGTCTATAATACCCGGCTAATCCCAAGAAACTTCTAATTTCTTTGACTTTCTCTAGTTGTTTCCAATTGACAATCGATACCATTTTTGCTTGATCCACCTTAATTCCTTTATTTGATACTATATGCCCTAAAAATGTAATGGAATCTCGCCCGAATTCACATTTTCTAAACTTAGCATAAAGATGATGTTCTCTCAAATTTTCCAACACTAATCTTAAATGCTCTGCATGTTCTTCTGGACTCTTGGAGTATATCAAAATATCATCAATGAAAATCACCACAAACTTATCTAAGTAAGGTTGAAAAACATGATGCATTAAGTAGCTAGGGCATTGGTCAATCCAAATGGTATCACCATAAACTTATAATGCCCATATTGCGTATCAAACGCTATCTTAGGTATATCTTCCTCAAAAATTTGCACCTGGTAATACCCTTGTCGCAAATCCAACTTTGAGAAATAGACAGCTTGATCCTTGAAGCTGATCAAACAACTTATCTATAAGTGGAAGAGGATACTTATTCTTAATAATTCAGTTATTCAACTCAAGATAATTAACGCACATTCATGAAGTCCGATCATTCTTTCTGACAAATAGCACTGGTGCTCCCTATAGTGAAGTACTAGGTCTAATATACCTTTGGCTTAACAACTCCTCCAATTGCTTCTTTAACTCTTTTAGCTCTAATGATGCTATTTGATGTGGATTTTTGGAAATGGGGTTGGCTCCAGGTACTAAATCAATTGTAAATTCTACTTCTCAAGGATGGGGTAAAGTGGTCAATTATCAGGAAAGATATTTGGGTATTCCTTTACTACAATAGTATTCTCCATAGAGATTTGATCATCAGGCTTATAAATTAAGTACACTATACATCTTTGATATCCCTTCTTAAGACATTTACGACCCTTTGCTCCTGATACCAAATATTTCCGCTCCTTCACTTTATTACCCTTAAATTCCAAAACATCTCTTTCAGGTCTAACAAATTGAACCACCTTATTACTATAATCAATTCTTACGTAGTGTTTAGATAAACAATTCATTCCTTAATTAAGATCATGATCCTCAAAATGCTTGATAATCAAATCCCCTAACAAATTCTCCCTTCCTACTCTAATTGCACATTTGGGTACCTATTTCCCAACTTTTACAGATTCTCCTAAAGGTGTGCTCACCAATAGGGTGTAAGGCAAGTCTAACCCATTCCACCTAATATGGCATGCAAACACTTCATTTACATAGGAATGAGTAGAGCCAAGGTCAATTAATACATTAACTTTACAATTTTAGATAGTCAGCATACCTTCAACAATAGTTGGATCTATTCCCCTCTACTTCCTATCTTTTACAAATACCTTAGCCTTTAATTGGGGTTTGGAATGATCCACTTGGTTAATAGATGGATTAGGACTTCACTAAGCAATCTGCCGCAGCTTTGGGCATGTGTCTCTCAAATGGGTAGAGTTTCCACAGTTATAACACATGCGTTGTCTGCTTTTATGCCAACAATAACTCTCTTTGTTCACCCTATCTCCTTCCAATTATTCCCAACTAGAGTAGGTCGAGCCTGTTTTCCTTTATTATTCCACAGTTGTCTCAATGGCCTTTTAGTAGGGAATTTCCTAGTAGGTACTGCTACTTTGCTGGTGAACTTACTAGTATTTTCATTCTATGTCTTGGTAGAAGCATCAACTGTAGCATAGTAGGTTGTAGATGGAAAAGGAGCTATTGCCAGTCGTAATTCTGGCCTTAAACCCTTAATGAACTTACAAGCACGATTCTGCTTCGTATCTATTAGGCAACGACAATATTTCGACAATATGGTAAATTGTGCTGCATATTGTGCCGCTAAAATATTTCCTTACTTCAAGGTTTGGAATTCATCTTCCTGCTTCTCCACTATCCATTGCGGTATATATTTGGCCCGAAATACCATCACAAATATACTTCAACTCCACTTCTCACCATTTTGCTCCTATACTTCATGAATTCTTGTCCACCATTCTTTTTCCAGCACTCAAAAACAAAGGCTGCAAATTTAACCATCCTTTCTTCTGAATACCTCAAAGTTAAGAAGATGTCCTCTATGCCTTCAAGCCATAATTCGGCCTTTTGATCCTATTTAGATTTTTTTTGAGAAAATCGGGGGCTGAAACTTCAAAAAAATTTCCAAAGCATCATCCTCCCCTTTTAGATACTTTCTCTTGATTAAATTTTGCATTATCTATTTCATTGTCCCAAAAGTTTGGGCAACCGTAACTTCTTCCGTTCTAATAGCTGCACATGCTTGTGGAGGATCTACCCTCGAAGTAACTCCTTGAGCTAGTAGATTTACTGGCAAGGCTTTGTTATGGCATACAACAATGCGAGTTTTTGGTGGCATTTTAATACTACTGAAAAAATAATTGAAACTTGCATAAGGCTAAAATGTTCATATATATGTATGCTATGTCCATAATATATAATAAAATAAACATAGATTCAAATAGGCAATCATAAACATCACTAATTAATAGTATGCATATCAAAGATTTAAAATTATAGCATATAAGCACAGATTTCCAATGGAAATAAGCCCATAAATACAAAACTTCTCCAAAGTATGTAAAATTATTATCTACCTTATCTAATGTTTTACTATAAAAAATTTAATCCTAAGTTGTGCTTCAATTTCTAAGGATCAATCTTGTCAAATCCAATAATTTTGGATTTTATAATTTGACTTGCTTCTAGACCATTTCTAACCCAAAAAGCTCAAAAAAATGTTTTAAACCTAGGCTCTGATACAAATTGTAACACCCTAAAATATAGGGTCCAAGTATTTGTAGATATCGCCCCATCTGAATAACAAGGGGTCATTATAACGATCTAAATAATGAATAAAATTTGGAGACTAAAAACTTACTATATTAATCTGATTACAACTCAGAACATAAGTCATATATACAACGTTCTAGTATATAGCCTCCTGGATATAAACCCGCATATCTAAGTAAGATAGCTAAAAAACATCTACTGTTCCTCCATCGGGTCTTGGTTCTACACAAATTTGAGGTAACAAAATGGCTGCTTGAAAATTATGATGGATGTCGTGCAAGATAATATATCTCAATAATTCCCGTAGTGTGTCATGTGAAATTTGTCAATATTATTTTGATGATGCATGACAGGAATTTGTTGGAATGGTGATAAAAGACATTGATTTTTATTTGCAAAAATCATTTGATCATTCTTCATTTTGTTAGGAAAATATGCCATTAAAATCTTGACATTATGTATAAAATAAGTATTCAGTCCTTTGGACAATAAACCATTTAGTACTTCAAACATATTTTGTTGTCCAAAGTCATGTTGTGATCTTATTTTAGAAGGAACATTGGTCCAACGAATAATATTAAAATTAATATGTATGAATAACCTAGGGCATACGCCACAATTAAATATACAATAACCATCGTCATGGTTTACTTTACGGTCCGGGTGTCCCATGCCTGTTCTCTATTTCCACTTTAGGAAAACATGTTGCCAGCTAAGGATGACTAAACATCAAATACTGGCACCCCGTGAAATAAGAGATCACGGTTCAGATGTGGCCGCCAACCAGATAGCGTTCTCAAATCACATTAGTTTAGGTATAAAGTCCCTTTAAGTACTCAAGACTCACAGGCACAAAGCCAGAGATTAGTGTAGTATTTCATTCAGGCTAAAAACTTCAACCATCAACTTCTTGTCAAAATATTTCCTTTCCCGAAAATACATTCAAAATAATAAATCCGTTCCAAGGATTAAACAGTTGATGATAAATCCATGCTATGATTTTCGCAACTGCATGCATGAAAATGCAATCATAATTGCTTGATGAATTTAATGCAGGATTTTCAAATTATCCTATCATATGTAAATGATTTCTCAAAATGTAGCATGCTTGAACATAGCATAATCATTTATGCTTCCAAAACTTCATAATATTTCAATAGAATAAACTAGAATGCTTCGTAATATTTTCTCATAAAATATTGATTGGAAATGTTGAGTGGAGGGGGGACTTACTTCAAGTCCGTAGAAAGCGTGCTTAATTCTAAGTTCAAAATTCCATGCTTTCATTTCCCACAAAATCTATCACAAGAACTAGACATATATCAATTTCCTATCATCCATAACAAACACATATCTCACTATTCACAATCATAAATTATCTTGCTAATCCCTTTCCTAGGTTTCCTAGGTCATCTCTCATATCATTGTTACTAACAAACATAACAGTTAACAACATACACAATTAGCACATACTTAACATATCACACATAAATACATAATGAGACTAACTAATGGCTACAATATAAGCATTTGTTAGTTATTCAAATCCTGCATTTTTCCTGTCATAGCACACTTTTGTATTTTAGCCATAACTTTTGATTTACAATTCCGATTAACCTCAAATTTGCCCCAAACGCTGCTAAGGTCCTTGGCTACAAAATTATGAGGTCCTTTTAGTTTGTTCCTGAAGCAGTAGAAAACTACTAGGAGAAAAACATCCCAAGATTTTCATGTAATAAAGCATTTTCTTACTTAATTCACACTCCATCTATTCTAGCTTCATTTTACCACTTGTAGCTACCACTTGATATAATATAATATAATATAATAATTCCAAGAATTGTTATGTAGAATAATACTAATACTTGTAGTTACGAAATAGTATTAAAGAAAATAGTAATTTAATAATTTAGTAATATAATAAGTTTATAGAATATAAAAGAGATATATATATATATATAATATAATATAATATAATATAATATAATATATTTCTAGAGATAATATTATTCTTAGATTATATAATCATAGTTTACGGTGGGCCACCACAAAAATGGCTCACCTAATGTATTAATTATGGTGGCCATCTTAGTTTATAAAAGAAAATACCTAATCATAACTTTTAAAATATCTAAACTTTTTAATAAATGATACAAACCCCAAGTAATATAGGTTGAAGTAACGCTATTGGACCACTTAAAGATGATGATGATGATTATTATGATAATAATAATAGTCTATAGCAAATATAATATTTCTTAAATTATATGTATACAATATATATATATATATATATATATATATATATATACGAATATAAAAGATAGAATACTTCTTAATCATACAACACACACGCATATATCTGTGTAAGCTAGAATATTTTTTTATAATAAATAAGATTATAGGAAATATAATTTTATAGAGAAGTATATGTATTTCTTAGTAAATATACAAGTATGATGTAATAATAAGCACATAAAGCAACTTCATCTTCCTATTTAAATCAAATAACTTATTCATTAAGAAAGCCAACATACAACAGAACATAATAAGAAGAACATATTAATGCATGCTGTTTAACGATACTATACATAAAGAAAAAGGGTATTAGATTGCCTATGTGCCCTTGGAATTCTTGTTAGAGTTCTTTCAATTTCTAGATCAAAATCCATTATATTCCATTTGATTTGTCAGGTCATAAACCAAGAGTTGAACCTAAAAAGAGAATGAAGAAAATAAGTTTTTGGGGTTCATATTAGTCCACAAAATTATGCAAACAACAAGATATGGCACCTACTTACAACAAATAACATATATGCAAATTTACATGGCTAAATTAATGGAATTCAAGTTTTCATAATATTGTTCCCCGGTCACGGCGTAAAAAACTTGATGCGTGTTTTTTAGTGTTGGAAAAATTATATCGGCAAGTATATCTATCATATAGTATAAGGAATAGCAAGTATTGAATCCATACGAACTTAGGCTCCCACCTTACTTTACCATAGTCTTTATTGTTTAGCCAGTAAAATAAAAAAAATAAAAGTAAATAAACTACCTATACTAGAAAAAATCAAGTCACACAAGAAAAGCTACAAAGCATAATCAAGGAGTGAGAATAAGGAGAAAAGACATGTTGTAAAGAAATATCTCAATTCAATGACAAGTGTAGAAAATATTTTTCAACCAATCGATTCCCAATCCCAAATAACAATTTGAGTTTCAAAAGTAAATTTCAATCGTTTTTTAAGTCATGAAATTCTATTATTAGATTAATCAAAGAGTATGTTCTACCTCCCTAATTAAAACTAAGAAGCATTAAGACAAACTTAATTAAACAATTAATGTACTTATATTCTAGAAAATACTAAAGTACTTTTAATGGAAGAAATAGTACCCCTATATTCTAAGTGATATTAATCCCTCTTTGATTACCGAGTCTTTCCCTTAACCTTATTTTTCAATCCAATTAAAAGAGAATAAGATATTGAATTAATTAGTTCTTGATTAATTAATTCAACTCATAAAATTAAGTAATCCAATATTTAGAATTGGAACTCAACAAGTTTAGAAATAATTTAACAAAAAATCATAGGGTAAATATATCCTCAACTACAATTAAAACATCTAAATCCAACTTTAACAAAATAGAATTACATAGAAAGATAGAAGAAAAACTCATAGATAAATGTAATCCCTTTCTCATTTCCAATCTTCTTGATAATGCTTCTTTTCTTCTCCAAGAATCCTTTTGATCCTCATATTCTTAGTGTTTCTCTAGGAAAAACTATGACAGCTAACTCTAATATAATGTGTAAATACATGGTAGGGATTGTTTCTCTTGTATTTATCGAAGTTTAGATTGCCAAAAAGTTTATACAAGTGTCCTAATTCATTCCCAAAAGAATCCTAACAGAAGTTGCCAAATTTTGCATTAAAAGGGCAATCTCGCCAATGTTGCATTAAGTGGTAGCCGGTGTTAGTTCTAGTTATAGTACTGGTGTTGTTTCATCTCTGTTCCACTTTGAATTGCTCTATTTTGTTTTGTTTCATCCAATGGATAGCCCTAGCTAGTTCAGCTTAGTCAGCATCGGCTCACCACTATTTAGACGATTTTTGTGCAATTTTCACTATCTTTCATCATATTTCTTTATCTTATCAATTCTATACAAAAGATAATACAATAGAGGGAATTAATTGTCATTTAAGTATAGAATCATAACAAATATAGTACAAATGACCCTCAAAATATGTGTACATTTGACCCCCATCATTTCTTAACTTCTAAAACTTGTTTCTCAACATTTATATGTCTTCCTTTACAACCTTATGCCTGAAAAAATCTCCTTTGTGCTAATTTGTTAGGATAAGTAACTTTGGTGTATCTATAGTTGCTATATCTACCCTTTTTCTTCCTATCCCTCCTTAATTGTGGCTCATTAGGACAATTGTAAAAATAATGGCCTTTTCCCCAAAAATTAGAGTAATCATACTACCTCTTTTTTTGCACTCCATTCTTTAAATAATTTTGCAATCTATCTTTTGCTCTCTTTTGAGGTCCTCATCCCACAAAAACTCCTTCACTTTCATAATTTTTGTACCTATAACTTCCCTTTTCATTTCCACAATTTCTACCTCCACTAGTGCTTTGTCCTTTATCACAACCATACAACAATTTATAGTTATCTTCATATTCCTGATGGTCCCATTCTTTCCTCATCATCGTTATCATATTCTCCGCTACTTGAACAAAACATTTCATAAAAATCACTTCTTCCACATTGAGCATTCATAGAAGATGAATCATATGTACTCTTATAAGCCATTTTTTTTCTTCAAGGGAATTTTGAGTAGAAAACCCACAAGAAAAGTTCCTCATTTCACTCTCTCACCTGTTTTGCACTCAATTTGATGGTCACTCAATGCTCGTGTTTACACTCTTCTATAGTTTTTACAATAATGAACTCACCCTATTGCCTTTTTCAATTCATTGAAGTGCTTTCTGACTCTTCCCAATTCAAATGATTTAGCTTAACATGATAAAGCCAACTAAACTTTAAGGAACAAGAACGAAAGGAATCTTAGAAGCAATTCATTAAGCACTTGGTAGGCATTAAAGGAAATTCAAGGATTTAAGGAATTCTAAGCAATGTGATGCTTCTACAAACTCAAGAAACTCAATTTGACAATCAACAAAGGTAATGATTTCACAAGGATGGCAAATTCAAGAATGTAGTAATGGGAGTTTAATTGCTCAAATGATTTCTGAACTTCAGATAAATACTAAGAACAAACTTTCTAGTGGCTACAAGAAAGATTTACCTCACTAAGAACAATCTACTATTCTAGGAGACAATGTATTTCATGAATGGAAGACTTGGATTGTCATGTATGAGCAATTATAAGTCATTGATAAAACATATCAAACACCGTGTATGCAACTCGTGACTCAACTTTGTTTGGCAAATTTCAGCTTTCTTCTGATCCCAAATTAGCAAATTTTCACATCAATCAATTCTCCAAACATCAATATATCATATAGGATCAGTTTCAGAATATTTCCATGGCACAAATTCAAGTTTTCAACCCACAAAATTGCAAGAAATTTAGTTATGAGATTTGAAATTTGCAGCAATATTTTGATGAGTTTTTATACTTGTTTTAGCTTCAAATCAACAATTCTTCATGCCAAAAGATTCCTCAAACATCATACCAACATATAGGATGAATTTAACATCAAGTTCACGATATAACATTAAGTTACAAATATTAAAAAATGGCACAAAATATAGTGACGGAAATATGAAATTTCTCACAAGTTCTTGAAGAAAATTGTACATTTGCCTCCAAAGAAAGTTATATTGATTAAAATCAACAAAATCTTGCTCTAATACAAATTTTTATATAAGCACAAAAGCACCCCTTAAAATCCAAGCACATAGAATCAAGAGTTAGTTACCTAACTCCCTACCAAATTTATACATACAATGAACTAAAGGAAAATGCAAATAAACAAGTGCAATTTGGTGAACCTAACTTACTTCAAAATACTTAAATACCCTAATTTATCAAGAGATTAGAATAAAAGGGATGGAATTTTAGGTCATCCAAAACTCAACATATGAAGAACACTAGGAGATTTCTAGCACCCAAGAATAGAGAAGGAGATTCAGATTATCCCTTTGTAGTTTAGAGACATTAATCAAAAAGTGGGACTAAGCTTTTTGATTTGGTCTTGATGTTGGGAATCACCTTTACAAAACTCTCTTCTAGAGAGGATTTGGATTACTACCAAAATACTCAAAATATTCTAAGCTATACAATAAGTGTTATCATGGGGTATATATAAAGCGCTAATCCTAAGCTACTTTAAGGTCACATACTTATCATAAGGAGGCTTAAAAATAATTTTGTTAGCCTTAAAATACATTACAAATCATTGGAAAATTAAAAGAAGCCGAGACAAAATTAAAGAAAGTATTACAATATCTTTAGGGTATTTACATGGCTATGCACATGTGGTGCATGACCATGCTACCATTGAGCACTCAAAAATTGGTCGTGCATGGCCAGTTTGCATGGCCATGCATTTGGCCGTGCACTGTTCCATGACTTAGTGCACAGTCATGTAGCTAGCCGTGCACCCAAAATATTGGGAGCGATTTGTTTTGCCATTTTCAAGATTTGGGGCATGCATGCCCAGTCCTTACACTCCAAATTTGATCTCTTTCATCTCTTTTGCTTTGCAATGAATGTCTTTGACCTCTCTATATAGATTGTGGCTTACTTTGAGCTCATTTTGGTCCTCCTTTTGGAATCCATTACATTACCACCCTTTTTATCGTTGGCTTGTTGAATTCATTAGCTTAATATCCCTGTTGAAGCCTTTTGAAAATGAGCCTCACCGAAGGAGTTATAAGTAGTAGTTTCAATCTCTCTCCCCTTTCTTTGGTGTAGCCTTTATACTTTAGACAATTCCTATCACTTTGTCCTTTATATAAAAATTGAGCACAAGTCATGGAACATGTCACACTTGTATCATTCAATATATATATATATATATATATATATATATATTTCATTATTCTTGAATGGACTATTTTAAATGCCTTCAGTAATCCCATATCGATTCAATTGTTCATGGCTATATTGATTGGTCTCACTCAATAAAGGGGCTGATGATATCACTCTTGTTGCATAGAAAGGACAAATCTTTCATACCCATCCTTTCCTATAGTCCGTAACACACCCAACTAATACTTTTATTGCCCATCAGATTACAAATAGTATTTGGCACTATCAAAGTGTTACTCACCACGTAGAACTATTGTACAGTCTCAAGTTAAAAGGTCACATATATCATGATCACTATAAGGATCATTTATTATGCTCATATAACATCCATGTAGTGTTCTCATAGTAGGACCGTCCAGTACATTAATTCTCTAATGATGTTGTTAGTGTTATGCCCTGAGGCAATCATTTGTACTTTGTATATGACATATTTATTTTATAATACAAGGTATTAAATATCTTTTAATTTGTTTTCATTAATTTCACGTAACATAACTGTTAGATAAAGTCCCTAGTACAACATTGTGTTAAGGAAATTATGATGTAGGATTCCTATTATACTATATAGTGTTAGTACTTAAATAATTCATAGTCGTAGTATTAACGAGATAGGGCATCATTAACACGTTAAGACTAGCCAGTATTAGACTTCTTGATTTAATCAGGCGATAGTTCTCATATCCATGAGTATTGAGATACTCAAAGTTAACACGTGGATGCTTATTAATAAAACAAGTACCTTGAATGACCTGACTATGAGATAATCACATGGATAACTATGTAGTGCTAGTGATAGAATCTTGTTATAGCAAACATGCAAGTATCCTTAGACTTGAGATCTCCAACATACTTTGTTTACTGAGTATTGTACTTTGATTCCAATCTCTGGAGCCAGATCAAAGGCTGCCTATAAATGGATATTTGGTACAATATGAAGTAAACGAAAGTAGTTGAGAATGTCAACAAAGGATTCACCACTCCTAATAGTTGTGGCGAATATCTCATGACCACTTATTGGAATTACTACTCGTGAAATTCTTGGCTAAGGTGATTTTGTATTGGAAATAATTTCAATTGATACACATGTAGAGTAGTGGATTCCTGGTATAAGTACAAATATATTCGGGCCATAATTAATATATATTCTGGATGCAATTGGCGCTAATTCCGTACTCCAAACCAAATGAGATATTATATGGTTAAAGGAATTTATTGCACCATAGTTTGTTATTGAAGGGTTCATGTTAAGCCACTTAACTTCTTGGACTCTTGGGTGGTCATGATGTGTTGCTAGATGCCTCTCCTGATCTGCTTGAATATGAGTTTATTAATTGATGAATTAATAAACCAATCATGTTTAGAATTAATAGGTTAATTATAAATTATTAAGTATTATTAATCACAAAGATGCTTGGATTATTTCATATTCACTACCAATGGATTGGGAAACCTAATAAGTCACACACAATAGAGGATTAAGTAGCAATGGCCAGGGCCTGGAGGGAGCCGTTGCCAACGGCTCTCCAGTTTTTATGACAATCTAGTATAATATCTATATAATGGCTAATAACCTAACTCGTTTGTAAATATAAACACGTCAAATTTAAGATCCAACCATTCAATTTGTTAAAAGTACCCCAAAAAAAATATTGTGACCAAATTTGAAGGTAATCGAATATATTTAGGTATACAATCTAGCATAATCTCTATATAACGGCCAATAACCTAACTCGTTCGTAAATATAAGCACATCAAATTGACAATCCAACCATTAGATTTTTTAAAAGTACAAAACAAAGTATTGTGACCAAATTTGAAGGTAATCGGATATATGTAGGTACACAATCTAGCATAATCTCTATATAATGGCCAAAAATCTAACTCGTCTATCAATATAAGGATGTCAAATTGACAATCCAACCGTTAGATTTGTTAAAATTACTAAACAAAGTATTGTGACTAAATTTGAATGTAATCGGATATATGTAGGTACACAATCTAGCATAATCTCTATATAATGGCCAATAACCTAACTCATTCGTAAATATAAGCACGTCAAATTGAAAATCCAACCATTAGATTTGTTAAAAGTACTAAACAAAGTATTGTTACCAGATTTGAAGGTAATAGGATATATGTAGCTACACAATCTAGCATAATCTCTATATAACGACCAATAACCTAACTCGTCTGTAAATATAAGGACGTCAAATTGATGATCTAACCATTAGATTTTTTAAAAGTACTAAAAAAAAATATTGTGACCAAATTTGAAGGTAATCGGATATATTTAGGTACACAATCTAGCATAATCAATATATAACGGCCAATAACCTAACTCGTTCGTAAATATAAACATGTCAAATTGACAATCCAACCGTTAGATTTGTTAAAAGTACTAAACAAAGTATTGTGACTAAATTTGAAGGTAATCGGATATATGCAGGTACACAATCTAGTATAACCTCTATATAATGGACAATAACCTAACTCGTTCATAAATATAAGCTCGTCAAATTTACAATCTAACCATTAGATTTGTTAAAAGTACTAAAAAAAAGTTTTGTGACCAAAGTTGAAGATAATCGGATATATTTAGCTACACGGTCTGCAATATTCTCTATATAACGGCCAATAACCTAACTCGTTCATAAATCTGAGCTCGTCAAATTTACAATCTAACCGTTATATTTGTTAAAAGTATTAAGAAAATTATTTTGACCAAATTTAAAGATAATCGGATATATTTAGCTACAGAATCTAGCATAATCTCTATATAACGGCCAATAACCTAACTCGTTCGTAACTATAAGCACGTCAAATTGACGATCCAACCGTTAGATTTGTTAAAAGTACTAAAAAAAGCATTGTGACCAAATTTAAAGGTAATTAGATATATGTAGGTACACAAATCTAGCATAATCTCTATATAACGGCCAATAACCTAACTCGTTCGTAAATATAATCACATCAAACTTATAATCTAACCGTTAGATTTGTTAAAAGTACTAAAAAAAGTAATGTAACCAAATTTGAAGGTAATTGGATATATTTAGCTACATAATGTATCATAATCTCTATATAACAACCAATAACCTAACTCTCGTTAATATAAGCACATCAAATTTACGATCCAATTGTCAAATTTGTTACAATTATTAAAAAAAGTATCATGACCAAATTTGAATATAATTAGATATATTTTGTCACATAGTGTAGCATAATCTTTATATAACAGCCTACAACATAACGCATTTATAAGGATAAACATATCAAATAAAAAATTCAACTGTTAGATTTTTTTAAAATTATTAAAAAAAAGTATTATGACCAAATTTAATCTCTATATTTTTCACATAATATAGCATAATCTCTATATAACGGCTCAAAACCTAATGCATTTATAAAGAAAAGCATATCAAATTAAAGATCCAATCGTTATATTTTTTGAAATTGCTAACAAAATTAGCATGAACAAATTTGAAAGTAATTGAATATATATTTTTATATAATCTAATATAACCTGTATATAACAGGCCAAAATTATTTGGTAGATTATGCCTATTGACAAACATTTGTTTAAAGTGAAATTCAATCATTCTGTTTAAACAATACTTTTATATTTTATATTTATATACAAATATTGGGGCTATATTTGGGAATAGCTTCAAAATTAATAAATTAAAATGAAATTCTTTGGAATTGAAAGGATCTCTAAATTAAGGCTAATAATTATAGTAGAAATATGATGTATCAAATCAAATAATGATATTATATATTATTTTAAAAGTAACCTATCTAATTAGTTATATCTATTTCATCTTTAAAATGTATATTTAGGTGGTTATGTTCATATCATAAATTATAAGAGCAACAAACTTAGAAACAAAGAATTACAAGGTAAAAAAAAAAAAAATCCATTTATTTGATTCTCAAAATTAAATTTGTTTAAAAAAGGATTGAAAAAGTTATACTATTTTTTTTGAATTAAGAAACAATGTCTAGGCAATAAGAAGAGATAAAATAGCATAACTTAAAATTAAAAACTAAGTAGTTTTGATAGTAATTATATAAATAAATAAATATATATATATATATGTATAAGTATAGTTATTATGTTTATATATATATATATATAAGTTATTATGTTATATATATATATATGTATATATTATGCATAAAATATTGTAGTTACTATTATTTATATATACATAAAAATATAAAAATATAAAATTAATTTTTATATATTATATGAATTAGAAATATAGTAACTTAATTATAATTCAACTTTATAAATATAAGAAGGAAAAAAATGTAATAATATAAAAAATAAAAAACGTAAATTAAATTGCAATCCCACTCTCACCCTCAACCTAACCCTCTCCCTCTCGGTGCTTGCCGCTGCTTGTCGGTGCTAATACCGTCGCCATTCTTCACTGCAAGGCTCTCCCACTCATCGATTGCGACACACCTTGACGCACACAGAGACAAAGAAAAGCCATCAAAATCTCTCAGATCTCAGGCCACATTCGCCTAAGTTTTCATATTCGAAGTACACTGTAGGTAACATCGGCATCTTTATTGTACTATTTCGTCGATTTGATTGTTGTTTGAGACATAATTTTAACTTGATTATGCCACCTTCGTGTTGAGATGTGTGAAATCTATGTTAATTTTGAAACGAGGCTTTGAAATTTGAGATTACTGGTTTGTTGTTGCTATGTTTGCTGTGGCCTTAGTTCAAACGTGGGTTTTTTGCTTCAGTTTGAATGTGGGTTTCTACTTCAGTTTGAATGTGGGTAGTTGCAAATATTTGTGATTGCTTTAGAAAACAAGGAAAGCATCGAATATTGCTTGATTAAAAAATAGTGGTTCAAAACTGCAGCAGCAACAATGAAGCTTTTGTGCTGTTGAATTAAAACTACATGATGTTATGTGAGTTGATCCACTTGTGGTGGAATAAGAAAGTTGAATTCCTAAGTGAGAAGCTTGCAGCTGTTAATTATTAGATATCTTAACAGCTTGACAATTGCAGAAGGTTTGCAAAATAGGAGAAGAAGCATAGTAGATATGGTTTCTTTCCAATAGATTGTCTCCTACTCTTGAAGTTTGCATTTGTTATTTGATATTCAATAGGGAAAAAAAATGGGAAAAAGAATAGGAGAGAGAGAGAGAGAGAGGTACAATACAGAGGAGTAAAATTTTTGAGTGCTGCTATGTTTCATTTTTTACTCTTTATCTCTATGGAATGCTGTGTACATTGCTTAAAATTTTGGTTTATTTATGTGAAGTTCACTTCACCGGACGGTGAATTTTTGGAGGAAAGAAAAAAGATTTATTATCTATTTTCATCATTATTTTAAAGCTGGCATCCTTCTATTCTATCTTTTTTTTCTTCCTATGAACAATCCACCTTGATATTTACTTTCTTTGGTTGATGTCGGTTCTAACAAAAACACTAGATATTTCTGTTGGGTATTGTATGATCTTAAAGCTGGCATCCTTCTATTCTATCTTTTTTTTCTTTTTGCTCCTTGGTGGTGGTATTATCCATTATAAATTTGATATTCATTTGTATATGTGTGTATATGCATGGGAAAAGTGTAAAATCTTGTGTATATTTAGGGTGAATGGGTGATATAGCTTGTCTCCAAATGTAGCTTGGTATGATGACAAAAGCTCGAGCATGGATGTATAATAGGCTCTTACCTGGTAAAAAAGGGTTAACAAGGGAGTTTCTTCATGGAATTGATGAGTTTGTTCAATTTGCAACTACACAAGTTGATTTTACTAGTGGAGGAAAAATAAGGTGTCCATGCTCAAAGTGCAAAACCCATAAATTTTCTGAGGTAGATGATGTAAAGCTACATTTGTGTCAGAAGGGATTTATCCCAAATTACTATCAATGCCATGCTCATGGGGAACCTTACATTTTTAGTTCACGGCTAAGGAATAGCATAGAGGTTGATGATGAAAGGGAGGAAAGTCCTATTGTAAGCTATCAAATTAGGGAAATGGTATTTGATGCAATAGGACATGATGTAACACCCCGCTACCTAGGCCCGCCAGGGCCGGGGATGTTGCCCCATCTAAAGGACAAGGAGTCTTTATAACTAGGTCACACAAATAAAATAGAAAAATGATAATTAAACTTAAAATTTATTACATCCAAAAATAAATCTAAGAATACCAACAACAAATCCATAATAAAATTTATCCACTCTCATCTCCCCAAAACATTACACAAAATAAATTATGAGAAAATCCTCCAACGCAGGTAATTTCTAGCTACTCATCCCCACAACAGGATCGACCTGAAATCATGGTAAAAATGGTGGTGAGATAGAAATCTCAATAAGTCCATGTGTGCTTAAGTGTCGGGAGAAAACAGTTCGTGAATGCAAAGTATAAAATTCTTTACAAGAGATCACTGACAAGCAATAAACATTAGTCAAAAGCAAGAGTAGTATTTTGGCTTTTCCAACCATACATAATCAATAAAATCAACCACTTAAAAGAAATGATCATGGGTTACCACACGTTGGGCCCCATAACCACATGGTCAGCATGCCACACTTTGTGCATACTGCCGGTCAGAATGCCACACTTTGTGCAGACTGACAAAAGTAGGTGATCACCCTATTGGGTAAGATACTCCTCTTTCTCTATACCCAAACAACAACCGGGTGTCCATTCTGGCAACACACAGTCACTTGACTGAAAGAGAACACTGCTAGCTCGGACCAGCATGACTTACTGGACTGATATAACACCCCGCTACCTAAGCCCGCCAGGGCCAGGGATGTCACCCTGTCCAAAGGACAAGGGGTCTTTATAACTAGGTCACACAATAAAATTGCGGAATAAAATAATACTTTAACTTAAAAATTTATTACAATCCAAAATACTCCAAGAATAAATCCATGAATTCCCAAAACAGAACCATAAATAAAATTATCCACTCTTGTCTCCCCAAAGCAATACATAGAATTAAATGACAACAATCTCTTCCAAGGCAGATACTACTAGCTACTCATCCCCATAGCAAGATCGACCTGAAATCATGGTAAAAAGGTGATGAGACAGAAATCTCAGTAAGTCCGTGTGTGCTTCGGGTGTTTAGTGAAAGCAGTTCATGGATGCAAAGTGCGAAATCTTTATAAGAGAAATATTGTCAAGCAATAAACATTAGTCAAAAGCAAGAGTGGCGTTTTAGCTATTCTAGCTATACATGATCAACAAAATCAACCACTCATAAGAAAGGATCATAGGTTACCACACGTTGGGCCCCACAACCAGATGGTCAATATGCCACACTTTGTGCATACCGCCGATCAGAATGCCACACTTTGTGCAGACTGACAAAAGTAGGTGATCGGCCTACTGGGCAAGATACTCCCCCTTCTCTATACCCAAACAATAACCGGGTGTCCATTCTGGCAAAACACAGTCACTTGACTGAAAAGAACACTGCTAGCTCAGACCAGCACGACCCACTGGACTGACGTCCTATCCGAGAAGGACTCACCCCTCAGAGGTGGCCACCTACTGAGAGACTTACCCTAACCCCTCAAGGACTAGTCCTAGTAGTCCACCCTTATTGATTACTCAACGACGTTTCCCACTTGGGATAAAATGAACAAAACATTGTTCCACATGACAATGGCATTTTGAGGATTTCCAAAGTCCTTGTAAAAATCAGCTTTAGAAAGAGTTTGGGTTTGGCAAATCTGCTCCTTGTCTTTTAAATAATTCAAATGCTTGAAATAAGAGAGAGTTCAACCCTCAATTGCCTTTACATAAATGAGTGTCCATACACTCTACATTTGGCTTGCCATAAGAAAAACATTGCACATCAATCAGGTTTTATGCAAGAGCTTACCTGATTCTTGCTCACAAATAAAAGGTCTCCAACAGCTGACCTAACTCCACAGGACAAATACAAATCGCAATCAATTTCAAGCCACAAACCACTTCCTCAATTTTAAGTCAACACAACTTACTACTACCATAATCCTAGTGTCCCAAGCTTTAAGGCCAAACAATACATAAATAAGTTTGTAGGTTGAGCCTAATTTGATATTTAAAATAATTAATGGTTTGGGAAATGATTTCTAATAAGTTGAAAGTTTAAATCTTACAGGGGAAAATTTAGAGTTTATTTGCTCAAGAGTCCTAGCTAGTAATAAGTAAAATAATGATTTAATAATAGTTTAGTTGTTAGAAAATAATTAGTTGCTAAAACTAGTTGAGATTAAATTTAATGAGTCTTGCTTGGAAAATAATAAGTAAACTTTTAAAAAGGGATTTGATTCAATAAATATTTTACTAATTATGATTATTTTCATAAAAGGCTTTAATTGATTTCTTTATTTTAAATAATATTTATTTATTTTATTTTCTAGCAAAATTATTATTTATTTGACCAAAATATCCTTTATGTATATAATAATCCAAATATACCCTTCCTAGGGTTTTACAACATTTACTAGGAAAATTTTATATCATTAAATATTTTATTTATGAAATAAAATTAGTTTAGGGACAACTAGATCATGGTCAAATTTCTATGGCTAACCACAATCAAGAACATATGCAATCCTTCCATTCATCAATTCATCCAAATCGTGCACATAAGCATAGATCTAAATTTATTAAGATATGATCTAACCTCTACTAGCATAAATATGATCATGGCTTCAATAATCTAACATGCATATAAATCCTATTCACCAAAGGTGACATAATCTCTAGCATGCTTTATCTCAAATACTTCATGCATCAAACCTCAAATCGTCACACAATCAACTAAGATAATCCTTCCATGCATAAATCCCATCTCCTTCACAATCATACAAATGTTCATGCTTCAATCTCAACAATATATATATACTCGAATCCTATCACCATCCACCTACTATCAACATCATCCTAGAGACATAATTCTAGAGTTTAAAAGAAGGATTGAAGGTACTTACTTGATTGATGAATGCCTTGAAGGAGTTTAGAGTAGATCTCAACTCATAGATGTCTAACTTTGTCCAAGGGAGATGGCGAGAGCATGATTATGGAAGAAGAAGTTATCCGGCCAAGGGAGAGGGATTTCGGCCGAGAGAGAGAGAGAGAGAGAGAGAGAGAGAGAGAGAAGAAGAAGAAGAAGAAGAAGAAGAAGAAGAGATCATTAGTATGTTTATTCACATAGGTTTTCACTAGAGATCAAGTTTGGAGAAGATGAAGTTGATAGAGTAAATTTACCTTGAAGATGTTCTTGTCCTTCACAGAAATTTTCTGGTTTTGATCCGAAGTAGCAAGATGATTTGAGGAGTTTGGTGTTAAGAATGGTGTCGATGGACTTACAGCAGTAAGTAGGTCAAATTTGGAGATTTTAGTGAAGGTTTGAAGTGATTTGGAGGGGTTTTAGGTGAAGGAAAGTAGTAGATGTTCTTGGTGTAGTGTGTGTGTTCTTAGAGATTGAAGGGAATTGAGAGAATGTAGTGTAGCTGTCGAAAATTCTGAGGGAATTAGGCTGGCCGAATTTCTGTAGGGTTTAGGGAGTTGTTTCTCTGATTTGGAAGGAAAAAGGGAAGGTTAGTTGTCACAATCCTTGAAGAATATTTTTAGGAAGTGAATTTGGAAACTAAATATTTCAAGAATATCTTGATTGTTGGAGAGTTTTGGAAGTCTGCCATGGCTGACTGTTTGAGCAGAATTTCGGTGGGATTAATGCTGGTCTATGGGAGCTTATGGTGGACAAAAGTAGGGTGCTTAATCGTGGAGAAGAAGTCTGGTTATTTGGGGAATGCATTATGGGAAGTTGCTAAACAAAGGTGGCTGGAATTTTGAAAATCAATCAAGCTAAATTGCAGGGATTTGTTGGAGAGATTTTTGGACAGCAATTGCTGAATTTTGTGTAGAAGCTTAAGGGGGACAATGGATCTCTACTACTGGAGGTTTAAGTAAGGTTTTTGCAGAATAAGGTTGGTGTTTCGGTTGGGAGAAAAATAGAAAGCAAAACTGGAACTTGGACTGCCCAGAATTTTCGCTGGGCAGAATTTTTCTGGGTAGATTTTAGGCTGCCATTTCTAGCCGACTTGTAGAGGGTTTGAAGGGGGACTTCAGGGGTTTTCGAGGCTGGTTTCCAGCCTTCTTCATGGAGGAATAACATGGCTAAGGTGCTGCACAAAATCTGTAAGAAAACAGCTTGGTTTTGGACTCTCAAAGTGGCGATTTGTACAGGAATTTTTCCTGTTGTTGCTCCAGCTTTGAGCAGTCCAAAAATGGCCAAGAAATTCAGATTGTAAACTGATCCTAAAGAACATTTTTCTGGCAGCATTTGGAAGGGAATGTTAGCTAAGAAATTCGACATTTTGAAGGCACAACAAGCTGGAAAATTTCAGCTCATTCCAAGAAGGAAGATGAACTAGCTAGAGGAAATTTTCAGCCAACTCACTAGAGGGATTTTTCCTCTTGGAACTTCCCACAACTCTTCCACATTTTTCAAACCATAAGAAGTCTTTTACCAAGACATTTTGATCCTACAAGATCACAACACTTTACTGAAATTTCTGGAAAGAAAATGGCTAGAATCAATTGATCAAACTAATGAGTTGAGAATTAAGGAAAAATCAAAGATAAAGGAAAAATGAATTCCCTTTGGGAAATTCGAGTAGGTAAGGGTGTAGAATGAGGTTGCTCCTAACATGTCTCTCTCAGGACATCATCCCTACCTTACTCCAAGCTCATAAGGCTGAAATTACTCTTTCCCAAGCAAAAATAAAATTAAATCAAGCTAAAGCTTCCATGATGGAATTTGAACCCTAGTCTTCAATAATTAATTCTAAGGCTCTAACCACTAAATCACATCAACTCTTGCTGATATTTTCCCTAGAAAAATTATTTTCTATTCAATCCACAAGCTATTTCCCTATTTTCACCTCGGGCAAAAATTACCATTTTGCCCTTCTCACACAATACTCATCAACAAGACTTCAAGACAATAAAACTTAAATCCAAAGCACATAAAAATCATATAGAAATATATTTAATCATGAAATAAAATATGATATGAATCCCAACCCCCTTACTCTAAGGTTGGTTTTAACTAGGGTTTCACAACTGACGTCCTATCCGGGAAGGACTCACCCCTCAGAGGTGGCTACCTACTAAGAGACTTATCCTAACCCCTCAAAGACTAGCCCTAGTAGTCCACCCTTATTGAGTACTCAATGACATTTCCCACTTGGGATAAAATGAACAAAATACTGTTCCACATGAAAATGGTAATTAAGGGTTCCGAAAGTCTTTATCAAAATCAGTTTTGGAAAAAGTTTTGAGATTGAGTAAATCTGCTTATTAATTTTCAAATAAATTGTTTGTCTGAAATAGCTAAGAAGTTAATCCTCAATTGCCCTTGCAAAATTGAGTGTCCATGCACTCTACATTTAGCTTGCTATAATAAACATGTTTCATCAATCAGGTTTTATGCAGGAGCTTACCTGATTCTTGCTTACAATATAAGGTCTCCAACAGCTGACCTAACCCCGCATGGGAAAATACAAACCACAATCAAACTAAAGCCAAAATCCACTTTCTCAATTTAAAACAACTCAACTCATTACCACCATGATCCTAGTGTCCCAAACTTTAAGGCCAAACTAAAAATAAATAGGTTTATATGCTAAGCCTAATTTGATATTTGAAATAATTAATGTTTTGAGAAACAAGTACTAATAAGTTGATGGTTTAAATCGTGCTAAGAAAAATTTAGGGTTTACTTGATAAAGAGTCCTAGGTGGTATTAGGTAAAATAATGATTTATTAATAATTTAGTTGTTAGAAAATAATTGATAATTGAAATTAGTTGAAAATAAATTTAATGAGTCTTGCTTGAAAAATTATAAATAAATTTTTAATGGGTTTGATTAAAAGATAATAATTAAATTTTTAGTAATAAATATTTTACTAATTATGATTATTTCCATAAAAGGCTTTAGTTGATTTCATTATTTTATATAATATATATATATATAAAAATATATATTCTATTTTTCTAGCAAAAGCTATTATTTATTTGACTAAAATATCCTTATTATATATAATAATCCAAATTTACCCCTCATAGGGGTTTTTTTTTTCCTGAATTTACTAGCAAAGTCATATTATTAAATATTTTATTCATGAAATAAAAATTAGCTTAGGGACCGCTAGATCATGATCATACTTCTATGGCTAACCACAATCATGAACATATACAATCCTTCAATTCATCAAATCATCCAAATCATGCATATAAGCATAGATCTAAATTTACCAAGACATGATCTAACCCCTACTAGCATACATATGATCATGGCTTCAATAATCCAACATGAATATAAATCATATTCACCAAAGGTGACATAATCTTTAGCATACTTCATCACAAATACTACCTATGACATGGAGTGTTAGTGTTGTGCCCTAGAGGCAATCACTTGTACATTATATATGACACATTTTATTTTAATAAAAGGCATTATTTATCTTACAGTTTCTTTTGTTTACTTTAAGTAATATAACTGTTCGATAAAGTCCCTAGTACAACACTGTGTTAAGGAAATTATGATAGAGATCATAAAATGAGATTCCTACTACACTGGATGGTGTTAATACTTAAATAGTCCCTAGTTATAGTATTAATGAGACAGGACATCATTAATACGTTAAGACTAGCATGTGTTAGACTTCCTGATTTGATCAGGCGGTGGTTCTCATAACCGTGAATATTAAGATACTCAAAGTTAATACATGGGTGCTTGTTAATGGAACAAGTTCATTGGATGACCTAGCTTTGAGATAATCATATGGATAACTATTTAGTGCCAGTGATATAATCTCAATATAGCAAACGTGTAAGTATCCTTAGACTTGAGATCTCCAAGGTACTTTGTTTGCCGAGCTTTGTACTTTGATTCCAATCTCCGGAGCTCGATCGAGGGCCGCCTATGGGATGGATATTGGGTACATTATGAGGTAAATGAAAGTAGTTGAGAGGGTCAATAAAGGATTCACCACTCCTAATAGTAGGGGCGAATATCTCACGGCCACTTGTAGAAATTACTACTCGAAAGTCCTTGGCCAAAGAGATTGTGTATTGAAAATAATTCCAATTGATACACATCTAGAGTAATGGGTTCCTAGTACAAGTACTATTGTATTCGGGCCAGAATTAATTCTAGAGGGAGTTGGCACTAATTCCGTACTCCAAACCAAGTGAGATATTGTATGGCGAAAGAAGTTAATTGCACTGAAGTTTGTTATTGAAGGGTTCATGTCAAACCACTTGACTTCTTGGACTATTGGGTGGTCATGATGTGTTGCTAGATACTGCTCATGGTCTGGGAATATGGGTTTATTAATTGATGAATTAATAAACCAAAACTAATTAGAATTAATAGGATTAACTCTAATTAATTATGGATAATTAATCTCAAAGACGTTTTGATTAATTCATGTTCTCTACCAATTGACTGGGAAACCTAATAGGTCACACACAATAGAGGATTATATACTCAAGATGTTATTTGATAACATTGCGGGGTTAATTGAGAGAAAGAGAAGTTGTTGGGGACAAATTATAATTAGTTATAATTTGTGGTCCAAGTTGTAATTGTGAGAACTTGATATTTCCAATTACAATTAGGGAATTCTAATAGGATTAGAATTCTCAGTTTTAGCAGGGTTTTAGGTATACATGTATGATATAACTGAAAACCCTAGCTGATATTGAGTCACACAAAATCCAGCCAAAAATAGCTGAACAACACACGATTCTCTCTCATTTGTTCTCTCTTTCTCGTTTTTCTTCTTGAAAGAAAAACACTAGCCGCCATTAATTTTTGCTAGCACAGAAATTTTGGTGCTTGAGTATACCTCTATGTAGATTACTGTTAGAGATAATCACACACTGTGATTATAGCGGTTTGACATTTAACTCACATGGAGGTTGATCATGAGGATTGCTAGATCGCGCCTCAACTTGAAGAAGAAATTTTTGTTCTTCGGACGATCATGCAAAGGTAAAAGCTGTTACCTTTACCCTCATTATGTCTTGTTTTCCACACATAGATGGGTCCTGGGATGGTATCTCGTTTTATTTTCCACTGCCCTGTATAGGATACAAGCCTGAGATACCCAATAGTGGTATCAGAGCTATGCTATGTGTGGTCTATGGACATTATTTTGGCATGAAAAACTATTTTCGTGTTTATCTTTGTTTGCTGTGAAAATCGTTTTCACTCAAGTCAAAATCGTTTCAATCTTTATGAGTTGGGTCCGTAGCACAATATGATTATGTTATAGTCACAGAGTATTTCGAAAAGATGCTTTCTTTGGTGTTGAAAAAATTTCTACAGAAAAACGTTTTCTTGTAACATGGATGTTGCCCTCTGTTTCATCTTAATTTTCTGTTTTGATTTTGTTTAAACTAACAAATTGGTTGTTGTTTATAGCTTCAAAATAGAAAATACAGCTGAGAATTGTTCTCACTGAAAATTAGCAGAAGAAGAAAGCACCAGAAATTGTTTCTGAAATTTTTTGAAAATCGCCGCCATTGTTGCAGAATATAGGCGATGCCGGCTCTAGCCTCCAAGCCAGCACCGGTTCCATTCTGTTCGTGATGTCCGAAAATCGTTTTGGAAGGAAAAATTTTTTGGAAACCAGAATAGAGCCGACGCTGGCTTCGGCTTCCGAACCGGCGCCAGTTCTGCTCTGTTTGCGACTTTCAGCTAATTTAATTTTTTTTTTCAGAACAGAATTTTGAAAGAGAAAAACCTCATTTGATGAGACACGGGACCTGAAAGCATTTTCTCAAAATTTGTTTTGAGACAATCAATTTTGTTCTTCAAAATAATGATTTTGAAAATCTAAAATTGATATATTCTCTAAAATGGTGATTTTAGAATTTGTTTTATTTTTCCAAAATTGTGATTTTGGAATAATAAAAGTATATGTTTTTTTTGTTTAAGCATAGTCAATGGCATGGTGGATGGTTATGGACTAAAACCAATTATATCTGTTCATGCATTTTACAGTTTTGGTTTTTATGAAATAGGGCCTGCGTGTCCTGCCTTCTCTAGAATTCTTGTGTAATTCTCTTATCATCTAACTCCCCTTGAATGTAACTCGAGGTTTTTTCTCTTTAGGAAATTATGTAATTAATTTACAGAGGTTAGATAGGAGTAGAATTATTTCATTTTGGAGATGGCAACCAAAACAGGGCGAGGAGGTAAGACCTTCTACTTAAATCATGTATAAACACATAGGGTTAACTATATTAATTTCTTTTATGGCTCAAAGAAATTAATTTAGGGTAAAGTCCATAACCATACCATGTAATCGCTTTATTACCATGATTATCAATTATGTAATTATTGACTATAATGCATGTCATTCAATGAAATCACTAAAAGGAACAAATCCCTCAATTAATATTAAACCTAATTCCTTCCGTTAATATAGTAAGAACGAGAGTCCTTTTTCGAGATCAGGTTGTTGGGCAAACTCAAGCCTACTTGACATTGAGCATGTTCAAGCTATGGAATTAAATTCCATTGGAATTAAATTCCTGATTAATGGGTCGGGTTTAACTAAATTCTTTATCCCAGTTGGGCAAACTCAAGCATAAAGAAATTTCGAGAAAAAGTTGGGGTAGCCCAAAAGGCTTTAAGATTAAAAGCTGTTAATCACCTAATGATCCAGTAGTTACATACGATGTAATTGGTATTGGATACCTACCAATGAACTCAAGGGTGGCTTGTTGGGCAAACCCAAGGTTATTCTTGAGGAATTTGGATATCGGTCCACTAGAAAAGCTTCCAACGGGCTTTCCCGAATCAGTAGTGGGGGCTATTGGTTTGAGAAAAATAGTGGAGTAAAAATGCGTTTAATTAAAGTCCTAATTATTTGCATATCATGTGCATATACAAGTAGCTAATGCTCTCTATCTTTACATCTAGGTCACTTGCATCATGTCAACAAACTTGAATTTACGTAGCATCTTGGAAACCAACAAGTTAACCGAATCAAACTATCTCGACTGGTATAGAAATTTGAGAATCGTTTTCAAATCGGAAAAGTTGCTCTACGTGCTAAATGCTCCTATTCCACCACTACCAACCCAAGATGCTCATGCTGATGAGCATGCTATCCACAAGAGGCATAAGGAGGATAGCGATACAACATCATGTATTATGCTGACATCTATGACTCCTGATTTGCAAAAACAGCATGATCATATGGATGCTCAATCAATCATTTTACATCTTCAAGAGCTGTTTGATGCCTAAGCCAGAACTAAGAGATATGAGATCTCGAAGTAATTATTTCGTTGTAAAATGGAAGAGGGTTCTTCTGTGACCACTCATGGGCTGAAGATGCTGGGCTTGATAGAGAAGCTTGGATCTCTTGGGTTTACAATGGACCATGACTTATGTGTTAATTTAATTCTACAGTCTTTGCCTAATAGTTTTTTACAATTTGTGATTAACTATCAGATGAACAAGATTGAGTCCACCATTCCTGAGTTGATCAATCTCCTCAAAACTGCGGAGTCCTCCATGAAGAGGGATTCCAATACGATTTTAATGGTAGAATCTTCCTCTTCTAAGAAGAAAGTTCAAAAGAAAAAGAAGAAGAAAGCTCCCATGAAGCCCAAAGGTGGTGTGAACAAGAAGGACGCAGCTACCAAAGGCCCATGCCATCATTGTGGGAAGATGGGCCATTGGAGGCGCAACTGCAAAGCCTACTTGGAGACCATCAAGGACAAGAAGCAGAAGGAGAAGCTTACAAGCACTTCTACTTCTTCTCCATGTATGTTTATGATTGAGATAAATACTATCATTAGAAATGAGATATGGGTATTAGATACCAGATGTGGATCTCATTTGTGCAATAACTTGCAGGGACTAAAGAGCAGTAGAAGGCTAGAGAAAGGCGACGTGGACCTACGTACTGCAAATGAGGCAAAGGTTGCTGCACTTGTTGTGGGGACATACGAGTTGAACCTGCCTTTGGGGTTGATTCTAGGACTGGAAAATTATTATTATGTACCAGTTTTAATGAAAAACATTACCTCAATTGCGTGTTTAGACTTATGTGGATTTTATTTAATATTTAAGAATAAATATTGTTCCTTTTCATTTAATGATATTTAATATGGTTCAGCAACTTTGGTTAATGGTTTATATGTTCTAGACTTGGACAATCCAATTCTCAATATAAGCAATAAGAAACCTAAAATAGATAACTCTAACACCTCTTACTTATGGTATTGTCGTTTGGGTCATGTAAACAAAAATCATATTTCTAAGTTACACAAGTTTGGTGACTTAGGGTCATTTGATTATGAATCATATGGCACATGCGAGGCTTGTTTACTAGGCAAAATGACTAAAACTACTTTTCTAGAAAAAGGAGAACGGGCCAAAAAGTTATTAGAACTTATACATTCTGATGTATATGGCCCAATATCAATACAAGCAAGAGGAGGTTATAACTATTTCATAACATTTATCGATGATTTCTCACGATACGGGTATTTGTATTTAATGAAATACAAATCTGAGGCCTTTGAAAGGTTCAAAGACTTCAAGAATGAAATAGAGAAACAACTTGGCAAAAGTATTAAGACTCTAAGATCTGATCGATGAGGAGAATATTTGAGTCAAGAGTTTTTGAGTTATCTTAGAGATAGTGGGATATTATCTCAATGGACTCCACCACATACACCTCAACATAATGGTATATCTGAGAGAAGGAATCGAACCCTTCTAGACATGGTACGGACCATGATGACTTCTGCAGACCTACCAAAATCATTTTGGGGGTATGCACTAGAGACTTCTGTTTATATACTAAACAGAGTTCCGACAAAATCGGTTGATACTATCCCCTTAGAGATGTTTTTTGGTAAAAGACCAAAGTTATCTCACTTGCGAGTATGGGGTTGTCTTGCCTTTGTTAAAAGGCCGTAGTTAGACAAACTTGATAGTAAGTTTGACAAGTGTTTGTTTATGAGATATCCAAAAGAATCTTTTGGATATTACTTCTATCAATCTTTCGAAAACAAATTGTTTGTTTCAAAGCATGCCGTTTTCTTAGAGAAGGAGCACATGCTCAAGGGGGACAGTGGGAGTAAGATTGAACTTAGTGAAGTTCATGAAGATCAAAAAAACGAGGATCAACCGTCTAACCCCACATCTATTGAAAGAATATATGAACCTTCTAATACACAAGAACC
The DNA here is from genome assembly GCA_026120185.1 of Voacanga thouarsii. NCBI lineage: Eukaryota > Viridiplantae > Streptophyta > Magnoliopsida > Gentianales > Apocynaceae > Voacanga > Voacanga thouarsii. Next base: position 90,664 of record JANUWF010002701.1, read on the forward strand.
TCGTAGATCTAGTAGGATACGTATGGCACCTGAGAGATATGGATTTCTCATTAATGACCATAATGACGTATTGCTCATAGATGAAGATGAGCCTACTATCTACAAGGATGTTCTGAATAGTTCAGAATCTGACAAATGGCATGAGGCCATGAAGTCAGAGATGGATTCCATGTACGACAACCAAGTATGGACTTTGGTTGATCCACCCAAAGGAATTAAACCTATTGGGTGCAAGTGAGTTTTCAAGAAGCAAACGGACATGGATAGTAACTTAGTTACCTATAAAGCATGACTAGTGGCGAAGGGTTATCGTCAACAACATGGTATTGACTATGATGAAACCTTCTCACCAGTAGCCATGTTGAAATCCATCAGGATACTCCTAGCTATTGCTGCTTATTATAATTATGAAATTTGGCAAATGGATGTGAAAACAACTTTCCTAAATGGAAATTTGATTGAGGAAGTATATATTACACAACCTGAGGGTTTCACGTCCAGTGATGGCACAAAGGTGTGTAAGCTGCAAAGGTCTATTTATGGACTTAAGTAAGCTTCTAGGAGTTGGAATATTCGTTTTGATGAAATAATCAAAGAGTTTGGTTTCATTCAAAATATGGATGAGCCTTGTGTATACAAGAAGGTAAGTGGGAGTGCAATCGTTTTCTTACTGTTTTATGTAGATGACATATTGCTAATAGGAAATGATATACCTATCTTGCAAATGGTTAAAATTTGGTTGTCCAAACAATTCTCCATGAAAGACCTTGGTGAAGCAACCTATATTCTTGGAATAAGGATCTATAGAGATAGATCCAAAAGGTTGCTTGGTCTTTCACAGTCTATATACATAGATAAAGTGTTAAAAAGGTTTAGCATGGATCAATCCAAAATGGGATTCTTGCCCATGTCACACGGTGTAAGCCTTTCAAAGTCGATGTCTCCCAAGACACAAGTTGAAAGGGATCACATGAGTAAGATTCCATATGCCTCGGTAGTTGGATATATCATGTATGCTATGATATGTACTAGGCTCAATATATCTTGTGCTCTCAGTTTGATGAGCAGATGCCAATCTGACCCTGGTGAGGGTTATTGGGCGGCTGTAAAGAACTTCCTTAAGTACTTACGAAGGACCTAGGATATGTTCTTAATATATTGAGAAGGTGATTTGAAAATAAACGGGTATACTGATGCCAGTTTTCAATCTGATAAATATGATTTCAAATCACAATTTGGCTACGTGTTTACGTTGTGTGGAGGGGCAATAAGTTGGAGAAGTTCAAAACAAGAGACTATTGCTGACTCTACGACAGAAGCTGAGTACATAGCTGCTTTTGAAGCAGCTAAGAAGGCTATTTGGATCAAGAAGTTCGTGAAGGAACTGGGTGTGATTCCTAGTGTTGTTGGTCCAATAACTTTGTATTGTGACAACAACGGAGCTATTGCACAAGCAAAGGAGCCGCGGTCTCACCAACGATCCAAACACGTACTGTGATGCTATCATCTGATCCGGGAGATCATAGATAGGAATGATATAAAGATAGAAATAGTTCCCATGGATGAGAACATAGCTGACCCGCTTACGAAAGCACTATCCCAAAAGAAACATGATTGTCATGTTGAGTCATTCGGTATTAGATAAATGAATGATTGGCTCTAGTGTAAGTGGGAGTTTGTTAGTGTTGTGCCCTAGAGGCAATCACTTGTACATTATATATGACACATTTTATTTTAATAAAATGCATTATTTATCTTATAGTTTCTTTTGTTTACTTTAAGTAATATAACTGTTCAATAAAGTCCCTAGTACAACACTGTGTTAAGGAAATTATGATAGAGATCATAATATGAGATTCCTACTACACTGGATGGTGTTAGTACTTAAATAGTCCCTAGTCATAGTATTAATGAGATAGGACATCATTAATACGTTAAGACTAGCATGTGTTAGACTTCCTGATTTGATCAGGCGATGGTTCTCATAGCCGTGAGTATTGAGATACTCAAAGTTAACACATGGATGCTTGTTAATGGAACAAGTTCATTGGATGACCTAGCTTTGAGATAATCATATGGATAACTATTTAGTACCAGTGATATAATCTCAATATAGCAAACGTGTAAGTATCCTTAGACTTTAGATCTCCAAGGTACTTTGTTTGCCGAGCTTTGTACTTTGATTCCAATCTCCAGAGCTCGATTGAGGGCCACCTATGGGATGGATATTGGGTACATTATGAGGTAAACGAAAGTAGTTGAGAGGGTCAATAAAGGATTTACCACTCCTAATAGTAGGGGCGAATATCTCATGGCCACTTGTAGGAATTACTACTCGAAAGTCCTTGGCTAAGGCGATTGTATATTGGAAATAGTTCCAATTGATATATATCTAGAGTAGTGGGTTCCTGGTACAAGTACTATTGTATTCGGGCCAGAATTAATTCTGGAGAGAGTTGGCACTAATTCTGTACTCTAAACCGAATGAGATATTATATAGTGAAAAGAGTTAATTGCACTAACGTTTGTTATTGAATGGTTCATGTCAAGCCACTTGACTTCCTGGACTCTTGGGTGGTCATGATGTGTTGCTAGATACCTCTTATGATTTGGGAATATGGGTTTATTAATTGATGAATTAACAAACCAATCCTAATTAGAATTAATAGGATTAACTCTAATTAATTATGGATTATTAATCTCAAAGAAGTTTGGATTAATTCATGTTCTTTACCAATTGACTGGGAAACCTAATAGGTCACACACAATAGAGGATTATATACTCAAGATGTTATTTGATAACATTGTGGGGTTAATTGAGAGAAAGAGAAGTTGTTGTAAATAAATTATAATTAGTTATAATTTGTAGTCTAAGTTTTAATTGTGAGAACTTGATGTTTCCAATTATAATTAGGGAATTCTAATAGGATTAGAATTCTCAGTTTTAGTAGGGTTTTAGGTATATATGTATGATATTACCGGAAACCCTAGCTGATGTTGAGTCACACAAAATCCAACAAAAAATAGCTGAACAACACACGATTCTCTCTCCTTTGTTTTCGCTTTCTCGTTTTTCTTCGTGAAAGAAAAACACTAGCCGCCATTAATTTTTGCTAGCACAAAAATTTTGGTGCTTGAGTATACCTCTATGTGAATTACTGTTAGAGATAATCACACACTGTGATTATAACGGTTTGACGTTCAACTCACATGGAGGCTGATCACGAGGATTGCTGGATGGTATCTTGTTTTATTTTCTTATTTTCCACACATAGATGGGTCCTGGGATGGTATCTCGTTTTATTTTCTGCTGCGCCGTATAGGATACGAGCCTGAGATACCCAACATGGAGACATGCATTAAACCTCAAATCATCATACAATCAACCAAGGTAATCGATCCATGCATAAATCCCATCTCCTTCATATTCATACATACATTCATACTTCAACCTCAACAATATATACTTAAATCCTATCCACAATCCATCTTCTATCAATATCATCCTAGAGATATGAATCTAGAATTTAAAAGAAGGGTTAAAAAGGCTTGCTTGCTTGCTGAATATCTTGAAGGAGTTTTGAATGGTTGACAACCCCTAGATGCCTAAATCCATCCAAAGAAAGTGGAGAAAGCCTGGCCATTGGAGAAGAAGCCATTCGGCCAAGAGGAGAGAGATTCGGCCATGAGAGAGAGAGAAAGAGAGAGAGAGAGAGAGAAAGAGACCAATAGTATGTTGATTCACATTTATATTCACTAGAGATTAAGATTGGAGAAGATGAAATTGTTAGAACAAACCTACCTTGAAGGTGTTCTTGAGTCTTCTCAAAATTTCTGGTTTTTTATCCAAAATAGCAAGTTGGATTTTGGAGTTTGATGTTAAGAATGGTATTGATGGACTCACGGTAGTGAGTAGGTTCAATCTGGAAATTTTTGAAGGAGTTTGAAGTGATTTAGGAGAGTATTGGGTGAAAGGAAGGAGTTGGTGTTCTTGGTGTGTTGTGTGTTCTTGATGTTGAAGAGAGTAGAGAGCTTTTGGGATTGGAGCTGCCGAAATTCTGTAAAGATTAGGGTTGGCTGACTACTTGAAGGGTTTTGGTAGCTGATTTTCTAGTTTGGAAGGGAAAATGAAAGGCTAGTTGATGAAATCCTTGAAGAATATTTTTGGGAAGCAAATTTGGAAACTAAATATTCAGGAATACCTTTGATCATGGGAGAGCTTTTGGAAGTCTGCCATGGCCGAATTGCTGGCAGTGTTTTGGCTAGATTAATGCTGGTTGAGGGAGGCTAAGGGTGGCCGAAAATACCAAGTGTAATGGTGAAGGGAAGGTCTAGTTGTTTGAGGTATATTTTATGGAAAGTTGTTAAATCATGGTGGCTGGAATTTTGGTATCCAAATAAGATCATGTTTGCAGATTTTTTTTGGAAATCTTTTGGGCAGCCATGACTGGATTTTCGTGCAGAAGCTTGAGGAGGATAATGGAGTTTAGTTACTGAAGGTTTAAGGGTGATTTTTGCAGAAAAAGGAAGGAGTTTCGGCTAGGGATGAATTAGAAACCAAGGCTGGAAAATTTTTGCACAGGATTTCGCTGCTTGCTGGAATTTTCTGGGCAGTTTTCGGCTACCCTTTTCCAGTCAGTTTATAGGGAGTTTGAAGGGGAATTTCAGGGCTTTTCTTCATGGAGGAAAAACGTGGCTAAGATACTAAACAAAAACTGGAAGAAAACAGCTTGGTTTCGGACCTCCTAAGCTATGAATTTGCCCAGGAATTTTCCTGGTTTTGCACAGCTTTTTTGCAGTCCGAAAATGTCCAGAAAAATCTAAGTTCTAAGCTGATCAAAAAGGCCATTTTTTGGCAGCATTTAGGAGGGAATAAGGGCTAAGAATTTCGACACCTTGAAGGTACACAAAGCTAGGAAATTTTCAGTTCCATGCATGAAGGAAAATGAACTTAGCTAGAGTGAAGTTTTTAGAAAGTTCACTAAGGAATTTAATTCACTTGAAATCCTTTCCCCCTCTTCCATGGTTTCGGTCCATAAGATGTCATTTTGAACCTTTAAAGCCACAACACATTGCTGGAATTTTTCTAGAATAAAATTGGCTTGAACAATTTAAATAAGCTAATGAATTGAGAAATAGGGAAAATTAAGGATCAAGGAAATGAATTCCCCTTAGGAATTTTTTGTAGAGTAAAAGAATAGGATTAGGATACTCCTATCATGTCTCTCTTAGGACAACATCTCTACCTTATTCCAAAACACATAAGGCCAAAAATTTCCACTTCCCAAGAAAAAATAAAATTTAATCATTCTAAAGCTCCCATGATATAATTTGAACCCAAGACCTTAAGAATTAATTCCAAAGCTCTAACCACTAAACCACAACAACTCTTGTTCTTACTTTCCCTCTAAAAATATTTTCCTATTCAATCCTCAAGCTATCTCCCTTTTCCCACCTCAAGCAAAAATTACTATTTTGCCCTTCTCACTCAATAGTCATAATCAAGCCCTCTAGACTATAAAACAAAAATTCAATGCACATAAAATCATATAAAAATATATTTAAACATGCAATGAAATATGATATGCTCTCCAACCCCCTTACTCTAAGGTTGGTTTTGAATAGGGTTTCACACATGATATAAGATTTAATAAAACTATATAGATGGAAGAAGAGCCTAATACGAATGTACAAAGTTTCTATGATCTGCTACATGCTGCAGATGAGCCTTTATGGCCAGGGTGTAGTCACTCCCAGTTATCTACAGTTGTGCGACTTCTAAACATTAAGTCTGATTATAACTTACCTGAAACCTGTTATGATGCAGTATCACAGCTGATTAAAGATGTCACACCTGAAAAGGATAAGCTGCCTAAAAACTTTTATGGGACAAAAAAGCTCGTATCTGGGTTAGGACTTCCGTATCAACAAATAGATTGTTGTGTAAATGGTTATATGCTTTTTCAAAAAGACTGTATTGGGTTCACACACTGTATGTTTTGCAACCATCCTAGATGGAAGCCAAAAAAAGGAAGTTCAGGCGTGGAGAAAAATGTAGCATATGCGAGAATGCACTACCTCCCATTAACAGCAAGATTGCAATGATTGTACGCTTTGAAAGCTACAGCTGAGCATATGAGATGGCATGTGGAACATGAATCCGTTCAGAGCACCATTAGTCATCATTCTGATGCAGAAGCTTGGAAGGTTTTCAATAGCACACACCCAACATTTTCTTTTGAGGCTCGAAATGTAAGACTTGGACTTTCCATTGATGGTTTTGCTCCATTTGGGATATCTGGTAAATAGTATTTGTGTTGGCCTGTGATGGTAACACCATATAATTTACCACCTAGTATGCGCATTAAAACGCCATACATTTTCCTTAGTACAATAATACCTGGTCCTAAGAACCCCAAGAAGAAGCTCGATGTCTATTTGCAGCCTTTGGTTGATGAATTGCTACATCTATAGGAAGTCGGAGTTCTTACATATTACATTTCAAAGAAGCAAAATTTTTAGATGAAAGCTGCTCTAATGTGGACGATCAGTGATTTCCCAGCATATGGCATATTTTCTGGGTGGAGTACAGCTGGTAGATTATCTTGTCCATATTGTATACAAAAATCAAAGGCATTCAGGCTTCAAAACTCTAAAAAGTAATGCTTCTTTGATTGCCATTGTAACACCCAGCTACCAAGGCCCGCCAGGGCCGGGAATGTCGCCCCGTCCAAAGGACAAGGGGTCTTTATAACTAGGTCACGCAATTAAAATAGCGAAATGAAAATAATAATTTAACTTAAAATTTATTACAACCCAAGAATAAATCTATGAATTCCCAAAAGGAAACAAATCCATAAATAAAATTATCCACTCTCGTCTCCCCAAAGCAATACATAAAATCAAAAGACACATTCTCTTCCAAGGCAGATATTACTAGCTACTCGACCCCACAGCAGGATCCACCTGAAATCATGATAAAAATGCGATGAGACAGAAATCTCAGTAAGTCCGTGTGTGCTTTGGGTGTTTAGTGAAAGCAGTTCGTGGATGCAAAGTGCAAAACCTTTATAAGAGAATTATTGGCAAGCATCCAACATTAGTCAAAAGCAAGAGTGGCATTTTGGCTTATCTAGCCATACATAATTTATAAGATCAACCACTCAAAAGAAAGGATTATGGGTTACCACACGTTGGGCCCTATAACCGGTCAGAATGCCGACACTTTGTGCAGACTGACAAAAGGTAGGTGATTGGCCTACCGGGCAAGATACTCCTCCTTCTCTATACCCAAACAACAACCAGGTGTCTATTCTGGCAAAACACAATCACTTGACTGAAATAAAACAAATTGCTGCTCAGACCGGCCTGACTAAGTAGTACTGATGTTTCTGTAAGTTGAGCTTATCTTCTGGAGGTGGCCTCCCGCCAGAAGACTCACTCTTGCTCTTCAAAACTTGTACTACCAGTCTACCCCCATTGAGTACTCAACGTAACGTATCCCACTTGGTAAAAATGAACAAAACACAGTTCCACTTGAAAACGGCAATTAAGGTTTCCAAAGTTTGGGGCAAAACTGGTTTTAGAAAGAGTTTTAGGTTTTGAGTAAAACCGCCCCTTGATTTACAAATAATTTATTTGTCTGAAATGAGAATGGAAATAATCATCAATTGCCTTTACAGAAATGAGTGACCATGCACTCTACATTTGGCTTGCCATAAAAAGATTCATTTTTCATCAAACAGGTTTTATGTAGGAGCTTACCTGATCCTTGTCCACAACAAAGGTCTCCAACAGCTGACCTAACCTCGCATAGGGTAAATACAACCCACAATCAAACTCAAGCCAATATTCACTTTCACAAATAAAACTAACTCAACTTACTACAATCATATCCCTAGTGTCCCAAGCTTTAAGACTCGATAATAAATAAAAGGGGTTTATAAAATAAATCTAGTTTGATATTAAAATAACTAGAGTTTGGAAAATTAGGTACAATATGTTGAAGGTTTAAATCTTGCTAAAATAATTTAGAGTTTATTTGATGAAAAGTCCTAGGTGGTACTAGGTAAAATAATAATTTATTAATAATTAATTGCTAGAAAATAAATGATAGTTAAAATTAGTTGAAAATAAATTGTAATGAGTCTTGTTTGAAAAATAATAAATAAATTTTAATAGGTTTGATTAAAAGATAATAATTAAATTTTAATAATAAATATTTTACCTATTACGATTATTTTCACAAAAGGCTTTATTTGATATTATAATATCTATATATTTTATTTTTCTAGCAAAAACTATTATTTATTTGACTAAAATATCACTATTTTGTAGAAAAGACCAGATCCACATTTTCCCATGGTTTTCAAAATTTTACTAGAAAAATCATATTATTAAATATTTTTTTAGTGAAATAAAATTTAGCTTAGGGACAACTAGATCATGATCATATTCCTATAGCTAACCACAATCATGAACATATATAACCCTTCAATTCATCAAATCATCCAAATCATGCATACAAGCATAGGTCTCAATTTATCAAAACAGATCTAGCCCCTACTAGCATAAATATGATCATGGCTTCAACAATCCAACATGAATATAAATCCTATTCACCAAAGATGACATAATCTCTAGCATACATTATCACAAATGCTACCTATGACATGCATCAACCTCAAATCATCATATAATCATCCAAGATAATCCTTCCATGCATAAATCCCATCTCCTTCATATTCATACATACATTCATGCTTTAATTTCAACAATATATATACATACTTAAATCCTATCGCCATCCACCTACTATCATCATCATCCTAGAGACATGAATCTAGAGTTTAAAAAAGAAGATTGAAGGTACTTACTTGATTGATGAATGACTTGGAAGGAGTTTAGAGAAGATCTCAACTCCTAGATGGCTAATCTTGTTTAAGAAAGGTGGCAAAAGCATGGTCATGGAAGAAGAGTCCATTCGGCCAAGAGAGGGGATTTCGGTCCATGAGAGAGAGAGAGAGAGAGAGAGAGAGAGAGAGAGAGAGAGAGAGAGAGAGAGAAGAAGAAGAAGAAGAAGAAGAAGAAGAAGAAGAAGAAGAAGAAGAAGAAGAAGAAGAAGAAGAAGTCATTAGTGTGATTATTCATATAGGTTTTCATTAGAGATCAAGTTTGAAGAGGATGAAGGTGATAGAGTGAATTTACCTTGAAGGTGTTCTTGTTCTTCACAGAACTTTCTGGTTTTGATCCGAAGTAGTAAGATGATTGGTGGAGTTTGATGTTAAGAATGGTGTTGATGGACTCACAGTAATGAGTGGATCAAATCTGAAGATTTTCGTGAAGATTTGAAGTGGTTTGAAGGTGTTTTAGGTGAAGGAAAGTAGTAGGTGTTCTTGGTGTAGTGTGTGTTCTTGATGGCTGAAGAAAAATCGAGAGGAATGGTTGTTGTGGCTACCGAATTTTCTGTGGAATGAGGGCTGCCGAAATTCTGTAGGGTTTAGGAGGATGTTTCTCTGATTTGAGAGGGAAAAGGAAAGGTTAGTTGTTACAATCCTTGAAGAATATTTTTAGGAAGTGAATTTGGAAAGTAAATATCCTAAGAATATCTTGATTGTTTGGACAGCTTTGAAGTCTGCCATGGCTGATTGTTTGAGCAGAATTTCATGGGATTAATGCTGGCTTATGGAGGCTTATGGTGGCCAAAAGTAGGGTGTACAATGATGAAGAAGAAGTCTGGTCCATTGAGCAAAATATTATGGAAGGTTGCTAAATAAGATGGCTGAAATTTTGGAAACCAATCAAGCCAAATTGCAGGGATTTGTTGGAGGGATTTTTGGGCAGCCATTGATGGAATTTCATGCAGAAGTTTAAGGGGATCACTGGAGCTCTGTTGATGGAGGTTTAAGGAAGGTTTTGGCAGATTAGGGTTGGTGTTTCGGCTGGAAGAGAAATAGGAAACAAGCTGGACAAAAATCTGCACAGAAATTTCGCTGCACAGTGAATTTTCTGGCAGATTTTCATCTGCCACTTCCAACCATTTTGTAGCGAGCTGGAAGAGGAGTTTTAGGGGTATTCAAGGCTGGTTTCCAGCCTTCTTCATGGAGGAAAAACATGGCTAAGGTGCTGCACAAAATCTGGAAGAAATCAGCTTGGTTTTGGACCTCCAAAGTAGCGATTTGCCCAGACTTTTTCACTGGTTTTGCACAGCTTTTGTGCAGTCCGAAAATGGCAGAAATAATTTATGTTTTAATCTGATCTTAAGGCCATTTTTTCTGGCAGAATTTGGAAGTAAATTAGAGCTAAGGAGTTCGACATTTGAAGGTACAACAAGCTGGAAAATTTCAGCTCATGCCATGAAGGAAGAGGAACTAATTTGAGGTGAAATTTCAGCAAGTTCACTAGAGATATTTTCCTCATGGAATTCCTCACAACTCTTCCATATTTTCAAACCATAGGAAGTCTTTTACCAAGACATTTTGATCCTAAAAGGCCTCAGCACTTTACTTAATTTTCTGGAAAGAAAAAGGCTAGAACACCTTGATCAAACTAATGAGTTGAGCATTGAGAAAAATTAAAGAACAAGGAAGAATGAATTTCCCTTCAAGAATTTCGAGTAGAGTAAAGAGTGAAATGAGAATTCTCCTAACATGTCTTTCCTAGGACATTATCACCACCTTGTTCTAGGCTCTTAAGGCCGAAACTAATCCTCCCTAAGGAAAAATAAAATGTAATCTAGCTAAAGCTTCTATGATGGAATTTGAACCCAAAACCTCAAGAATTAATTTCCAAAGCTTTAACCACTACACCACAACAACTCTTATTTCTATTTCTACTAGAAAAATTATTTTCTATTCAATCCACAGGCTATCTCCCTATTTTCACCCCGGGCAAAAATTACCATTTTGTCCCTCTCACACAATACTCACCAACAAGACTTCAAGGCAATAAAACTCGAATCCAGAACACATAAAAATTCATATGAGAATATATTTAACCATGAAATAAAATATGATATGCATCCCAACCCCCTTACTCTAAGGTTGGTTTCGACTGGGGTTTCACAGCCATCGACAGTTTTTACCATTACACCACCCTTTTCAGAAGAATAAGAGATCATTTAGAAAAAACCGAATTGAGGATTCAGCACCCCCACGTAGACTAAGTGGGGATGAAATATAGGCACAGGTGAAGGATTTTCCAACTGTCATTGAAAATGGTGGGAATCACGTACCTGAAGGATATGGGAAATCCCACAACTGGAGTAAGCAAAGTATATTTTGGAGCTTACCATATTGGTGGACAAATGTCATTAGGCATAATCTTGATGTAATGCATATTATTAAGAATTTTTTTTTGATAATATCTTCAATACAGTCTTTGACGTGAAGAGGAAGACAAAAGACCATGAGAATGAAAGGAGAGATTTACGTGAGATTTGCCAACGAAGGGATTTAGAGCTAGTAGAATAAGGTACCAAGAAACCAAAGGCATGCTATTGTATGGAAAAAAATGCTCGAAAAATTTTGTGTGAGTGGATTAAATCTTTGAAATTCCCAGATGGTTATGTTTCCAATTTGTCAAGATGTGTGGATGAGAAGTAATGCAAATTATTTGGCCTTAAGAGCCATGATTGTCATGTATTCATGCTTCGGTTGATACCAATAGCGTTTCGCTATTTGCTTCCAGATGTTGTTAGCAATGCTCTAATAGAATTGAGCTTGTTCTTCAAGGACTTGACTTGTAGAATGTTACGTGTTGAACAAATTTTGAAACTAGAAGAGAATATTGCTATGATAATATGCAAATTGGAGAAAATTTTTCCACCAAGCTTTTTTGATTCAATGGAACATTTGCCAATCCATTTATCATATGAAGCTTTAGTGGGAGGTCCTGTGCAATATATGTGGATGTATCCTTTTAAGAGGTTAGTTAAATATGTAATTTATTATTTTTTAAACCTCAATTTGTTAATATCCATATTGATAAATCTCTAGCCATAGGTTTTGTACAATTTAAAGAAGAAGGTGAAAAATAAAGCAAGAGTTGAAGCTTCAATTTGCAATGCATACCTAGTTGAAGAAGTTTCGACGTTTTGTACTTTTTACTTTGATCGTAATGTCAAAAGAAAGAGTAGAAGGGTTGAACGAAATGACGATGGTGATGGTTTTGATGAGTTAACGAGGTCAAGTATTTCAACATTTAGCTGTCCTGGGCGGCCATTAGGTGCTGCAAAGACGAGGTGCCTATCAGATAAAGAGTATGATGCAGTTGCATTGTATGTGTTGCTAAATACCGAATAGGTCCAACCATACATGGAATGAGTATGAATTTGCACAAATTGTTTTGGAATGACATAAATTTTAACATCTCACCATTTTTTTTATTTTAATAAATTTAGGCTGTTCAAGGTTGAGAAGCGCTCTAATACAACCAACATTTTTTATTCTGATTTAGAGTTAGCATTGGAAAGAGAGTTTGTTCAATGGTTGAAGGAATATGTAAGAATATATCTAGTGTCGTGTCGTCCTAAATTTCTATTCTAATTAACTTCATCTTTTTTAGTTATAATATTTTTGTGTCAAATAGGTGCATGATCCAGATAACAATATTTCAAACGGTGAAATAAAACATCTGAGTTAGGGGCCAAAGAGATTTGTGCGCACGTACACACAGTTTTTTGTTAACAACTACAACTTTCACACAGTTTCTCATAGCAAAGGAAAAGCCACCACAAATAGTGGCGTATGCATAAAAGGTTGTAATAATGATGATGGAGGCATAGTGGAATACTATGGTACTTTGAAGGAAGTGGTGGAGCTGGAGTATCCTGGTTTGCCTGTTAAACATGCCTATTTATTTCATTGTGATTGATATGATCCAAGACATGACGTGGGAGTAAGAATTCATCCTAGGTACAAACTGCATGATATTAATCCTAAAAGATTATGGAACAAATTTGAGCCATTTGCACTTGTATTTCAAGCAACTCAAGTGTATTTCATACCATATCCAAGTCCCAGAAAGGATACTGTAGATTGGTTGCATGTTTGTCATGTCGCTGCAAGACGAATGTTAAAGATGGCTACAATTGATAGTGCATTGCAAGAAAATGAAGTGCAGAATCCAAGTATTAATATTATGGATGATCCATTAGACAATCTAAGGGACCCAAAAAATATTTATGAAGATGTGGATCCCTCTGTTAATGTTAGTTTGCAAGAGAATGACGAAGACTTGAAAAGTAGTTCCGATGAATCTAATACAGTAATATCTACTTCAGAGTCAGAAGATGAAGTAGATAGCGAATTCTGTAGTGAAAGTGAATAGTTATAATATGTTAGAATTTTGAGACATGTTTATATATAATAAACGTTTCTTTTGGATGTATTCAATTGAACATATTAATTTCGTTTTATTTATCTAATAAAATCATGACCATTTGTTGATTATTTAACAGCTTTTTGCTCAAAGTCCCACCATATTCTGTTTTTTTTTATTTTTTTTGGATTGTTCAAATGTCTAAAACCAGTGACGTTATTAATTTATGTGTTTTCTTAGACTGGCAGAGCTGCGGGAATCTGTGGGGATTTCAGTCGAACAAGGTTGAAGTTGTCCCCAAGTAGCATTGGTATTATTCTTATTTAATGCATATAACAAAATTAAATCTTCATAAATCTATCACAAGAGTGGAAAACTTATTGCACCTTTTCTTTTAAACTTTATTGGGGTGTTTGATTGTTGATGTGTTGGTGTTGTACTGATATTGATGTTGTGGTTTTGAGGAGTTGGAGTTATGATTTTGTTGTAAAAATGTGAGTGAAGTGTATAGAAAAAATGCTGGTAGGACTAAATTTTTCATCACACCTTTTCTTTCTAATTTGTTTCTAAATTTCTAAGTCTTGCTCTTATTTAGGTTTTGTGGTTGTCAAGTTTGTAGTTTTGTTCAGCACACCTTTGAAATGAATGGGGCTTTACACAGTTTTCTTAAGGAATGTTATCACTTGTAACTCTTTAAAGAAGAAGATTAGGATCTATTTAAAGAGTCCTTTGGTGTAGGGATAAACTTTTTTTTTAATCTTATTCAATGGTGGCAAAAGTTTTCAAGGAAATACACTTGAATTATGAATTATGGTTAGTAGAAATTTATGTTACAAAGCTATTTGTATGTGTGCCATGTGACAGTGGAATTGAGGGGCAATTCGCTGTGTTGTGTGTGTTGTTTGGTTGTGTTTTGAAAGTATGTGAAGGATTGATCATGGCTACATATGCAGCAGAAAGAAATGAAGTAGAAAATTAAGTAATTGTTGGAGAAAATAGAAGGTTAATAGTTCATGTCATAGCTGCCGGTTTTGTTGTTGTGTATACATGGAAAAACTGCTTCATTCATTACTGAAAATAGGAAGATTAATTGTCATTAAAATGAAGAATGGAATGGATTAAATGATGTTTAAGTCCTATAACAATGAAGGAATAATTGTAGAATGCATTTTGATTAAGAAAAGCAGGAAACACCAGTAAAACAACAAGATTTTTCTTACAGTATCTCTATGTCACTTCTGTTTCAAAGTACTACAGCAACTAGGCAATAAGTCTGTCCAATTACCTTAACTCGTTCAGCTACTCCATTCATACACTAAGGTTATTTTGTAAAGCATACACTAGGTTTATTTTGAAGTTTGACAGAAGATGAATTTGACTAATGGGAGTTCTATATTTCTGCATTTCTGCATTTCTACTCAGGAATATACATGACCTTCTACATTTCTCCATTTTTGCATTTCTATTGTATTTCTACCCAGGAAAATCTATGACCTTCTATATTTCTGCATTTCTGCATTTTTGCTACATATTTTGTACTGTATTCCTAATGTAACATACTCAAGCACAAGATTTGATTGTTCTTATGAACTACTTTTTTCAAACTACACAAAATTTCTGTCTATTTTTCAGAAATTATCACTTGTATTTTTCTACTGCACAATATTTAAGGAAGAAGATTAGGATCTTGTGTGCAGCAGAAAAAATTCTGTCTATTGTCCAGAAGATTATGAACTACTGCATTCCTAAAGTTGTTTTTGTTGAATGTGAACAGGGTCAGTAAGGAATATTATCACTTGTAACTCTTTAAGGAAGAAGATTAGGATCTCTTTAAAGTGACCTTTGGTGTAGGGATAAACTTTTTTTTTAATCTTATTCAATGGTGGCAAAAGTTTCCAAGGAAATACACTTGAATTATGAATTATTATTAGTAGAAATTTATGTTACAAAGCTATTTGTATGTGTGCTATATGGCAGTGGAATTAAGGGGCAATTCGCTGTGTTCTGTGTGTTGTTTGGTTGTGTTTTGAAGGTGTGTGAAGGATTGATCATGGCTACATACGTAGCAGAAAGAAATGAGGCAGAAAATTAAGTAATTGTTGGAGAAAATAGAAGGTTAATATGTTCATGTCATGGTTGCCGGTTTTGTTGTTGTGTATACATGGAAAAATTGCTTCATTCATGACTGAAAATTGGAAGATTAACTGTTGTTAAAATGAAGAATGGAATGGATTAAATGATGTTTAAGTCCTATAACAATGAAGGAATAATTGTAGAATGCATTTTGGTTAAGAAAAGCAGGAAACACCGGCAAAACAACAAGATTTTTCTTACAGTATCTCTATGTCACTTTTGTTTCAAAGTACTGCTGCAACTAGTCAATAAGTCTGTCCAATTACTTTAACTTGTGTAGCTACTCCCTTCATACCATAGATCATATAGTCATGTGTACCTTTACAACTTGTTCTTTTCCTTCTTTCCCAAATTCATTGTAAATTTTGGGAGAATAGTTGAATTGCACACAATATATAGCTCATTACCCGCTTGTATGTAACATGTGATCAAATGTAAATTTTTTCGATGAAAAGACATAATTTTCCTTTATTATGCGATACAATGGTTGATTATTCATTTGTGATATTTACTTCATATTTTTGCCTTTGCTTATAATCTGATAGTATATATATGGTTGAAGGTGTGCTATATGAAAATTTGAGTGTTTTGATTATTTGGCATATGGTACAAGATAAGATTTTTAGAACTTTGGTATCATGTTATGCCTTGCCACCTAAAGATGATATGCTGGATACTGACTTATCTCAGTGTGTTAGAAAAAGGTACCCAAGAGTGACGTGAATCATGCTAAAGTGCAGAACACCATTAAAATTTTTGATTATTTTCTAAGCAGCAAGCTATTCATTTCTAGATAACAGAGCAAAAAATTAATGGTTACTCTTGGCTGCTATATAGCACGAGAGCAATGTACTTTGTACCCTATAGGGTTTGGAGGTTCCCTTTCTTCTACTTATTGTAAGTAAACAATGTTCAGGTGTTAAGTTAATTACACAAGGACATACAGGCTGGAGGGACTTTTTCCGATAGTACAGAAGTTGAATTTAGCTGTTTAATCAGTTTCCTGTAGTTTCATGATTCAGGGGATTGCAAGAGGAGTGTTGAGGGAGGCATTAGTCTCTGGCCAAAAGTTGCCAACTTTGCTTCTTTCTCCTTGCTTACTTCAATAAGGAATTGGAGTTATAGTGATGATATAAATGATAGCTTTGATCAATGTGATTAGCATATTGTTATCTGTCACAATTGATGTCTGAGGACATTGCAATCCTAACATAGAAAAGCAGCAGGAGCAGTGAGGTCATAGAAATTTGGGGTGCTTCCAAAAATTTTATTAAAATTAGAAATCAAATACAATGTCAAGGAAGGTATGTCCTGTAGTAGTTATAAAGGGAAGACCCCTACTAGGAAAGTGCAAACATAAATATGCTGAAAGATTGATCCAGTTAAAAAAGAGAGTCAATAGTTTGCTTTATTTATGATGCTAGATTACTATGCCCAGTAATAGGGAATTTCGAGATCTTCTGTGAACCCTGAAAAATCAACTTTTTTTGAGTTTTGTTAACATTTTTCTCTTTCTACCATTTGTTAATTAATCTGTACTTAGGTCTTGACTGATATGGTACATCAAAATCTGCAATTATTCTAATGTGGAAATTGTTAGTGACATTATCAATTCTTGGAAAGGATTAGATGGAACGTTGTTTGGCCCTGCAACACTTGTGAAACCCCAGTCGAAACCAACCTTAGAGTAAGGGGGTTGGGATGCATATCATACTTTATTGCATGTTTAAATATATTTTTATATGATTTTATGTGCATTGAATTTGTGCTTTATAGTCTAGAGGGCTTGATTATGATTATTGAGTGAGAATGGCAAAATGATAATTTTTGCTTGAGGTGTAAAAAGGGTGATAGCTTGAGGATTGAATAGGAAAATATTTTTAGACAGAAAATAAGAACAAGAGTTATTGTGGTTTAGTGGTTAGAGCTATGGAATTAATTCTTGAGGTCTTGGCTTCAAATTCCATCATAGGAGCTTTAGCTTGATTAAATTTTATTTTTGCTTGGGAAGTGTTATTTTCGGCCTTATGTTCTTTGGAGTAGGGTAGAGATGTTGTCCTAAGAGAGACATGATAGGAGTATCCTAATCCTACTTTTTTGCCCTACACAAAAATCCTAAGGGGAATTCATTTCCTCTTGATCCTTAATTTTTCCTATTTCTCAATCTATTAGGATGTTCAATTTGTTCAAGCCAATTTTATTCTATGAAAATTCCAGCAATGTGCTGTGGCTTTGAAGGTTCAAAGTGTCTTAGAGAAAGATATCTTATGGACCGAAACCATGGAAGAGGGGGAAGGATTTCAAGTGAATTAATTTCCCTAGTGAACTCTCTAAAACTTCACTCTAGTTAGGTTCATTTTCCTTCATGCAGAGAACTGAAAGTTTTCCAGCTTCTTGTGCCTTCAAGGTATCGAAATTCTCAGCCATTATTCTCTCCTAAATGCTGCCAGAAAATGGCCCTTTTGATCAGCTTGGAACCTGAATTTTTCTGGCCATTTTCGGACTGCACAAAAGCTGTGCAAAACCAGAAAAATCCCTGGGCAAAATCGCAGCTTTGGAGGTCCGAAACGAAGCTGTTTTCTTTCAGTTTTTGTTCATCATCTTAGCCACATTTTTCCTCCATAAAGAAGGTTGGAAACCAGCCTTGAAATACCCCTAAAAACCCCTTCAAACTCTCTGCAAGCTGACTGGAAAATGGCAGCCGAAAACTGCCCAGAAAATTTCAGCCTTGCGAAAATTCTGTGCAGGAAAACTTTCCATCTTTGTTTCCTGATTCATCCCTAGCCAAAACCTCAGCTTTCTTCTGCACAACACCTCCTCAAATAGCCATGAGCTGAACTCCATTGTCCTCCCCAAGCTTCTGCATGAAATTCAGACATGGCTACCCGAAAATCTCTCCAACAAATCTCTGAAATCATGCTTGATTAGTTACCAAAATTCTAGCCACATAATTTAGCAACCTTCCATAAAATATTCCTTAAACAACCAGACCTTTCCTCCACCATTATACTCCTTATTTTCGGCCACCCTTAGCCTCCTTCAACCAGCTTCCATCCAGCCGAAATACTGCACAAGCAGTCGGCCATTGCAGCCTCCCAAAAGCTCTCTAATAATCAAAGATATTCTTGTCATATTTAGTTTCCAAATTTACTTCCCAAAAATATTCTTTAAGGATTTCAACAACTAACCTTTCCTTTCCCCTTCCAAACCAGAAAATCATC
The DNA here is from genome assembly GCA_026120185.1 of Voacanga thouarsii. Taxonomy (NCBI): domain Eukaryota; kingdom Viridiplantae; phylum Streptophyta; class Magnoliopsida; order Gentianales; family Apocynaceae; genus Voacanga; species Voacanga thouarsii. The sequence goes on from JANUWF010002701.1 coordinate 109,338, forward strand.
TTCCAAAACCCTACAAGCAATTCGGTAGCCCTATCCCTACAGAAATTCGGCAACCTCCAATCCCAAAAACTCTCTATTCTGTTCAACCTTCAAGAACACATAGCACACCAGGAACACCTACTCCTTCCTTTCACCTAATACCTCTCCAAATCACTTCAAACTTCTTCTAAAAATTCCATATTTCATCTATAAACTACCGTGAGTCCATCCATACCATTTTTAACATCAAACTCCAAAATCTAACTCGCACTTTCGGATAAAAAATCAGAAATTTTGTGAAGGCTCAAGAACACCGTCAAGGTAGGTTTATTCAATCAACTTCATCTTCGCTAATCTTCAATCTCTAATGAACATATATGTGTTTAAGCATACTAATGGACTTTCTTCTTCTCTTCTCTCTCTCTCTCTCTCTTGACCGAACACTCCCTCTCTCTTGGCTGAATGATTTCATCTACCATGGCCATGCTTCCTTTATCTTCTTTGGACGGATTTAGACATATAGGAGTTGAGATCCATTTGAAACTCCTTCAAGGTATTCATTGATCAAGTAAGCCTTTTTAACCCTTCTTTTAAATTCTAGATTCATGTCTCTAGGACGATGTTGATAGAAGATGAATCATGAATAGGGTTGTGTATATATTGTTGTGATGAGTTGAGAGTGAAGCATGAATATATGTATGAATATGTTGGAGATGAGATTTATGCATGAATGGATTATCTTGGTTGAGTGTATGGTGTTTTAGGGTTTAATGCATGTCTCCATGTCATAGGTAGTATTTGTGATCAAGTGTGCTAGAGATTATGTCACTTTTAGTGAATAGGATTTATATTCATGTTAGATTATTGAAGCCGTGATTATATTTATGCTAGTAGAGGTTAGATCATGTCTTGATACATTTAGATCTATGCTTATATGCATAATTTGGATGATTTGATGAATGGAAGGGTTGTATATGTTCACGGTTGTGGTTAGCCATAGAAATATGATCATGATCTAGTTGTCCCTAAGCTAAATTTTTTTTCATTAATAAATATTTAATATTAATATTTTGCTAAAAAATTCGAAAAACCCTAGGAAGTTGATTTGAATTACTAAAAAGATATTTTAGCTAAATAAATGGTAGCTTTTATTCAAGAAATAAAATATATAAGTAAAATAATAAAATCAACTAAAGCCTTTTATGAAAATAATCATAATAAGTAAAATATTTATTATTAAAAATTTAATTATTACCCTTTTAATCAAAATCTATTAAAGTCTATTTATTATCTTCCAATCAAGACCCATTAAAATTTATTTTCAACTAATTTTAGCTAGCAATTATTTTCAAACAATTAATTATTAATAAATCATTATTTTACCTAAAACCTAAGACTCTTCACCAAATAAACTCTGAATTTAGCTTAGCAAGATTTAAACCTTCAACTTATTAGCACTTATTTCCCAAAATATTAATTATTTTAAATTTCAAATTAGGCTTAGCTTATAAACCTATTTATTTATTGTTTGGCCTTAAAGCTTGGAACACTAAGATCATGGTAGTAGTGAGTTGAGTTGTTTTAAATTGAGAAAGTGAATTTTGGCTTGAATTTGATTGTGGTTTGTATTTGCCCATGCGAGGTTAGGTCAGTTGTTGGAGACCTTTTATTGTGAGCAAGAATCCGGTAAGCTCCTGCATGAAACCTGATTGATGTAAAATGTTTATTACGGCAAGCCAAATGTAGAGTGCATGAACACTCAGTTTTGTAAAAGCAATTGAGGATTGACTTCTTTCTTATTTCAGTCAATTGAATTATTTGAAAATCAATAAGCAGATTTACTCAAACTTAAAACTCTTTCTAAAACGGATTTTGACAAAGACTTTGGGAACCCTTAATTGCCATTTTCTTGTCAAACAGTGTTTGTTCATTTTCTCCCAAGTGGGATATGTTACATTGAGTACTCAATAAAGGTGGACTGCTGGGGCTAGTCTTTGAGGGGTTAGGGTAAGTCTCTCAGTAGGTGGCCACCTCTGAGGGGTGAGTCCTGCCCGGATAATATGTCAGTCCAGTAGGTCGTGCTAGTCCGAGCTAGTAGTTTATTTTCAGTCAAGTGACTGTGTTTTGCCGGAATGGACACCTAGTTGTTGTTTGGGTATAGAGAAGGAGGAGTATCTTACCCGGTTGGCCGATCACCTACCTTTTTTGTCAGTCTGCACAAAATGTCGGCATTCTGACCGGTTCTGGGGCCCAACGTGTGGTAACCCATGACCACCTTTTTGAGTGATTGATTTTATTGATTATGTATGGTTGGAAAAGCCAAAACACTACTCTTGCTTTTGACTATCGTTTATTGCTTGCCAGTGATTTTTTTATAAAGAATTTATACTTTGCATACACGAACTAATTTCACTGGACACTCAAAGCACACACAGATTTATTGAGATTTCTGTCTCATCACCATTTTTATCATGATTTCAGGTCAATCCTTCTGTGGGGATGAGTATCTAATGTTATCTACCTTGGAAGAGAATTTGCCATTTATTTTTATGTATTGCTTTGGGGAGTTGAGAGTGGATGATTTTATTTATGGATTTGTGTTTCTTTTGGGAATTTGCGGATTTATTCTTGAGTTGTAATAAATTTTAAGTTAAAGTATTAGTTTTATTCTGCTAGTTTATTTGTGTGGCCTAGTTATAAAGACCCCTTATCCTTTGGACGGGGCGACATCCCCGGCCCTTGCGGGCCTAGGTAGCAGGGTGTTACAAGTGGTATCAGAGATTGGTTATAGGCAAATATTGATAGTGTTTGTTCTATTTACTTAAGTTTAAATCTTTATCTAACCTATCTTGTTGATACTGTAGGATGGTTTGGATGCTTAGGATCGCGAGAAAAGGGCAGTAGTGGCACCCGCCTATCCCTATATACCCGGAGGACCTTTCAGTTCCCCAGCCTGCCCCTCAGCCAGATATCCCTATGGAGGATAGCAGTGATGATGAGGTCCAGATCATTGAGCCACCCCCAATTCCGGTGATAGACATAAGTTTTGACAGTGAGGATGAGGTGATGGTAGTGGAGCATGAACCCCACCCTTCTAATCCCGATGTGGACTTAGCAGTAGATAGTGATGACCCAGGGGAGATAGACTATGAGTCTCCACCTAGGCCTTCTTTCCTTCCTTCTTTCAGGCGAGTTGAGCCCAGAGAGAGTTCTAGGTGCCCAAGGAAGGAGCCAATGGTGGGATTTGCTAGCGAGGTTGGGGTGGATTTTTCTAAGAACTCTAGGGGATGGTTATATGAGGCTGATGATGAGGATTCTGATGAGGACTAGAGGACTAGAAGTTATTTTGAATTGGATGTTTATTTGTTTATTGTTTTTCAAGAACTTTTAAGTTAAGGATTTTAATTCTACTTTCTATTAAAATTTCAAATTTATGCAAGTTCATTTTTGGAAGAGAATTTATTCCTTAGGCAAAATTTACATCCGATTTCTGTTTACATGTATTTGACTGTGAATGCACGTGCAACTAAAATGATTTGAACCATAAATGCATACACTTATCATTTGGGGTGTGGTTTAGAATGGCACCCAAACGTCATGCGGCTTCAACAGGTGGAACGGTTCCGGAAGTCGATCAAGGGGCACTGGAAGTAGAAACAACCCAGATGCAAGCATCCAACCGGGGTGAAGGGAATAGTTTGAATATGGGATCAGGGTCTGAAGTTCCAGTTAATGTGACCATGGGCCAGACATTTAGCAAGATGGCCGAGATTTTGCAGTCTATGACCGAGCGACGGAACCCAAGGGGTGAAGATGAGGCCTTAGAGCGGTTCCTGAAGTTTCAACCGGCCGCCTTTATGGGTGAAGCGGAACAAGACCAGAAGGCAGAGCAATGGGTAGAGTAAATGGAGGATATATTCGCAACGCTCCAGTACACTGAGGAGCGGATGGTTAAGTTTGCAGCTTTCCAATTGAGAGGACCAGCTCGGGCATGGTGGCAGCGTGTCCAAGATGACTGGGAGATGGTCAAGCAGGAGTGGACGTGGTCCAGCTTCGTTGAAGCCTTCAAGGCTGAGTACATCCCACAGTGGATTGTGGAGAAGCGAGAAGACGAATTCCAGAATCTGAGGTAGGGAAGCATGTTGGTGGCCTAGTACGCGGCCCGATTCACCCAGTTGTCCAAGTACTGCAAGAGATTGGTGGACACCGAACAGAATAGGATGAGGCAGTTCATCAAGCGGCTGAGACCGGAGTTGAGGAGAGCATTGGCACCTACTCCACCAATAACCTATTCGGGGGCTGTAGACGCAATTACACGAATGAAAAATGAGGACCATAGTAGGATGGCGGCAAAGCCCTTCCAACCGCCAAGGCAGCCGCAGGGACACTTCCTGAGACCGTAACCGCACAAACGCCCCGCTAATCACCAATGGCAGAACCGGGGAAAGCAAGCCTGGACAGCACCGGGTAGACCTGCCCCGAATCTTCCATCATGCAGGCAGTATGGAAGGAAAGGCCACACTGAGAGGAATTGTTGGTCTAAGGGTGGTGAAAGGAAATGCTATCATTATGGTGACCCGAACCACTTGAGGAACACCTGCCCCAAATTGCACTGAGTCGGGTAGAGGAAACCCGGCTCAGAACCCGGGGCCCAACCGAGCTAACACCACGGGAGCATCCGAGAGTGGAGCATCGAAGCCGCAAGTGAAGGCCAAGGTATTTGCTCTCAATAGAGAGAAGGTTGGGGCCGATGCATTGGTGGTAGAAGGTACGTTCACTATTCAAGAACGTTCCATTAATGCTTTGATTGATCCTGGCTCTACTCATTCCTATATAAATAAGTTGTGTGCCTGTCATTTGGGTTGGGATAGTGTGGAGCTACCTTTCACTTTAGTAGTGAGCACACCTCTGGGGAAAATGGTGCAAGTGGATTGGTATGTGAAAGATTGTAAAATTAATATGGGGAGAGAAAGTCTGGAGGGAGATTTGATAGTATTAGACCTTGAGGATTATGACTTGATTTTGGGGATGGACTGGTTAGCCAAGCGTAGGGCTAGGGTAGACTGTAAAAATAAGCCAGTCCAGTTCGTCAAACCGGGTTGTGATGTATTGGAATTTAATGGCAAGAGGGTGAAAGAATGTAAGTATTTGATCGCAGGGGCTAAGGCCCAAAAATTGTTGAAGCAAGGGTGTTAAGGGTACCTAGCTTACGTGATAAACAAGCCGAAGGACCAGTGCACTCTGGAGGACACTGAAGTGGTGAAGGATTTTCGTGATGTGTTTTCGGTGGAGCTTGATTTTCTACCTCCCAGCCGAGAGGTGGAATTCACCATCGACCTAGTTTCGGGAGCGGAACCAGTATCACGGACTCCGTACCGGATAGTACCGGCAGAACTAAAAGAGTTGAAGGAACAATTAGAGGAATTAGTGAGCCAAGGTTACATCAGACCTAGCATGTCGCCTTGGGGAGCACTTATGCTATTTGTGAAGAAGAAGGACGGCACTTTGAGGCTATGCATCGATTACCGGGGATTGAACAACTTGACAATCAAGAACAAGTATCCCCTACCGTTGATTAACGAGCTATTCGACCAGTTGCAATGATCCAGTTGCTACTCCAAATTGGACTTGTGGTAAGGGTACTACCAAGTGCGGATAAGAGAGGAAGATGTCCCCAAGATGGCCTTCAACACTCGATATGGACACTACGAGTTCGTGGTGATGCCGTTTGGGGTGACTAACGTCCCATCAGTATTCATAGACCTGATGCACCGAGTGTTCCGACCCTATCTGGACAAGTTCGTGGTGGTCTTCATCAACAACATTTTGATCTATTCCAAGAGTCCAGAGGAGCATGCGGAGCATCTGAAACTCATACTGGAGAAGTTTCGGGAGCACAAACTGTACGCCAAGTTCAGTAAGTGCAAATTCTGGTTGGACAGTGTGGCATTCCTTGGCCATGTGGTGACCAAGGAAAGAATCAAGGTGGACCCAGCAAAGGTTGAAGTGGTATCAGACTGGAAGCAACCAGAGAATATTACCGAGATCCGGAGTTTCTTGGGACTGGTTGGCTACTACCGAAGGTTTATCAAGGGATTTTCGACTCTCGCATCGCCAATGACCTAACTATTGAGAAAGGATGTTCCATTTGTGTGGAATGAGAAATGTCAGAAAAGCTTTCAGGAACTAAAGCAAAGACTGATGACAGCACCAGTATTAAGTCTACCGGAGGAAGGGAAACCTTACGCGCTGTATACCGACACTTCGAAAGAAGGATTGGGAGCAGTGTTGATGCAGGACCGGAAGGTGATCGCTTACGCTTCTCGGAAGCTAAGACCTCATGAAGTCAACTACCCCACTCATTATTTGGAGATGGCAGCTATAGTGTTCGCCCTAAAGAAATGGCGACACTACCTGTATGGAGCCAAATATGAGGTGTTCACCGACCATAAGAATCTGAAGTATATCTTCACTAAAAAGGATTTGAACTTGAGGTAGCGAAGGTGGATGGAATTCTTGGAAGAATACCGTTGTCCGATCAACTACCAACCCGGGAAGGCCAACGTTGTGGCGGATGCCTTGAGCAGGAAAGTTGGAATGGCCAGACTAAGGGTGCAGGAAATGTAAATGGTTCAGGATGTGTTGGACAGAAGAGTGGAAGTGCAAGATAAAGGAATTGTCATCAGCAATTTGAAATTGGTGCCGGATTTGAAGAGGGAAATTGTGGAAGCTCAGCAAAGCAAAATCGAGTTTCAGCTTTTCAAGGACAGGGAGTTCTACATTTCAGAGATCGATTGTGTGTACTCGGAGAGCAGCAATTAAAAGACCGAATTTTGGAAGAGGCACACAAGAGTAAATACGCTATTCATCTGGGGGAAGTTAAGATGTATCAGGACTTGAAGGGAGCCTATTGGTGGCCCGGACTGAAGCGGGATGTGGTCAAGTATGTTTCGACCTGTCTCACCTGCCAAAAAGTCAAAGTGGAGCACAAGAAGTCAGCGGGACTATTGCAGCCATTACTAGTACCGGAATGGAAGTGGGAGGAGGTGACTATAGATTTTGTCACCGCGCTTCCCATGTCAAAGACTCAAAAGGACGCCATATGGGTAGTGGTGGATCAGCTGACCAAGTCGGCCTATTTCATACCGATGAATATGAGGGACTCAATAGAGAAGCTGGCTCAGACTTATGTTCGAGAAATAGTCCGACTGCATGGAGTGCCTTCGAGTATAGTGTCAGACCGAGACCCGAGGTTTACGTCTCGTTTTTGGAGAAAGTTTCAAGAAGCAATGGGGTCGAATCTAAAATTCAGTACGACGGCACACCCACAGACCGATGGGCAGTCAGAAAGGGTTATTCAAATATTGGAAGATATGCTGAGAGCCCGTGTTTTAGACTTTGGGGATAAGTGGATAGAGTGTGTACCGTATGCTGAGTTGTCATATAATAATAGCTACCAAGCCTCAATTGGGATGGCACCGTATGAGGCTTTGTATGGGCGCAAGTGTCAGGTACCGTTATATTGAAATTGGTCCGAAGACGGTCATGTGAGCAAAACTGGAGAAGTATGTGTCCACGAAATACTGGATAAAGCGAAATTGATCAGGGAAAGGGTAAAGGTGGCACAGAGTCAGCAGAAGAGCTATGCGGACAACTGGCAGAGAGAATTGGAATTTCAAGTCGGGGACAGCGTATTTTTGAAATTGATGCCAGATAGGGGAATTTTGAAGCATCCAAAGGGCAGAAAGTTGAATCTGAGATATTTGGGGCCGTTTCCGATTAAGGAAAGGATTGGACCGGTAGCTTACTGATTGGACCTACCAGATGGGTTGATGGGAATTCATGATGTGTTCCATGTCTCACAAAAATAAGAAGTGCAATGCTGATCCCGGTCATATATTGAAAGATGAACCGTTAGTGTTGCAGCCAGACTTGAGCTATATGGAGAAGCCTGTACGAATATTTGACTGTAGTGTCAAGACTCTCCGGAACAAATAGATACCGATGGTCAAGGTTCAGTGGGAGCATCATGGAACGTGAGATGCCACGTGGGAATCATAAGAGTGGGTTAAACCGAAGTATCCCGAGCTGAAATATAGGTATGCTTGAATTTCAGGACGAAATTCTTCTGAAGAGGGGAGGATGTGAAACCCCAGTAGAAACCAACCATAGAGTAAGGGGGTTGGGAAGTATATCATACTTTATTGCATATTTAAATATATTTTTATATGATTTTATGTGCATTGAATTTGTGTTTTATAGTCTAGAGGGCTTGATTATGATTATTGAGTGAGAATGGCAAAATGGTAATTTTTGCTTGAGGTGGAAAAAGGGTGAGAGTTTGAGGATTGAATAGGAAAATATTTTTAGAGAGAAAATAAGAATAAGAGTTGTTGTGGTTTAGTGGTTAGAGCTATGGAATTAATTATTGATGTCTTGGGTTCAAATTCCATCATAAGAGCTTTAGCTTGATTAAATTTTATTTTTGCTTGAGAAGTGTTATTTTCGGCCTTATGTGCTTTGGAGTAGGGTAGAGATGTTGTCCTAAGAGAGACATGATAGTAGTATCCTAATCCGACTCTTTTGCCCTACACAAAATTCCTAAAGGGAATTCATTTCCTCTTGATCCTTAATTTTTCTTATTTCTCAATCCATTAGGATGTTCAATTTGTTCAAGCCAATTTTATTCTAGGAAAATTCCAGCAATGTTCTGTGGCTTTGAAGGTTTAAAATGTCTTAGAGAAAGACATCTTATGGACCGAAACCATGGAAGAGGGGGAAGGATTTCAAGTGAATTAATTTCCCTAGTGAACTCTCTAAAACTTTACTCTAGCAAGGTTCATTTTCCTTCATGTATAGAACTGAAAATTTTCCAGCTTCTTGTGCATTTAAGGTGTCGAAATTCTTAGCCATTATTACCTCCCAAATGCTACCAGAAAATGGCTCTTTTGATAAGCTTGGAACCTGAATTTTTCTGGCCATTTTCGAACTGCGCAAAAGCTGTGCAAAACCAGAAAAATCCCTGGGCAAAATAGCAGCTTTGGAGGTCCGAAACCTAGCTGTTTTCTTTCAATTGTTGTTCATCATCTTAGCCACATTTTTCCTCCATAAATAAGGTTGGAAACTAGCCTTGAAAGGCCCCTAAAAACCCCTTCAAACACTCTGCAAGCTGACTGGGAAATGGCAGTCGAAAACTGCCTAGAAAATTCCAGCCTTGCGAAAATTCTATGCAGGAAAACATTCCAGCTTTGTTTCCTGATTCATCCCTAGCTGAAACCTCAGCTTTCTTCTGACAACCCCTCCTTAAACAGCCATGAGCTGAACTCCATTGTCCTCCCCAAGCTTCTGCACGAAATTCAGACATGGCTACCCGAAAATCTCTCATACAAATCTCTGCAATCATGCTTGATTAGTTACCAAAATTCCAGCCACATAATTTAGCAACCTTCCATAAAATATTCCTCAAACAACCAGATCTTTCCTCCACCATTATAATCCTTATTTTCGACCACCCTTAGCCTCCTTCAACCAGCATCCATCCGGCCGAAATACTGCACAAGCAGTCGGCCATAACAGCCTCCCAGAAGCTCTCCAATAATCAAAGATATTCTTGTCATATTTAGTTTTCAAATTTACTTCCCAAAAATATTCTTTAAGGATTTCAACAACTAACCTTTCCTTTTCCCTTCCGAACTAGAAAATCACCTTCAAGGTAGGTTTATTCAGTCAACTTCATCTTCGCTAATCTTTAATCTCTAATGAACATTTATGTGTTTGAGCATGCAATTGGACTTTCTTCTTCTCTCTCTCTCTCTCTCTCTCTCTCTCTCTCTCTCTCTCTCTCTCTCTCTTGACCGAACACTCCCTCTTTCTTGGCCGAATGATTTCATCAACCATGGCCATGCTTCCATCATCTTCTTTGGACGGATTTAGACATCTAGGAGTTGAGATCCATTCGAAACTCCTTCAAGGTATTCATCGATCAAGTAAGCCTTTTTAACCCTTCTTTTAAATTCTAGATTCATGTCTCTAGGATGATGTTGATAGAAGATGAATCATGGATAGAGTTGAGTATATATTATTGTGATGAGTTGAGAGTGAAGTATGAATATGTGTATGAATATGTTGGGGATGGGATTTATGCATGAATGGATTATCTTGGTTGATTGTATGGTGTTTTAGGGTTTAATGCATGTCTCCATGTCATAGGTAGTTTTGTGATCAAGTATGCTAGAGATTATGTTACCTTTGGTGAATAGGATTTATATTCATGTTGGATTATTGAAGCCGTGATTATATTTAAGCTAGTAGAGGTTAGATCATGTCTTGATAAATTTAGATCTATGCTTATATGCATAATTTGGATGATTTGATGAATGGAAGGGTTGTATATGTTCATGATTGTGGTTAGCCATAGAAATATGATTATGATCTAGTTGTCCCTAAGCTAAATTTTATTTCATTAATAAAATATTTAATATTATGATTTTGCTAGAAAATTCGGAAAACCTTAGGAGTGGATTAGAATTACTAAAAAGACATTTTAGCCAAATAAATGGTAGCTTTTATTCAAGAAATAAAATATACAGATATTATATAAAATGATAAAATCAACTATAACCTTTTATGAAAATAATCATAATAAGTAGAATATTTATTATTAAAAATTTAATTATTACCCTTTTTATCAGAACCTATTAAAGTCTATTTATTATCTTCTAATCAAGACCCATTAAAATTTGTTTTCAACTAATTTTAGCTAGCAATTATTTTCAAACAATTAATTATTAATAAATCATTATTTTCCCTAAAATCTAAGACTCTTCACCAATTAAACTCTGAATTTAGCTTAGCAAGATTTAAACCTTCAACTTATTAGCACTTATTTCCCAAAACATTAATTATTTTAAATTTCAAATTAGGCTTAGCTTATAAACCTATTTATTTATTGTTTGGCCTTAAAGCTTGGGATACTAGGATCATGGTAGTAGTGAGTTGAGTTGTTTTAAATTGAGAAAGTGAATTTTGGCTTGAGTTTGATTGTGGTTTGTATTTGCCCATCCGGGGTTAGGTCAGCTATTGGAGTCCTTTTATTGTGAGCAAGAATCTGGTAAGCTCCTATATAAAATCTGATTGATGTAAAATGTTTATTATGGCAAGCCAAATGTAGAGTGCATGGACAGTTAGTTCTATAAAGGCAATTGAGGATTGACTTCTTCTTATTTCAGTCAATTGAATTATTTGAAAATCAATAAGCAGATTTACTCAAACTTAAAATTCTTTCTAAAACGGATTTTGACAAAGACTTTGGGAACCCTTAATTGCCATTTTCATGTGAAACTGTGTTTGTTCATTTTCTCCCAAGTGGGATATGTTACATTGAGTACTCAATAAAGGTGGACTGCTGGGGCTAGTCTTTGAGGGGTTAGGGTAAGTCTCTCAGTAGGTGGCCACCTCTGAGGGGTGAGTCCTGCCTGGATAAGATGTCAGTTCAGTAGGTCGTGCCGGTCCGAGCTAGCAGTTTATTTTCAGTCAAGTGACTATGTTTTGCCAGAATGGACATCCGGTTGTTGTTTGGGTATAGAAAAGGAGGAGTATCTTGCCTGATAGGCCGATCACCTACCTTTTTTGTCAGTCTGCATAAGGTGTCGGTATTCTGACCGGTTAAGGGGCCCAACGTGTGGTAACCCATGACCACCTTTTTGACTGGTTGATTTTATTAATTATGTATGGTTGGAAAAGCCAAAACACCAGTCTTACTTTTGACTAATGTTTATTGCTTGCCAATGATTTTTTTTTTTAAAAGAATTTATACTTTGCATACACGAACTAATTTCACTGGACACTCAAAGCACATACGTACTTACTGAGATTTCTGTCTCATCGTCATTTTTACCATGATTTCAGGTTGATCTTGCTGTGGGGTTGAGTAGCTAGTGTTATCTACCTTGGAAGGGAATTTGTCATTTATTTTTATGTATTGCTTTGGGGAGTTGAGAGTGGATGATTTTATTTATGGATTTGTGTTTCTTTTGTGAATTTACGAATTTATTCTTAAGTTATAATAAATTTAAAGTTAAAGTATTATTTTTATTTCGCTATTTTATTTGTGTGACCTAGTTATAAAGACCCCTTGTCTTTTGGATGGGGCGACATTCCCAGCCCTTGCGGGCCTAGGTAGTAGGGTGTCACAACACTGGCTTCCCTTGATGCTTTGCAATCCTTAGATATTGAGGCATTGACAGTGTATGCTCTGATTTTTCATTAGTTGTCTATTTTTCTTGGATATATGTTTTATGGTGAGGTATGTCATCAATAAGTGCTGAGCTGTTGTTGACTTGTATTTTCTTATTTCTAGTTTTGCTAAGGTGACTTGGATTGGATATTGAATTTAGCTTATATTTCTGTTATTTTACATTGTGGAAATTGGTGGAAGCGATTAGAAACTGTGTTGGTGTGGTTGTGTTTCTTTTTGAATTTTTATGGGTGATTTGTGGAGTTGTTGAAATTGTGATAGTGGGAAAAGTTTCTCCTTCCAATTTCTTGTGCATTTTCCGTTTTACTCTTGTTTTAGCACCATTTTACAAATAAGCTAAACTAGTACAACATGCTACCACTAAGTTTACCATTAAAAGAAACAGGGGTGAAACCACTTCTTCCCAAGCTTCACCTTTTTATTTTGAGCCTATTGTTCTTTTGAGGCATTTTTCTTGGATATATATTTATCTTCATTTTCCTTTAATTCATAAATCATCAAATAAGAATGAAAAATGCACCAAAACAACCTTCTTGATCACCGGTTAACACCCTACCATTAAATAGCTTACAACAAAAAGTTTTCCCATAACTACATGAATTCTTTAAACTTCAGCCATCAAAACCTACATCAAAAGGTTCCTTAATGTGAGTGAAGTGGCTATAGTGAGGGGGATTCTTGTCCTCTTGTTAATGTGACTGAAGTTGCTGCTCCTGTAAGCTCTGAAACAACCCTTCTATCTTCTCTTTTCTCTATTTACTTTTCTCCTATCTTTCAATTACATAGTTACTTATTTTCTATTCATTATTTTCAGATGGCACCTGGTAGGAAAGGAATGCAAAAAAAAGGGTGAAAGGTAGGGCGATGTGTAGCCTAATCAAATAACGACTCCGAGAGTCAACCATTGAATTCACCCTCAACAGAAAATCAGGATTCTCCAAATATTAGCCACAGAGCAGCAGATGATTTTCGTACTCCACCACCTACGTTGCCTGCTCCTACTGATGCCCACAATGACAGCAGTTCTAGAGAAAGTGTCCAACTAGAGATTCGTTCTGAGCAAGCCAAGTTAATCACTCACAATGAGCGAGTTGCACCTATCACTCGTAATGATCAAGTTGAGTCTACTCCAGCTCAAGAGAATGTGCAAAACTCTAACTTATCTACAGCTATTACTACACCAGCACAGGGCAAGATTGAATGTTGGATTGAAGGGGATGAGTAAGTGATTTCAAAATTTGTTATTTTCTGAAATTTAGTATTCATTCTAAATGTATCAAGCAAAATCCTTACATATATATATATATATATATATATATATATATATTTGTTGTAGGTTTCTTTGCAATGCCAAGCCACTCAACAAACCAGTGCGATCTATTCATCCAACAATAGAATCTATGTTTTTGGGACCATATCCTACTTGGAAAAAGGTCCCACCTACCACAAGGGATGTATGGTACGCTGAGTGGGCAGTAAGTATTAAATTTATTTTTTTCAATTATAGGTATAGGTTATATTTTATGCTTATTATGCTAATTTGGTAATTTTGTATGGGAAAATTACAGAAAAAATACAAATAGGACCACAAATATGATTCGATCATAAGAACAAAATGGGGAAAAAGCCAATAATAGTTATAGGTACTTGATGGAAGAAGTACGAAATGGACATATCTCTCATGATTTCATAAAAGAGGAGCATTACAATGAGCTACGAGCATATTGGAACAGTGATGCATTCAAGAAAATGTCAAAGACTATGTCAGCAAACAAGAAGAGTGTTTTAGGAGCCTCAAATCATTCAGGAGGATCTATCCCAGCAACTGTACACAAGAGAAAGCTTGTATAATACATAGAATTTTCTTTTAATTCATTATTTGAAATATATTTGTAATTACTGTTCTTATGTATAATACATTACAACTTATATGTTATGACGATTTCGTAGGAGGAGAAATACCATAGAGAATATTCACAGGTAGACATCTATGTCTTCACTCACACAACAAACACTGAAGATGAGGTTGCGCAAGCACTAAAAAGAGAAAGACTAATGTTAGAGGGGGAAGAGGAGCTGCCAGAGGCGCCAAAACTTATCTTTATTGACAAGCGATCTGAGGACATATACAAAGTGTCATATCTATTCAAGTACAAGATCAACATATTTCTACTTTTAGTTTTACGAGATCTAATCTGATTGCGGTATTATTTTAATGGGGATCCAATGAAATTATTATTTCCACAATATTAACTAGTAATCCACAGCAGTTTGAATTTTTAATTGTTAAGGATTGGTGTTATAATTAGACAGAGAATTTAATTGGTATTGTGTGAATGGGCTTAAACTACTACGGACTAGATTATGCAATTGGTATTGAGATTGGCTCTGAAATTTGAATTGAATTGAGTTAACTGTGCTGCATTCTGATTTTACCTATTGAGTTTAAATTGATATATGATTGAGCTACCTTTGATGTGAAATGTTAAGCTTGAGTTATAGTTGACTGGATACTGCTTTTATACTATTAAACTTCACAAGAGAAGTTAAGTTTTATTGCTTAATTTGTGTTGGTTAATTACTGCATTTATGTTGGTTGGCTAGTGATTTGAGCTTTGAAATGTGGATTGTTAAGTTTCTGCTGTAGCAATTATGAGGAGGAGTATGTCGATTATTTGATTGAGTTGTGAAGTGTGGGTTGAAATAGTGTTGGGTATATTGAAACTTGTGTTGGAACAATTGGTTTGATTATAGTAGAGTTCTGACTTGATTGTTGTTTGCTCAGGGGAGTTGATTTTTGATTGGTGAATTGAGTGGTAATATACTATTACATGGAAAATTTTGAGTTAAGTGGCTGGAAAAAATGTGAGTGAAGTGGCTTCAGTGAGGGGGGTTGTTGTCCTCTTGTTTAGGGTTGGAAAAATATGATTGAAGTAGCTGGAAAAATATGAGTGAAGTGGCTACAGTAAGGAGAATTCTTGTCCTCTTGTTTAGGGGTTGCAGGAAACTTGTTCTTAGTTGGGGCTATTTTTTGGGAGGCTGTTTTGTTGGGACTATTTTAGTGGCATGTATAAATTTTGTTATTGGCTTATTAGTGATATTATACTATTGTCGTTGTTACAGGCAAGGTACTAAGAGGAATTACAAAAAGAGATGGAGCTAATAACAAATGAAACACCTAAAGTAGAGCAACCAAAACCAGTTGACAAGGTTGATGTTTGGTTGCGAGTTGTAAGACCACCAAAAAAGGGTAATACAGTCTATGGCATGGGATCCCTCAGTTTGAGTTGCCTCAAAAAATCTACTACATACAAGTTATCCTCTTCATCTTGTTCGTCAGCACAGTCTATAGAATATGTCCAAAGATCAGAATTGCAAAGTGTTGATGCATCATTACACAAGGCTATTCAAGAACTACGAGAAGTGAATGAACGCTTGCAATCCGAGGTGAAATCCTTAACATCAGAAGTCAAGGAACACAAGGGAGAGGATGCTTCATGAGCTAGATCTTAAATTTATTTCATATTTTGGACTACTGAAATAAAATATTATTTTAAGCTTATAACACATTTACTTTATCTGATTTTTGTTTCACATTAGAGTTTGATGTACTTTTGTTATGGATATTGATGTTCTTTCAATATGGATGTATGACTTTTGGTATGGATGTACTTTTAATATTATGTAGAATTGCTTTATTAAATATGTGTATGGATTAAATAGTGATAATGTAATTCTACTTACCAATAAAAAGCTATTTGTACTTACCAACAAAACAATTTGTTGGTACATACCAATTAAATTTTACATGTGCTTACCAACAAAAAATCTGTTGGCATTTACCAATACAAATTTGTAGGTGCCTACCAACAGATTTATTTGTTGCTACATACCAACAGAAATTACCAACACAAAATTACAGGTGCATACCAACAGATTTACCAGTTGGTACATACCAACAGCAATCTATAAGTGCTTTCCAACAGATCGCTGTTGGTACGTAACAACCACACCTTGCAACGATTTACCAACAGATTTATCTATTGCTATATACCAACAGAATATGTTTGCAGTACCAACTAAATTGTAGTTGGTAAGCTATCGATACACGTTTTCTTTTTCGACATTTACCAACTAAGTACCAACTAAATCGTTTGTTGGTAATGAATAATAATTACCAACAACATAAATATACCAACTACAGAATTGTTGGCAAATTACCAACAACATTACCAATTAAACAATCAATTGGAAAAAAATACCAACAAAATTACCAACAAAATACACAATTCAAAAATTTCCAACAACTTTACCAACGACGTTGTTAGTTTGTTGGTAATGTAATAAAATTACCAACAGAAAATACTTAACTCCAAAAAAAAAAATCATTACCAACTGAAATATAATGTTACCAACAATAAACTCTGTTGGTAATTACCAACAGACTTAAAAATCTCTTGTTGGTAATACTTTCCAATAAGCGTTTTACCTACAGACCAAATTCAGTTGGGAATCTGTTGGTAAACTAGTATTACCAACAGAAATTGGACACCTATCAACAGAATTTGACAGTTGGTAATCAGCCTTTTTCTAGTAGTGTAACAATATCCACACGAGGTATGCTCTCAAGGAAACCAAAAATTCTCGGCAAGGAGAATTTCTTGGCGACTAGGGTGACTCACAGAAAAGAGAAGAAGAGAGTTGTGTGTATCAAAATCAGAGAGAACAGATTTTCTCTATGTTATTTTTATAAAACAACCATGGCTTATTCTTTAGGAACAATCCAAGAAAAAATCGCGGATCACACGTCTTGTGAATTCTAAAAGAATTAGAATTTTTTAATTGTAATTGGAACCTACAAGCTCTCACAATTACAATTTAGCCTAAAAATTATAACTAATTATAATTTGGCCCAAAAAAAAATTCTACTTCTTACAATTAACCCCATAATGTTATCAAACAACATCTCGAGTACATAATCCTCTATTGTGTGTGACCTATTAGGTTTCCTAGTCTATTGGTAGCAAAATATAAATTAATCCAAACGTCTTTGAGATTAATAATCCTTAACAATTTAGAATTAACCTATTAATTCTAATCAGGATTGGTTGATTAATTCATCAATTAATAAACCCATATTCAGCAGATCATGAGCGATATCTAGCAACACATCATAACCACCCAAAAGTCCAGGAAGTCAAGTGACTTGATATGAACCCTTTAATAACAAACTACTATGTAATAAATTCATTTCACCATACAATATTTCATTTAGTTTGGAGTACAGAATTAGTGCCAACTTCTTCCAGAATATAAATTAATTCTGGCTCAAATATAATAGTACTTGTACCAGGAATCAACTACTTTACATGTGTATCAATTGGAACTATTTCCAATACACAATCACCTTGGCCAAAGATTTCACAAGTAGTAATTCCAATAAGTAGCCGTGAGATATTCGCCCCTACTATTAGGAATAGTGAATCCTTTATTAACCCTCTTAACTATTTTCGTTTACTTCTCATTATACCCAATATCCATCCCATAGACGGCCCTCGATTTGGCTCTAGAGATTGGTATCAAAGTAGCATGTTCAACAAATAAAGTACATTGGAGATCTCAAGTCAAAGGATACTTGCACGTTTGCTATAACAAGATTCTATCATTGGTACTAAATAGTTGTCCATATGTTTATCTCATAGTCAGGT
Source organism: Voacanga thouarsii (assembly GCA_026120185.1). Classification (NCBI taxonomy): domain Eukaryota; kingdom Viridiplantae; phylum Streptophyta; class Magnoliopsida; order Gentianales; family Apocynaceae; genus Voacanga; species Voacanga thouarsii. Next base: position 127,281 of record JANUWF010002701.1, read on the forward strand.
CATCCAATGTATTTGTTCTTTTAACAAGTATCTACGTGTAAACTTTAAATATCACAATACTCACGGATGTGAGAACCACCACCATCAAATTAGGAAATCTAACACGTGCTAGTCTTAACGCATTAATGAAGGCATATCTCATTAATACTATGAGTAGGGATTATTTAAGAACTAACAATATACAGTGTAGTAGGCACTAGGAACTTTATCTAACAGTTATTTTACATGACAGTAAAGAAAACAAGTTGAAAGATAAATAATATCTTGTATCATAAAACAAATGTGTCAAATGAAAAGTACAAGTGATTGCCTCTAGGGCACACCACTGACACTAATTATTTTTCATTAATTGTTTAACTGACTTAATAAAGCGATAAAATAATGAAAAGGTAAAATGAGTAAAATATACATGTATAACTAAATGATGCAATTTCATGCAACTAGACAACTATCTTAAGAACATAATACTGAATCACCTAGCTTTCATCACAATCAACTGTCATCTTAGTATCATGAAGGAACTTAAGTAAACTCCAATCGGTCTCCAATCATAAACTTACTTATGTAGACTCCACTTCTTTCTCAATTTATGGAACTATTATCTCTTGATTAATTTAATAGAATTCCCAATCCCACTAAAATAGCCAAAATATACTTTAAATTCTTACTTCAATAATTATCCATGTACTTTATGTGATAATAAACATGAAATCAATAAATAAGCCTATACTCTAGGTGGAATCAACTAATATTTGATCACTTTCGCTCTTTAATCTTAATTTCATTTCACAAGTCCATTAAAATCTAACAAATATGAAATCAATGCAATGAACTTCTAACATCGTTTCCCGTGTCAATTAGAAGAAAATGCATCAATAAACTAATGATAACAAGTAATCAAATACTAAGGATAACAATGGATTGATAAAAAATCCCAATTAACTCAAAATCATATTCTCCAAAAAAATATTCATTTACAATCAAAATATTAAGCTCATCATTGTTCTAGAAAAATAAACAATGGATAAAAGATAGAACTCATAGACAAGCCCTTCTTCTTCTCTTGAAAACCTTATTTGAACAATGCTTCTTTGAGTGGTGAATTCGTCTTTGAAATATAAGTAGGTAGCTTGGATCCTTGAATTCACATCATTCTCTTGTGTTTTTCTTATATTTATAAGCCTCCTTGATACCAAAATTCATGGCTTGAGAAATCTAGTCCAGGTAGAATTCAGAAAATACCAAAATCCTTTGAAAGATACCAAATCCGCAAGAAAACAGAGTTACACAAACTCTGGATAGATTAGACCCAGTGCCTGGTCACTTCGACCAGCCTAGTGCGGGGTTACTTCTGGAATTGCACACTTTTGCTCGAAATCTTCAAATTCCTGCACAAATTTATCAAGAACACATTCCACAAGCAAAATATCAAATAGGAAGGAATATACCTACTTATTACATCAAAGTATCTCGAATTAGTCTCAAATAACTAGGAAATTGTTGATGAATTTAGCCCCTATTACATTTCCTCACACTTGAATCTTTGCTTGTCCTCAAGTAAAACAATTAAGTCAAGAAGAAAATAACAAGAAAACACATCACAACAAGGCTTATAACCTCCCTTCAAACTTTAGACATAATTTTGCCATTCATTCAACCCTGTGAAAACAATTGCAAATTGAAGCACTTGATAAGACATAACAAAACTCTTGAAGTTAAATTAAGCTAGTTTATACTTTAGTCTAAGAAAATTATTTCACCCTTCAAGCAAAAAATATTGGGAAATATGCCTTCTTAGACTAGGTTTCTGATGTAAACATTGAATGTTTTAATAAAAGAATTTATTTTCAGAAATTGTTTGTGAATTTACATTTTTATTTGTGCACAATTTCACTTGGAAAAGACCCATTGTGTTTAAGTATGTGGTCCGTGTGAATGGTGGTCCTTCACAATAAGGTATGGATCACAGGTTACTTAACATATAAACGTTCGTTCTTAACCAATTAATGAGAATGGGAATCTCATCATATCTAGGTTATTATGTTATGAATTCCAAATGGGGAATAGACTTTAGCCAGTGAGTAGTCCACTCACTTCATGACATAAGCGTATTTCAAATACGTAGAACAGGACCTGTAGTAGTGGTTTCTTAAAGTACTATATGGTAGAAACCTAAACTACTACTGCTACAGTGTATACTAGTACTCTACGAATTGAGTATGAGTCGGTGGTCTGATTAAGCTGGAAGAATGTACATTGATATGCTATAGTTGAGGTTCTATTGTAGGACCAATATACTTGCATGTTGGGTATGTGTGACTAGTTAGTTAAGACAGACTTGTACAAGATAGTCTCTATACTATATTGCCCCTTGTAGTTGTTTGAATAATCTAAATATCCAGGGCCCTAAGAAACTTGACTTGGATGTTTACTTTAGGGTAGCTCCCTCGGAAAGCGAAAATAATTCAGGAAGTCGTGGATCATTGATGAGACTCCGCTTCATCATGAAGTTCAAGATAAAGGAGGAGAAGGTGTGACCATGCAAAGACAAGGGCCGGCGACGAAGATGGATGAAACTAGACCAAAAAGGAGGCCTCCAGAGGACAACTGGCGCCAGCTCCAAGCAGCCAAACTGGCACCGGCTCCATTCTGTCTACAATGGCTGTGTTCGGGCAATTCAACTGCCGAAGACAGAACACAGCTAGCGCTGGCTGTGATGTCCAAACCGACGCCGGCTGCACTCTGGGCACCTACCGACAGCCCCGCTTTTTAATGCTTTTCTTCGGCTTTGTTCATTTTTAATATCTTATAAAGACTTATTATGACCCAAAAACTGTAATAGAACATCAGGGTTTACTTAGCTAGGGTTATGATAGTATAAATAGAACCTTAGTCATTTGAAAACACAACACGCAACATTTTGAAACCAGATTGAGAGAGAATCTTGAGAGGCCAAGCCTCCTTGTTCATCTTGTTCAAGACCAAGCTTAAGGGTTAGTCCTCCTTTTGTAAGAGTCTATAAATCTTTTGGATAATCCAATGTTGTTTTCTTTGAATGGGTCTTAGTTGCTTTGTTCTTCTAAGGTTTGTTTGAAATTCAATATTTGGGTGCCTATTTTCTCTATTCTACATGTTCTTGCTTGCCTTTATTGCATCAAGGATATTAGGGTAAGAATATAGTAGAACTTTCTATTCATCTTGAGGGTCTTTGAGGCTTTGTTCTTCAAGGGTTTGAAGGGTGTGTAGATAGTTAGGTTACTTTCTCCTTTTGTCACAAGAAAAGTCCTTATTTTGATTCCCTTTGATTGAGCTGAACACATAGCCACCAAAACACCACAACACCAAGAAAAAACCACACAAAAAAAAAGCCATATCAAAGAGTTTGGTATCAGAGCAAGGAAAAGCTTGATTCCCATCAAAGCTTGAAAACAAGAAAGGAGCCCTACAAAGTGAAGAAAAAGACAAACCAGAAAATCCCATAACTCAAAACTTGCTCAAAAAAAGACCTTGAAATTTTTGTTATTCCTTGATTTTTCTGTTGGGAAATTGCTCCCTTATGTTATTGTAATCCTTGGGAATAAATTTGTCTTGTGTTTATGGTAAAACTTGGCTTGAATATAGTTGAAAATTCTGATTGCTCTTGAGTGACGAGTTGCAGCCAATGTGTTTGATAAATGTTCCATGAGAGTGTTTTTTGCTATAGTTGGGAACTTTAATTCTTGATTTTTATTCCTTGGGTTTTTGTGACTTGTTATATCACTCTAATATTGAATTCCATGATCATTGAACTCAATTTCTCTGTTGTACACTAGTGACCATCTTGTTCTTCATCATCCTAGTTTTAGTTGTTCTTGTCTCTTTGTTTTTGATAATTCTTATTTGCTTCTTGCTTAGTATTGTTTCTTATGCGCTTAGTTTTTGTTCTTGAGTTGATTGAATCCACATTTTCTTGAATTCTTAACCTAAAATTTAATTGTTTGAGGTGCCCAACAAGTGTTTGTTGAAATTCCCTTAAGACCCCCAAATTGGAAAATTCTCTTAATTTGTGTGACTCATTTAGCTGGATTAAATCTTTAGCTATTGGGGAGAATTGAGATCGAACAAGAAGGCTTGAGTGTTGAGAAAAAGGCAAGAGGGTGAGCTTATCATTAAAAGAGCCTAAGAGAGTAAACACGAGGGTGGAGTGATCAATCTTGAGAGCCAACACGCAAGGAAGTGCAGTGAGGATCGATTTTTCTTTCTAATCTCTTGTTTTGTAGGTATAAACAAGTAAATACTCTACCACTATAGCCCATGAACAAGAGGTCTCTAGGCCTAACGCAAGGGGACCTAGTAGACCTCAAGAAGAACCTATTAATGCTAGGGTTTTGCGTGAAGACTTGCAAGCTATGATGAGGACTATGCGAAGTGGGTTCCAAAATATGAAAAGGGAATTGATAAATCATCTTAGACAATCTTCTACCATTGCACAAAGGAGAGGCCAAGAACGATTTGAAGTACCTAGCCCGAGAATGAGGGATAGTGATGCCCACACTCCTCCATTACATGCCTAATAAGGGGAAGAGTGGGATGAACACTCTATTGGGGGTTTTCAACAAACTCCTATGAGAGGAGGAAGACATGGCTTGAGAGGAGGAGGAAGAAGGGGCCAAGAAAGGAATGGTGGGGACAACCCAAGAGGGCTAGAAAGAGATTTTGAGGGAGTTGAAGAATAGTATGAGTGGGAGAACATTGCAGCCTTTGAGGAACAACATAGAGGAAGGGGCCATAGAGGAGGTAGGAGAGAAGAAAATAATGAGGAGAGGGAGCATGAGTGTAGAAGTTGTCTAAGTTTTCTACAACCACTAAATGGGAAGGAAGAGTCACAAGGAAAAAGGGGAGAATCCCAAGCTTCTATAAGCATAGTACAAAAAAGGAGTAGTAGAGAATTAACTTGTGAAATTTGTTGTGGTACAAGGCACACAACGTTTGACTGTCCAAATAAATGGGCATATGAAAGATTTTATGGAGTGTACATTTGCAAAGGGGAGAGACAAATTGAGAAGCAAAAAGCTAGACTTGAGGCCAAAGTGGCCAAGAAAAATGTTGTAGATGTTGAGGACCCAAGAAGGACAAGAAGTGAAGAAACAATTGAGAGGGATGAACAAAATGAATTACGTGGCTTTGAAAATGAGGAGAAGCTAGAAAGGGAAGCCAAAGACCAAGAAATGCTCAATCAAAATAAAGAAGTAGTGCATGAAGTAGTTAAGGAAAATGTTGATGAGCTTGATGAGGAGCTTAGTAATGATGAAAAAGAAGACGTAGATTCATTGAGTTCATCAAATAGGGTGACTAAGGAATATTACAACATTTCATTCTTTCTAGAGGATGAGTCAAACCCATTAGAAATGTTAGAGGAGAATGTGCAAGAAGAAGTTGAGCAAAAAAGTATGGAATTTGTTGAAGAGCCAAAGAATTCAAAAATTGAGACAAAGAATGAACAAATACGTGCTATAGATGAAGGTTCCCAATGTGCTTCAGGTACTCATGAAGTGGAAGAAAGCTCGCATCCACAAAAAGAGAGAAAGAGAAGTTGGCTAGAGGTGGTGCAAAAGTAAATGAAAATGAGTGAGATTAGTAAGAATGAAGAATCCAGTTCAACTTCACAAAATGACATCAAATCTAGTGGAGGAGATAGAGTGGGTAGAAGAGATGGGAATACACTTGAGAAATGCTCTCTTAGTTTGGAGAGGATTACATTCCTTGGGTATGATGCGAGTGCCAAAGGGATTGAGGTTAAAGAAGGACAGGTGAAAGCCATCCAAGATTGGCCAACCCTTACCACTATTACCCAAGTCCCTAGTGAGGTGAACAAAGATCAAAGAATCATGAAGAAGAAAGAAAAGAAGAAGGGAGCGCAGGATGTTAATCCAAAACAAGAAATTGAGAGGAGAGAAAAAGAGAGGCAAGAAAAAGAGTTTGGTATGAGTGGGCAAGGTCAAGAGAGGGGAGGTAAATGAAGAGTGAATTTCCTTGAAAAAGAAAGTGAGGTCATAGAGGCTAAAGAAGCCAAGGATTCAGATATTCTTCTTTTATACAATTGTTCTTATGTTTCTACTAATGATTTCTCATTGTCTTTGCCTAATACCATTGCAGATATGCCTCAAGTATTTGAAGTTATTGTTCCAAAAGAAGAGGTCAACCGAACACTTACCCAACTCTTGCGGGCTATAATCAAGGAAAACTTGACCAAATGGGAGGAATGCTGGCCACAATTTGAGTTTGTTTGCAAAAGGGCTTTTCACTCTACCACTCTTTATTCTCCTTTTGAAATTATGAATGGTTTTAGTCCCTTAACTCATTTTGAATTGATTCCCTTGCCTATAGGTAAATGGATGATCCTTGATAGAGCTAAGAAGGTAGCAGTGGTGAAGGCACTCCATGAAGAAGAAGGCAAAGATTCGGAGATGAATCCTTTTCAAGGAGGGGGATATGATGAGACTCCACTTCATCATGAAGTTCAAGATAAAGGAGGGGGAAGTGTGAGCATGCAAAGACAAGGTCCGACGACGAAGATGGACGAAACTAGACCAAAAAGGAGGCCTCCAGAGGACAGCCGACGCCGGATCCAAGCAGCCAAACCGGCACCAGCTCCATTCTATCCATAATAGCTGTGTTCGAGCAATTCAACCGCCGAAGACAGATCACAACCAGCGCCGGCTGTGATGTCCAAATCTGCGCTGGCTGCATTTTGGGCACCCACTGATAGCCTCGCTTTTTAATGCTTTTCTCCAGCTTTCTTTATTTTTAATTGCTTGTAAAGACTTATTATGACCCAAAAACTATAATAGAACATCAGGGTTTACTTAGCTAGGGTTATGATAGTATAAATAGAACCTTAGTCATTTGAAAACACAACACGCAACATTTTGAAACCAGATTGAGAGAGAATCTTGAGAGGCCAAGCCTCCTTGTTCATCTTGTTCAAGACCAAGCTTAAGGGTTAGTCCTCCTTTTGTAAGAGTCTATAAATCTTATGGATAATCCAATGGTGTTTTCTTTGAATGGGTCTTAGTTTTTTTGTTCTTCTAAGGTTTGTTTGAAATTCAATATTTGGGTGCCTATTTTTTCTATTCTACATGTTCTTACTTGGCTTTGTTGCTTCAAGGATATTAGGGTGAGAATATAGTAGAACTTTCTATTCATCTGGAGGGTCTTTGAGGCTTTGTTCTTCAAGGGTTTGAAGGGTGTGTAAATAGTTAGGTTACTTTATCCTTTTGTCACAAGAAAAGTCCATGTTTTGGTTCCCTTTGATTGAGCTGAACAAATAGCCACCAAAACACCACAAGACCAAGAAAAAGCCACAAAAAAAAGTCATATTAATCATTGGACTAGAAGCCTAAATATAGTAGATGTCATTTAGAGAGGTGTTAGTACATTTATTTTTCTCTAATGTATGGCGATGTATAAAGGGGTATTTTAGTCATTACACCTATAGATCGGAGACTTTGCTAACGCAGCATTGTCCTTGGGGTCAATATTTCCTTATAGTGATATTAGGAAATATTTAAAATGTAAAATACAGCTATTTATATGACAAGGATATTTTGGTCATTTTAGTAGCCAATGTGGTGTGTTTATTAGTCTCCAGTATAGACCGTGAGTCCTAATTATATACATGCTAAGGAATTGGTCATAAATAATATTAAATAGAATTTATTTTAAGTAGTCTGATTTAATTATTAGGCTAGAATAAAATAAAGGTCCATAGAGAAAGAGGGAGAATTAATTAAATTGGTTTGGTGGGTTAATTAATTGTTCAGGGCTTTGATCCAGTTTGAATAATTAAAGAAAGACTTGGAACTAAACTAATATAGGCTTGTTAATTGGACTAGTTTATTTGGGCTAAAAAATTAATTAATTATTAGGCCATTTTTTTGGTTCTAATTAGAATAATTAATTTAGTCCAAAAGGCTAAATTAAGAGTCCAATGGACTAATCTAGTTTAACCTAGGGTTTTATTTAGGTTAAATAGGAAGATAAAAAAGGATATGGTTTTTACTCTTCTCAGGGTTAAAAAAAAAACAACGTAGGTTTTTTCTTCTTCTAGCGTGAGGAAAAACATAGCCCCTTTCTCTCTCTCAAAAATATTCCTTAGCCCTGTGAGTTGTTCACCAAACTGGATTAGGCAGGCCATATACTGGAAGATCGAGAGGTTGGCGTTCATATACATACATAGACGGAGTAGGAGGCTTGCAGGAATCGCACTAGAGGTTTCCACCAGTGCAACTACCCTAGTTCCACATATTTCGGTCCAGCCAATTCTGAGAACGAGACAAAGAGGTAAAAAAAATTTTCCCTCAGAGTTCTACCAAGCCGTGACCGGCGCCGACTCCGGCCTACGTTTTTGTTCTTAAGTTTCATTTTTTTTTTTTTTTGCTTCCGCTGCATGCATTGCTTCCCCCTTTTAACCTTCAAAAACACAGATTGCATGAATCATACAAGTCAAGCTATCTACCAACTCAAGTATTGTAAATCTAAAAATTGCACAACTTAAGTCATGATTTAAGGAAAACACTCCATTTTTTCCTCTTAATTTTTCTAATGACTTCGAGAATTGATAACCTCAAGAGAATAGATTTCTCTTCACACACTGTATTAGCCCTTTTATAGTCATCACTTATCATTTTTTTCAACACTTTTCTTCCTTTCTTTTGCTTTCGGGAATTAATAGCGTCAAGAAAGTGGACTTTTCTTCAATATCTATATTGACCCCTATAATCAAGCGAAAGTATTTTTTCATCTGTAGAAATGAAACAAGTTTTTTTTTTTTTTTTTAACTCAACCTCCTCATTTTCCAACTCATAATTAGTTTGTTTTTTTACAATCTTTCTACTCAAAGATTTTGTTTCCTCACATTCCTTATCATAACTTAAAGTTAGGCAAAGTTTAAACTCATAATATAAGATTTAGCCAATAACTTTCCCCATATTCATCACATTATCCACATTCAAAGAACATGAGTCAAATAATACTCAAACACTAAGGCGTAAATAAGATTAACACAAATTCTCCTGTCTTAACATATCCCATCTAATAAACTAATTTAATGATAAAAATCCGCCAAGTGAATGACAAAATTCATATCCAAGTATGAAAGATAATTATAACCTTGCTAAAACATTAAAAAGCACAAAATTTTGAAAAATTTCAGAAAAATTTACCCAAAAGTTTTAGCGAAATTGTGTATATGGAAAATATCTTCAATATTAAACTCTTCCTTCCCCCACACTTAAACTAGACATTATCCTCAATGGCGAAAAATAAACACAAGAAAGCATCTCCAAAGGGACAAAAAATGATAAAGAAGGAGAGGGTGAAGCAATACTCCTAAGTGCAATAAGCTTCAATAGATATCAAGGCTGGAAATAGAGAAAAAGGGCTAGTTTAAGAAGACTTTATTCCTACCTACAAAAGAAAATACAAATGAAAGCACAAAGAAAATATAACAAAATAAAGAAACACCTAAATAAAATAAAACAAACTAAAGAAAAATAAAAATCCTAACAAAGAAAATAAAGACACGACTTTCTCCCCCACACTTACGATGGGAAATATTTTCCTTATCTGGGGGAAATAACACCTAACAACTCCAAACACAAAACAAAGATACAATCTTTTTTCACTCATCATGCTTTCTCATCAAACATTTGTAAAAGAAATTAAGGCTCATTGAAAAAGGTAGGCATGATGAAAGTAGAAATAAGTGAAGGTTTTGAAAAATGGAGGGTTCATGGAAACTAGTAGTGGCAATGAATATAAATGCATGACTGATGCATAAATTTTGAGTTTATAAAAATCTTTAAATTTAAATTCATCCCTTAGCCAAGTTTTAATTAAAAAATTAATCCCAAAATACACATACAAGCAAGTATACTTATTGCAATCACAGTATAAGGAATTAGTGGGTGTTGATCCTCAAAGGAACAATTACACAATAACCACCTTTCATTCATTATTTAACCGACCTAATAAAGTGATACAATAATAAAAAGAATAATAAAGAAAAAATATATACAACTCAAGGATGAAAGAATATGTAATTAGACAGATATTCTTGAAAACATGGCCATGAACTACTTAGAAATTATCACAATTAATTATTATCTTGATCTCTTGAAGGATTAAATTAGATCTCTTGAAGGATTAAATTAGAATCACTTCATTTGCAATCCAATATTCCCTATATTCTAAGTAATATAATGGATATATTCTATCTCACCAGTCTTACTTAAAAGAAGCATGAAAATTAATCCTCATAAAAATCCCTATATTCTAGGTGATTTGAAATATGAAATTAGTTAATGAATCCATATTCTAGCAATCATCAACCAACCTTTGATTACCCAAATTCTTAATAATTAACCCCCTTTTTCAATCAAGTTAAGAGATAACAAATATGAAATTAATTAATTGAATTCATTATCAACCCTATTTTCAAGCAAGTTAAGAACAAGAATCAACCCATGAACTTCGTACGAAAAACAAGCAATCGAATCCCAAGAACAATAATTAATTTAACAAAAGACTAAATTAACTTAAGAAATCATGAATCCCAAAATAATGTTAAATTACAATAAAATAATTAATTCTATCATTGTTTAAGAACAAGAAAACAAAAGTAAAAGAAAGTACTCATAGACATGCCTTCTCTTTCTCCCTTGAAGACTTATTGAACAACCTTCCTTGACTTAATGAATTCATCATTCAATGAGTGATTTTCTGATTTGATCCTTGAATTCATACCTTTGTCTTATTTTTTTTTTCCTATTTAAATAGGCATCAATGAGGCTAAAATGTGTCCCCTAAGAGTTCTAGACCGAGTATAGATTGGAAAATACAAAATCTCTTGGAAAATTACAAAATATGCGCAAAATTGGAAAGCTTGTCGACATGGGAAAGAGAAGAGCCGGTGCTGGCTCTGTAGGTCATGGCTATTGCAAGCCGTGCTCTAGTTGGCCTAGTCATGCTCTATTTTTCAGCTAAAATTTCCCCTATTTCTAGATTAGGGCCGGTGCAGGTTCCGTAGGTCACGGCCGGCACCGGCTGTGCTCTGACGGTAACGACTTTGATGTTTTTTTTTTTTTTGTCGTTTTCTGCAATAAAAGTCCAAAACACCTTTCCAAGGGTAAAATATCAAATATGAAGGAATGTGCCTAGTTATTATAACAAATGTATCACAAAACAAACTCAAATAACTAGAAAAATATAGATGAATTTTGTCCCTATCATATCCCCCACACTTGAACCTTTATATGTCCTCAAGCAAAGCCTTTTAAAATAATGAAAAACAAGACAATTTTTTAAGTTTACTTAAAGCAAAGCCATAATTGCCTTTCAAACTCTCGATACGTTCTTGTCATTCTTTCAACCATTTGAAAACATTCACAAAATAGAGTACTAAACAAGATACATCAAAGCCCTCAAAGTCAAATTAAACAAGTTTATACTATAGTCTAAGAAATTATTCTACCCTTCAAGCAAAAACATAGATAATATGAATCATCCAAGTCAAGTTATCTACCAACTCAAGCATTACAAATCAAAACGTTGCACAATGCAAGTCATGATTCAAGGAAAATACTACACTTTTTTTTCACTCAATTTTTCTTCAATAACTTAGGGAATTAATAGCCTCAAGTGCATGAGTTTCTTTTCATGCACCGTATTGGCCCTCTTTTAATCATCAGTCAACATTTTATCTCAACACTCTTTCTTTCTTCTGCTCTTGGGAATTAATAGCCTCAAGAAAGTGGATTTCTTTTCACTATCCGTATCGGCCCCCATACCAAGTAAAACACATTTTTCTCACCTTTAAAAAAACAACAACCAACTCATTTTTCACCATCTACAACTCACAATCAAATGTTTTTTGGCAAAGAATTTTCACTCAAAGAAATATTATTTTCCTCACATTCCTTATCACGACTTTAAGTCAAGCAAAGTTTACACCCATAATATAAGAGTTAGCCAACAACTTTCCCACATTCACACTAGATGAGTTAAATAATACTCAAACACAAATACATAAACAAGATTAATCCGCATTCTCAAGTCTTAACACATCCTATCTAATAAACCATTTTAGTGTCATTAAAAATCCACCATGCGATTGACAAACTCATATCTAAAGAAGAAAGATAATTACAGCCTTGCTAATGCAATGAAAACCATGTAAAAAAAAAAAAAAAATTCAGCACAAAATGTGTACCTGGACAATATCTTCAATGCTAAATTCTCCCTCCACACTTAAATTAGACATCTCAATGGCTAAAAATATAACAAGGAAAGCAAAGCTAAGGGACTAAAAAGAAATAAAGAGAAAGAATATAGAAAAGAAAATACTTCCAATGCAAGTTAGTGCCAATACATGTGAATCCACCATAAGGAGTTCATGGGGAAATTGTACCTAAATAAAAACAAAAGAAACAAAAGTAGAAAGCATAATTCTAGAAAAGGAAAAGAAATTTAAAATAAAAGGAAAGGAAAATCAACTAAAACGAAAGCCTAAGAAAAGTGATGAAACTATAAATATAAAAAGAAAGCTGAAAAAAAAAAAAACATAGAGTAGTGGACATGTAACACCCCGCTACGTAGGCCCGCCAGGGCCGGGGATGTCACCCCGTCCAAAGGACAATGGATCTTTATAACTAGGTCACACAATTAAAATAGCGAAATGAAAATAATAATTTAACTTAAAATTTATTACAACCCAAGAATAAATCCACGAATAAAACCATGAATTCCCAAAAGAAAAACAAATCCATAAATAAAATCATCCACTCTCAACTCCCCAAAGCAATACATAAAAATAAAAGACAACATTCTCTTCCAAGGCAGATAACACTAGCTACTCATCCCCACAGCAGGATCGGCCTGAAATCATGGTAAAAAGGTGATGAGACAGAAATCTCAGTAAGTCCGTGTGTGCTTTGGGTGTTCAGTGGAAATAGTTCGTGGATGCCAAGTATTAAAACTTTATAAGAGAAATATTGGCAAGCAATAAACATTAGTCAAAATCAAAAGTGGCGTTTTGGCTTTTCCAGCCATACGTAATTTATAAGATCAATCACTCGAAAGAAAGGATTATAGGTTACCACACGTTGGGCTCCATAACCGGATGGTCAGTATGCCGACACTTTGCGCATACTGCCAGTCAGAATGCCGACAGTTTGTGCAGACTGACTAAAGGTAAGTGGTCGGCCTACCGGACAAGATACTCCTCCTTCTCTATACCCAAACAACGACCGGGTGTCCATTCCGGCAAAACACAGTCACTTGACTGAAATAAAAACTGCTAGCTCGAACCGGCATGACTAAGTAGTACTGACGTTTCTCTAAGTTGAGTTCATCTTCTGGAGGAGGCCTCCTGCCAGAAGACTCACTCTTGCTCTTCAAAACTAGTACTACCAGTCTACCCCCATTGAGTACTCAACGTAAACTTGGGAAAAATGAACAAAACATAGTTCCACTTGAAAATGGCAATTAAGGTTTTCCAAAGTTTGGGGCAAAACTGGTTTTAGAAAGAATTTTAGGTTTTGAGTAAAACCACCCCTTGATTTACAAATAATTTATTTGTCTGAAATGAGAGTGGAAATAATCCACAATTGCCTTTATAGAAATGAGTGACCGTGCACTCTTCATTTGGCTTGCCATTAAAAAAAAAATCATTTTTCATCAAACAGGTTTTATGCAGGAGCTTACCTGATCCTTGCTCCCAACGAAGATCTCCAACAGCTGACCTAACCCCGCATAGGGTAAATACAAACCACAATCAAACTCAAGCCAAAGACTCACTTTCTCAAATAAAACTAACTCAACTTACTACAATCATATCCCTAGGGTCCCAAGGTTTAAGGCTCAATAATAAATAAAAAGGGTTTATAAAATAAATCTAGTTTGATATTAAAATAGCTAGAGTTTGGGAAATAGGTACAAAAAGTTGAAGGTTTAAATCTTGCTAAAAATAAATTATGGTTTATTTGAAAAAGGGTCCAAGGTGGTATTAGGTAAAATAATGATTTATTAATAATTTAGTTGTTAGAAAATAATTGATAGCTAAAATTTGTTGAAAATAAATTTAACGAGTCTTACTTGAAAAATAATAAGCAAATCCTTAACGGGTTTTGATTAAAAGATAATAATTAAATTTTTTAGTAATAAATATTTTATTAATTATAATTATTTCCATAAAAATACTTTAATTGATTTTATTATTTTAAATAATATATATATATTTTTCTAGCAAAAACTATTATTTATTTGACTAAAATATCACTATTTTATATAAAAGACCAAATCCACATTTTCCCATGGTTTTCAAAATTTTACTAGAAAAATCATATTATTAAATATTTTATTAATGAAACAAAATTTAGCTTAGGGACAACTAGATCATGATCATATTCCTATAACTAACCACAATTATGAACATATACAACCCTTCAATTCATCAAATCAACCAAATCATGCATACAAGCATAGATCTCAATTTATCAAAACATGATCTAACACCTACTATCATAAATATGATCATGGCTTCAATAATCCAACATGAATATAAATCCCATTCACCAAATGGGACATAATCTCTAGCATACTTCATCACAAATACTACCTATGACATGCATCAAACCTCAAATCAACATGCAATCAACCAAGATAATCCTTCAATGTATAAGTCCCATCTCCTTCACAAACATACATATATTCATACTTCAATCTCAACAATATATATATATACTCCAATCCTATCACCATCCACCTATTATCAATATCACCATAGAGATATGCTTCTAGAGTTTAAAAGAAGGGTTAACAAGGCTTACTTTGTTGATGAATACCTTGAAGGAGTTTCGAATGAATCTCAACCCCTAGATTCCTAAATCCGTCCAAAGGAGATGAAGGAAGCATAGCCATGGAGAAGAAACCATTTGGCCAAGTAAGTGAGTGTTCGGCAAGAGAGAGAGAGAGAGAGAGAGAGAAAAGAAGAAGGCTCATTAGCATTCTTAAACACATATATGTTTATTAGAGATTGAAGATTAGCGAAGATGAAGTTGATTGAATAATCCTACCTTGAAGGTGTTCTTGAGCCTTCACAAAATTTCTGGTTTTTTGATCCAAAAGTGCAAGTTGAATTTTGGAGTTTGATGTTAAAAATGGAACGAATGGACTCACAGCAATGAATAGATGAAATCTGGAATTTTTAGAGGTAGTTTGAAGTGATTTGGAGAGCTATTAGGTGAAAGGAAGGAGTAGGTGTTCTTGGTGTACTATGTGTTCTTGAGGTTGAAGAGAATAGAGAGTTCTTGGATGGAGGCTGCCGAAATTCTGAAGAGATTAGGGCTGCCAAACTGTTCGTAGGGTTTAGGAAGATGGTTTTTATGGTTTGGAAGGAAAAAGGAAAGGCTAGTTGTTAAAATCCTTGAAGAATATTTTTGGGAAGTAAATTTGGAAACTAGATATCAGAAGAATATCTTTGATTATTGGAGAGCTTTTGGAGATCTGTCATGGACGAATTTCTGGGCAGTGTTTTGGTTGAATGAAAGCTGGTTGAAGGAGGCTTAGGGTGGCTGAAATTATGGAGTATAATGGTGGAGAGAAGGTCTGGTTGTTTGAGGTATATTTTATAGAAAGTTGTTAAATCATGGTAGCTGGAATTTTGGTTTCCAAATCAAGGAATGATTGCAGAATTTTTTTTGGAAATATTTTAGGCATCCATGGCTGGATTTTTGTGCAGAACTTTGGGAGGAAAATGGAGTTCTGTTAATGGAGGTTTAAGGGTGGTTTTTGCAGAAAAAAGATGGAGTTTCGGCTAGGAGAGAATTAGGAAACAAAGCTGGAAAAAAAAAACCACTGCACAGATTTTTGCAAGGCTGGAATTTTCTGGGCAGTTTTTGGCTGCTGTTTTCCAGGAAATTTGCAGAGGCTTTGAAGGGGAATTTCTGGGGCTTTCAAGGCTGGTTTCTAGCCTACTTCATGGAGGAAAAACATGGCTAGGGTTCTGTACAAAAACTGGAAGAAAACAGCTTGGTTTTTGACCTCCAAAGCTGCGATTTGTACATGATTTTTTTTCCTGCTTTTGCACCATCTTTGTGCAGTCCGAAAATAGCCATAAAAATCCAGATTCTTAACTGATCAAAAGGGCCATTTTCTGGCAGCATTTGGGAGGGAATAATGGTCAAGAATTTCGACACCTTGAAGGCACACAAAGCTGGAAAAATTTCAGTTCTATGTACAAAGGGAAATGAACTTAGTTAGAGTGAATTTTTAGAAAGTTCACTAAGGAATTTAATTCACTTGAAATCTTTCCCCCTCATCCATTGTTTCGGTCCATATGATGTCTTTTACTAAGACATTTTGAACCTTCAAAGCCACAACACATCGCTGGAATTTTTCTAGAATAAAATTAGCTTGAATACAATGAACAAACTAATGAATTGAGAATTAGGAAAAACTAAGAATCAAGAGGAAATGAATTCCCCTTAGAAATTTTGTGTAGAGCAAAAGAGTAGGATTTGAAGACTCCTATCGTGTCTCTCATAGGACAACATCTCTACCCTACTCCAAACACCACTAAGGCCGACAATGATACTTCCCAAGCAAAAATAAAATTTAATCATGCTATAGCTCTAATAATGGAATTTGAACCCAAGACCTCAAGAATCAATTCTAAGGCTCTAACCACTACACCACAACAACTCTTGTTCTTATTTCCTCTCTAAAAATATTTTCCTATTCAATTTCCAAGCTATCTCCATATTTTCACCTCAGGCAAAAATTACCATTTTGCCCTTCTCACTCAATAATCATAATCAAGCCCTCTAGACTATAAAACACAAATTCAATGCACATAAAATCATATAAAAATATATTTAAACATGCAATAAAATATGATATGCATCCCAACCCCCTTACTCTAAGGTTGGTTTTGGCTGGGGTTTCACAGGACAAATACTAAATCCTCATCATCATAATGATTATCATCCTCATGATCCTCATTATCGGCCCCATGGCTACCATTACCCCCTCGAGGGCTAGGAAATCTTTGCATCAATTGAGCCCATTGTTGTTCTTAAGCATCTTGCCTCCTAGTGAGGGTAGTCTTGGATACATGCAGCTGTAACAATATCTCCATTTGAGTCTCCTTGCTAACTCTCAATTGCTCCAATTGACCTCGCACCTCAACCTCAAAATCACCCCTAGATTGGGATTGTGAACTACTAGTGTGAGCTCTAGGTGGTGGTGCAGGATGCTCTTCTTCATTAGGTAGAAGCTCTACTTGTTGTGGGTGCTGCATATCGAAAGGCCATAACCAATGCTTCACCTTTGTACTATACTGATAATCACAGCTAGTAAGTGTTTGCTCAGTAACCATATCACACTTCGTTGTGGTTTCAGTAAGCTCCCAAGATGGAAGCTCTTGGCAATGAGGGACATATATGAAGGGACTTAGGATAAATACTTTTGAGGCAATGGGTGGACTGATACCTATCTCCAGGATATCATTTTTGGAGACTTTCATGGGAACTAAGACTTGCTATCAGTCTAAGAGAGGTTAACCTATTTTCATCTTTACTCACTATCTACGGGGACTACTATTATGAAAAGAACATTCATACAAATAATTGACTCCTCCCTACTAGGAGGTAGCTTTCAATCTCTAAGAGCCGATTCTATAGCATCTTCTTTTATAGCAAATACTAAAGGCCTCAAGAATTTTTATTATCATGAGGCGAAAGATAAAAGCTTTGGTGGAAAGGTGAGAATAGACCATATCCTGCATGGATTGAATAATTAAAGGAGTAAGCGGGATGGGCTGAGTGTGCATCAACCTATGAAGAATATACAAGTCAATCACATGGGACTCATTGAACCCACTGGCCTTTGGAACAATATTATAGGCAAAGATGTAGACCATGGCATGTAGGTTGGCTTCTAAATCATTATTAGAGTGAAAACCCACTTGCCCTACTGGACCTCTCATATACATCCTCAAAATAGCTCTTGTATCACTTACTTTCTACTCAAGATCTGACAATATCTTTTGGTTGTTGTGATCTATAGCTAACCAAGGACCTTTGCCATTGACATAGAGGATGTCAGCTAGTCTCTCTCTATCTAGAAAGATAAGGGTGCCCTTTACCCTAGTCTCAATAGTCTCAAGATGGTTGTTGCGTTTTTAGACTATGTTAGCATAGAATTCATTTATCTAAACAGAGCAATAGGGTCCATTCAATTGAACTATTGGTCCCCACCACAAGCACCTAAACATGAGACCTAACTTGAGTGCACGGTCTAAGGAGGGTGTGAAGGTACGTTCTACTAAAATCTTATTAGTAGCCTTTCTTAGTGCACCACTCTTAGCAGGATGGATCAATGCAATCGACAAGGTATAGGAACAATGGGTCTATGGAAGAAGGAGTAGAGAGAAAGATGATGTTAGGATTCATGGACTCCCAAAAGTGGAAAACACCCAGAATCCCTTCCGACGACCCAGACTAAACAATTAGGTCGATTAAGAGTTTGTAGAATTACCTTTGTATTGTCAGAAGGAAGACTTCTGCCTTTAGATTTCCAGGCATATATGCACTTCGGATGATCACCAGACGCTACAATGCGTGAACGTCATTTATCGAATATACATAATTAACTTAGTTCAACACTCGAGTTCTAGAACTTAGGGTTTTGAGAGGCTAAATTTCTAGTTATCGTGGCATGAAAATTTTATGAGAAGTCTTCCATAAGAAGATGGCTAGGGTTTTTTTTTTTTTTTTTATAAAAAAAACCACACGAACTTCTTGGAGTCTCATTCTCATAATATCTTATCAAGTCTTATTTTAAGTTCAAATTAAATTTAAAAGGATATGATAAGATTTTGCCTTTATCTCCATAATTTGACTAATTAATTTACCGAGTTAGATTCTTATAATCTGGACATCTTCCAGATACAGCGATTGTGGACAAATTTCCAGATTCATTGGATCTGGTCAGTTTTCTTGGTTCGATGAACCTAGACAAACTTCCAGATACATCGAGCCTGGTCACCAGAAAAATAACCTAATGTATTCGCTTAATATGTGACCCTATTGGTTCATTTAATACTGACAGTGTGCCCAAATCATAGTTAAAATGGCCCACAAGTTATAATCGGTTTCTAGCAAAATATTATAACTATCTAAGTTAAATGAAGATTAGCGACCTCTTTGAACTAAACTATAACTTCATATTTTGTCATTTTGTAACACGATATCCAAATTAACCATAAGGCACAGAGCATGTCATCCTTATTATACTTAATCAACTATTTTTTAATCTCATAGTAGACTATTCAAACAAATGATATCAATATCTCAAATTGATATATTTGAGCACGACCTTGCATTTTAACAGTCTAACTTATCAAGGGGCCTATGTATATATCTCCCAAATATAAGAGGGACATATTTCTTCACTATCAATTATATTCCTCTCCCTAATTTATTTTATATATAACTGTGATCTAATTTTATTATCTAGTTAAAGACAACTTTAGATAACGTTAAGATATAGAATTTATCAAGTAGGAAACTATGATGAATTCAAGTAGAAGGACTTCTAATATCATTATGGCTAGAAAGTACTTATGGCATGTCCTATGAAGTACTCTCACAGTGAAGCATGTCCAATACAATGTTCTCTAATATTTATTTATGTTGTAACTTGATATCCCATATATCCATGACTAGTAAAACATAGCCATCAAGTCACAAACATATCCATGACTACTAATCTTAATTTATTATTGTTTCACTAATAATAATTGATTGGGGACAATTTAAGAATAGTCATTCTATTTGTTATATGGTTTTACTATCAAGTCACGTACTTGATGACCATAAAACTAAATGTACCATTCATGGAAAGAAATACCTTATATTATTACAAAATACATAACAACAATAGTATAAGTACAAATTGTTTTAGGGCATATCCCCAGCAGATGAAACTCTAGCCCGTTTAGAAGATTGGCCCCTCTCTCTAGGTATGATGAAGTGATAGGAAAAGAGGAATAAAGGATATGACCAAGGTGCCACCACAATGTAACACATAATAAAGTCACACCACCACAATACACTTTTACACACAATCCACAAATTTTAATTAGTCCAAACAACCTTAATCCACAATATCAATTAAACCCAACATCCTTTTAAATCTTGCAAGAAAAACAATGGAATGCCATAATTCAAACTATAAAAGGATTCCTAATGACTTCAAAACCTGATCATAGCTTGAAAATCATGTCCATATCCCTAGTTAAGAATAATGTATATGCACATTATCTAATTATCATGAATCCATCTACAAGACAATTGTCATAACCACAAATAAAACTCATACGATCATCATATGGACATGTAGTTGTGAAAATAATCTATGAATCACACTCTCAAGCTATCTAATCATAATAATGCCATCAAGATAATCAAATTGAACCAACATTTTGAATATATGCAATTTTCATCCAAAAATAGGAAAAATTCAATTGCAAAAATTTAACTGTAGGAAGTTAACAAAAATCATACCTTTGTGTACTCCAATGCATGGGCAAGCAAAATATGCTATCTTTTTGAAGAAATTCTTGCTTGAAATGAGATATTTGAAAGTGGGTTATCAAAGAAAAAGTTAAGTTTTTTGGAGTTTTGATCTGTAGATTCAACAAAAATAAGAGGATTTTGTGGTGGATTGATGTTTTTGATGAAAGAAATAGAACCGGTGGTGTTTGGGGGTGTAGAAATTGCGCTGGGTGGAGAGAGAAATCGAGGGAGATTGGGTGATTTTAAAAAAAAAAAAAGGCCAATTTGGCCACTTTTAGTGCCTTCCCTGACTGGAGCTGATGCAGACTCCATACGACTGGGCCGGCTCCAGCTCCGGCTATGACTTGGGCTAATTTTTTTTTTTAAACTTAAATTCAAATACTATAAATAAAGCATTGGAAACTCCAATATTATGAAGAAAATACCATTATTTGAAAAATAAAAAATTCATGTAAATAAATGAAAATGCACACAAATTAAATAGATGTCCTAAATAAAAAACTAAGGTAGCAAAAATAATTTCTTTCCATGGTCAAGATCACGTGGATTGGTCTTAGTATATCTTGGAAGGGATCCCACTTGGCGATCTCTAAGGAGTTTGGCCAGTAGTCCAATTTAATTCTCGAAGTTGCCCATGGTTGCCTCCAAATTTCTTGTTGTTACATCTACTCCTTGAAATCATATTTCTGTACCACTGACCAATTGGTTGAACAACTCTTTCAGCCATGGCTTAGGCAGTGGTGCATTGTAAAGCAAGGGGGTGGAGTTCTTTGATTCCCAAAAGTAGAAGAAGCTTGCCTATGTTGGTTTTGGTTGTTTCATGAAACGTTAGTATGGTTCCTCCAATCAGGATTGTAAGTGGTGCTATAAGGATTATTACTTTGTCATCTATTACCCACAAATGCAGCTTGTTCTAATGACTCTTGTGATGACCCCGTACTTTGGCACTCATGATTTGGGTGCCCTTCACCCCCCTCTCAAAATCACAATTAACATGCATTACCTTTTCTTGGGAAGAAGGCATCACCATTTGCTCCATCTTTTGAGTTAGTGCCTCCATTTTTGCCTCCAAAGCTGCTATTGCATATCTTATGTACTCCATGAACACGAGCTCTTGACCTTGAACTATCCCGTGTAAAGTTGTTTGTCACAAGATTCTCAATCAAATCAAACACCTTCTCTAGGGTTTTGGAATTAATTGAACCTCTTGCAGAAGCATCAACTAGTTGCCTTGTAGCAGCTCAACCTACTATGAAAGATCTGCATTTTTGCATACCTAGCCCAAACCCATGACGAGGACACTTTCTAAGCATCTCCTTAAACCTCTCCAAACACTCATAAGGATTTTCAAATTCTAATTGTTGGAAGGCAAAAATATCGGTCCTAAGCTTGGATGTTCTAGTAGGGGGAAAATATTTTGCTAAACATTTTTCAGCTAAAACATTCTAAGTGGTAATGGATCCGGCTGGCAAAGATTTTAATCAAGATTTTGCTCTATCTCTCAATAAAAGGGAAAAAGCCTTAGTTTGACCGCATCTTCAGAAACCCTATTCACTTTAAAAGTGTTACAGATTTCGAAAAAGATCACAAGGTGGGCATTAGGATCTTCATAAGGTAGCCTATCAAATTGTACCATGTTTTAGACCATTTGAATAATATTGGGCATTATCTCAAAGTTATTAGCCTCTATCCTATGTCTCTTAATACTCAAACCTGTACCCGAGATTGTAGGTTTTATGAAATCATTCATAGTCCTCTTACTATTACCGCCATTGTTTGGTTGGTTAACCTCCATGCCTTTCCTTACCCTTTTTGCTCACAACCTTTTGGACCTTTGTAAGGGTTCTCTTGATCTCAGGATTAGGATCTACTATGTCTGCTTTAGATCATTGGGTTATACACTAAGGGCAAGATCTGCAGAAAACATAAGACAGTGAGATTATACAATTTACAAGTTAAACAGTTACTATATATTCACAAATTAAGTGAGGAAAATTACACCATGTTGGGACATTAAATTACAAGTTATACAAACAACAAAATATGGCACCTATTCATACAAGTAACATATATACATATTCACATATTTATATATCGGCATATAAATATATAGACATGGTTAAATCAACAAAATCCAAGCATTTGTAGTATAACCCCGGCAACAACGTCAAAAAATTGATGCACAAATTTTAGGTGTATAAAAATTAGTAAATTTAAATCCATCCTTTAGCTAAGTGTTAATTAAAACATTAATTCCAAAACACACATACAAGCAAGTATACTCATTGCAATCATAATATAAGGAATTAACGAGTATCGATCCTCAAAGGAACAATTACATGCTAATCACTTTTTCATCATTGTTTAACTGACCTAATAAAGTGATAAAATTATATATATATATATATATATATATATATATATATATACACACACACAACTCAAGGATGAAAGAATATGTAATTAGATAAATTTTCTTGAAAACATGACCATGAACTACTTAGTAATTATCACAGTTAATTATTATCTTGATCTCATGAAGGATTAAATTAGAACCACTTCGTTTGCAATCCATGATTCCCTATATTCTAAGTAACTTAATAGATATATTCTATCGCACCAGTTGTACTTAAAAGATGCATTAAAATCAATCCTTATAAAAATTCCTATATTCAAGGTGATTTAAAATATGAAATTAGTCAATGAATTCATATTCTAATTGTTGGGGATATGCCCTAGAGTCAATTTGTACTTATACTATTGTCATTATGTTTTATATAATAATATGAGGCTTTCCTTTCCATGAATAGTGAGTTTTGTTTTGTTGGTCATCAAGTACGTGACTTGATAGTAAAACCCTACAATGAATACAATGACTATTCTAAAACTGTCCCTGATCGATTATTATTATTATTGGAATAATAATAAATTAAGATTAGTATGTTTGTGACTTCATGGCTATGTTTTACTAGCCATGGATATTTGTGATATCGAGTCAAGACATAAATAAATGTTAGAGAACATTGTATTGGACATGACCCACTGTGAGAGTACTTCATGGAATATGTCATAAGTACTTTCTAGCCATAATAATATTGAAAGTCCTTCGACCTAAATTCATCATAGTTTCCTACTTGATAAATTCTATATTTTGACATTGTCTAAAGTTGTCTTTAACCAGATAATAAATTAGACTACTGTTGGATATAGAATAAATCAAGAAGAGGAATATGATTGATTGTGAAGGAATTTATCCCTCTCAGTTATGGGAGAGATATCCATGGGCACCTTGATAAGTTAGACTGTTAAAAATGCATGGCCGTGCTCAAATATATCAATCTAAGATATTGATATCATTTGTTTGAACAGTCTACTATGAAATCAAGAAATAACTGATTAAGCTTAATAAGGATGACATGCTCCGTGCCTTATGCTTAATCTGGACATCGTGTGACAAAAGGACTAGATATAGAATTATGGTTTGGTTCAAAGAGATCACCGATCTTCATTTAACCTGGATAGTTATAATGTTTTGCTAGAAACCGCTTATAACTTGTGGGCCATTTAAATATGATTTAGGCACACTGCCAGTGTTAAATGAACCTATAGGGTCACACAATAAGTGAAGTTGTTAGGTTATTTTTCTGGTGACCAGGTTCGATGAATCTGGAAATATGTCTAAGTTAATCGTACTTAGAAAATTTACGAGATACAATGAATCTGGAAATATGTCCACATTTGATGTATCTGGATGATGTCCAGATTATAAGAACCTGACTCAGTAAATTAATTAGTTAAATTACCGAGATAATGGCAGAATCTTATCATATCAGTTTTAATTTAATTTGAATTTAAATTAGAATATGATAAGATATTATTAGGATTGGACTCTAAGAGGTTCGGGGTTTTTTAAGAAAACCCTAGCCATTTTATCAATAGTCCAATTTTTCGGTTGAGAACATTCGTGCCATTCTCTACCAGAAAAGAAAAAAAAAACCTCTCAAACCCTAGGCGCTAGCACTCCCCGGGTATCGAGTGAGTTCGCGGTGTGTATCCGATAGAGGGCGTTCACATACTGCAGTATCTGGTGATTGTTCGGGTTGAACGTACAACAGCACAATCAGAATCGAAGGATTTCGATTATAGCAACCAGAGGTAATTCTTAAACCTTAGATCTTCTTAATCGTTTACTTGGGTCATCGGGAGGGATTCGTGGATGTTTTCCGTGTTTAGGAGTCCACGAATCCTAACACTAATAATCATCAACCAACATTTGATTACCTGTAAAACCCCACATTTTTACTTTCGTTTGGCTACTATTTGTAATAGGATAAGAATTTGTATCAATGTCAAGAGCAAAAGTTGATCAGTGTAATGAGACGAATATTTTGATGGAATAATATTTTGTCAGGACCTGGATGTAATTATTGGATTTATTCTACCCATACCCTAAAGTTTCAGAAGGCTATTATTATTAACAAAATAAGAATTTAAGGGTACTCTGAAAACAGAAATTGGTTAGTGCGATGAAACGCACGTTTTGGTGTGAATTATGCTACCCAGGGTATCGGGGGCGTTTTCAGCATTTTGACCGTGCCCTTAACTTTGACCACAAATTTGATCTAGTAGAAAAGGAATTGAAGAATTTAAGTATTACCAATGGATTCAATGAATTTTTTTGAGTTAGATGGTGAAAAAAAATATTTTTCCGTTGCGGACTTGATTTGGTCAATTCTAAAGAAAATGGGAAATCGCGGTTAAAAATGGTGTGTGCGGCATTCTGCGAGTGGTAGCCCAAGGACATGCGTCAATTTAAAAGAGGTTGTATGAAGAGTTCATGCAAGACACAATGAATTAAGGGACTGCAAAATAAATGAAGAATGATGTGTAATTTTCTGATTGGAACTCATCACTCGTTGGCCCATTTGATTAAGGTCTTGAGCAATATAATTGTCTAATATTTGGACCAAGAGAATATGAATAAATGGTTGGAAATTGGCTAAGATTTTTGGCAGCCGTGGATGTACAAATAAGGGAATTTTTGTGGAGGAAATAAAAATGGTTTGTGTGTAAGAATTTCATTGGAACACACCTAAGTATATCCACTATTCAATTAAAACACAATAAGAAATGGAGGGCCAAGATTGGAGGCTAAAAGGTGGTCATGAGAGGCTATTAAACAGCCAGGTATTCATGAGCCAAGAAGGAGAAAAATCAAGAGAAAAAGAAAAAGGAGAGAGAAAGAAAGAAGTGTGTGTGTTCTTGGTATTCTTTGAGCAAAATCACACCAAATAGCCTCCAATACAAGGTAAAACCCTACCTTGCTTGAATTAAAGTTGTTGTTGGGGGAATGATGATTATGATGATATGAATTTTAACACAAAAACATGACTTTCATGTATTGATTTTGGATTAAAGCTACGGTTTGTAAGCTTTTGTTTATGAAGCTTATATATGCTTGTATATATGTCGGCTTCCTAAGTGTCTTTAAATGATGTTTTGTGGGAGGAAGAACTGAATAATTATGTTAGTTTTAAGGCTTATTTTTGTTTGAAGAGGTGATGATCAAAGTAGGGTAAAAATAGAATCTACTTGGTTGGAAGAATGGATTAAACTAGCTTTTGATTAGAAGAGGTGAATTTGTGTTGAACAAGTGTGACTTTTGTTTGCTTTTGTAAATCTAGAAATTCAGAATTAAAATGATATGAAGGAGAATTGAATGAATAAATGGTTCTAAGGTGTTAAAGATTAAAGGAGAACAAAGGAAAACATGAATAGTAAAATTGAGGTAAAACTACTAGGGCTGTTTTGCATTGTCCCATGCCTCAGGAACCTGAGTTCTGAAAAAAGGCTTATAAAGAATTAAATTTAAGAGTCTTATGATCCTTTTGGTATATCATAGAGCCATAACAGAGTTGTGGATTGAAAGTTATGCTCAAAATAAAATCATGTGTTGAAGCAGTAAAATTTCAAAATTTTGTTTGGAACATGGAAGAATTTAAGGATGATTAATTGTATGATTTTGGATGAAATAATTGGAGAAATATGAAGTAATCCCCTGTTTATGAAGGGAGAAAGGAATTGGAAAAATAAAAATGAAAGAATCAAACAAATGATGAAAAAATGATGTGAATGAAGGTTGAACGCTTTCCTTAACCGTTGGCCCTCGTCGACTAACAGTCGGCTAAACGTCGGTTGGACGTCAGCTACCCATTGGGCACGTCGGCTGGATGTCGGCCAACCGTCGGTTATTTTTTGACCAAACATGAATTGATCCAAAAACGATGTTTGGTGTTTGTTTAGCAATAAACAGCTAACAAAATGTCGAAAACGGTAGAGATAGTGATTAAACAACAATGAACACAAAGGGTTACTTAGGACATGAGGTGAGTCTCTTTAATTTCTAAAACCTTTTGAAAGCTACTGTTCTTCACTTTTTCATGAAATTCTATGTTTTATACCACTTGGGGAATCCCTTAATATATTTAAGGTTGATCTGAGCAAGATTTGTTTTATACCATTTTAGGCTTGAATGAACTTCATAATTAGCTTGGAAACCTTGATGGATGATTAAAGCATGAATTTTCTGAATTAGTTCTTTTGGATTAAATACTTAGGATTTTCGAAAAAAGGTGATTTTTGGAATCGAGTATTCATAAATTGACTGGAACACCCTTATTGGAACATTTTCTAGAACACCCTTATTGGAACATTTTAGGGAAATGTGTTTAGAAACTTTGAATTTAATCCTTTTTTGGGATTAGAATTCTGGATTTCTTAAAATGAGTTTCTTTTGGAATCTGGTATTTGGAAAATGATCCAAATATCCTTATTGGAATGTTTTATGAAAACTTTTGGAATCGGGTGTTTGGTAAATGATCAAAATATCCTTATTGGAACTCTTGTGAACACTTTTCAAATCGAGTAAGGGTAAAATGACCTAAATACCCTCGAAAAGTCTTTTGAAATCGGATAAGAATAAAATGACCTGAATACCCTTGAAAATAACTTTTGTGATCGAGTATGAGGAAAATAACCCGAATACTCTTGGAAACATATTTTGATGAGTGAATAAAACTCTTTATCCTATTTCAACATGATTTTGAAAAGTGATCTCTCGTGATGAGATTAACTTTTGAAAAACGACTTTTGATCACTGAAATTGTTTTATTGGCATGATGTGCAATGGAATAAATTAATTGGCTCTACATAGCCTATGTGAATAATGATCTGACTTGTGAGTTAGTGGGATGAAATTCTGGAAAGTGTAGTTTTGCCCCAAAAATGTTTTGATTTTAAAATCCAGCGGGATCAGATAACCCTCTAACCTGATCAATCAGACGGGGTTGTTATTGTTAACGTTAAGTACCTAGCAAGGACTTTAATCTTTGTAATAGCTCACGTTATAGTTAGACAACCCCGAGTAACCCTATCAGTTCTGGTGATTGTCTTACTCCAAACAGGGTGACAAGATATTGAGATAAGTCGTTCAGCCTAGCCGTCTGGAGCCTGGCAATTGTTGTGTCTTGTGTGCACTTTGTGATTTAGGTTGTTCACAGGCTGGGCTGGACACCTGTCTTGTTCTAACACCTTACTACCTCGATGGTGATTGGCATTAGGGTTGGGACCCCTGGTTTATGATAGCAAGTAAAAGATTTTCCATCGACACACGGATTGAGTACTAGAGGCTGCAATCTCAGTATGATGACATGTGTAAGTTGGTGTGCTTATCCGGCAACGCACGAATCAAGCACTGGAGGCTATGGTCTCAGTACGATGACACGTGCAAGTTGTTGTACTTATCCGACAATGCATGGTTGAGTGTTGTAAAGCGAAGTCCCTAGCACAATAAGATCGTGATACCGAAGGTGAAGCCTTGAGGGCTTTGCATACAGGCCGACCTTCTATTGGAGAAGCGACTGTGATTTGAAAATTGGGGGCAATATTTTGAAACTAAAATAAATTTTTTCAAAAATGATTGAGTTCTAGATAAACTCTTTTTTAGAGATATTTTTGAATTGTTTGCAGTGAACAAATGATATGCTATTCTACAAAAGTTTTATCTACCCTATTCTTTCGTAAAGCATTAGCACATAGAAGATTCACTAGGTGATTCATCACTTACACGTGTCTTTTATCTTACCTTTTATAGGATCCGGGCTAAGCAGACCTACGGAATGAAGGACGACACCACAGAGTCGGCAGTTTAGGTCTGGATAGCTTTCCTTTTGATCATGTACTGTATTTTGTTATAGATATAGATGACATGTATGAAATTCTCTAATATACATATGTGTGTAGACATCAGTGTGGGATATTGTTGAGTCTGGACCTTATATATGTATTTACTCTATTATTTCCATTATAAAGACCCTTTGTCTAGGAAACTGGACGGGGTGACACCTGGTGTTGATATGCTTCTGCTGTTGACTTTAGTAGGGGTGTTATAATTGGTATCAAAGCCTAGTTTTATAGAATTGTGGTATCATTATAGGAATTGATAGAACTTTTATTAGGAGCAATAAAGGCAAGCACCCAATAGTTAAGCGCAGTGATAAAGGGAGGAAAGAGACATGTGAGAACTCGAGTGTGGAGAGGAAACCTACCCCTGAGAGGATACTACTACCACATGAGGAGGCAGGTGGCGACTCTGATGTGATTGATGCTGATGTTGAGCCACACCATCAGAATGATGATAATGAGGAGGATAGCATCCCAGTGGAATAGTACTATTTGAGAATGATGAGGAGCTGTTTGGTAGGGAAGTACTCGGGGTACTTGAGGAGGAGATATTGGATTTGGAGATTGTTGATGCAGGAGAGGAGCAAGAGGTACTCAAGGTTGAGGTACTTGTACTTGAGTAGCCTAAGGAGGATTTAGGGATAGACCCAGAGCTATTGGCTTCATTGCAGCTAGATGCAGAAAGAGATGAGAGGGTTGATGTAGCGGAGTCTTATATAGTCTTGAATGATTTAGGGCCTCCTGGATCAGACAATAAGGATGATGAGTAGGAAGGTGAGATGTATATATATATATATATATATATATATATATATATATATATATATATATAGTATGATATGTACAATTTGACCGATGTAAATGACTGTGTTCTTGGCACACGAATTTTTTACTGACTTTGTGATAAATGAGAATGAATGTGTGTTATATTTTTCTAATTCAACTGTGCCTATTTTATGACTACTTTTGAGCTATGTTACATTTGTTATACCAATAAAATATTATGAACTATACAGATGCCTCCTAAACGGACCTCTAGACGATCATTACGAGTTACTCGAAGTAACCTTGAACTTATGGTGGAGGAACTGTAGGCGGAAGGTCCCTACCTCACAACCTTGGACCACCCTATGTTTTAGACCTTCTAAAAGATGGCTGACATGATCCAATAGCTAACTGAGAATGATAGGGTAAATGAGGTTGCAAGTAGGGAAAGTCAATAAAGTGAAGTCGAATAAGATCGAGCCCTTAAGCTCTTTTTGAAATTTCACCCTCCGAAAATTCAAGGGCGACTTGACTTAGAACAGGAGGCTGAAAATTGGATTGAATAGATGGAAAAGATTTTTGTAGCCCTAAATTATTCAGAGCAAAAGAAGGTATAAATTGCTACATTCCAGTTGAAAGGACTTGCCCAAGATTGATAGGCAAGAGAAATAAATTAACAAGAATGGGAGTGGACATATTTTAAGGCCAGTTTTAAGAAGGAGTTTATTCCCATTTGGGTGGTTAAAAGAAAGGAGGATAAATTCCAAGCTGTTTGGCAAGAAGGCCGTATGGTGGGACAATACGCTGCTGAATTTATTAAAGTACCAAAATATTACCCGCTCTTAGTCATTCAGAAGTAGATAGGGTTAAACATTTTGTGAAGGGTTTACGACCAGAGTTGAAAAATGTATTACTGAGTATAGCTCCCACCAGTTATAACGCTGCAGTAGAAATGGTTGATATTGAATAGGTAGGTGAGAGGAACCAATGCAAATTTCGAGGCATAAATCAGAAGAGACCTGGAAGGTCCCAATGGTAGAGGAAAAGGAAGATGCAAAGAAATGGAGGCTCGACTGGCCCGATGGGAGGACCGCCCTCATTTAAATACTTCAATTGTAGGGAAATAGGGCATAAGATTTTAAATATCCTCACCCACGAAGGATAGGAGGATGGAGCCGACATGGAAGTAACAGCCAAGGACTGAGGTCAGGATTTTGAAGAGGAAATCCGGGGCAAGCTTCTACATCCAAATTAGACCCCCAAAACCACAGGTAAACGCTCGGGTGGTGGCATTGGAAAAGACAGATGATCATACTGTAGTGGTGGAAGGTACACTTCTCATTTTTGGACATAATACTAAACTATTGGTAGATCCTGGATTTACACATTCTTTTGTTGCAAACTCATTTCTTGATTCTATGGGATAAGGGGAAAGAAATTTCATATGGAATAATTGCGAGTACCCCATTGGGAAAGAAAATGAATAGTAAGAAAATATATAGGAACTGTAGGATCTTGGGTGGAAATGAAGTATTGGAAGGAGATTTGATAAGTTTGCCCATAGAGGATTATGATGCTGTCTTGGGCATGGATTGGCTATGTTAGCATGATGCTCAAGTTAGTTGTAGACATAAAGTAATACATTTTCGTTAGTTGGGAAACCTATATTAGAATTTGTAGGTAAGGCTGGAAGGAAAAGTAATGTTTTTTATTGGAACTTAAGGCCCAGAAGATGATGAGGAAAGGGTGCACAGGATACTTGGCTTATGTAATTAATAAGCCAGGAGAAGTTAAGAAGCCCGAAGATGTTCCCATTGTGAATGAATATTTAAATTTTTTTCCAACGGAATGAAAAAGTTACCATCGGAGAAAGAAGTAGAGTTTTCCATTGATCTAGTGCCATCGGTAGAACCAATTTTAAGGACCCTTTATAGAATGGTACCTACCAAATTGCAGGAGCTCAAAAATTAACTACAGGAATTAATGGAGCAAGGGTTTATTTGACCAAGTGCTTCACCGTAGGGGAGTACCCATATTATTTGTTAAGAAGAAAAATGGGTCACTGCGGATGTGTGTAGATTATCGAGAATTAAATGCGGTGATGGTAAAGAATAAATATCTATTGCCCATGGTTGATGAACTGTTTGATCAGTTACAAGAAGCTGGATGTTTCTCGAAATTAGACTTAAAGAAAGGATATTACCAGGTCCAGATTCAGAAAGTAGATGTATCGAAAACTACATTTAACACTTGATATGGATATTTTGAGTTTGTGCTAATGCCCTTTGGTGTTACCAATGCCCTTACTATTTTTATGGACTTGATGCAACAAAAATTTTGGCCGTACTTATATAATTTTGTGGTTATATCCATAGATGACATTCTAGTGCACTCTGAAAATCCCCAAGAACTTGAGCAGTATCTCTGAAAAGTATTGGAAAAGTTGAAAGAAGCCAAACTGTATGAAAAGTTTAGTAAGTGTTAGTTTTTGTTTCCAGAAGTAGTATTCCTAGGACATGTGATATCTAAAAATGAGATTATAGTAGATCCTACAAAAGTCAATACGGTGACAAATTGGAAATGTTCCGAGACTCTGACCGAAATCCAAAGTTTTCTGGAATTGCCAAGATATTATCAAAGATTTATTGAGGGAATTCTCTAAGATAGTTTCACATTTGACTCGACCCATCTAAAAGGAAGTTCCTTGTGTTGGAACCAAGAAACATGAGAGAAATTTCCAAGAGTTGAGAAAATGATTAAATTCTGCTCCTGCTCTAATATTGCCAGTGATGGAATCATTTGTCACCGGATCGGTATTGTATCTTGCAATAGTCTGCGATAAGACAAGATGTTTTAATGAATGCACCTTTAAGTAAGTATACTATCCATCTAAGAGCCGTAAAGATGTATCAGGACTTAAAACGGCATTCTTAGTGGATTGGCATGAAGAAGGTTATCTCAGATTTTGTAGCTCAATGTTTAACTTGTCAGCAAGTGAAAGTCGGTCAGCAATGGCCCGGAGGGTTATTGCAACTGTACCAACTCTATCATGGAAATAGAGTGAAATTACTATGGATTTCATTACGGGATTAACCATGGTAGTAGGACCGCGAGATATTATATGGGCGATAGTAGATCAACGGACTAAGTCCCCTCATTTCAACCCTATTGATCAACAGGATTTTTTAGAAAAGTTAAGTAAGATCTATATGGAGGAAGTAGTCAGATTTCATGGAGTACCCTCTAGTATTATGTTGAATCGAGACTCCAGATTTACTTCAAAGTTTTGGACTAAGTTACAACAGAGATATAGGACAACATTAAAATTTAGTGCAACAGCACACCCACAAATAGATAGGTAGATTGAATAAGTGAATAAGGTTTTAGAAGATATGTTACGAGCTTACGCTTTAGATTTTGGAACTAAGCAGATTGATAATTTAGAGTATGCAGAATTTACATACGAATTAGAATGGCCCCGTTTGAAGCCTTGTGTGGAAGAAAAATGTCAGTCCCTGTTATATTGGTAAAGTTTAGGATGGAGAACGGGCGAAGAAGATGCTTTTGATCTTGAAAAGGTCCGATAGGTTGTAGAAATGATCAAAACCAAGTCAGAAGCAGTGCAAAGTAGACAGAAAAGTTATGCAGATCGACGTAGAAGAGATTTGGAATTTGTTGAAGAGGATCATGAATTCTTGAAGTTGGCTCCACAACGACAATTGGGAATCAAATAATAAGAAAAGAAATTGGCATTTAGGTACGCTGGACTATTTCCTATTGTCGAGAGGATTGGGAAAATAGCCTGTCGATTTGAGTTACCAGTAGAACTTCAAGTGATTCACAGCGTGTTTTATCTATGCCAACTTCAAAAGTATATGGCTGATCCTACCACATTTTGAATAAAGAACCTGTTAAGATGACTCTAAGCATGAAGAATGGGGAAAAGCCTATTATGATCTTGAAGTATAATGAAAAGGATTTGTGGAATGAGAAAATTCCACTTGTACAAGTATCATGGAATTATCATCCTGTGTAAGATGCAACTTGGGAAACAAAAATGAAGATGTTGAAAAAGTATCCAGATTTATTCTAAGTGTAAGCCAATTTTGAGGACGAAATTTTTGTAAGAAGAGGAGAATGTAACTCCCCACATTTTTACTTTCAATTGGCTAGTTTTGTAATAGGATAAGAATTTGAATCGATGTCTAGAACAAAAGTTGATCGGTGTAATGAGACGAACATCTTGATGAAATAATATTTTGTCAAAAATGGACGTAATTATTATATTTATTCTACCCATACCCTAAATTATCAGAAGGCTATTATTATTATTTTTTAAAAAAAAATAATTTAAGGGTACTCTGAAAAGAAAAATTGGTCAGTGCGGTGAAACGCACATTTTGTGTGAATTATGCTACTTGCGGTATGGGGGCATTTTTGTCATTTTGAATGTGCCCACGACATTGACCCCAAATATGACCAAGTAGAAAAGAAATTGAAGAATTTAAGTGTTACCAATGGATTTAGCGGAATTTTTGGAGTTGAATGATGAAATAAAATATTTTTCTGTTACAGACTTGATTTTGGTCATTTCGGAAGAAAATAGGAAATCATGGTTAAAAATAGTGTGTGTGGCATTTTTGTGACTGGTTGCCCATAGACATGTGTCAATTTAAGAGAGGTTGCATGAAGAGTTCATGTAAGACACATGTAATTAAAGGATTGCAGAATAAATGAAGAATGGTGTGTAATTTTGTAATTGGAACACATTACTCGTGGGCCCATTTGATTAAGGTCTTGAGCTATATATTTATCTTCACTTGCACCAAGAAAAGATAAATGAAAGGTTGGAAATTATCCAAGAATTTTGATAGCCATGCAAGAAGAAATAAGGGAATTTTGTGGAGGAAATAAAAATGGTTGGTGTGTAAGAATTTCAATGGAACACACCTAAGTATATCCACCATTCAATTAAACCAAAACAAGAAATGGAGGGCCAAGATTGGAGGGTAAATGGAAGTCAAGAAAGGCTGTTAAATAGCCAGAAATTCGTGAGCTAAGAGGGAGAAAAACCAAGAGAAAAAGAAAAATGAGAGAGAAAGAAAGAAGTGTGTGTGTTCTTGGAGCAAAATCACACCAAATAGGCTCCAATACAAGGTAAAACCCTACGTTGCTTGAATTAAAGTTGTTGCTGGGTGAATGATGATTATGATGATGTGAATTTTAACACAAAAACATGACTTTCACGTATTGATTTCGGATCAAAGCTAGGGTTTGTGATCTTTTGTGTATGAACCTTATATATGCTTACATATGTGTCAGCTACCTAAAGGTTTTTGAATGATATTTTCTGGGAGGAAGAATTGAATAATTATGGTAGTTTGAAGGCTTATTTTTTGTTGAAGAGGTGATGATCAAAATAGAGTAAAAGTAGAATTTACTTGGTTGGAAAAATGGATTAAACTAGCTTTTGATTAGAAGAGATAAATTTGTGTTGAATAAGTGTGACTTTTGTGAGCTACTGGAAATCTAGAAATTTATAATTAAAGATGATATGAAGGGGAATTGAATTAAGTAATGGTTCTAAGGTGTTAACGCTAAAAGGAGAACAAAGGAAAACGTGAATAGTGAAATTGAGGTAAAACTATTGGAGTTGTTTTTGCCTAGTACCACACCTTAGGAAATAGAATTCTGGAAAAGTGCTTAAAAAAGAATTAAATTTAAGAGTCTAACCGTCGTTTTGGTATATCATAGAGCCAAAACAAAATTGTGGATTGAATGTTATACCCAAAACAAAATCATGTGTCAAAGCAGTAAAATTTCAGAATTTTGCTTGGAATTTAGACGAATTTAAGGATTGTAAGATTTTGGATGAAATAATAGGGGAAATATGAAGTGAATCCCTTGTTTATGAAGGGAGAAGGATGTGGAAAAAGGAAAACTAAAGAATCAAACAAACGACCAAAAAAATGACGTGAACGAAGGTTGAATGTTTTTCTTAACCGTCGGCCACTGTCGACTAACCATTAGCTAAACGTTGGTTGGACGTCGGCTACCCGTCAGGCACATTGGCAGACCTTAGGTTATTTTTTGGCCAAACACGAATTAACCTAAAAATGATGTTTGGTGTAGGTTTAGCGATAAACGACCAAGGAATATCAAAAATGGTAGAGATGGTGATTAAACGGCCGTAAACGGAAAGGATTACTTAGGATATGAGGTGACTCTATTTGATTTCTAAAACCTTTTAAAAGCTAGTGTTCTTCACTTTTTTATGAAATGCTATGTTTTGTACCATTTTGGGAATCCCTAAATATATTTAAGGTTTATCTGAGCAAGATTTTTTTTATGCCATTTTGGGCTTGAATAAACTTCAAAATTGGCTTGGAAAGCTTAATGGATGATTAAAGAATGAATTTTGTGAATTAGTCCTTGTAGACTAAATACTTGAGATTTTTGAAAAATGGTGATTTTTGGAATTGGGAATTAATAAATTGACTGAAATACCCTTATTGGAACACTTTATAAAAACGTGTTTGGAAACTTTGAATTTAATCCTCTTTTGAGATTAGAATTCTGGATTTCTTAAAACGAGGTCCTTTTGGAATTGAGTATTTAGAAAATGATCCAAATGTCCTTATTGGAATGTTTTATGAAAACTTTTGGAATCAGGTTTTAGGCAAATGACTGAATTATCCTTATTGGAACTTTTGTAAATACTTTTCAAATTAAGTAAGGGTAAAATGACCTGATTACCCTCAAAAAGTCTTTTGGAATCAAATAACAGTAACATGACTTGAATTCTCTTGGAAATGACTTTTGTGATTGAGTACGGGAAAAATGACCTAGATACTCTTGGAAACATGTTTTGATGTGTGAAAAAAACTCCTTATCCTGTTTCAACATAATTTTGAAAAATGATCTCTTGTAATGAGATTGACTTTTGAAAAATAACTTTTGATCCCTGAAATTGTTTTATTGGCCTGATGTGCCATGGAATAAATTGATTGGCTCCGCAGAGCTTATGTGAATGATAATCTGACGTTGGGTATCTCAGGCTTGTATCCTATACGTTGCAATAGAAAATAAATGAGATACCATCCTAGGACCCACCTATGTGTGGAGAAATAAGACATAAAGATAATAAAGGTAATAGCTTTTTACCTTTGTTTGATCGTCCGAAGAACAATTTCTTCAAGTCGAGGCACGATCCAAAAATCCTCTTGTGCAAACTCTACGTGGGTTGAACGTCTAACCACTATAATCACAGTGTGTGATTATCTCTAACAGTAATTCACACAGAGGAATACTCAAGCACCAAAATTTCTTGTGCTAGCAGAAAAAGATGGCGGCTAGGGCTATTTTCTTTTTTTATCAAAACAAGAGAGAGAGAGAGAGAAGACGTTTGTTTTTGTGGCTCCTATTTTCATGTGAATCGCCCTTGGATTAGGGTTTCGAGCATATCCAATATATGTTCCAAAATTCACTGAAAATCTGAAATTCTAAAACAATTAAAATTTCCTAATTGTAATTAGAAATATCAAGTTCCCACAATTACAACTTGGACCACAAATTATAACTAATTATAATTGGTGTACAACAACTTCTCTTTCTCACAATTAACCCCTCTATGTTATCAAATAACATCTTGACTACATAATCATGTATTATGTATGACCTATTAGGTTTCCCAGTCAATTGGTAGTGAAGATGAATAAATCCAAACGTCTTTGAGATTAATAATCCATAATTAAATAGAATTGATCCTATTAATTCTAATTAGGATTGGTTTATTAATTTATCAATTAATAAACTTATATTCTCATATCATGAGTGGTATCTAGCAATACATCATGACCACCCAAGAGTCCAGGAAGTCAAGTGACTTGACATGAACCCTTCAATAACAAACTTCAGTGCAATTAACTCCTTTCACCATATAATATTTCATTTGGTTTGGAGTACGGAATTAGTGCCAACTCCCCCCGGAATTAATTCTGGCCTGAATACAATAGTAGTTGTACTAGGAATCCACTACTCTAGATGTGTATCAATTGGAACTATTTCCAATACACAATCGCTTTGGCGAAGGACTTTCCGAGTAGTAATTCCTACAAGTTGCCGTAAGATATTCGCCCATACTATTAAGAGTGGTGAATCCTTTATTAACCCTATCAACTATTTTCGTTTACCTCACATTGTACCAAATAACCATCCCATAGGCAGCCCTTGGTTGAGCTCCAGAGATTGGAATCAAAGTACAAAGCTCAGCAAATAAAATACCTTAGAGATCTGAAGTCTAAGGATACTTACACGTTTGCTATATTGAGATTATATCACTGGCACTAAATAGTTATCCATGTTATTATCTTAAAGCTAGGTCATTCAATGAACTTATTCCATTAACAAGCATCCATGTGTTAACTTTGAGTATCTCAATACTCACGGTTATGAGTACTAACACCTGATCAAATCAGAAAGTCTAACACATGCTAGTCTTAACACATTAATGATGTCATGTCTTATTAATAGTATGACTAAGGACTATTTAAGTACTGACACCATCCAATGTAGTAGCAATCTCATATCATGATCTCTATTATGATTTCCTTAACACAGTTTTGTACTAGGGACTTTATCAAATAGTTATATTACTTAAAGCAAACAAAAGAAACTGTAAGATAAATAATGCCTGTTATTAAAATAAAATGTGTCATATACAATGTACAAGTGATTGTCTCTAGGGCACAACACTAACAAACTCCTACTTGCACTAGAGCCAATCATTCATATATCTAATACTGAATAATTCAACATGACAATCATGTTTCATTTGGGATAGTGCTTTCGTAAGCGGGTCAGTTATGTTCTTATCCGTGAGAACTCTCTCTATCTTTATTTCGTTAGGTGCTTTAGAAGTGGCTATGTACTCAGCTTCTGTCATAGAATCGGTAATAGTCTCTTGTTTGGAACTTTTCCAACTTATTGCCCTTCCACACAACGTAAACACGTAGCCAAATTGTGATTTGAAATCATCTTTGTCAGATTGAAAACTGCCATCAGTATACCCATTTATTTTCAAATCACCTTCTCCATATTCTAAGAACACATCCTTAGTCCTTTGTAAGTACTTAAGGATGTTCTTTACAGCCGCCCAATAACCCTCACCAGGGTCAGATTGGTATCTGCTCGTCAAACTGAGAGCATAAGATACATTGGGCCTAGTACATATCATAGTGTACATGATAGATCTAACTGCCGAGGCATATGGAATCTTACTCATGAGATCCCTTTCAACTTTTGTCTTGGGAGACATCAACTTTGAAAGGCTTACACTATGCGACATGGGTAAGAATCCCTTTTTGGATTGATTCATGCTAAACCTCTTTAGCACTTTATCTATGTATGCAGACTGCGAAAGACCTAGCAACCTTTTGGATCTATCTCTATAGATCTTTATTCTAAGAATATAGGCTGCTTCTCTAAGGTCTTTCATGGAGAATTGTTTGGAGAACCAAACTTTAACTGTTTGCAAGATAGGTATATCATTTCCTATTAGTAATATGTCATTTACATAAAGCAGTAAGAAAACGATTGCATTCCCACTAACCTTCTTGTATACACAAGGCTCATCCTTATTTTGAATAAAACCAAACTCTTTGATTATTTCATCAAAACGGATGTTCCAACTCCTAGAAGCTTGCTTAAGTCCATAAATAGACCTTTGTAACTTGCACACCTTTGTGCTATCACTGGATATGAAACTCTCAGGTTGTGTCATATACACTTCCTTAGTCAGATTTTCATTTAGGAAAGCTATTTTCATATCCATTTGCCAAATCTCATAATCATGATGAGCAGCAATGGCTAAGAGTATCCTAATGGATTTCAACATCACTACTGGCGAGAAGGTTTCATCATAGTCAATACCATGTTGTTGACGATAACCCTTTGTCACTAGTCGTGCTTTATAGGTAACTAAGTTACTATCCATGTTCGTTTTCTTCTTGAAAACCCACTTGCACCCAATAAGTTTAGTTCCTTTGGGTGGATTAACCAAAGTCCATACTTGGTTGTCATACATGGAATCCATCTCTGACTTCATGGCCTCAAGCCATTTGCTAGATTCTGAACTGTTCAGAACATCCTTGTAGTTAGTAGGCTCTTCTTCATTTATGAGCAATACGTCATTGTGGTCACTAATGAGAAATTCATATCTCTCAGGTGCCAGACGTATCCTACTAGATCTACAAGGTTCTTGTGTATTACAAGGTTCATCTATTCTCTCAATAGATGTGGGGTTAGACGGTTGATCCTCATTTGTTTGATCTTCATGAACTTCACTAAGTTCAATCTTACTCCTACTGTCCCCTCTAAGCATGTGCTCCTTCTCTAAGAAGATGGCATGCTTCGAAAAAAACAATTTATTTTCAGAGGGTAGGTAGAAGTATTATCTGAAAGATTCTTTCGGATATCCCACAAACAAACACTTTCAGACTTACTATCAAGTGTGTCTAACTATGGCCTTTTGACAAAGGCATGACAACCCCATACTTGCAAGTGAGATAACTTTGGTTTCTTACCAAAGAACATCTCAAATGGGGTAGTATCAATCAATTTTGTCAGAACTCTATTTAGTATATAAATAGAAGTCTCTAGTACATACCCCCAAAATAATTTTGGTAGGTCTGTAGAAGCCATCACGGTCCGTATCATGTCTAGAAGGGTTCGATTCATTCTCTCAGATACACCGTTATGTTGAGGTGTATGTGGTGGAGTCCATTGAGATAATATTCCATTATCTCTCAGATAACTCAGAAACTCTTGGCTCAAGTATTCTCCTCCTCGATAAGATCTTAGAGTCTTTATACTTTTGCTAAGTTATTTTTCTATTTCATTTTTGAAGTCTTTGAACCTTTCAAAGGCCTCAGATTTGTATTTCATTAAATACAAATACTTGTATTGTGAGAAATCATCGATAAAGGTTATGAAATAGTTATAACCTCCACTTGCTTGTATTTACATTGGGCCACATACATTCGAATGTATAAGTTCTAATAACTCCTTAGCCCGTTCTTCTTTTCCTGGAAAATGAGTTTTAGTCATTTTACCTAGTAAACAAGACTCGCATGTGCCATATGATTCATAATCAAAAGACCCTAAGTCACTAAGCTTGTGTAACTTAGAAACATGATTTTCGTTTACATGGCCCAAGTGACAATGCCATAAGTAATAGGTGTTAGAGTTATCTATTTTAGGTTTCTTATTATTTATATTGAGAATTGGATTATCCAAGTCTAGAACATATAAACCATTAATCAGAGTTGCTGAACCATAATGATTATCATTCAATGAAAAAGAACAATATTTATTCTTAAATATTAAATGAAATCCACATAAGTCTAAACACGCAACTGAGATAATATTTTTCATTAAAACTGGTACAAAATAATAGTTTTATAGTTCTAGAATTAATCTCGAAGGTAGGTTCAGCTCGTATGTCCCTACAGCAAGTGCAACAACCTTTGTCCCTTTTGCAGTACGTAGGTCCATATTGCCTTTCTCTAGCCTTCTACTGCTCTTTAGTCCCTACAAGTTATTGAACAAATGAGATCCACATCCGGTATCCAGTACCCATATCTCATTTCTAAAGGCAGTATTTATCTCAATCATAAATATACCCGGAGTAGAAGTAGAAGTGCTTGTAAGCTTCTCCTTCTGCTTCTTGTCCATAATGGTCTCTAAGTAGGCTTTGTAGTTGCGCTTCCAGTGGCCCATCTTTCCACAATGATGGCATGGGCCTTTGGTAGCTGCGTCCTTCTTGTTCACACCACATTTGGGCATCATGAGAACCTTCTTCTTCTTCTTTTGAACTTTCTTCTTACAAGAGGAAGATTCTACCATTAAAACTGCATTAGAATCCTTCTTCATGAAGGACTCCGCAGTTTTGAGAAGATTGATCAACTCAGGAATGGTGTTCTCAATCTTGTTCATCTGATAGTTAATCACAAATTGTGAGAAACTATTAGGCAAAGATTGTAGAATTAAGTCAGCACTTAAGTCATGATCCATTGCAAACCTGAGAGATCCAAGCTTCTTTATCAAGCCCAACATCTTCAACCCATGAGTGGCCACAGAAGAACCCTCTACCATTTTGCAACAGAATAGTTGCTTCGAGATCTCATATCCCTTAGTTCTGGCTTGGGCGTTAAACAGCTCTCGAAGATGTAGTATAATCGATTGAGCATCTATATGCTCATGATGTTTTTGCAACTCAAGAGTCATGGATGCCAGCATAATACATGATGTTGTATCACTATCCTCCTTGTGCCTCTTGTGGACAGCATACTCATAAGCATGAGCATCTTGAGCTGGTGGTGGCGGAATAGGAGCATCTTGAGCATAGATCAACTTTTTCGATTTGAGAACGATTCTCAAATTTCTATACCAGTCGAGATAGTTTGATTCAGTTAATTTGTTAGTTTCCAAGATGCTACGTAAGTTCAAGTTTGTTGACATGATGCAAGTGACCTATATGTAAAGATAAAAAGTATTAGCTACTTGTATATGCACATGATGTGCAAATAATTAGGACTTTAATTAAATGCATTTTTACTCTACTATTTTACTCAAACCAATAGCCCCCAGTACTGATTCGGAAAAGCCCGTTGGAAGCTTTCCTAGTGGACTGGTATTCAAATTCCCCAAGAATAACCTTGGGTTTACCTAACAAGCCACCCTTAAGTTCATTGGTAGGTGTCCAATACCAATTACATCGTATGTAACTACCAGATCATTAGGTGATTAACAACTTTTAATCTTAAAGCCTTTTCGGCTACCCCAACATTTCTTCTAAATTTCTTTATGCTTGAGTTTGCCCAACTGGAATAAAGAATTTAGTTAAACCCGACGCATTAATCAGGAATTTAATTCCAAAGCTTGAACATGCCCAATGTCAAGTAGGCTTGGGTTTGCCCAATAACCTGGTCTCGAAAAAAGACTCTCGTTCTTACTATAATAACAGAAGAAATTAGGTTTAATATTAATTGAGAAATTTGTTCCTTTTAGTAATTTCATTGAATGACATGCAAAAAAATCAATAAATCACATAATTGATAATCATGGTAATAAAGCAATTATGTGGCATGGTTATAGACTTTACCCTAAACTAATTTTATTGAGTCATAAAAGAAATTAATATAGTTAACCCTATGTATTCATACATGATTTAAGTAGAAGGTCTTACCTTCTCGCCTTGTTTTGGTTGCCATCTCTAAAATTAAAAATAATTCTAATCCTATCTAACATATGTAAACTAATTATATAATTTCCTAAAGAAAGAAAACCTCGAGTTACATTCGAGGGGAGTTAGATGAGAAGAAAATTACACAAGACTTCTAGAGAAGGTAAAACACGCAGGTAATATTTCATAAAAACCAAAACTGTAAAATGCATGAACAAATATAATTGGTTTTAGTCCATAACCATCCACCATGCCATTAACTATGCTTAAAAAAAATAAACATATACTTTTATTATTCCAAAATCATTATTTTGGACAAATCAAACAAAATCTAAAATCAATATTTTAGAAAAATACATTAATTTTAAATTTTCAAAATCACTATTTTGAAAAATAAAATTGTTTGTCTCAAAACTAATTTTGAGAAAATGCTTTTGGGTCCTGTCTCGCAATGATAACGGCGGTCTCAAAATTTTTTTTTTTTTTTTTAACAGCTGGATCGTGCAAAACAAAGCATAACCGGCGCCGATTTGAAAGCCAAAGACGGCACCGGCTCTGTTCTGGTTGCTAAAAATTTTTCTCTTCCAAAAACAATTTCTAGACATCACGGATAGAATGAAACCGGCGCCAATTTGGAGGCCAAAGCCAGTGTCGACTGTAGTCGGGAAGTGGTGGCGATTTTCAAAAAAAATTTCTAGAAACA
Organism: Voacanga thouarsii; assembly: GCA_026120185.1. NCBI lineage: Eukaryota > Viridiplantae > Streptophyta > Magnoliopsida > Gentianales > Apocynaceae > Voacanga > Voacanga thouarsii. The sequence goes on from JANUWF010002701.1 coordinate 170,851, forward strand.
ATTTCTGGCGCCCTAATCTTCTGCAGAATTTTAGTGAGAACAATTCTCAATAGAATTTTCTGTTTTGAAGCTCAAAACAACAATCAATTTGTTAGTTTAGACAAAATAAAATAGAAAATCAAATTCAGAAGATGAAACGGATGGCAACTACCATGTTTAAGAAAACGTTTTTCTGCAGAAAATTTTCAGCACATAAAGAAAGCACCTTTCGAAATATGCTATAACTTTTACATAATCATATTGTGCTATGGACTCAACCCACAAAGCTCGAAATGATTTCGATTCGAGTGAAAACGATTTTCACAGCGAACAAAGATAAACATGAATACATGAAAATAGTTTTTCATGCCAAAAATAATATCTGTAGACCACACTTAGCGTGTCTCTGATATTACTGTTGGGTATCTCAGGCTCGTATCCTATACGGCATAGCGGAAAATAAACAAGATACTATCTCAAGACCTGCTTATGTGTGGAAAACAAGATATATAGATAATAAAGGTAGTAGCTTTTTACCTTTGTCTGATCGTCTGAAGAATAAAGTTTCTTCTTCATGTCGAGGCATGATCTAGCAATCCTCTTGTGCAAACTTCACGTAGGTTGAACTTCTAACCACCATAATCATAGTATATGTTTATCTCTAACAGTAATCCACACAGAGGAATACTCAAGCACCAAAATTTCTTGTGCTAGCAGAAAAAGATGGCGGCTAGGGCTGTTTTCGTTTTCAGCAAAATGAGAGAGAGAGAGAGAGAGAGAGAGAGAGAGAGAAGAAGAAGAAGAAGAAGAAGAAGAAGAAGAAGAAGAAGAAGAAGAAGAAGAAGATGTTTGTTTTGTGACTCCTATTTTCGTGTGAATCACCCTTGGATTAGGGTTTCGAACATATCCAATATATGTTCCAAAATCCACTGAAAATCTGAAATTCTAAAATATTTAGAATTTCCTAATTGTAATTGGAAATATCAAGTTCCCACGGTTACAACTTGGACCACAAATTATAACTAATTATAATTTGTGCACAACAACTTCTCTTTCTCGCAATTAACCCCTCTATATTATCAAATAACATCTTGAGTATATAATCCTCTATTGTGTGTGATTTATTAGGTTTCCCAGTCAATTGGTAGCAAACATGAATAAATACAAACGTTTTTTAGATTAATAATCCATAATTCAATAGAATTGATCCCATTAATTCTAATTAGGATTGGTTTATTAATTCATCAATTAATAAACCTATATTCTCATATCATGAGCGGTTTCTAGCAACACATCACGACCACCCAAGAGTCTTGGAAGTCAATTAGCTCAACATCAACCTTTCAATAACAAACTCCAGTGCAATTAACTCCTTTCACCATACAATATTTCATTCGGTTTGGAGTACGGAATTAATGCCAACTCCCTCCAGAATTAATTCTGACCCGAATACAATAGTACTTGTACTAGGAACCTATTACTTTAGATGTGTATCAATTGGAACTGTTTCCAATACACAATCGCCTTGGCCAAGGACTTTCCGAGTAGTAATTCCTAAAAATGGCCGTGAGATATTCACCCATACTATTAGGAGTGGTGAATCCTTTATTAACCCTCTCAACTACTTTCATTTACCTCACAATGTATCGAATATCCATCCCACAGGCAGCCCTCGATTGAGCTCTGGAGATTGGAATCAAAGTACAAAGCTCAGTAAACAAAATACCTTAGAGATCTCAAGTCTAAGGATACTTGCACGTTTGCTATATTGAGATTATATCACTGGTACTAAATAGTTATCCATGTGATTATCTCAAAGCTAGGTCATTCAATGAACTTGTTCTATTAACAAGTATCCATGTGTTAACTTTGAGTATCTCAATACTCACGGTTATGAGAACCAACGCTTGATCAAATCAGGAAATCTAACACATGCTAGTCTTAACGCATTAATGATGTCCTGTCTCATTAATACTATGACTAGGGACTATTTAAGTACTAACTCCATCCAGTGTAGTAGGAATCTCATATCATGATCTCTATCATGAGTTCCTTAACACAGTGTTGTACTAGGGACTTTATCGAATAGTTATATTACTTAAAGTAAACAAAAGAAACTGTAATATAAATAATGCCTTTATTAAAAAGAAATTGTGTCATATACAATGTACAAGTGATTGCCTCTAAGGCACGACACTAACACTGACTTGCGAGTTAGTGGAAATAAATTCTGGAAAGTGTAGTTTTACCCTAAAAATGTTTTGATTTGAAAATCCTATGGGATCAGATAACCCTCTGACCTGATCAGTCAGACGGGGTTGGTATTGTTAACATTGAGTGCTTAGCAAGGACTTTGATTTTTCTAATAGCTCATGTTAGAGATAGACAACCCCAAGTAACTCGATCAGTTCTGGGGATTGTCTTACTCTGAATAAGGTGACAGGACATTGAAATGAGTCGTCTTGGCTAGCCGTCTAGAGCCTGGCAATTGTTGTACCTTGTGTGCACTTTGTGATTTAGGTTGTTCACAGGCTGGGCTGGACACGTAGCGTTGTTCTAACCCTTTGCTACCTCGATGGTGATTAACGTCAGGATTGGGACCCCTGACTTATGGTAGCAAGTAAAAGATTTCCCAGTGATGCATGGATCAAGTACTGAAGGTTGCGGTCTCAGCACGATAACGCGCGCAAGTTGGTATACTTATCCAGCGATGCACGAATCCAGTATTGGAGGCTGCAATCTCAGTATGATAACACGTGCAAGTAGGTGTACTTATCCGACAATGCACGGTTGAGTATTGTAAGGCAAAGTCCTCGGCACAATAAGATCGTAATGTCGAAGGTGAAGCCTTATGAGCTCTGCATAAAGGCCGACCTTCTATTAGAGAAGTGACTGTGATTTGAAAATTAGGGGCAATGTTTTGAAAGTGAAATAAAATTTTCCAAAAATGATTGAGTTCTAGATAAACTCTTCTTTAGAGAGTTTTGGAATTGTTTCCAGTGAACAAATGATATGCTATTCCACAAAAGTTTTATGTACCATATTATTTCATAAACCACTAACACACACAGGACTCACTGACTGATTTGTCACTCACACTTGTCTTTTATCTTACCTTTTATAGGATCCAAAGTTAAGCAAACCTACGGATAAAAGGACGATACCACAAAGTCTGCCGTTAAGGTCTGGACAGCTTTCTTTTTTATCATATACTGTATTCTGTTATAGGTAGAGATGACATGTATGAAATTCTCTGATATATATATATATATATATATATGTTGTGTGTGTGTGTGTGTGTGTGTAGCCATCAGTATAGGATATTGTTGAGGTTGCACCTTATATATGTATTTACTGTGTTGTTTCCATTATAAAGACCCCATTGTCCGGGAAATTGGACGGGGGCAACGCCCGGTGTTGATATGCTTTCATTGTTGTCTTTCATAGGGGTGTTACATTACCCAAGTTCTTAACAATTAACCCCCTTTTCCAGTAACTTAAGAGATAATATATATGAAATTAAATAATTGAAGTCATTACCATCTTAGTAGGAATCAAACTAGGCTTAAAGGCCATTTTCAAGAAGGGGGAAGGAGGACAGAATCACACTCCATGGCTCCATGGGTGAGAACAATATTCAAGAGGATTCAAGAGAATTTTCAAGGTAACAAATTCAACAAACCCAGGGCTAAGAAGATTGTGAAGAGATGTATAGTAAAGGAAGGGCTAAAGAACGCACAGCACAAGCAGCAATCCACGTGTAGGATCCAGCCAATTTTTAAACAAGGATTGAAGGACAAAGAAGTATCAACAAGAGCTTAAGTCAACCAATATTTTATTTGGAGGATTAAGAAAACACATAGAAATGGAATTGAGGTCCAAGAAGAAAGTTTTGAAGTGCAACGACGACCAGAACACATCTGGCGCCAGGTCCACTAGCACACCTAACGCCTAGTCATTCCTTAATCAAGTTCTGTTATCCAGAACACACATGGTGCCAGGTCTACCTAAGCACCTGGCACCAAGTCCATTTGGGCCATGCCCTATTTTACCAAATTTTCTTGTTTTGTTCTATTTTGTTCCCAATAAAATTTTAACGATTTTTATTATATTTTAACCTATTTTTAAGGCATGTAATAGGGCCCCAAAGCTTGTATTAAAGCCGTTTAATAGTTAGGATTAATTTGTTACGTAGCTTAGGGCAAGGCATCTATATATATTCAATTATAACTTTTCTAAACACAACTTTTGATATTTTGAATAGAGAAATCTTCTGTTCTCTCTAGAGAGAGTTCTTGAGGGTGTTCCTCTTGGGTGATTCCCAAATCAATCAAGACTATTCTTAGGCTTTAGTCCAACCTAAGAATCTAGTCGCTAATCTTCTTAGGATTGATCATTGTTCTTTCTATAGTGGGTCTTAGATTCCTAACTAATCTAAGGTTCTTTCAGGAGTTCATTTGGTTACCTAAATATTACCATCCCATTTCTTCTTGATCCTTCTTGGGTTTAGGGTGTTTGGGTGTTGATTTAGTTGTCTTAGTTCATTAGATTTTGTGTCTTAGGAAGCTATTTTACCTAGGGCTCTAGTCTTGAATTAGGTCTCTTGGTTTTGAGCTTTAAAATTCAAATTGGTGCTTCTCAAAATTATATCAAATTGGTATCAGAGCAAGATTGTGTTAATTCTTATTAACATAACTTTCTTTGGGCAAAAGGTACAACTTTCTTCAAGAGCTTGATGAAATTTTTCAGATTTTCTTCATGTTTTTTGTTGTTATTTTTGAATGCTTGAAATTCAAAATTATACCATGAACTTGTCTTAAATTGATCTTACATGTTGGTATAATGTTTATGGAATCATTGGCATTATTGTTTGTTGATTTTGTGCTCAAACAAGGTGAATATCTCATCTATACCATTGCTGCAAATTCAAATCCCGTAACTACTTTTCTTACAATTTTTTAGAGTTGAATACTTCAAATTGTGCCATGGGTTTGTTGTTGTGAAATTGAACCTATATATTTGTTTGATGATTAGGAAGTTATTTGAGTTTTAAAATTGCAGAACTTTTGAGGTTCCTTTGGTGTTTTTGCTACAAAATTCTGAACATAAAACTCAAGTTCCCACTATGTTCTTTCTTTGAAATTATTTCTTGATGTTGGTATAACCATTGGGGATTAGTTTTTCTTGTGATTCTTGAGTTTTTGGGTTGCCACAAGTATGAAAATTTTGGAAACCCTTGAGTTACGAGGTTGCACCTCAAGTGTTTGATATTTTGTTTGAGTCGACTTAGAGCTTTGAAATTGCGATCAATTATTTTGTCAACACTTTCCCTTAAACTCTTGAGAATTCATGTTGTTGGGGAATCATTCATACTCTTGTTCTTATGTTCTATGTTCTTGAACTTCTAATGCTTCATTGAAAATCTTGTTAGGTCTTGTCCATTTACCCATTCCTTAGTTATTGAAGTTGTTGAGCTTTCTTGAATTTATTGACACTTTTTATAAAATCTTTGAGGCTCTTTGTTGTTGATGATCAAACTTCCATCTAAGCCTAGTTGATTGTCCTTAGTGGGTTGGCTCGACATGTTTAGTTGGACTAATTCCTAAATAATTAGGGAGGTTGTGTTGGGAAGAAATCTTTGAGGAATTGAGAGTTTGAAAAAGGCAAGAGGGTGAGCTCATTTTAACAAAAGCGAAGAAGAGAGTATACACGAGAGAAGAGTGTCATTAAAAGAGCGTAAACACGTGAGCGAGTGAAGTGAAAAATTTCTTTTGTGTTTTTCTACTTAAATTTTGTGGGTGCTTCTCTTGAAAGAAAATTCACAATGGCTTGTTGGAGTGAAAGTGAAGGGTATGATTATGATGAGGAGTCTTGTTACAATGGAAGTAATTATGGGGGATATGAAGAACATGAATATGACTATGAGGAAGATCGTTGGGGAAATGAAGATAATAATGAGAATTTGTTTGATTGTAGAGATATGTCTTATAGGGAAAGCTATAATAAAGGGCCCATCACAACTGGATAAGGATATGGTGGGTTTGATGGAAATATGAGGGGGTTAAATATGTGGGTATAAATAATTGAAATGATGGAGTTTTTGTAAGAGGACCACAAAAATATTCAAAAAGTGGTATGCCAAAAGAAAGGGAGTATAGGTGTTTGTATGAAAGTCCAAAAATAACTAGACCAAGGGAAAAGTGTGCATCGCAAAGTTCTTCTAAGAGTGGTTTTAGAAGAAGGGAGGATGGGAAGAATAGGGAGTTGAAGTACAATGAGAAATTGACACATCCGTTCCTTGGGAAAAGAGATTCGAGGGAATACTATTAATGGGAAAGAAGAATGGAAGAATTTTTTAAATGCTTGGAGCTTAGTAGAAGAGATAATATAGAATGGGCAGTGAAGTGTTTTTCTAAAAATATTGTAGAATGGTGGAAGCAAGTGAACACATAAAGAAGGCAAAACGGCTATCAAATGGTGGATTCTTGGGAAAAGATGGAAGATTTGATGAGGGAATAGTTCAACCCCGATGAGTGCCAAATATGTGAAAGTATTGTTCACATGTCCTATAATTGTCCAATAAGTTCTAAGTATAGTAAGGGAAGTACAATGCAAAATTTTACACAAGAAGGAATTGGAAGAAAACAAGATAATGTTTGCTCTACTTGTTGGAACTATATCTGTAGTATATATGATTGCCCAAGATTGAATGGTCAATTAAGAAGTTTTGATTTGCAAAAGGGCAGTGCAATTCCTTGTGAGCATTGTAGTGGCTATGGGCACAAATCATTTGATTGTCATCTGAAGTCCTCCAAAAAGCAAAATGAGATTCATAAATTTGAGAAGTAAAGGGCTAGACCTGAGACCAAAGTGGCCAAAAAAAATGTTGTAGATGTTGAGAAGCCAAGAATGGCAAGAAATGAAGAAAAAATTGAGAGGGTTGAGAAAAATGAATTACATAACTTTAAGAAGGAGGAGACGCTAGAAAATGAGGTCAAGTGCCAAGGAATGCTCAAACAAAATGATGAAGTAGTGCATAAAGAATTTGATAAAAATGTTAACGAGATTGATAAGGAGCTTAGTGATGACAAAGAAGATGAAGTGGATCAATCGAGTACAACAAATAGGGTAACTAAGGAGTTCAAGATTGAAATGAAGAATGCGCAAATGCATGCTATGGATGAAGGTCCCAAAGGTTCTTCAAGTACCTATGAAGTGAGAGAAAACTCACATCCACAAGTGGAGAAAAAGAAGAATTGGATAGAAGTTGTGCAAGAGAAAATGAGAACATGTGAAGTTAAAAAGAATGAAACATCTAGTTCAATTTTACCAAGTAACACCAAACCTAGTGGGGGAGATAGAGTGGATGGAAGAGATGGAGATACACTTTAGAAACTATGTGCATTAATTAGTGTTATGAGAGAAGTTGTTAAGGCTTGTGTGGTTGATGAAAAAGAGGATTTACAAAGGACAATTCAAGGTGTCAAATCAAAGAAAAAACTTGTAGCTTGATTATTGATGGAGGGAGTTGTAAAAATGTGATTAATGCTACATTGGTGGAGGAATTGGGAGTGGAGACCTTGAAACATCCCAAACCTTATAAGCTTTAATAGTTGAACAATTGTGGTGAAGTAAAGGTGAACAAATAAATCAAGATTACAATTGTCACAGGGGGATATAAAAATGAGGTGATGTGTGATGTGTTTCCTATGCATGTTGGACATATATTGTTAGGAAGACCTTGGCTATATAATAGAGAGATAGTTCACCATGGAGAGAAAAACACTTATTCTTTTTGCAAGGATGGAAGGAAATTCATCCTTTATCCTATGCCCCCAAGCGAGATTGTAAAAGATCAAAATATTTTGAGGAAGGAAGATAAAAAGAAAAGAGAACAAAAAGAGAGGGAAAAATAAGAGAAGGGAAAACAAGAGTTAGAGAGAGGAGAATATGAAAAGAAAGGGAGAGAGTTAAAAGAGAAAAAGGAAGAGACAAAAGAGTGTGAGATAAAAGAGTTTAAGGTAAAAGAAGAAGAGAAGAGAGTGAGAGAGAATGTAGGGAGGCACATACAAAGTAAAGTATTGCAAGAGTGAGCCAAGCAAGAAGTTGAGAAAAAGAAAATAAGTAAGGGTAAAATGAGGTTGAGAGCTTGGGTTGAAAAAAGAGAAAAAAATGGAGTTGGTGAGAATCTAAAACTAAAAGTTTTACCTTCATACAAAATATCTTGTTTGAATTGTAATGCAGGTATTGATTTGAAGACGGATCATCTTCAAGAAGGGAGAAATGATACAAATTAAACTAGGCATGAAGGCCCATTTCAAGAAGGGGGAAGAGGACAGAATCACACTTTATGGCTCCATGGGTAAGAACATTATTCAAGAGGATTCAAGAGAATTTTCAGGGCAACAAATTCAACAAACTAAGGGCTAAGAAGATTGTGAAGAGATAGATAGTAAAGGAAGGGCCAAAAGACACACAACACAAGCAACAATCCATGTGGAGGATCAAGCTAATCTTTAAATAAGGAGTGAAGGCAAAAAAAGTATCAAGAAGAGCTCAAGTTGACCAACATTTTGTTTGGATGATTAAGGAAACACAGAGAAATGGAATGGATGTCCAAGGAACAAGTTTTGAAGTGCAACAAAACGAGAGACGGCGATCAGAATACACCTTGTGCCAGGTCCACTAGCATACCTAGCACCATATTGTTACTGTAATACCTTGCATTTTTACCTTTGATTGGCTACTATTTATAATAGGATGAGAATCTATATCAATAGCCAGAACAAAAGATGACCAGTGTAACAAGACGAATATTTTGGTATCATAATATCTTGTCGGGATATGGATGTAATTATTGAATTTGTTCTACCCATACTCTAAATCTTCAGAAAGCTACTGTTATTTAAAAAAAAAAAAAAAGAATTTGAGGGTACGCTGAGAAGAAAAATGGACCAGTGCAATGAAACGCACGTTTTGGTGTAAATTATGCTATCTGGGTCACCAGGGGCATTTTCATCATTTTGACAGTGCCCGCGACTTTGACCCCTCAAATTTGACCAAATAGAGGAGGAATTAAAGAATTTGAGTATTTCCAATGGATTCAGTAGAATTTTGAAGTTAAATGGTGAAGTAAAATATTTTTCTATTTCGGACTCGATTTTGGTCATTTCTGGAGAAAATAGAAAATCGCGGTTAAAAATGGTACGTGTGGTATTTTGTGATTGGTGGATGAAAATAAGTATTAAAATATCATTAGAGAAGTGAAATATGTATGGGATTATGTAATCGGAAAAGCTTATTAAATAAGCTTAAGAAATAATAAGGAAAATGGTGGGAAATTGAGAAAATGACATGTGTAAAGTTAGCCACAATGTGTGACCAATTTGGTCACAATTTTAACAAGCAAATGGCGGTGGAAATGTTGTAAAAACAGCTAGATTTCGAGCAGCTATAAGGGAGAAAATAAAGTGAAATGAAAAGAAATCAAACAAGAGAGAAAAAAAGCTAGTGTGTGTACTTGGTGTGCTAGGTGAAGTCTTAAGAGTTGTTGGATCAAAATCACCTCAAATAGCCTCAAATACAAGGTAAAACCCTACCTTGCTTAAATTAAAGTTGTTGTTGGGTGAATGATGATTATGTTGATGTGAATTTAACATGAAAACATGAATTTCATGTCTGGATTTCGGATCAAAGCTAGGGTTTGTGAACTTTTGTGTATGAACCTCATACATGATTGTATATGTGCTGGCTGCCTAAGGGTCTTTTAATAATGTTTTGTGAAAGGAATAACTGAATATATATGGTGGTTTGAAGGGTTTTTTTCCGGTTAGGGAGATTATTATCAAAGTAGTGTAAAAATGAAATTTACTTAGTTGGAAAAAAACTGGATTATATTAGCTTTGATTAGAAAAGATGAATTTATGTTTAATAAGTGTATCTCTTGTGAGCTATTGGGATCAGAAAATTACATAATTAAAGAGGATTTGAAGGGGAATTGAATGGATTAATGGTTCCAAGATGTTAAAGACTAAAGGAGAACAAAGGAAAGCATGAATAGTAGATTTGAACAAAAACAATTGGGGCTGTTTTTGCCCAATAGTATGTCACAGGAACCAGAAATATGCAAGTATCTTATACATAATTAAATTTAAGAGTCTTATTATCATTTTTGTATATCATAGAGTCAAATCGGAGTTGTAGGTTGAAATTTATGCCTAAAACAAAATCATGTGTCAAAATAGCAAAATATCATAATTTTGCTTAGAAAGTGGATGAACTTAAGGATGGTTAATTGTGTGATTTTGAATGAAATAATTGGGAAATATGAAGTGAATTCCATGTATATGAAGGGATAAGGGATGTGGAAAAAGTAAAACAAAAGAATCGAATAAATGATGAAAAAAAGAAGTGAACGAAAGTCGAACGTTTTCATTAATCGTTGGTCCCATCGGCTAAACGTCGATTACCCGTCCGGCACGTCGGCTAACCGTCGGCTATTTTTTGGCTGAACATGAATTGACTAAAAAATGATGTTTGGTTTAGGTTTATCGGTAAACGGCTAATGGAACGTTGGAAACGGTAGCGACGGTGATTAAACGGCCGTGAACGGAAAGAGTTAATTAGGACACGAGATGAGTTCCTTGAATTTCTAAAATGCTCTTGAAAGCTAGTGTGCCTTGTTTTTCCAGGAAATGCTATATTTTATACCATTTTGAAAATCTCTAAATATGTTTAAGGTTTATCTGGACAAGATTTGTTTTATGCCATTTTGGGCTTGAATGAACTTTATGATTAGCTTGGAAATCTTAATGGATGATTAAAGCATGAATTTTATCAATTTAGTCCTTTTTGGATTAAATGCGTGGGATTTTCTGAAAATGGTAAATTTTGGAATCGGGTATTCATAAATTGACTGGAATGCCCTTATTAGAACATTTATGGAAATGTGTTTGCAAACTTTGAATTTAATCCTCTTTTGGGATTCGAATTCTGGATTTCTTGAAATGAGTTCTTTTTTAAATCGGGTATTTGGAAAATAATCTAAATGTCCTTATTGGAATTTTTTAACCTTTGGAATTAGGTATTTGGTAAATAACTGAAATATCTTTATTAGAATTGTGAAACCCCAGTTGAAACCAACCTTAGAATAAGGGGGTTGGGATGCATATCATATTTTATTGCATGCTTAAATATATTTTTATATGATTTTATGTGCTTTGGATTTGTGGTTTGTGGCCTAGATGGCTTATTTGTGCTTGCTGAGTAAGAAAGGAAAAATGGTATTTTTTGTTGAGGTGAAAATAGGGAGATAGTTTGAGGATTAAATAGGAAAAATATTTTGGAGAGAAAAAAAGAACAAGAGTTGTTGTGGTGTAGTGGTTAGAGCTTTGAAATTAATTCTTGAGGTCTTGGGTTCGAATTTCATCATTTGAGTTTTTGCATGATTGAATTTTATTTTTGTTTAGGGAGGATATTTTTGGCCTTGTATGCTTTAGGGAAGAGTAGAGAGTTGTCCTAGGGGAGACATGATAGGAGTTTCCTAATCCTACTCTTGTGCCCTACAAAAATTTCTAAAGGAATTCACACCCTTCTTCATCCTTAGTTTTTCTTACTTCTCAATTGATTAAGTTGTTCAATTTATTCAAGCCAATTTTATTTCAGAAAAATTCCAGCAAAGTGCTGTGGCTTTGAAGGTTCAAAATGTCTAAGTGTAAGACATCTTATAGACCAAAAATGGGTAGGAGTTGGGGAAGGTTCCCGAGAGAATTAATCTCCATGGTTGAACCTTCAAAACTCCACCCTAGCTATGTTCATTTTCTTTATGAAGTAATCTGGAATTTTTCCAGCTTCTTGTGCATTCAAAGTGTTGAAATTTTCAGCCATCATTCCCTCCCAAATGCTGCCACAAAAATATCCCTCTTGACCAACTTAAAGTCTGAAATTTTATGACCAAAATTGGACTGCACAAATGCTGTGCAAACCAGAAAATTTTTTTGGCAAATTCGCAGCTTTGGTGAGCCTAAACCAAGCTGGTTTCTTCCAATTTTCACCTAGCATCTTAGCCACTTTTTTCTTCCATAAAGAAGGATGGAAACTATCCTTGAAATACCTCTGAATACCCCTTCAAATCTTCTGCAAGTTGGATGGAAAATGGCAGCAAAAGCTGCCCAAAAATTTCCAGGAACTAGCGAAAAACCCGTACAGGAATTTTTTCAGCTTTCTTCCTTCTCCAGCCCTAACCGAAACTTCACCATTTTTCTATTCAAAATTCTCTTGAATAGCCATGAACTGAGCTCCATTATCTTCCCCAACCTTCTGCTCGAAAAACCTGTCCATGGCTGCCCTAAAATATCTCCAACAATTACTCCAATCAAGCCATTGATTGAAGACCAAAATTTCAGCAAATATGTTTAGTAAACTTCCATAAAACATCCCTTAAACAACTGGACATTCTTTCACCGTTTTACTCCCTCTTTTCGGCCACCATTAAGCCCCTTCAAACAGCTTTCATCCAACAAAAACTCTGATCAAACCAGCTAGCCATTAGAGCTTTCAAAAGCTCTCCTTCATTGAAGATCTTCTTAGCATATTTTGTTTCCTAAATTGATTCCCTAAAATATTCTTTTAGGATTTCAAACAACCAGCCTTTCCTTTTCCTCTCAAATCAGAAAATTCAATTGCCAAAACCTCTCAAACAATTCGGCCACTCCCTCCTACACAGAATTTTGGCCAGCCTCTCCTTATTCTCTCCATTCTCTTCAACCTTTAAGAACACCAAGAACACCTACTCACCTTCTCTCACCTAAGGCCACCAAAACCACTTCAATCTTCTCAAAAAAAAAAAAAAAAAATTCCAGATTGCACCTACTCACTTCTAGGAATCCATTCATACCACTTTTAAAATCAAACTCCAAAATCCAACTCTCTCTTTTGGATCAAAAACCAGTATTTTTGTGAAGGCTCAAGAACACCTTCAAGGTAAGCATGTTTGATCAACTTCATCTTCACTCATCTTCAACCTCTAATGAATATATATGTGTATAATCATACTAATGGACTCTCTTTCTCTCTCTCTCTCTCTCTTGGTCGAACGGTGACTTCAACCATGGCCATGTTTTCTTCATCTCTCTTGGGCGGATCTAGTCTCCTAGGAGTTAGGATCCATTTGAAACTTCTCCAAGGTACTCATCATCCAATTAAGCCTCTTCAACCCTCTCTTTAAACTCTAGATTCATGTCTCTAGGTTGATATTGGAAGGGGATGGATTATGATTGGGGCTTGAACATGTGTTGTTGTGATGAGTTGAGATTGAAGCATGAATAAATGTATGTATATGATAGAGATGGGATTTATGCATGAGTTGATTGTCTTGGTTGATTGCATGGCGTTTTTAGGGTTTAATGCATGTCTCCATGTCGTGAGTGGTATATGTGATCAAGCATGTTAGAGATTATGTCATTTTTGGTTAATAGGATTTATGTTCATTGTTAAAACCATGATTATGTTTATGCTAGTAGATGTTAGATCATGTCTTGGTAAATTTGGATCTATACCTTTATTCATGATTTGGATGATTTGATGAATTGAAGTGGAGTGTATGTTCATAATTGTGGTTAGCAATAGAAATATGATCATGATCTAGTTGTCCCTAAGCTAATTTTATTTCATCAATAAAATGATTATTATTATAATTTTTGCTAGTAAATTTCGAAAACCTCTAGGAAGGATGGATTTGGATTATTATATATAAAATAAGGATATTTTAGTCAAATAAATGATAGCTTTTATTACAGAAATAAAATATATAGATATTTTATATAATAATAATATCAAATAAAGCCTTTTATATAAATAATCATAATAAGTAAAATATTAATTTCGTAAGTTTTGTATCCATAAATACTATTAAAATTTATTTATTATCTTTCAATCAAGACCCATTAAAATTTATTTTTAACTAATTTTACTTATCAATTATTTTCTAACAATTAATTATTAATAAATCATTATTTTACCTAATACCACCTGGAACTCTTCATTAAATAAACTCTAATTTATTCTTAGCAATATTTAAACTTTCAACTTATTAGTACCTATTTCCCAAAATCCTAATTATTTTAATATCAAACTAGACTTAGCTTATAAACTCCTTTTATTTATTATCTGGCCTTAAAGCTTGGGACACTAGGATCATGGTTGAAGTAAGTTGAGCTAGTTTTATTTGTGAAAGTGGATTTTGGCTTGAGTTTAATTATGGCTTGTATTTACCCCAGGCAGGGTTAGGTCAGCTATTAAAGACCTTTATTTTATCTCAAGCTAAGGATCAGGTAAGCTCTTGCATAAAACTTGATTGATGCAAAATGGTTCTATGGCAAGCTAATTGTGGAGTGCATGGTCACTCATTTCTATAAAGTCAATTGAGGATTGTCTCCTTTCTCATTTCAATCAACCAAATTATTTGAAAATCAATAAGCAGATTTGCTCAAACTCTAAACTTTTTCTAAAACCAGTTTTGTCTCAAACTTTGGAAATCCGTAATTGCCATTTTTAAGTGGAGCTATGTTTATTTCAATTTTCCCCAAGTGGGATGACTTACGTTGAGTACTCAATAAGGGTGGACTGCTAGGACTAGTCTTTGAAGGGTTAGGGTAAGTCTCTCAGTAGGTGGCCACCTTTGAGGGGTGAGTCCTTCCCGGATAGGATGTCAGTCTAGTAGGTCGTATTGGTCCGAGCTAGCAGCTTTCAGTCAAGTGGACTGTGTGTTATGGGAATGGACAACCGATTTTGATTGGGTATAGAGAAGGAGGAGTATCTTGCCTGGTAGGTTGATCACCTACTTTTTTGTCAGTCTGCACAAAGTGTGAACCGGCATTCTGACTATTGTATGGTTATGGGGCCTAACGTGTGGTAACCCATGACCACCTTTTTTTTGAGTGGTTGATTTATTTGATCTTGTATGGATAGAAAAGCCAAAACACCACTCTTGATTTTGACTATTGATTATTGCTTGCCAGTATTTCTCTTATGAAGATTTTATACTTTGCATCCATGAACTGTTTTCACTGGACACTCAAAGCACACACGGACTTACTGAGATTTTTATCTCATCACCATTTTTACCATGGTTTCAGGTCGATCCTGCTGTTGGGATAAGTATCTAGTTGTTGCCTACTTTGGAAGATTTTTTCTGATATTTATTTTGTGTAATGCTTTGAAAGTTGAGAATGAACAATTTTTATTTTAAATTTGATTTGAATTCTTCGATTGTAATAAGTTTTAAGTTTTAAGTATTATTTTTATTCTATTATTTTGATTATGTGACCTAGTTATATAGACCCCTTGTCCTTTGGATAGGGTGACATCCTCGGCCCTGACAGGCCTAGGTAGTGGGGTGTTACAAGAACTCTTGTGAATATTTTGAAATCGGGTATAGGTAAAATAACCGAATGCCCCTTGAAAATGACTTTTGTGATCAAATACGGGGGGAAATGACTCGAATACTCCTGGAAACGTATTTTGATGTGTGAAAAGATCTCTTTACCCTGTTTTGACATCATTTTGGAAAATAATCCCTCGTAATTAGATTGACTTTTGGAAAATAACTTTTGATCCCTAAAATTATTTTGTTGGCCTAATACGCCTATGGAATGAATTGATTGGCCCCATGAATCTTATGTGAATGATGATCTGACTTGTGAGTCAGTGGGATAAAATTTTAGAAAGTGTTATTTGCTCCAAAAATATTTTGATTGAACATCCTACAGGATCAGATATTCCTCTCACCTGATTAGTAAAAAAGGAATGGTAGTGGTGACGTTGAGTACTCAACAAGGACCTTGACCTTTGTACTAGGCTATGTTAGGGTTAGATAGCCCTAGTATCCTGGCCTAGTTCTAGGGATTATCTTACTCCGAATGGGGTAACAGGACATTGAGATAAGTCGTATGGAGAGTAAGATTAGCATTGATACTGGTGAGTAAGGTTGGGATTGATACTAGTGAGTAAGGTTGGCATTAATACTGGTGAGTAAGGTTGGTATTAGAATCCCCAACTTATAGTGAGTAAGGTTGGTATTGGGATTTCTGGGCTTACGGTGGTAAGAAAAACATTCTGAATTACTTGGTATTGTGTTTATTTGCACTTACCCTTCCGACAACGCATAGTTGAGTAATATAGGCTTGTGTCCTTAGTACAATAAGATTGTGATATCGAAGGAGAAGCCTTAGGGGCTTTGCACGCGAGGCGACCTTCTGTTAGAGAAGTGCCTGTGATTTGAAAATTAGGTTAATGTTTTGAAATTGATTAAGTTCTGGATAAACTTTTCTTTAAAGAGTTTTGGAATTGATTTGAATTGGAAAATGTATGGAAAATGAAATGCTTTCTCCATACAAAAGTTTTATGTACTATGTTCTTTCATAAAACACTAGCACACATGGGACTCACTGGGAGATTTTTCACTCACACGTGTCTTTTATCTTACCCTTTTGTAGGATCTGGAATTGAGCAGACCTACGAATAGAAGGAAGATACCACAATGACAGCAATTTAGGTCCGAATGTTTCCATTTTGATAATGTGCCTTATTACTGATGTGAAGCGAAAATTTTCACGTATGAGATTTTCTGTTATGTGCATGTATGTGACCATTAGTATGGGTTGTTGTATGGATTTGGACCTTGTATACTCTGTTGTTTTCTTTATAAAGACCCCTTGTCCGGGAAACTAGACGGGGCGACCCTCGGCATTGATATACTTCCGCTGTTATCTTTAGTAAGGGTGTTATAATTGGTATTAGAGCCTAGTTTTATGGAACTGTGGTATCGTCATAAGGATTAATAAAACCCTTTTATTATGGAGGTATGACAGATAAGAGTGATAAGGGTAAGCGCCCAATAGATGAGTATGGCAATGATAAGAAGATTTAGACGATCCACCGAGTAGGCATGCCTGGACATTTTATCTTGACAGGACCTGACCCTGGCCACTGTCATGCAGCCTGTCTCAGTGGGAGCTCATTTGATCCAGCAGTACCAGTCGTTACTCCGTGTGTGGAGACATTAGTGTGGAGAGGACACCTACCTCAAGGGGACACCGTCGCCACATGAGGAGATAGGTGGTGACTCTGATGAGATTGACGGTGATATTGAGCTGCACTATCAGGATGATGATGATGATGAGAAGGATAGTATTGTTGATGGTGCAGTGGTGTCTGAGGATGATGTGGAGGTGTTTGGTGGAGATGTACCGGGAGTACTTGAGGAGGAGATGTCGGGAATGGAGGCTGTTGAGACATGAGGGGATTAGGAAGCACCCGAGGTAGCGATGCCTATGCTCAAGCTCGAGGAGCTTGAGAAGGAACTGGAGATAGACCCAGAGATATTGTCTTGGTTGCATCCTCATGTGGATGGAGATGAAGGATTTAATGCAACCAAATCCTATACGATTTCTACTAATTCAGGACTTCTCTTTTTGGATTGCGATGATGACAAGCAGGAAGATGATATGTGGATATATGTAGCAAGATATGTATAGTTTGGCCAGTGTATATGACTGTGTGCTCGACACACAAATTTTGTACTGGCTTTATGTTTGATGAGAATGAGTATATGTTATGATCCCGCTATGTGCACTATAGCCCTTTTATGCCTACTCTTGAGTTATGTTATATTATTTTACCAGCAAAACTGTATGAACTATACAGATGTTTCCTAAATGAACTTTTGGACGATCATTGCGAACTACTTGAAATAACCCTGAGCCGATGGTAGGGGAACCGCATGTGGAAGGTTCCCATCTTACAACTTTAGGCCATCCCATATTCCAAACCTTCCAAAAGGTGGCTGATACTATCCAACAGTTAACTGAGCTATCACTAGAGTCAATGAGAATACTGGAATAAATGAGAATATGAGTAGCAGAAATTGAAGTGGACTTCGGGGTATGAGTCAGAAAAGACTTGGAGACCTTGATGACAAAAGAAAGGAAAGATGCAAAGAAGGGGGGCTCGAATAGAGGACAACCCTCTTTTAGATGCTCTAATTATGGGATTTTAGATGCTCTAATTATGGGAAGATAGGGCGTAAGAGATCCAATTACCCTCACCCTCGAATGATAGGAGGATGGAGTCGACCGGGAAAGAAATAATCAGGGGCAGAGGTCAGGAATAGAAGGGGAGAACCTAGGATAAGTTTTTATCTCTAGACCTAGACCTGCTAAACCACAAGTGAATGTTCAAGTGGTTGCATTGGAAAAGATGGATAATCATTCCATAGTAGTGGAAGGTACATTCCTCATTTTGAATCATGATGCTAAAATATTAGTAGATCTCGGTTCTATGCATTCGTTTGTTACCAATTCATTTCTTGATGCTATGGGGATAAAAAGAAAAGAAACTTCACTACGAAGTGATTGTTAGTACCCTATTAGGACAGTGAATGAATAGTGAGAAAGCACATAAGGAATGTAAGACTTTAGTGGAGAATGAAATTTTGGGAGGAGATTTAATAAGTCTGCTTATAGGGGATTATGATGCTATTTGGGGTATGGATTGGCTATCTCAACATCATGCTCAAGTTAATTGTAGACATAAAGTAGTACAATTCTATCGGCCTGAGAAACTTATATTAGAATGTGTAGATGAGGCTGGAAGAAAATGTAATGCTTTTATATCAGGACTCAAGGCCCAAAAGATGATTAGGAAAGGGTGTATTGGATAATTAGCTTATATAATTAATAAGCTAGAAGAGGTTAAGAAACTCGAAGATGTTCCTGTTGTGAATGAGTATTTAGATGTTTTTCCAGCAGAATTGAAGAAGTTACCACTGGAGAGAAAAGTAGAAGTTTCTATTGATTTGGTGCCATCAGCAGAATCAATTTCAAGAACTTCTTATAAAGTGGCACCTACCGAATTACAAGAGCATAAGAAATAAGTACAAGAATTAATGGAGTAAGGGTTCATTTGACCAAGTGTGTTGTTTGTTAAGAAGAAAGATGGGTCATTGAGGATGTGTATAAATTATTGAGGGTTGAATGTAGTGGTGGAAAAGCATGAATATCCATCACCCATGGTTGATAAATTGTTTGATTAGTTACAAAGAGCAGGGTGATACTCAAAGTCAGAATTTAAGGCAAGGATATTACCAAGTATGGAATCGAGAGGAGGATATACCGAAAACTGCATTTAACACGCAATTTGGGCATTTTGAGTTGGTAGTGATATCCTTCGGTATTATTAAAGAGCTGTTATTTTCATGGATCTAATGGATCGGATGTTTCGGCCTTACCTAGACATCTTTGTTGTTATATTCATAGATAATATCTCAATGTATTTTAAGAATCCTCAAAAGTATGAATAACATCTTCAGAAAGTATTAGGAAGTGAAGAGTGGCCAAATTACATGTTGAATCCAGTAAGTGTGAGTTTTGGCTACAAGAAGTAGCATTCATGGGACATGGAATGTCCGAAGATGAGATTACAATAGATCCTGCAAAAGTTGAAGCGGTGATGAATTGGAAACATCCCGAGACTCCAACTGAAATACGAAATTTTCTGGGATTAGCAGGATATTATTGGAGATTTATTAAGAGATTTTCTAAGATAGCTTCACATTTGATTCAACTCACCCAAAAGAAATTTCTTTATGTTTAGACCAACAAGTGGAAGAGAAATTTCCAGGAGTTGAAGAAACGGTAAGTTCTGCTCTTGTTTTGGTATTGCTGATGATGTAGAAACTTTATGAGGTGAACATAGATGCATCAAGAAATGATTAGGAGGAGTATTGGTGAAAAAGAAAAAGGTGATTGCTTAGATCTCTAAAAAATTGAAACCCCAAGAAGAGAATTTCCCTACGTATGACCTAGAGTTAGCCGCTATTGTGTCTGCCCTTAGGAGGTAGAGACATTATTTTTATGGAGTTGAGTTTGAAGTTTTCACTAATCATAAAAGTTTGAAGTATGTTTTTACTCAAAAAGATTTGAATATGAGACAACGGTAGTGGATGAAATTTCTAAAAGAATTTCGGTGTCTAATTAAATATCATCCTAGAAAGGCAAACACCGTAGCAGAAGCCCTTAGTAGGAAGGAAAATTTATCAGCTCTTCGAATGTTACAAATTCTAGAATTGGAAACATTTGTCGTAAATGGAGAAATAAGGCTGAGTAATATTTCCATTCAACTTGCTTTCTTACAACAATTGAAGGAAGAACAAGATAAGGATGAAGAGCTGCAAAGGTTAGTGTAAAAGGAGGCAAATAAAAGAGGAGATGAGTTTTAAAGGAATAATGATGGAATTATCTATTACTGAGATCAGTATTGTATCCCAAAACGATCAGCGATGAGGCAAGGTATTTTAATAGAAGCACATCGGAGTAAGTATGCCATCCATTCAGGAGCAGTAAAGATGTATCATGACTTGAAATGACATTGTTGGTGGATTAGTATGAAGAAGGATATTTTAGACTTTGTAACTCGATGTTTAATTTGTCAACAAATGAAAGTCGACCCACAACGGTCTGGAAGGTTACTACAACCAATGTCTACTCCATCATGAAAATGGGATGGAATTATTATAGTTTTCATTATGGGATTACCCGTGCCAGTAAGACAGCAAAATACTATGTAGGTGGTAGTGGATCAACTAGCTAAGTTTGCTCATTTCATCCCTATTAACTAACGGAATTCCCTAAAGAAGTTAAGGGAAATCTATATAGAGGAAGTAATCAAACTACATGAGTAATCTGCAACAAAAGCCTTGTGGGCTAACAATGCGTAATCTGCACTTACCCATCTAACAATGCACAGTTAAGTTCTATAAGCTTGTGTCCTTAGTATAATAAAACTGTGATGTTAATTGCAAAGCCTTATGGGCTTTGCACATGGGCCGACCTTGTGAAACCCCACCAAAAGCCAACCCTAGAGTAAGGGGGTCGAGAAGCATATCATGTTACTTTTATGAATATATATATATATATATATATATTTGAATGATTTTATGTGCTTTAGAATTATGATTTATAGTCTAGAAGGCTTGGTTATACTTATTGAGCATGAAGGATAAGACGGTAATTTTGTTTGAGGTCAAAATAGGAAGATAGCTTGAGGATTAAACAAGAAGAATATTTGGGTGAGAAAATAAGAACAAAAGTTGTTGTGGTTTAGAGATTGGAGCCATGGAATTAATCTCTAAGGTCTTAAGTTCAAATCCCATCATTTAAGTTTTTGTCATGATTATTTTAATTTAAGGTGGGATTTTTGTCTCTTGCATTCCATAGAAAAAAAAAATGGAGTGTTGTCCTAGGGGAAACATGAAGGGAATGTCCTAATCCTATCCTTATGTCCTAAAAGAATTCTAGAAGAATTCTTGTCCTTCTATTACCTCAAGTTTATCCTAACCTCTTCACCAATTAAGCTTGTTCAAAATTTATCCAAATCCATGTTTTAATTCCAGAAAATTCAACAAAGATTATTGGCCTTTGAATTTTGAAAATGGCTCTTAGAGGTTGGAGATTTGACTGAAAATAGGGAAGCAGTTAAGGAAGGTTCCCAAGGGAAATTAATCTCCATAGTTGAACCTTCAAACTCCATTCGATAGTGTTCACCTTCTCTATGGCAGAAATCTGAAACTTTTCCAGATTCTTGAGCAGCCTAACCTTCGAAAATCTCAGCCATCTTTCTTACTCAATTACTGCCTGGAAAATGGCCAATTTATTGAGCTTGAAAACTGAAATTTTTGTGCAAAAACCAGACTGCACAAAACTACACAAACCAGAAAAAAATTCTGGGCAATTTCGCAGCAGAGCAGGCCGAGATCAAAGTTGTTTCTTCTGCCTTCAAACCAGTAAATTAACTCTGCTTTTCTTCCATATAGAAGGCTGGAAACTAGTCTTAAAAGACCCTCAAACACCTCTCAAAACCCTTTTCAAATCGACTGGAACATTGTAAAAAACTGCACAGCAAATTCCAACAACCAATTCGAAACATAACCAGAAAAATATTCCAGCCTTGTTCCTTTCAAGCCTTGGCCGAAAACCTCCTCAAAACCCCTGTAAGTTAACTTTTGTTCAGCCATGAACTGAACTCCATTACCCCCTCCAATGACCTTGCACAACTAGACTCCATAGCCACTCCTCAAATTTCTCCTACAATCACTCCAATCAAACTTCCATTTGAATTCCAAAATTTTCAGCATTTACTCCATGAATACACCCTTGGATTAAGCTTCAAAACTAGAAATCCTCCCACCATTGAACTTAGAAATTCAGCTAGCCTTATAGCTCCCTCAACCGTCATTCAATTCAGCAAAACACAACAAACCAATCGGCTATTTGCAGCTCTAAGAAACCTCCATCAATCAAACACCATTACCATATCTTTTACCTTGAAACCCTCCTTAAATTTCTCCATTTGAATTTCAAACAACCAGATTTTTCTCTCCTTTCTAATCTATCAATCAAAATCCCAGAACTCCCTCAATCATTCGGCCAGCCCCTTCAAAAATTCATCCAGCATTTTCTCTCTAATCCTCTCCATTTTCACCAAGAACACACACTACCTTTCTTCAAGCCAAAGATCACTCTAAACACCTCCAATCCCTCCCAAAAACTCCAGAACATACCTACATACTCCCTAGAGTCCATTTCTAGATTTTATAACATCAAATCTCGAAAACAAAAATTGACAATCAGATCAAAACTAGAATTTTCCTTGAAGTCTCAAGAACATCATCAAGGTAACCAAGAATAACTTTTGTTCATCTTCTTCCCTTCAATCTTTAACATATCATACTAATGATCTCTCTCTCTCTCTCTCTCTCTCTCTCTCTCTCTCTCTCTCTCTCGACCGAAATGGTTGCTACAACCATGGCCGTTTTCTTTCTCCTCTCTTGGACAATTCAAGACTCTCAAGCACGTGGATCTTCTTAAATCTTCATCGAGATAGTCGTTAATCAAGTGTTTCTCTTTAACCTTTCTTTTGAATTCTGGATTCATGTCTCTTGGTTGTTGATAGGAATGACAGAATATGAATGGGGGATTGAGTATATGCATATGTATGAAGGAGTTGAGATTGGAACATAAGAATGATTGATCATAGTTAAGCTTTATGAATTTTCTTGTGGATCGTGGCATGTTCATCATGTCTTAAGAAATTATTAATGTTTAAGCATGCTAAAATGTTATATCACCTTTGGTGAATAGGATATTATGTTCTTATTTTCATTGAAGCTGTGAGTATGATTATGCTTAGTAGGGATTTGATCATGTGATAGTAGGTATGGATTTAAAGTCTTTGTTCATGAATAGAATAGTTTGTTGATTGATGTTGGAGTATATGCTCATGAATCTTGTTAGCAATAGGAAAATTATGATCATGACCTTATTGATCCTAGGCTATTTTGATTAGCAAATCCTATTACCCCAATTAAAATTATTACTATGTTTTTCTCCCAAGATTTCAAAATTCTTAGAAAGTTGTGAAATTGGAATATTCAATGAAATAGTGATATTTTACTAGTCAAATAAATGATATCTTCCATATATTCATAAATTCCATTTATATTTATCTGTTATGTATTAATCAAAACTTGATAAAATTTATTTATTATTAATTTTATTTATTATTAATTATTTACTATGTATCAATTAAGAGATTAGTAATAATTTAACATCTATTTTAAAAATACTATTTAAGAATGACCATTTATTAATATCATCTAGAACTTAGGATTCTTCAACAATTAAACCCTAGTTTATTTATTAATAACAACACTCAAGATTTATTATTTGAACCTATAACTTATTAGTAATTATTTTACAACCCCTAGTTATTTTATCTTATCAAGCTAGTCTTATTTTATAAAATCCTTTATCATCTAGCCTTAAAGCTTAGGACATTAGGGTCATGATTGTAATAAGTTGAACAAAGATTATTTATCTAAGTGAATATAGGTTGAGTATAACCTTATGACTTGTGTTTATCAGCTTTGGAATATTTTTGAATTTGCTTAAGCAAAGGATCAGGTAAGCCTCTACATAAATTGATTTGAAGACAAAAGATTTCTATGGCAAGCCAAACCCGATGTGTATGGACACTCATTTTGTAAAGGCAATTAAGGATTGTTTCCTTTCTTGTTTAAGTCAAACAAATCATTTGAAAATCAAACAAGCAGTTTTGCACAAACACTAAACTCTTTCTAAAAACCAACTTTGATAAGAATTTTAGAAATCCTTAATTGCTATTTTCAAATGAAGAAATGTATTATTAGTTTTTCCCAAGTGGGACAATCATCATTGAGTACTCAATAAGGGTAGACTACTACGATTAGTCTTTGAAGTGTTAGGGTAAGTCTCTCAGTAGGTGGCCACCTCTGAGAGGTGAATCCTTCTCGGATAGGATGCCAGTCTAGTAGGTCATGCCGGTCCGAGCTAGCAAGTTTCAATCATATGGACTGTGTGTTTTTAGAGTAGACAACCGGTAAGTTTGGGTGTAGAGAAATAGGAGTATCTCACCTGATAGGCTGATCACCTACCTTTTGTCAGTTTGCACAAAGTGTGGCATTCTGACTGTTATATGGTCATGAGGCCCAACGTGTGGTAACCCATGGCTACCCATTTGAGTAGTTGTATTTATTATGCACATGTATGGTTTGAAAAGAAAAACACCACTCTTTATTTTTAACGTTATTTATTGCTTGCCAGCACTTTCTTGTATACAATTTTTACAGCTTGCATACATGAACTGTTTTACCTAAAATAGTCAAAGCACACACGGGCTTACTGAGATTTTTATCTCATCACCTTTTATGCTATGTTTTCAGGTCGATCTTGCTGTGGAGATAAGTAGCTAGATTTGATGCCTGCTTTGAAGACTTTATGTTATTTATTTTATGTGTTGTTTCGAGAGATGATGGTAATCAATTTATTTTGGATTTATTCCTAAATTTTTGGGTTGTAATAAGTTCAATTTTAAAGTATTGTTTTTATTTTCGTTTGTGTGACCTAGTTATAAAGACCCATAGTTCTTCGAACGGGACGACATCCCCGACCCTGTTGGGCCTAGGTAGTGGGGTGTTACTGACCTTCTATTGGAGAGGTGCTTATGATTTGAAAATCGGGGTAATATTTTAAAATCGAAACACCGTTTTTTAAAAAATGATTGAGTTTTGAATAAACTCTTTTTAAAAGTGTTTTGGAATTATTTCTAGTTGAAAAATGCATGGAAAATGAAATGCTTTCTCCACAAAAGTTTTATATACTCTGTTCTTTCATAAAACACTAGTACATACGGGATTCAATGGGTGATTTTTTACTCGTACGTATCTTTTATCTTACCCTTTTGTAGGATCTAGAATTGAGCAGACCTACGAATAGAAGGATGATACCAAAGTGACAACAGTTTACATCCAAACATTTCCCTTTTGATAATATGCCTTATTACTGATGTGAAGCGAAAATTTTTACGTATGAGATTTTTTATTATGTGTGTATATGTGACCATCAGTATGGGTTTTTGTATGGATTTGGACCTTGTATACTCTATTATTTTTGTTATAATGACCCCTTGTCTGGGAAACTGGACGGGGCGACACTCAGTATTGATATGCTTCTGCTATTGTCTTCAGTAGGGGTGTTACACTTATTGAAGCCAAGTTCTATTTTCTAGAACATACATGGTGCTAGGTCCACCGAAGCACCTGGCGCCAGGTCCATTCAGGCCATGACCTGTTTTACCAAATTTTCTTATTTTGTTCTGTTTTGTTTCCAATTAAATTCCCACGACTTTTATTATGTTTTAACCTATTTTTAAGGCATGTAATAGGGCCTCAAAGCTTGTATTTAGACCATTTAATAGTTAGGATTAATTTGTTAATTAGTTTATGGCAAGACATCTATATATATGCCATTATAACTCTTCTAAACACAACTTTTGATATTTTGAATAGAGAAATCTTTTGTTCTTAAGGGTGTTCCTCTTGGGTGATTTCCAAATAAATCAAGACTACTCTTAGACTTTAGTCCAACCTAAGAATCTAGTCTCTAATCTTCTTAGGATAGATTATTATTCTTTCTAAAGTGGGTCTTAGATTCCTAGCTAATCTTGGGTTCTTTCAGGAGTTCATTTGGTTGCCTAAATCTTCCCATCCCATTTTTTCTGTATCCTTCCTAGGTTAGGGGTGTTGATTTAGTTGGTTTAGTTCATTAGATTTTGGGTCCTAGGAAGCTATTTTCCTATGGTTCTAGTCTTGAATTAGGTCTCTTTATTTTTAGCTTCAAAATTCAAATTGGTGCTTCTCAAGATCATATCACAACCCTTTTTTCAAGCAAGTTAATAACAAGAATTAACCCATCAACTTCGTACGAAAAACAAGCAATCAAATCCCAAGAAAAAATAATTAATTGAACAGAAGACTAAATTAACTCAAGAAATCATGAATCCCAAAATATTATTGAATTACAATAAAATCATTAATTCTCTCATTGTTTAAGAACAAGAAAATAATGGTGAAAGAAATAACTCATCGACAAGCCTCCTTCTTCTCCCTTAAAGACTCTCTTGGGCAACCTTTCTTGACTTGATGAATTCCTTTTTCAATTAGTGATTATTTTATTTGATCCCTAAATTCATACTTTTATCTTATGTTTTTCTTGTTTAAATAGGCTGCTAAGAGGCTAAAATGCATCCTCTAAGAATTCTAGGCCGAGTAGAGATTGAATAATACCAAAACTCTTGGAAAATTACCAAATTAACGACAAATTGGAAAGCTCACCGACATGGGACAAAGTAAAACCAGTACCGGCTTCGTGGATCATGGTCGGTGCCGACTATGCTCTTAGGGCAATGGTTTTGATGTTTTTTTTGTCATTTTCTATAATAAAAGTCTAAAATAGCTTTCCAAGGATAAAATGTCAAATATGAAGTAATATGTCTAGTTATTACAACAAATGTATCACAAAACACCCTTAAATAATCAGGAAAATATAGATGAATTTTACCCCTATCAATGACCCCCCATCCATAGCACCTTTTTAGACATACAAATCATGTTTCCAACACAAACATGTAAATTAAATCTAAAAGTGTAATATTAGATTCACCACTTATTCCTTTAAAAAAATTATCACAATGAACATGCCATTTTAAAGCCTAGTAGTGTAGATATTAAAGATGAGACCAAGAAATCCATACTTTTCAAGTCATGGTCTACAAATACTAAGTTACCTCCCTTTGAATGGGGTGAAGGGTAGAAATTACCATCATCTTCCAAGGACTTCTTAAGATATAACATTGAAAGATCCAACTCCTTGAGACAATTTAACACATCATCAATGGTAGCATTAGGCTTCATGGATTAAGAGGTAATGGAATGCATCCCCCATTTTGCTACGATTTTCAATGGCTTATTTGAAGTCTCCTCAACCAACTTTGGTAGATGTATTCGTTTAGAGTGCAGTTGTTGAGATGACTCTTTCTACCCCCTTATGGATATGTTGTATTGGCAATAAAAGAATTTATTGAAGCGGCAAGTGACGTCTCACTAAAAGTATTATTGGGAGCTTACAACCTTACCAACGTATCATCATTATGGCTCTTTTGATTTCTTGCCCATGAGTGATTCTTCATGACGATGTTTTAAACCTCATACAAAAATCAAATCAAAAATAAAAATAATAAAAACAAAAGGGGAAAAATAAACAATAGAAAAATAAAGAAAAGAAAAACACACACATTAGATACATTCATAAACTACCTAAATGTAAGTGTTAGTGGTATTTACATGTAGAACATGAACTAAGCTAGTCAATTAAGTCACGCAATGTCATAAACAATAGGATATAGCACCTATTCGAACAAAGAACATATATACATATTTACATATAGACAAAGAAACATGGCTAAATCAATGAAATTCAAGCTTTCATGATGTAGTTCCCCGGCAACGATGCAAAAACTTGGTGCATAAATTTTGAGTGTATAAAAATTATTAAATTTAAATGCATCCCTAGCCAAGTTTTAATTAAAACATTAATCCCAAATTACACAAACGAGGAAGTATACTCATGCAAGCATAGTATAGGGAATTAACGAGTATCTATCCTCAAGGGAACAAGTACATACTAATCACTTTTCATTCATTGTTTAACCGAACTAATAAAGTGACAAAATAATGAAAATGAAAAATAACCAAAATATACCTATATAACTCAAGTATGGAATTTCATGCAACTAGACCACTATCTTGAGAACATAATATCGAATCACTTAGCATTCATCACAATCAATTGTCATCTTGGCATCATGAAGAAACTTAAGAAAAATCCAATCATTTCCCAATCCATGGAACCACTACCTCTTGATTAATTTAGCAGATTTTCTAATCGCACTAAAATAGCTAAAAGATGCATTAAATTCTTCTTTCAATAACTACACATATACTCTATGTGATAATAAACATAAAATAAGTTAATAACCTTATGCTCTAGGTGGAATCAACCAATCTTTGATCACTTTGGTTCTTTAATCTTAACTTCATTTCCCAAGTCCATTAAGATCTAACAAATACAAAATCATTACAATGAAGTTCTACCATCGTTTCCCAAGTGAATTAGAAGAAAAACAACAATAAACCAATTATAACAAGTAATCAAATATTAAGGATAACAATATATTGATAAAAAATCCCAATTAAATAAAAATCATAATCTCCAAAATAATATCCAATTACAATCAAAATATTAAGCACATTACTGTTCTAGAAAATTAACTAAAGGATAAAAGATAGAACTCATAAACAGGCCCTTCTTCTTCTCTTGAAAACCTCCTTTGAATAATGCTCATTTAAGTGGTGAATTCCTATTTGAACAATAAGTAGCTAGCTTAGATCCTTGATTTCACACCATTCTCTTGTATTTTTTTTCTATCTATAGCCTCATTTATACCAAAATTCGTGGCTTGAGAAGTCTAGTCTGAGTAGAATTCAAAAAAAAAAAAAAATACAAAAATGCTTTGGAAGATGCCAAATTCAAGCGAAAATAGAGTTACATCGACTCTGGATAGACTGGACCGAGCACCTGGTCACTTCGACCAGCTTGGCACCGGGTTACTTTTGTTTGCTCCTCAATTTCCTCTATTTTGCTCTATTTTTCTAGAGCAGACATGCTGTCGGATTAGGTAGCTTGACCTAGTGTCGGGTTGGCACTAGAATTGCACACTTTAGCTCTAAATCTTCTAATTTTTGTACAAATTCATCAAGAACAGTTTCCTCACGCAAAATATCAAATAAGAAGGAATATGCCTAGTTATTAGATCAAAAGTATATTGAATTAGCCTCAAATAAATAGGAACTTATTGATGAATTTAGCCCCTATCAAACATTTTGAGAGGTCATAGATTAATAGGGCCTAAATTAGACATATATTTCCTAATTATTAGAGGCCATTTTGTGATGCATTTTGTGTAATAACTTGTCATATTCCTTCATATTTGAAATTTTACACTTGGAAAGGTAATTTGTGCATTATTTCAGATTTTAGGGGTAAAATAAGACAAAATCATCGCTAAACAGACTAGAGGCGGCACCAGCCAGGATAGGATAGGACAGGCGGCGCCAGCCACGTGCTGCTGGCATGTACTTCAAGGTGATGAAAAATCGACGAAATAGGGGTTGAACAAAACATAACCTGCGCCGGTTGGGACCTTAGAGGCGGCGCCAGTTGAGATCTGGAAGAACTTGGCATAAAAATCGAGAAAAATCAGTGAACGGACAGAGAGACAAAATGCAATTGGCGCCGGCCCTAAGCAGGACAAGCAGCACCAGCTATGCACTGGTATAGAAGCAGTGCCTCAATTTTCGTGTGCATTTTTGATAATTTTCAGAGTTTTAGTATTTTTTCTACTTCTATTCGGCTAGAAACCTTAGAGGGACGAATTTGGGCACTTCTAAAGCCTATAAATAGAGGGAAAAAACAAGTCAAAGGTATGAATTCAAGGGGTAAAACACAAAATCACTCAAGTTCAAGGAGGAATTCATCAAATCAAGAAGGATTGTACAAGAGAGTCTACGAAGGAAAAAGAAGGAGGCTTATCTATGAGTTCTTTCTTTTAACTTTGTTTTCTTTTCTTGAACAATGATGTATTAATTGTTTTATTGTAATTTAACTTTGTTTTTGGTATTCATGTTTTTTAGAGTTACTTGGATCTTTTGATTAATTGATTGCTATTCTTGGTATTTAATTACTTATGCTGATTACGAGATTAATTTGATGTTTCTTTCTACTAACTTGCTTGGAAAAGGGGTTGATTGTGGTCTCAATTCATTAATTTCATATTTGTTGTCTATTTACTTGCTTGGAAAAAAGATTAATTTCTAGGAATTGGGTAATTAAAAATTAATTGATGTCTGCTAGGATATGGATTCATTGGTTAATTTCATGTTTTTAATTTGCCAGGATATGGGGATTCAATCAAGGATTGTGTTTAATGTATCTTTTGGATGAATTAGTTGAGATAGGATATGTGATGCTAATTTGTCTAGAAGATAGTGATTTCATGGTTTGGAAAAGAAGTGAATCTATCTTAATCCTTCATGATGCCAAGAGAATGATTAGTTATGATAATAATTGGGTACTTTAAGGTCGTGTTTGTCAAAATAATGGTTTGAGTTACATAATTCTCCATCCTTGACATGTATAAATTATTTTATTTTATTTTATTTTCCTTTTTATTCTTTTTCACTTTATTGAGTCGGTTAAACGATGAAAAAAAAAGTGATTACTGCATACTTGTTCCTTGAGGATCGATACTCGTTTTAAACCATATGCTATGCTTAATGATGAGTATGCTTGCTTATATGTGTAATTTGGGGTTAACGTTTTAAGTTAAACTTGATTGGAAATATGCTTATTTTTTTATGATTTTTTTATACCCAAATTCGTACACATCATAGATCATAGACTAGAGACCCGAAGATTGTAGATGTCATTGAGAAGAGTGAAAGTACCAATCAATTCTATCTCAGTGGGTGTTACATAGTTCATCATTACACCAGTAGGTTAAAGATAACGCTATTGCAATATTATCTTCGAGATTAATATCTTCAAATATTGGAAAATGAAGATATTTAAAATGAAAAGTAATGCTCTTTAATTAGCAAGGGCATTTTGATTATTTTAATAGTTAAGGATAATATGTCTTTTAGTCCTCAAGGTAGTTCTAGAAACCTAAATGGCTATTTTAGTTATTGCACAAATTATTTAGATTGTTTGAGGAATGAAAATTTTTAATTTACTCTAGAAATTCTATTGGACTAGAATAATTTATTAAGTCCAAGATTAATTCATGGGTTAGTATAATTAATTAATTCTAGAAAGACTAATTTAAAAAATAGGCTTCAATAAAATAAGTAACGGTTAGCCTGGTAATCATATTAGATGGTATACTTTTTATTTTGGGCTTTGAATAAATTAAAAGGCCCAGATAAAAAAAGTAAATAAAGTGATTAAAGGATTTAAAAAACCTAAGACAAATAATAAAAAGTCCAATTGGTAAGCGAAACCCTAGCCCATCTTAGATTAAAGTTAACCATCTATAAGGGTATATACTAAACCCTCTAGAGGCTAGCCACCATCAAGAAAAAAAATAATATTTTAGGGAATCAATTTTAGAAACAAATATGGTAAGAAGTTCTTGGTTAATGAAGAGCTTTTGGAAGCTTCAATAGCCTGCTGCTTGGCTGTGATTTTTGCTTAGATGAATAATGATTGAAGGAGCTTTAGAATGGCCAAAAATATGGTGTACAATGGTGAAGGAATTTTCTGGTTGTTTGAGGGTTAATCTATGGTAGTTTGCTGAAATATCTTGTAGAAATTCTGGACTTCAATTAATGGTTTGATTGGAGTGATTGATGGAGAGATTTTAGGAGCAGCCATGGAGCTGTTTTTCGAGCAGAACAATGGTGAGGATACTGAAGTTCAGTTCATGGCTGATCAAGGTGAGTTTGTACAGAAAAATGGTGGAAGTTTCGGACAAGGGTGAAGAAGAAACAAGCTGGAAATTCTGATCAGGTTTTTCGCAAGCTTGCTAGAATTTCTGGGCAGATTTTTCTGCCATATTTCAGTCAGCTTGTAGAAGATTTGAAGGGCCATTGGAGGGTCCTTTAAGGCTGGTTTCGAGCCTTCTTTATGGAGGAAAAACAAGGTTGAATTGCTAGTCAAAAAATTAGAAGAAACAGCTTGGTTTTTTGGTTCACCAAGCTGCGAAAACTGTCCAGAAAATTTTCTGGTTTGCACAGTTTTTTGAGCAGTCCAGTTTTGGCTGGAATTTTCAGTCCTCAAACTAAATAAAATGGTCATTTTTCTAGAAGCCTTTGAGAGGGAATGATGGCTGAAAATTTTGACTATTGGACTAATCAACAAGCTGGAAAAATTTCCAGTTTACTACATGAAAAAGATGAACATATATAGGTTGGAGTTTGAAGGTTCAACCTTGGAGATTAATTCTCTTGAGAACCTTCCACAACTCCTTCCCATTTTCGGTCAAGAAGACATCCTCACACACGCATTTTCGACACTCCAAGATCAAAGAAGCTTGCAGGAAATTTTCTAGAAATAAAATAGGTTAGATAAATGGAACAACCTAATTGATTAAGAAGTAAGGAAAGTTAGGGATCAAGAAGAGTATGAATCCCTTAGAAATTTTTGGAGGGCACAAGAGTAGGATTAGGATATTCCTATCATGTCTCCCCTAGGAAAACACTCCTACTCTTCCCTAAAGCATGCAAGGCTGAAATATAGCCTTCCTAAACAAAAATAAAATTTAATCATGCTAAGACTCAATTGATGGAATTTGAACTCAGGACCTCAAGGAATTATTCCAAAGCTCTAACCATTAAACCACAACAACTCTTGTTTTTATTTTCTCTCTTAAATATTTTTCCTATTTAATCCTCAAGCTATCTCCCTAATTCCTCCTCAAGCAAAATTACCATTTTGTCCTTCTTACTCAACAACCACAATCGAGCCATCTAGGCTTCAAATCACATATCCAAGGTACATAAAATTATATAAAAATATTTTTATGCATGCAAGAAAATATGATATGCATCCCAACTCCCTTACTCTATGGGTGGTTTTAGTTGGGGTTTCACATCCTCCCTTCCTTGGGAGAATTTCGTCCCGAAATTCAGGCATACCTCTATTTCAGATCGTGATACTTCTGCCTTACCCACTCTTCTAATTCCCATGTGGCATCTCGCGTGCCATGATGCTTCCACTGAACTTTTACCATTAATATATGCTTGTTCCGAAGAGTCTTGACACTTCTGTCCAATATTTGCACGGGCTTCTCCATATAGCTCAAATCGGGTTGCAACACCAACAGCTCATTATTCAGAACATGACTGGGATTGGCATTATATTTCTTTAGCTGTGACACATGAAATACATCATGAATCCCCATCAATCCATCTGGCTAGTCTAGTCGATATGCTACCGGCCCAATCCTTTTCTTTACCAGGAATAGTCCCAAATACCTCGGATTCAGCTTTCCACCCTTCGGATGCTTCAAGATTCCTCTATTTGGTGATAATCTCAGAAATACACTGTCTCCCACTTGAAACTTCAACTCTCTCCGCCTATTGTCCGCATAGCTCTTTTATCGGCTCTGAGCCGCTTTAACCTTTCCCTGATTAACTTAACTTTGTCCAACATTTCCTGAATACAAATTTCTCCAGTCTTGCTTATGTGCCCATCTTCTGACCAACTCCAATATAGCGATACCTGACACTTACGTCCATAAAGAGCCTCTTACGGAGCCATCCCAATTGAAGCTTGATAGCTATTATTATATGACAGCTCCGTATACGGCATACATTCGATCCACTTATCCCCGAAATCCATAACACAGGCTATCAACATATCCTCTAACATCTGAATAACCCTTTTTGACTGCCCATTGGTCTGCGGATGCGCCGTCGTGCTGAACTTCAGAGTCGACCCCATCGATTCTTGAAACTTACCCCAAAAACGATATGTAAACCTCGGGTCTTGGTCAGACACAATACTTGAAGGCACTCTATGGAGACGGACTATTTCGCGCACGTAAGTCTGAGCTAACTTCTCCATGGAATCTCTTACATTCACTGGTATAAAATGTGCTGACTTGGTTAGTCGATCCACTACCACCCATATAGTGTCTTTCTAGGTCTTTGACAGAGGAAGTTCGGTGACAAAATCCATGGTCACCTCCTCCCACTTCTATTCAGGTACTGGCAATGGCTGTAACAATCTCGCTAACTTCTTGTGCTCCGCCTTGACCTTCTGACAAGTGAGACAAGTTGAGACATATTTAACCATATCCCTCTTCATTCTGGTCCACCTATAGGTCATTTTCAGATCCTGGTACATTTTGACTTCCCCCAGATGAATGGCATACTTGCTCTTATGCGCCTCTTCCAAAATTCTGTCCTTCAATTGATGCTCTCCGGGTACACACAACTCATCCCTGAAATACAAAACTCCCGCTTCATCTTGCCGGAATTCACTGCCTTGTCGTTTAAGCTCCTTGTCCTTGAAAAGTTGAAATTCTGCATTGCTTTGTTGAGCTTCCACGATTTCCCGCCTTAGATCCGGTACCAACTTTAGGTTGCTGACAACAATTCTTTCGTCTTGCACTTCCACTCTTCTATCCAACACATCCTAAACTACTTAAATCTCCTGCATTCTAATCTGGCCATACTGACTTTTCTGCTTAGGGCATCAACAACAACATTAGCCTTCCTGGGATGTTAGTTGATTGGATAGAGGTACTCTTTTAAAAACTCCATTCACCTTCGCTGTTTCAAATTTAGATCCTTCTGGGTGAAGATGTACTTCAAGCTCTTGTGGTTGGTGAACACTTCGTATTCAGCTCCGTACAGGTAATGACGCTATTTCTTCAAAGCGAACACAATAGCAGCCAACTCCAGGTCATGTGTAAGGTAGTTGACTTCATGAGGCCTCAACATTCGAGAAGCATAAGCGATCATTTTCCAATCTTGCATCAACCCTGCCCCCAGTCCTTCTTTCGAGGCATCAGTACACAATGCGTAAAGCTTATCTCCCCCTGGCAAACTCAACACAAGTGTCGTCACCAATCTTCGCTTTAGCTCTTGGAAGCTCTTCTCACATTTCTCAATCTAAACAAATGGAACATCCTTCCTCAGCAGTTGAGTCATAGGTGATGCAAGCGTTGAAAATCCTTTGATGAACCTCTTATAGTAACCAGCCAATCCTAAGAAACTTCGAATCTCGATGATGTTCTCCAGCTGCTTCCAGTTCGACACTGCTTTGACTTTTGCTGGGTCTATCTTGATTCCCTCATTGGTCACTACATGACCAAAAAATGCTACACTGTCCAGCCAGAACTCACACTTGCTAAACTTGGCGAAAAGCTTGTGCTCCTGAAACTTCTCCCATACGAGTTTCAAATGTTCTGCATGCTCCTTCGGACTCTTGGAGTAGATTAGAATGTCGTCGATGAAGACCACCACGAACTTGTCTATGTAGGGCTGGAACACTTTGTGCATTAAATCCATGAACACTGCTGGCGCATTGGTCACCCCGAACGGCATTACCACGAACTCATAATGTCCATATCTGGTGTTGAAGGCCATCTTGGGGATATCCTCCTCTTTTATCCGAACTTGATAGTACCCTTGCCTCAGGTCCAATTTAGAGTAGCAACTAGATCCTTGTAACTGGTTGAACAGCTTATCAATCAGCGGTAGGGGATACTTATTCTTGATCGTCAGATTGTTCAAGCCCTGATAGTTAATACACAGCCTTAGAGTTCCGTCCCTCTTCTTCACAAATAGTACGGGTGCTCCCCAGGGTAACGTGTTAGGTCTGATGTAGCCTTGCTTCACTAACTCTTCTAACTGTTCATTCAGCTTTTTCAGCTCTGCCGGTGCCATCCAATACGGGGTCCGCAATACTGGTTCCGCTCCCAGAACTAGGTCAATGGTGAATTCCACTTCTCAACTGGGAGGTAGAGAAGTAAGTTCCTCTGGGAACATATTGGGAAAGTACTTCACTACCTCGGTGTCCTCCAAAGTGCACTGGTCATTTGGCTTGTTTATCACATAAGCTAGGTACCCTTGACATCCTTGCTTCAGCAATTTCCGAGCTTTAGCCCCAGCTATCAAATACTTTAATTCCTTTACCTTCTTGCCATCAAATTCCAACATATCACAACCCGGTCTAATGAACTGGACTGATTTATTCTTAAAATCTACCATTGCCCCATGCTTTGCTAAACAATCCATTCCCAATATCAAATCATAATCTTCAATAGCTAATATTATCAAATCTCCCTCCAAACTTTCTCTTCCCACATCAATTTTTCAGTTTTTCACATACCGATATGCTTGCACCATCTTCCCCAAAGGTGTACTTACCAATAGGGTAAAAGGTAACTCTACTCCATCCCAACCCAAATGGCATGCACAGATCTTGTTTAAATAGGAATGAGTAGAGCCAGGATCTATCAATGCATTAACGGAATGTCCTTGGATAGTAAACGTACCTTCCACTACTACTGCATCGGACCCAACCTCCTCTCTGTTGAGAGCAAATACCTTGGCCTTTACTTGAGGTTTCGGTGCTCCACTCCTAGATGCTCCCACGATATTAGCTCTATTGGGCCCCGGATTCTAAGCCGAATTTCCTTGCCCGACTCGGTACAGTTTACGGCAGGCGTTCCGCAAGTGGTTCGGGTCGCCGCAATGATTAACATTTCCGTTCACCTCCTTTGGACCAACAGTACTTCTCTGTGTGGCCTCTTTTCCCACACTACCGACATAACGGGAGGTTTTGAGCTAGTTCGGCTGGTGCGGTCCGGGCTTGCTTGCCCCGGTTCTGCCACTGCTGATTGGCAGGGTGCTTGTTCGATTGGTGCCTCTAGAAGGGTCCTTACGGTTGCCTTGGCGGCTGGAAAGGCCTCACCACCATCCTGCTGTGGTCCTCATTTTTAGTCCAGCTAGCTGCGTCTACGGCCCCCGAGTAGGTCGTTGGCGGAGAAGGTGCTAACGCCCTCCTTAATTCCTGCCTCAATCCCTTGACAAACTGCCTTATCCTATTTTGCTCTGTATCCACTAGTCTCTTGCAGTACTTCGACAGCTAGGTGAACCATACTGCGTACAGAGCCACTGTCATACCTCCCTACTTCAAATTCTGGAACTCGTCTTCCCGCTTCTCCACTATCCACTAAGGGATATACTCGGCCCTGAAGGCCTTAACAAAGCTGGACCATGTCCATTCCTGCTCAACCATTTCCCAGTCGTCCTGAACCCGCTGCCACCATGCCCAAGCTGGGCCCCTCAAATGGAATGCCACGAACTTAACCATTCGCTCCTCAGTGTACTAGAGCGTAGCAAAGATGTCTTCCATTTGTTTGATCCACTGCTTAGCTTTTTGATCCTGCTTAGCTTCGCCCAAGAAGACGGGCGACTGAAACTTCAAAAACCGCTCTAATGCCTCATCTTCTCCCTTGGGGTTTCTCCGTTCAGTCAGGGTCTACAGAATTTCTACCATCTTGCTAAATGCCTGTCCCATCGACACATCAACCGGTGCTTCAGACCCCGACCTCATACCTGGATCACTCCTATTACCCAGTTAGGTGATTGCATTTGAGTTGCCTCAACTTCCGGTGCCACCTGATCTGCTTCCGAAAATCTCTTGCTTGATAAAGCTACACGACACTTGGGTGCCATTCTAAACCATACCCAAATGATAAGTTTATGCTTTCAACAATGAAATCATTTTAGTTGAGCATGCCTTCATAGTCAGATATAAGTAAAAGAAAATTAGATGCACGTTTTGTCTAAAGAATTGCTCATAAATTCTCTTTCAAATCTTGATTTGCATAAATTCAAAATTTTAATAGAAAGCAGAAATAAAATTCCTTAACACAAAAGTTTACAAAAAATAATAAATAAACATCCTGATCAAAATAACTCTTAGCCCTCTAGTCTTCATCAGAATCCTCAAAATCAGCCTCATACAACCATTCCCCATAGTTCTTAGAAAAGTCTACCCCAACCCCACTGGCAAATCCCTCCATTGGCTCCTTCCTGGGTCACCTAGAACTCTCCCCAGGCTTAACTCGACTAGGAGGAGGAAAGAAGGTGGAGATTCATAATCTATCTCCCCTGGGTCATCACTATCTGCTGACAAATCCACTATGGGATTAGGAGGGTGGGGAACATTCACCACGACTATCTCTTCATCTTCACTGTCAGAACTTATTTCTATCACCGGGATTGGAGGTGGCTCATGGATCGGGACCTCATCATCACTGCTATCTTCCAAATGAATAACTGGCTGAGGAGCAGGCTGAGGAACTGGAAGGTCTTCTGGGTAAATAGGGATAGGAGGATGCCATTGCTGCCCCTTCCTCGCGGTTCTAAGCATTCTTACCATCCTACAGCATAAACAAGATAGGTTAGATAATATTTGAAATTAAATAAATAGAACATATACTATCAATACTTGCCTAAACCTAGGCTCTGATACCACTTGTAACACCCCACTACCTAAGCCCAACAAGGCTAGGGATGTCGCCCCGTCCAAAGGACAAGGGGTCTGTATAACTAGGACACACAACAAGAATAAAGCAATACTTCAAAATTAAAACTTATTACAATCAAAAAATTCAAAATAAATCCATAAATACAAATTATTTACTCTCAACTCCCAAAGCATTACATAAAATAAATAATAGAATATCCTCCAAGCAGGCAACAACTAGCTACTCATCCCCACAGCAGGATCGACCTGAAATTATGATAAAAATGGTGATGAGATAAAAATCTAGTAAGTCCGTGTGTGCTTTGAGTAGCCAGTGAAATCAGTTCATGAATGCAAGGAGTAAGAACTTCATAAGAAAAATACTGGCAAGCAATAAAGAATGTTACAAACAAGAGTAGCATTTTGGCTTTTCTAACCATACATGAATAACAAAATCAACCACTCAAAAGGCAGCTATGGGTTACCACATGTTGGGCCCCATAACCATACAACGGTCAGAATGCCACACTTTGTGCAGACTGACAAAAAGGTAGGTGATCGACCTACCGGATAAGATACTCCTTCTCTACACCCAAACAAAATCGATTGTCCATTCCAGCAACATACAATCCACATGATTGAAACTGCTAGCTCGGACCGGCATGACTAAGTAGTACTAACATTTCTCTAAGTTGAGTTCATTTTCTGGAGGTGGCTTCCTACCAGAAGATTCACTCTTGCTCTTCAAAACTAGTACTACTAGCCTACCCTTATTGAGTACTCAACGTAGTTCATCCCACTTAGGAGAAAACTGATAAAACATAGTTTTACTTGAAAATGGCAATCAAGGATTTCCAATGTCTTTGTCAAAATTAGTTTTAGAAACAGTTTAGTGTTTGAATAAAATTGCTTGTTGTTTTTTAAATAATTGGTTTGACTGAAACAGGAAAGGAAACAGTCCATATTTGCCTTTACCAAATCAGTGTTCACAAACTTCGTGTTTAGCTTGCCATAGAAACCTTTTACAGCAAATAAGTTTTATGCAGGAGCTTACATGATCTTTTGCTCGAGATAAAATAAAGATCCCTAAAAGCAACCCCGCCTGGGGTAAACACAAGCCATAATTAAACTCAAGCCAAAATTCACTTTCATAAATAATCCTAACTCAACTTACTACAATCATGACCCTAATGCCCCAAACTTTAAGGTTAGATAATAAATAAAATAATTTATAAATAAATCTAGCTTGATATTAAAATACTAGGGTTTGTGAAATAGCTACTAATAAGTTGTAGGTTTAAATTCTGCCATAAATAAATCAGGGTTTATTTGATGAAGGATCCTAGGTCCTAGATGGTATTATTTAAGGTAATGATTTATAATAACTAATGGTTACAAAATAATTGGTAAATAAAATTAATAGCAAGTAAATTTTATTATGTTTTGATTAAATAAATTTTATTAGTATTTATGAATATATGACTTACAAAATTAATATTTTATCTATTATGATTATTTATATAAAAGGCTTGATTAAATGATATTATTATATATAATATCTATATATTTTATTTCTTTAACAAAAGCTATCATTTATTTGACTAAAATATTATTATTTTATATAATCGTTCAAAACTACATTTTCCTAGTGTTTTCGAAATCACTAGGAGAAATTATAGCATAAATCATTTTTATTGATGAAATAAAATTGGCTAACTTAATTAGCTTAGGGACAACAAGGTCATGATCATAATTTCTATTGCTAACCATAACCATGAACATAGACTCTACACCAATCATCAAATCATCCAAATCATGAATAAAGTCATAGATCTAAATTTACCAACACATGATCTCAACTCTACTAAATATAATCATATGCATGGCCTCAACAAGAATACAAGAACATAAACCCTATTCATCAAAGGTGACATAATCTCTAACATGCTTGATTAATCATACTACTCACAACATGAAGGCATGCAACAAACCCTAAAGCATCATATAATCCAACCAAGACCAATCATCATCATGCATCAATCCCAACTCCATCATATAAACATATTCATTCATGCTTTAATCTCAACTCCATCAAGTAAACATATACTCAATCTCCAAATATATTCCATCCTCATCCAACTACACCTAAGAGACATGAATATAGAATTTTAAAGAGAAGATTGAAGAGGCTTACTTGAATGATGACTACCTTGGTGAAGTTTCGAAAGAATCCTCTTGTGTGGACAGCTTGATTCGTCCA
The DNA here is from genome assembly GCA_026120185.1 of Voacanga thouarsii. Lineage (NCBI taxonomy): Eukaryota > Viridiplantae > Streptophyta > Magnoliopsida > Gentianales > Apocynaceae > Voacanga > Voacanga thouarsii. The sequence goes on from JANUWF010002701.1 coordinate 211,627, forward strand.
AAGAGGGAGAAGAAAAATTGGCCATGGTTGGATTAACCATTTGGCCGAGAGAGAGAGAGAGTATTAGTGTATATATATATGTATGTATGTATTTATTAAGAGTTGAAGATGAATGATCGTTCATGCTTACCTTGAAGGAACTCTTGAGCCTTCAAGAAAATTCTGGTTTTTGATCCAAAAGTGGGACTTTGATTTTGGTATTTGATGTTAAAAATTGCAGAAGTGGTTTCAAGGGGTTGAGTAGGTGTGATTTGGAGTTTTTGGAGAAGATTGGAGAGGTTTGGAGTGGTCTTAGGAGTGAGAATGTTAGTAAATGTTCTTGGTGTTCTTGGTTTGGAGAGAATGGAGAGACTAGAAAGAGAGCTGGCCGAAATTCTGTTTGGGAAGGAGTGGCCGACTGTTTGGGAGGGTTTTGGTTATTGAATTTTCTGATTTGAGAGGAAAAGGAAAGCTGATTGTTTGAAATCCAAAAAGAATATTTTAGGGAATCAATTTTGGAAACAAATGTGGTAAGAAATTCTTGGTTAATGGAGAGCTTTTGGAACCTTTAATGGCCGGCTGCTTGGCTGTGATTTTTGCTGAGATGAATGATGGTTGAAGGAGCTTTAGAGTTGCCAAAAATATGGTGTACAATGGTGAAGGAATTTTCTGGTTGTTTGAGGGTTAATCAATGGTAGTTTGCTGAAATATCTTGCTGATATTCTAGACTTCAATTAATGGTTTGATTGGAGTGATTGATGGAGAGATTTTAGGAGCAGCCATGGAGTTGTTTTTCAAGTAGAACAATGGTGAGGATGCTGGAGTTCAGTTCATGGCTGATCAAGGTGAGTTTATACAGAAAAATGGTGGAAGTTTCAGACAAGGGTGAAAAAGAAACAAGCTGGAAATTCTGATCAGGTTTTTTGCAAGCTTGCCGGAATTTCTGAGTAGATTTTTCTGCCATATTTTAGTTAGCTTGCAGAAGGTTTGAAGGGCCATTGGAGGGTCCTTTAAGGCTGGTTTCCAACCTTCTTTATGGAGGAAAAACAAGGTTGAATTGCTGGTTGAAAAATTGGAAGAAACAGCTTGGTTTTTGGTTCACCAAACTGCAAAAAACTGTCTAGAAAATTTTCTAGTTTGCACAGTTTTTTGAGTAGTACGGTTTTTGCTAGAATTTTCAGTCCTCAAGCTAAATGAAATGGTCATTCTTCTGGAAGCATTTGAGAGGGAATGATGGCTGAAAATTTCGACTATTGGACTGATTAACAATCTGGAAAAATTTCCAGTTTACTACATAAAGAAGATGACCACACATAAGTTGGAGTTTGAAGGTTCAACCATAGAGATTAATTCTCTTGGGAACCTTCCACAACTCCTCCCCATTTTCGGTCAAGAAGACATCCTCACACAAGCATTTTCAACACTCCAAGATCAAAGAAGCTTGCCGGAAATTTTTTGGAAATAAAATGCGTTAGATAAATGGAACAACCTAATTGATTAAGAAGTAAGGAAAGTTAGGGATCAAGAAGGGTATGAATCCCTTAGAAATTTTTGTAGGGCACAAGAGTAGGATTAGGGCATTCCTATCATATCCCCTAGGACAACACTCCTACTCTTCCCTAAAGCATGCTAGGCCGAAATATAGCCTTCCTAAACAAAAATAAAATTTAATCATGCTAAAACTCAATTGATAGAATTTGAACTCAAGACCTCAAGGAATTATTCCAATGTTCTAACCACTAAACCACAACAACTATTGTTCATATTTTCTCTCTTAAATATTTTTCTTATTTAATCCTCAAGCTATCTCCCTAATTCCTCCTTAAGCAAAATTACCATTTTGCCCTTCTTACTCAACAACCACAATCGAGCCATCTAGGCTACAAATCATATATCTAAGGTACATAAAATCATATAAAAATATTTTTATGCATGCAAAAAAATATGATATGCATCCCAACTCCCTTACTCTATGGGTGGTTTTAGTTAGGGTTTCACACCTACTACATTGGATAGTGTTAGTACTTAAATAGTCCCTAGTCAAAGTATTAATGAGACAGGGCATCATTAATGCATTAAGACTAGCATGTGTTAGACTTCCTAATTTGATCAGGCAGTGGTACTCATAACCGTGAGTATTGAGATACTCAAAGTTAACATATGGATGCTTGTTAATCAAACAAGTTCATTGGATGACCTAGTTTTGAGATAATCACATGGATAACTATTTAGTGCCAGTGACATAATCTCAATATAGCAAATGTGCAAGTATCCTTAGACTTGAGATCTCCAAGGTACTTTGTTTGCTAAGCTTTGTACTTTGATTCCAATCTCCGGAGCTCGATCGAGGGCTGCCTATGGAATGGATATTGGGTACATTGTGAGGTTAAACGAAAGTAGTTGAGAGGGTTAATAAAGGATTCACTACTCCTAATATTAGGGGGCAAATATCTCACGGCCACTTGTAGGAATTACTACTCGGAAAGTACTTGGCCAAGGCGATTGTGTATTGGAAACAGTTTCAATTGATACACATCTAGAGTAGTGGGTTCATGGTACAAGTACTATTGTATTCGGGCCAAAATTAATTCTGCAGGGAGTTGGCACTAATTCCGTACTCCAATCCGAATGAGATATTGTATGGTGAAATGAGTTAATTGCACTGAAGTTTGTTATTGACGGGTTCATGTCGAGCCACTTGACTTCCTGGACTCTTGGGTGGTCATGATGTGTTGCTCGATTCTGCTCATGATCTAGGAATATGGGTTTATTAATTGATGAATTAATAAACCAATCCTTATTAGAATTAATAGGATTAATTCTAATTAACTATGGATTATTAATCTCAAAGACGTTTGGATTAATTCATGTTCGCTACCAATTGACTGAGAAACCTAATAGGTCACACATAATAGAGGAATATATACTCAAGATGTTATTTGATAACATAGTAGGGTTAATTGCGAGAAAAAGAAGTTGTTGTGGACAAATTATAATTAGTTAGAATTTGTGGTCCAAGTTGTAAATGTGGAAACATGATGTTTCCAAATTACAATTAGTAAATTCTGATTATTTTAGAATTTTAGATTTTCAGTGAATTTTGGAACATATATTAGATATGCCCGAAACCCTAATCCAAGGGTGATTCACCCAAAAATAGGAGCCAAAAAAAAAAAACAAAAAAAAACAAACAAACAAACGCCTTCTTCTCTCTCTCTCTCTCTCTAGTTTTGCCAAAAATGAAAACAAACCAGATAGGGGCTAAATTATTCATATTTTTCCTAGTTATTTGAGGCTCTTTAGTGATATATTTTGTTGAAAAACTAGTCATATTCCTTCATATTTGAGATTTAACCCTTAGGAAGGTATTTTGGTCATTACTTCAGATTTTTGGGATAAAACGAAGCAAAAATGTCACGAAATAGATTAGAAGCGGCACCGACTGAAACAGAGGAACTGGTGCCGGCCCTGCACTGGTTGCACAAACTTCGAGGCGACAAAAATTTGGTGAAACAGGACGGAACAAAGTGGAACCGGCGCCGGCTCCAGTAGCTAAGGCGGCGCTGGCTGCATTCTGGAATACATTGTGCGGAATTCAAGGAAAAATCGGTGTACAATTAGAGAACCAGAACACAACCGATGCCAACTATACCCTGAAGTTAAGGCAGTGCTAGATTTTTTCTACGCGGTTTTTTGGTAATCTGTGGAGTTTTAGTATCTTCCAACTTCTACTCAGCCAAGAATATTACACCAATGAGTTTAGACACTTCCCAAGCCTATAAATAAATGGAAAACATAAGGGAAAGGAGGAGAATTCATTAATCATCATAGAAAATCACTCAAATCAAAGGAGGAATTCTTCAATTCAAGGAGGGTTGTGCAAGAAGGTCTTCAAAGGAAGAAGAAGGAGGCTTGCCTATAAGTGCTTTCTTTTACTTTGTTTTCTTTTTCTTGAATAATGATGTGTTAATTGTTTTATTATAATTTGACATTGTTTCAGATATTCATCATTTTTAGAGTTGTTTGATTTTTTTGATTAATTGATTGTTATTTTTTGTATTCAATTACTTGTGCTTATTATGAGATTAGTTGGTTGGTTCTCTCCATTAACTTACTGGACCAAGGGGGTTGATGGTAGTTTCAATTTATTAATTTCATATTTTGTTGGCTATTAACTTATTAGACCAAGGGGGTTGATTGCTTAGAACTGCTAATTGAATGTTAATTGATGTCTTCCGAGACCAAGGGAATTTAATTGAGCACTGTGTTTAATGCATCTTTTGGATGAATTAGTTGAGATGAGACCAAGTGATTCTAATTTATCTAGAAGGTAGTGATTCCATGGATTGACCATCGAAGTGAATCTACTTTAATCCTTCATGATGCCAAGAGAATAATTAGTGTTGATAATGGTTGGGTTCTTTAAGATCATGTTTGTCTAAACAATGGTTTGAGTTGCACACTTCTCCATCTTTGACATGTATATATTTTTATTTTTATTTTATTTTATTTTTTTTTTCTTTTTTACTTTATCGAGTCTGTTAAACAATGAAGATAGGTGATTAGTGTATACTTGTTCCTTAAGGATCGACACTCATTTGAACCCTATGCTATGTTAATGATGAGTACTCTTGCTTATATGTATAATTTGGGGTTAACATTTTAATGTAAACTCGATTGGGAATATGCTTATTTTTATATGATTTTTATACCCAAATCCATACGCATCAAGTTTTTGGCGCTGTTGTCGGGGAACAATATCATGAAAGCTTGGATTTTGTTAATTTAAACATGTAAATATGTACAATTGTTCTTTTCGCCAAAAGGTGCTATCTTTTGTATCTTGTGTATCTTGTATACCTTTGTAACCTAACTCTAACTTACTAACTTTGACTATGTTCTATTGACTAACTTTGTATTCTTTTTAATTTTGTAGTAATTATGAATTCTGGTATCTAACTTTCGTCTTGTCTTTGCTAGGTGTTAACCTTAGTACATGATCCAATGACTTGAAGGCGATATAGTAGATTTCATTTTGTTTCAATTTTATTTCTTTCTTCATGAATTATATTGCATTATTCATCATTGCTGCATGTTCATCATTTTTATTTCATTTTTCAAAAAAAAAAAAAACATTAGTGTATTGATGATAGATTGGCAAAATTACAAGCTAATATTGATGTTTTTAGTGAGATGTCATTAGAAGCATTAGTGAATTCTTTTGTTTCCAATACAAATTCATCTGTTCAGTAGCATGAAAAAGTTTCCCAACGATTGTGCGATCAATGGAAACAATTTGTTAAGATTGTTGAGGAGACTCAAGAGTTCATGCTAGCCCGTACAAGTGACCATGGAACAAAAAGAGCAGCTATGAGGGACAATTGCATGATGTGGCAAGAGAGGTATGTGATTCTACTCTATGTGCTCATAATTCTAATATTTCTTCGTCACATGATTTCTTAGGTTCCTCCCACTTCTTGAAGAACAATGGTTCCAATGATGATGTATGGAGTTTAACATGCCTCAAGAAGTTGGATTTATCATTCATTCTAAGAAACCCTTTGAGGATGGTGACAAATTCTACCCTTTACCCCAATCTCAGGGAGGTAACTTGGTATTTGTAGAAGCATTGAAAAGTAAGGATTTCCCAATCCCATCTTTAAGAACTCAAATACTATGTTTAAAGAGGAATTTTACTTGTAAAAAACTTTTTTGAAGGGTTAATTGGTGATTTCAAAGTTGATGCATCCGTTAGATACCCTGTGCACTCATATGTTGAAAAAGATATTTATGTGTCTAAAAGAATGTTAGAGAATGAGGTTTATGTGTTTTGCTTTGCTGAGACAAATTGTTTTCATGAACCTTCCATTTTTCAAAATCCTCCATTCTTTCTACATTCATTATGCCTACTTGGAGCCTTAATCATTTTTCCAAAAGGATTGAAGAGGAAGCATGATGAATGTCAAGAGTTTTTGTTGTATTTTTATTTATTATTTTAGTCTTTTTCTTTAGTTTGTTTTCTTTTATTTAGGTATGTTTTTCTTTTATTATTATTTTCCTTGTGCTTTTATTTGTGTTGTGTTTTATCGGAATAATGTCCTCTTGGACAAGCCCTTCTCTTTACCTCAAGTTTGGATACCTATTGGAGCATTATTGCTCTTGGGAAGTATTACTTAAACTTTCTAACCCATTATTATTTTTAGTCCCTTTGGAGATGCTTTCTTATGTTTATTTGTTGCCAATGAGGACTGTGTCCAACTTAAGTGTGGGGGAGTAATTTGGTGATATACGTTGTCAAAGTTTTTATCAATTTTATTTTTAGCACAATGTTTGGAAAATTGGCGCTACTTCGTCATGGAAGTATTTTCTTTCTTCTCTTTTCCCCTTTTATTTTTGGTCCCTTGGTGATATTTCCTTGTTATTTTTATTTGGCCATTGAGGACAAAATCCAGTTTAAGTGTGAGGGAGTTATTCGATTGAAAAATCTTCTATACATATACCTTATCCTTCTTGTGACGATTGAAAATTCTTCTATGCGTATCCTTTATCCTTCTTGTAAAACCAAAAATTTTCAAAAATTTTCTGATTTTCTTTGAGATTTCAAGCTATATTTTTAATTCATGTTTTTATGATGGATTATAGAGCATATGTTCTAGATCATTTATGGCTTATGCATGACTTTTTGCACTCACTTGGGGATGAAGTAGTTCTTGATCAAATGCTTGCATTGTTCTTAAACCTGGGTTTGTACTAAAATTCATGGAGCATTCTAGAACTTACTTGAATACCTCTCAAGGTGAAATAAGAAAGACAATCATGATTTAACTTAGGGATGACGGTAATAGGCCTTTTTTAGATAGTTTAAGATTTTCAAGCCAACCTATTTTTATATTATCCCTAGTGCCTATTTTGAGCCTAAATTATTGATTTCTTTCCTTAAAACCCATCACAATACTTTGCCCATTGCTTGTTTCTGAGAGTTTGAATAATTTTCCAAATTTTTATGCTCTTGATGGATGAAAGTACATGAAAGAGAATGTTGAGGAAGAATGCTTGAAAAAGATCATGACTTGTTACTTTCAGTCATGTATCAATAGTGAATTGAGCTAGAAAGAGGAGAAAAAGAAAAGAGAGATTGAAAAAAGAAGAAAAGAAACAGCTGCTAGAAAAGATGGAAAGAAAAAAAAATGAGAAAGAAAAGAAAAGCAGCAGTAAGAGTGAAAAGAAGAGAGAAAAGAAAGAAAAGAAAAATTTTTGAAAGGAAAAGAGAGACGAAAGATTACAAAAGGGATGGTGATTGAGCTATCAAAGCTAAATTCATATAAAGTACTTGACACCATTGTTGGAAATTTAAGTGATCTTGTGAACGAAATAAAAAAAGAGTTGATGAGAAAAAAGAAAAGAAAAAGAGAAAAATGCAAGATTTGCTTGAGTGGAGTTGTAATTGCTAAATAAGGTTATGGTTTGATTGATTTCTAGAATAGGAGAGCAAGAAGAGTTGGAAATTATTGATTCATTTGTTTATCCTTTTCTTGTGAACTCTCAGCTTCTTTGCTATTTGATTCTCCTATATCCTTCGTTTGATAAGTGACATTACAAACCTTTAGCCTTACATTACAAGCTTGAAAGTCCTACTTGATCTAAGTAGAATCATGATATGTCTCAGATTAGTGGAGAGAGTGTGTGAAAGGTAAGCCTATGGAATGCATATCATTTTTGAGATAAATTCTTTCCAATAGTTTGAGAATATTGTGAAGTATTGTGATGGTTCTACTAAGTCATTACTCACCTACACAACTCTTGCATTTATTGTGAAAGATGTAGTATCATGTTTTTTATGTTCTTGAATAAAGAAAGCATTGAAAATGTTGTTTTGAAATTGATTGAGTGATTGATAAAACCTTGTGTTTTCCTACTTATTCTTGATACTTTGCTTAAGGACAAGCAAAGAGCTAAGTGTGGGGGAATTGATAGGGGCTAAATTAGGCATATTTTTCCTAGTTATTTGAGGCTCTTTTGTGATACATTTTGATGAAATACTAGTCGTATTCCTTCATATTTGAGATTAAAAAGGTATTTTGGCAATTATTTTAGATTTTTGGGGTAAAACGAAGCAAAAATGTAGCGAAACAAATTAGAGGCACCGCCAGCTGGGACAGAGGAATCGGTGCCGGCCATGCACTGGTTGCACGAACTTTGAGGCAATGAAAAATTAGTAAAACAGGACGGAACAGAGTGGAACCGGCGCCGGCTCTAGTAGCCAAGACGGTGCTGGCTGCATTCTAGAATACATTGTGCGGAATTCAAGGAAAAATTGACAAACAATTGGAGAACCAGAACACAACCGACACCAACTATACCCTGAAGTTAAGGCAGTGCTTGATTTTTTCTGCGCAGTTTTTGGTAATCTGTGGAGTTTTAGTATCTTCCAACTTCTACTCGGCGAAGAACATTACACCAACGAGTTTAGGCACTTCCCAAGCCTATATATAGATGGAAAACACAAGGGAAAGTGAAGAGAATTCATTGATCATCATAGAAAATCACTCAAATCAAAGGAGGAATTCTTTAATTCAAGGAGGGTTGTGCAAGAAGGTCTTCAAATGAAGAAGAAGGAGGCTTGTCTATGAGTGCTTTCTTTTACTTTGTTATCTTTTTCTTGAACAATGATATGTTAATTGTTTTATTATAATTTGACATTGTTTCAGATATTCATCATTTTTAGAGTTGTTTGATCTTTTGATTAATTGATTGTTATTCTTGGTATTCAATTACTTGTGCTTATTATGAAATTAGTTGGTTGGTTCTCTCCATTAACTTACTGGACCAAGGGGGTTGATGGTAGTTTCAATTTATTAATTTCAAATTTTGTTGGCTATTAACTTATTGGACCAAGGGGGTTGATTGCTTAGAACTGCTAATTGAATGTTAATTGATGTCTTCCGAGACCAAGGGTTCATTGATTAAATTCATGTTTTAAATTTTTCGAGACCATGGGAATTTAATTGATCACTGTGTTTAATGCATCTTTTGGATGAATTAGTTGAAATGAGACCAAGTAATTCTAATTTATCTAGAAGGTAGTGATATCATGGATTGACCATCGAAGTGAATCTACTTTAATTCTTCATGATGCCAAGAGAATAATTAGTTATGATAATGGTTGGGTTCTTTAAGATCATGTTTGTCTAAACAATGGTTTAAGTTGCATACTTCTCCATCCTTGACATGTATATATTTTTATTTTTATTTTGTTTTGTTTTATTATTTTTCTTTTTCACTTTATCGAGTCGATTAAACAATGAAGAAAGGTGATTAATGTATACTTGTTCCTTGAGGATCGACACTCGTTTGAACCCTATGCTATGTTAATGATGAGTACACTTACTCATATATGTAATTTGGGGTTAAAATTTTAATGTAAACTTGATTGGGAATATCCTTATTTTTATATGATTTTTATACCTAAATCCATACGCATCAAGCCGTAGCCACCATCTTTCTCTTCTAGCACAGGAAATCTTGGCGCTTAAGTATTCCTCTATGTGGATTACTATTAGATATAATCACACACTGTGATTATAGTGGTTAGACGTCCAACTCTCGTGGAGTTTGCACAAGAGGATTGCTGGATTGTGTCTCGACTTGAAGAAAACCAATTTTGTTCTTTAGACGATCACCCAAAGGTAAAAGCTGTTACCTTTGTTATCATTATGTCTCGTTTTCTACACATAGACGGGTCCTGAGATGGTATCTCGTTTATTTTCTGCTGCGCCGTATAGGATACTAGCCTGAGATGCCTAATACAAAACATTATCATTTTGATAATAGTTTAAGGATTTATCTATTATTAGGATAAATGTTATGTTCAGTTTAATTGTATATTTTATGTGAATGGACATAAACCTATAATTTATTATTCGCAAAAATTTACAAAAATGTTTGGTAGAGGTTCTTTAAGTCTTTTTGCCATTATTTTTTAGGAGAATAGGCTGAGTGGCCTAAATTATGTAGATTAGAAAAGGAACTTGATCATAATATTCACTGCTGAAGAGTACAAGTATATTCTAATAGACCTCTATCCCGAAATTGAGTAAAACTCTATCGTAGAAAAGTGTAAGGCTAAGAAGACATGGAAAAAAGCTTATGAGATAGCTCAATGCAACTTGTTAGCTTCCATGTCAACGTTCTCCAGTTAAGACATGGTAATAAGCCAACTACTTATGACATAGACTGCTCTTTAATGGAGATGTTTGTAGTTAAGAAACGGCCCGCTAAGCAGAAAACTCTTAGAGTAATCATGAACACTAGGATGACTGAGAGAGCTTGTTACACCCCATCTATCTATGTAACTTAAATAGGTTGGGAATGTAGCCCCATCCTTTAATAAGGGATCTTTATAATGGAAAAAAGAGTAAAACTCAAACTTGAAAGGGAAAAGAACTAAAAATTATTACAAGTCTTGAAAAATTTATGCATCATTCCCAAAACAATGGGAGTGTTAAAAATATTTAAAAACTAGACCAACAAGAAATATAGATAAAACAAGTCTTGAACTTGAAGATATAAGGCCACCAAATAAAATAGAACCTGGGTTTTCCTAAAAATCACGAAAATAATAAGTATGCCCCTATATGTGTTAGGCTAAATAAACAATTCATGATTTATGCCAAGAAAAAGTAAAACATTTTTACTTGGCATAATTAAATCAACTAGTATGAGTATTAAGCTTTGAGTAAACATTTCCACAAAACATCATTTCTGAATTTTTCATGTTTTCTACATATGTTAGTAGAGCATTCATATTCCTTTAATTCCAAAATTAGTGATGTAAGGGCACAGAGATAACTCCCATGCTGAGTGAGTAGAACATGTAATCCCAAACTACTAGGTAGGTATACACCGAACTGAGCGAGATACTCCACCTTTTCTCACTCAATCCCAGCACGGTTGTCCCATATCTAACTGTTGCACTACAAGATAAAAGCAATTTAGTGAAGGTCAAATCCATTGCCAATCGAGTTCAACAACGGATTACGACTGTCGTTAAAACAGGCATCACAAATAGCGACGAAATGAAAATCCATCACTAACAATGACATATTTGCGATGGCCATTTAATTGCTAACATTATAATTGAGTTGGCAATTAAAGGTGGTTCCTTACAGATGCAAAAATAAATTATTTAACAAAATTTAATTAATTTACTGACGGCAAAAAAAAAATCTTATTAAAAAAAAATTAATTAGCCACCCAAACCCAGGCTAATTAGCCCGACCTACCTAGCCTAAATTGGACTCTCCAAGAATATTGTGAGATTATGTCGGACGTGGGTTCGACATAGGGCTCGAGCCCACGTCCTTATTGTGGGGGAGCACGTGCTCCACCACTAGGCTATTGATGTTCTTGTGTGTGTTTTTTTTTTTTTTTTTTGCTATATTAGTTGTATGGTATATTTTTTTGTGGATTAGTGATAGATTTGCGACGGATCAGTGATGATCGAATCTGTTGCAAATCAGCGACGGATTAGCGAATACTCGCATACAAAATAAATTAAGTTTAGCATTTTCAAAATTCTATCGCAAAGCCATCACTAATTAGCGATGAATTTGCAACGGCTTATGATTTTTTAATGTTAATTTATAATTAGATGAGACTCTAGCAAATCCATTGCAAATTAGCGACAGTGACAACTTGCGATGTTTAGCATTAATTTATAATTATGTGAGACTGTTGCAATTTGTGACATATTTGAATTTTTCGTTTTAATTTATGATTAGATGAATCTGGTGCTAATCCATCACTAATTAGAGATGCATTTGCGATGAATTTTTATTTCTCTTAGTTTTAATTTATGATTAGATAAATCCATTGCAAATCCATTGTTATTTAGCGACGGATTCATGGACATCGCTAATTAGTGGCAAATTTTTATTTCTTTTAGTTTTAATTTATGATTAGATGAACCTATCGCGCATTCGTCCCTAATTAGCGACGGATTCATAGCTATCACAAATCTGTCACTAATTAGCGAAGCATTAGTAATAGATTCATCTAATCATAAATTAAAATTAAAAGAAATTCAAATCTGTTGTAAACCCATCGCTTCATCTAATCATAAATTAAAACTAAAACTAAAAGAAATTGAAATCCGTTAGCGGTAACTTTGAATTTCATTTAGTTTTAATTTATGATTAGATCAATCCGTCGTAAATCCTTTACTATTTAGCAACAGATAGTTGGAAAATCCAAATAAAATAAATTTATTTTCAAATTTTGTTTTTCTGTCGCAAATTAGTGACGGAGTCTTATGCTGTCATTATTCTATCGCAAATTAGTGATGGTGAAAAATCCATCGCTAATTTCCATCACTAAATTGCATTTTTTTGTGTTGATTCTTCTAGAACACAGTCGCTAACTGAGGACTGGCTCAACACTCCTACATTGACACTTTGGTCAAAAGGAGTTAACTTCCTAGAGATGGCCACCTACTAGAAGACATCCTCAATCCATCCAAGACTAGTTATGGAGGTCTATCCTTCATTTAGTACTCAACATTACCAGTTTTCACATTCATAATGCTCCCACTATAGATCCTACAATGTTAGCTCAATACAATAACTAAACAAAGTTTCTCTCGTTGCACATATTTTCCTAGTAGATATAGTTCTAGGTACAACATTTAGTACCAGCATACATGATAATAGGAGCCACTTACTAAAAAGAGTTATGCTATGATTTTTGAAAATTTACATGCATGAACATGAAAACATAAGTTTAACTGATCAAAATAAGGTTCAAATTAATTACTTGGCTCCTAAGTCAAGTTGATAAATTTATAAAGTTTCTAAGTATAGAAGGTTTCCAAAAATGAAAAGTTTCCGATTATAAAAGATTTCTAAAATTAGAAAGTGTTTAGTTATAAAGAGTTTCTAAAAATAGAACACATGAAGATTTCATGAATGCAAGGAAAAATTTCCTTGGTCAAGTAAGAAGTTGATAATTCAGACTCAAAAGCTTAGTCCTTACCCTTAGCAACATCCAAAGCCCATGAATAAATAATCACAACCACTTCCTAAGTTACCTTAAAATAATTCGAGCTTATATTACTGATATGATCTTAGGGCTGATTCTTGAAGTAATTTCGTGGCTATTTATGTGTGAAAATGCAAGACCCAAATATAGACTCAAAACAGAAATTTTATGTAGAAAACAAACACCCAACTCAAAATGTAAAAATCCTAGGCCAAAATAAAGATCTTAGAACTCAAGAACAATGAACCAAGTCATTTAAATCACAACCAAAGACTCTTGATTCAACAAAAAAACAAAAACACTTTGAAGAAGAGATTTAGGCAACCAATTTGACCTCCAATAAGAACCATAGATTATCAAGAATCTAAGACCCAACTTAGCAAGCTAATTAATCTATCCTAAAGAATTTATAGACTCAATATATAGGGCAAGACTAGACTCTAAGAATGGTCTTGATAATTACGGGAAGTATCTAAGAGAAATCACCTCTCTCAAGGGACTTAGTTAACAATGAAATAAAAGGGGTATATATAGAGCCCCAACCCTAAGCTACTTAAAGATTGCATACTTAGTCAAATAGAGGCTTAAAATCAAATTTTTTAGCCTCAATATACATTATAATCTATAGGAAATTAAAAAGAAACTAGAACTAACTTAAACCAAACATTGTAGTGCTTTCAATGGTGTTGGACGGCCATGCCACAGATGGACAACTCAAAAATGGCCGTGTATGGCTAAAATGCATGGCTATGCCAAAATTACTAGGAGAAAATTCTTCTACGATTTACACGGGTGGGTGTTTGCCCATGCACTCTAGCTGTGCAACTTCTATTTCTGCACTCGAATTTGATCCCCTTGATGTCCTCCTTATTGTATTGGATGTCCTTAGCCCTCTATATAAGTTGTGGGATATTTTAAACTCCTATTGGCCTTCTTTTTAGCATCTATCTCTTGACAATCCTCTTAGTTCTTGGCTTGGGTGCTTAGTTTGATTCATTCTCCATTGAAAACCTCCATGATTTGAATTTTTCCAAGGCTTTATGGAATGTGGTTTGAATCTCCATCCCCTTTTTTAACTTTGGCATGTTGTTTGGATGGATTCCTATTATTTCTTCCTTCTTTATGTGCATTTATATTCGAATGAGCACCTATATAAGATCTCAAAGAAGAATTTTTATTGTGAAAACAAAATATTAGCTCATGTTCTCCAATATAAATCACATTTTCCCCTCATCTTCATTCATTCATTTTTTTTTTTTTTTTGAATTTCCTCCCTTATTACTTTCATTTTTCAAGCATAAGAGTATTTCTCTTATTTTATCCTCATCTTCCCCTTTCTTTTCATTCTCCTGATTGGCTCTTTCTTAACTTGAAGTCCCCTTTTACATCTTTTCCTTTCCATCATCATTTTTCCTCTTACCTTCTTTCTTTTAGAAATTCTCTTCAGGCTCTCCTTTTTTTCTTTCTTGTTTTTACTTCTTTTTGAACTCTTTTCTCTTGTTATCTTCTTCTTTTATAGGATTTTGATCTTTAAGAACCTGACTAAGGATAACGAAAGTAGGTTAATCATTTTTCTATCTTTCACCAAGGTGTATTTTTTCTTCCTCCCCTTATGGAAAACATCTCTATCAAACATCCATGGCATTCCTAACAAAATACACCCCACTTGGATTAGAAACACATCACATAGCACTTTATCTTATAGGCCCCCATATCGAACTTAATCTTAACTTTTTTGTTTACTTCCACTTCACCACAATCACTCAACCAATGGAGTTTGTATAGTTTAGGATGTCTTATAATGTTTAATCTCAAGTCCTCTACTAAGGTGGCACTTATTAGGTTGGTGCAACTTCCTCTATCTATGATCACACTACAAGACTTTTGTTGTACTAGGTATCTTGTGTAAAAGACATTACTCCTTTGTGAATTATCTTTATTGTCAACAACATTTACACCCTTCAATATTTGTGGTGACTTTCAATATTTGTTTTGGTGTCCCTTTTTATTTTTTATTTATTTATTTATTTTTTTGTGCTTGGTGAATGATGAAATATAGGATTGGTATATATGGTCTTTTTAGGATAAGTCTTTCTTGCACCCTTCAATTTTTTGCTCCTACGCCTTCCTTTACCTAACTTTTTACCCTTCATTCCTCTTCTTTTCAATGTAATTTTTGGATAGCCCCCTATAGAATGTTCTTCATATCCATTCATTGGTTGTTCATATAATAGAGGTGAAGGTTTGTACTCATTTCTCATCTAAAGGCTATCTCTCATTTTAGTGTCTGGTGGGGTTTGGCATTGGTTAGATTTCAATCCCATAATGTCCTTCTTCATGTTATCCATTTTTAATTTGAATGTTTCAAAGGTAGCTTGGATATGAAATAAATTTTGAGACATTGCATTAGAAATTTCAAGGGCTCTCACTTGAAAAATATGAATAAAAGTAGAAAGTAATTACTCACAATCACTCCCTCGCATGTATCCACTCAAGAATTGTCACTCAATCCTCCTATTTAACTCTCCTTTAGCTTTTAATAACAACAACCTCACCCTCTTGCCTTTTTCAAACACTCAATTTCCTCAATGAGTTCTGTCTACAAAAATCCCCCCAATTGCTTAGGAATTAGTCTAAACTTTGCCAAGTCTACTAATCCTCTAATGACAACCAACTATACTTAGGTGGAAAGGAAACACATCTACGGGAAGAAAGGAAATGTAGTTGGATCAATTGGTTCTACACCCAAAGCTAAACCCAGAGGGAAGTGCTTTAAGTGTGACAAGAAGGGCCATTGGAAAAAGTAATGCTCAGATTTCTTAGCCAAGAACACAAGTACAATTCTTTTATTAGTAATGATTGGATCTTTATCCACTTGGATTATAGATTCCGAAACCACTAACCATATCTGTAACTCCTTGTAAGAATAAAGGAAGATGGGTAAACTTAGCAAGGGAGAGCATGCACTTGAAGTTGACAATAGAGCCAAAATAAGGGCAAAAGCAATGGTAGAGTTATTTTTGTGTTTTGATTTGAATAGCATTTTTATTTTAAAAGATGTTTTAGCTATTCCAGTTTTTAAACAAAATTTAATTTGTCACTAAATTGATGGATCATAGTTATTCTGTTTTTTTTTTTTTTTCTATTCTGGTATTACAATTAGTTAAAATGGAAATTTAATTTGTTCTAAAAATATATGTATAAACTTTTTTTCATTTAAATTCTCTAAGTAATCAAATCAATAACATGGAAATTGAGCCAACTAATACGATAAGAAAGACCATGACTAATAAATTGTATATATGGCACCTAAAATTAGGACATATTGTGAAACCCCAGTCGAAACCAACCATAGAGTAAGGGGGTTGGGATGCATATCATATTTTATTTCATTGTTAAATATATTCTCATATGAATTTTTATGTGTTCTGGATTCGAGTTTTATTGCCTTGAAGTCTTGTTGGTGAGTATTGTGTGAGAGGGGCAAAATGGTAATTTTTACCCGGGGTGAAAATAGAGAGATAGCCTGTGGATTGAATAGGAAATAATTTTTCTAGTAGAAATAGCAACAAGAGTTGTTGTGGTTTAGTGGTTAGAGCTTTGGAATAGATTATTGAGGTCTTGGGTTCAAAGTCCATCATAGAAGCTTTAGCTTTAGTAAATTTTATTTTGCTTGGGAAAGTATGGTTTCGGCCTTAAGGGCCTAGATTAATGTGGTGATGATGTTCTAGGAGAGACATGATAAAAGTAACCTCATTCCACTCCTTTTACTCTTCTCGAAATTCTTATAGGGAAAATCATTTTTCCTTTATCTTTAGTTTTCCTTAGTTTCAACTCATTGGTTTGATCAAGATGTTCTAGCCTTTTTCTTTCCAGAAAATTCAGTAAAGTACTGAGGTCTTTTAGGATCGAAATGTCTTGGTAAAAGACTCCTTATGGTCTGAAAAATATGGAAGAGTTGTGAGGAATTTCAAGAGGAAAAATCCCCCTAGTAAGCTTGCTGATATTTTCCTCTAGCTTAGTTCATCTTTCTTCATAGAATGAGCTGGAATTTTCCAGCTTGTTGAACCTTCAAAGGGTCGAAATTTTTAGCTAACATTCCCTCCAAAATGCTACCAGAAAAATGGTCTTTAGGATCAGTTTGAAACATGAAAGTTTTTGTCCTATTTCAGACTGCACATGCTGGAGCAAAATAAGAAAAAATTCATGTACGAAAATCAGCTTTGAGAGCTCCAAACCAAGCTGTTTTCTCCCAGATTTTGTGCAGCACCTTAGCCATGTTTTTCCTCCATAAAGAAGGCTGGAAACCAGCCTTGAATACCCCTGAAATCCCCTTCAAAAATCGCTGCAAAATGGCTTTGAATAGCAGACGAAAATCTACCAGAAAAATCACTGTGCAGCAAAATTTCTGTGCAGATTTTTGTCCAGCTTGTTTCCTATCTCTCTTCCAGCCAAAACACCAACCTTAAACTGTCAAAACCTTCCTTAAACCTCCATAAACAGAGCTCCATTGATCCCCTTGAACTTCTGCACGAAATTCCATTAATGGTTGTCCAAAAATCTCTGAAACAAATCCCTGCAATTTAGCTTGATTGGTTTCCAAAATTTCAGCCATCTTATTTAGTAACCTTCCATAATATTTTGCTCAATGGACCATACTTCTTCTTCATCATTGTACACCCTACTTTCGGCCACCATAAGCCTCCATAATTCAGCATTAATCCCAGAAATTCTGCTCAGACAATCAGCCATGGCAGATTTCCAAAAGCTGTCCAACAATCAAGATATTCTTGGAATATTTAGTTTCCAAATTCACTTCCTAAAAATATTATTCAAAGATTGTAACAACTAACCTTTCCTTTTCCCTTCCAAGTCAGAGAATCAACCTCCTAAACCCTACAGAAATTCGTCCACCCATATCTCTCACAAAAATTCAGCAGCTGCGCATTACCATCTCTCGATTTTCTTCAACCTTTAAGAACACACACTACACCAAGAACACCTACTACTTCCTTTCACCTAATACCTCTCCAAATCACTTCAAACTACCTCTAAAAATTCCAGATTTCATCTATTCATTGCTGTGAGTCCATCCGTACCATTTTTAACATCAAACTCCAAAATACAACTAGCACTTTTGGATCAAAAACCAGAAATTTCTATTAAGGTTAAGGACACCTTCAAGGTAAATTTATTCTAACAACTTCATCTTTTCCAATCTTGATCTCTAATGAGAACCTATGCGAATAAACATACTAATGATTTCTTTTTCTCTTTCTCTCTCTCTCTCTCTCTCATGGCCAAAAATTCCCCTCTCTTGGCCGAATGACTTTTTCTCCCATGAACATGTTTTCGCCATCTCCCATGGACAAAGTTAGACATCTAGGAGTTGAGATCTATTCTAAACTCCTTCAAAGCATTCGTTGATCAAGTAAGTACCTTCAATCTTCCTTTTTAAACTCTAGATTCATGTCTCTAGACTGATGATGATAGTAGGTGGATGGCGATAGGATTTAAGTATATATATTGTTGAGATTGAAGCATGAATATATGTATGATTGTGAAGGAGATGGGATTTATGCATGGAAGGTTTATCTTGGATGATTATATGATGATTTGAGGTTGATGCACGTCATATGTAGTATTTGTGATGAAGTATGCTAGAGATTATGTCACCTTTGTTGAATAGGATTTATATTCATGTTGGATTATTGAAGCCATGATCATATTTATGCTAGTAAGGGTTAGATCATATTTTGATAAATTGAGATCTATGCTTGTATGCATGATTCGGATGATTTGATTAATTGAAGGGTTGTATATGTTCATGATTGTGGTTAGCTATAGGAATATGATCATGATCTAGTTGTCCCTAAGCTAAATTTTATTTCATCAATAAAATATTTAATAATATGATTTTCTAGTAAAATTTTGAAAACCATGGGAAAATGTAGATTTGGTCTTTTATATAAAATAGTGATATGTTAGTCAAATAAATAATATTTTTTGCTAGAAAAATAAAATATATATATTATAATATCAAATAAAGCCTTTTGTGAAAATAATCATAATAGGTAAAATATTTATTATTAAAATTTAATTATTATCTTTTAATCAAACCTATTAAAATTTATTTATTATTTTTCAAGCAAGACTCATTAAAATTTATTTTCAACTAATTTTAACTATCAATTATTTTCTAGTAATTAATTATTAATAAATTATTATTTTACCTAATACCACCTTGGACCCTTTTTCAAATAGACCATAATTTATTTTTAGCAAGATTTAAACCTTCAACTTTTTGTACCTATTTCCCAAACTCAAGTTATTTTAATATCAAACTAGAATTATTTTATAAACCCTTTTATTTATTATTGAGCCTTAAAGCTTGGGACGCTAGGGATATGACTGTAGTGAATTGAGTTGATTTAAAATTGAGGAAGTGGATTGGGGCTTGAATCTGATTAAGATTTGTATTTGCCCATGTGGGGTTAGGTCAGCTGTTCGAGACCTTGTTGTTGTGAGCAAGAATCAGGTAAGCTCATGCATAAAACCTGTTTGATGAAAAATGATTTTTTTTTATGGCAAGCCAAATGTAGAGTGCATGGTCACTCATTTCTGTAAAGGCAATTGAGGATTATTTCCATTCTCATTTCAGACAAATAAATTATTTGCAAATCGATGGGCGGTTTTACTCAAAACCTAAAACTCTTTCTAAAACCAGCTTTGCCCCAGACTTTGGAAAACCTTAATTGCCATTTTCAAGTGGAACTATGTTTTGTTCATTTTCTCCCCAAGTGGGATATGTTACGTTGAGTACTCAACAGGGGTAGGCTAGTAGTACTAGGTTTGAAGAGCAAGAGTGAGTCTTCTGGCAGGAGGCCACCTCCAGAAGATAAGCTGAACTTAGAAAAACGTCAGTACTACTTAGTCAGGCCGGTCTGGGCTAGCAGTTTGTTTTTATTTCAGTCAAGTGACTGTGTTTTGTTGGAATGGACACCCGGTTGTTGTTTGGGTATAGAGAAGGAGGAGTATCTTGCCCGGTAGGCCGATCACCTACCTTTTGTCAGTCTGCACAAAGTGTTAGGCATTCTGACCGGTTATGGGGCCCAACGTGTGGTAACCCATAATCCTTTCTTTCGAGTGGTTGATCTTATAAATTATGTACGGCTAGATAAGCCAAAACGCCACTCTTATTTTTGAACATCATTCATTGTTTGGCAGTATTTCTTTTGTCAGTCTACATAAAGTGTGGCATTCTGACCATTGTATGGTTATGGGGCCCAACGTGTGGTAACCCATGACCACCTTTATGAGTGGTTGATTTTATTGTGCACTTGTATGGTTTCAAAAAGAGGAAAACACCACTCTTGCTTTTGACTAATATTTATTGCTTGCCAATATTTCTCTTATAAAGATTTCACACTTTGCATCCACGAACTGTTTTCACTGAACACCCAAAGCACGCACGGACTTACTGAGATTTCTGTCTCATCACCCTTTTTACCATGATTTCAGGCCGATCCTGCTGTCGGGATGAGTAGCTAGTGTTATCTGTCTTGGAAGAGAATGTATCTTTTGATTTTATGTATTGCTTTGGGGAGACGAGAGTGGATAATTTTATTTATGGATTTTTTCCTTTTGGAAATTTCGTGGATTTATTCTTGGGTTGTAATAAATCTTAAGTTGAAGTATTATTTTTATTATTTTTATTCCGCTATTTTATTTGTGCGACCTCGTTATAAAGACCGCTTGTCCTTTGGACGGGGCGACATCCCCGGCCCCGGCGGGCCTAGGTAGTGGGGTTTTACAAGTGGTATCAGAGACTGGTTTAGGCAATTATTCATAGTATATGTTCTCTTTATTTAAGTTTAAATCTTTATTTAACCTATCTTGTTGATGCCGTAGGATTGTTAGAATGCTTAGGACCATGGGGAAGGGCAGCAGTGGCACCCGCCTATCCCTATATACCCGAAGGACCTTCCAGTTCCCCGACCTGCCCCTCAGCCAGTTGTTCCTATGGAGGATAGCAGTGATGATGAGGTCCAGATCCTTAAGCCACCCCCAATCCTGGTAATAGACATAAGTTCTGACAGTGAAGATGAGGAGATAGCCGTAGAGCATGTTCCCCACCCTCCTAGTCCCATAGTGGATTTATCGATAAATAGTGATGACCCAAGAGAGATAGATTAAGAGTCTCCACGTAGGCCTTCCTTCGTTCCTTCCTTCATTTCTCCTCCCCCACCGAATCGAGCCCGGAGAGAGTTCTAAGCACCCCGGGAAGGAGCCCATGGAGGGGTTTGCTAGCAGGATTGGGTAGATTTCTCTAAGAACTCTGGGGAATGGTTATATAAGGTCAACTTTGAAGATTCTGATGAGGACTGTAGATGCTAAGAGCTGATATGATCAGGATGCTTATTTATTGCTTTCTGTAAACTTCTGTGTTAAGGAATTTCCTTTCTATTTACTGCTTTCATTTCAAAAATTATGTAAATAGGAGTACCTAGAGTACTCTAAGATTTGAGGGAAAAAAAAATTATGCCATTCTTTTTACAAAAACCTGCATGTGATTTTCTTTTACATAAACATGAATGTGAATGCATGCTCAAAATTTTTTTAACTTAAATGCATACATTCATCATCTGGGTATGGTTTAGAATGGCACCTAAGCGCCGTGTAGCTTCAACAAGCAGAATGGTTCCAGGAGCCGATCAAATGGTACTGGAAGTCGAGACAGCCCAGATTCAACCACCCAACCGGGGTGAAGGGAGTGGTCCGAATATGGGATCAGGGTCTAAAGTTCCAATGGATGTGTCATTGGGCCAGGCATGCAGTAAGAAGGCCGGAATTCTGCAGACTCTGACCAAGCGAAGGTACCCTAAGCAAGAAGACGAGTTCCAGACCTTAAAGCAGGGGAATATAACAGTAACTCAATATGCTACTCGACTCACTCGCTTATCCAAGTACTATCAACGGCTAATAGATTCAGAGCAAAATCGTACTTGGAAGTTCATGAAGGGATTGAGACAGGAACTTAGAAGGGTATTGGCACCATTACCATCAACGACTTATGTTGTAGCGGTGGAAGCCACAACTCGTACCGAGAATGAGGATAAAGGTAGAGCAGATAGCAAAGCATCGAACTTATCTGAGTGTGTTACTCCTAAGAGGCTGTAGGGCAGCAACATAAAAATAAAGGAAAACAAGCACGGACCGCGCTAGCTGTGGCCACTGCAAATGCAGTAACCTGCCATCACTGTGGCAGGAGGGGGCACGAGATGAAGGATTGCTGGTCTAAGAAGAAGAACCGAAAATGCTATATTTGCAGGGACCCTTCGCATATGAGGAATAACTGTCCAAAAATTGGAAGTACCAACCAAGGAAACCCAACAATGCTTGCTCGCTTGGCCAGTCGAGCCGACATTGGTGGAGCCGCAAAAAGTGAGGATAGGAATCTCAGGTGAATGCCGGAGACCACATGCAGACATACTAGAAGTAGATGCAGCAATAAGAGAAAGTAAGCCTGCTATTATGAAGACATTATGATTTATTCTAATCCTGCGCATCGCTATAACAAATTGGATTGGCCATGTTAATGGGAATGTGATGGATCGAAATTGCCGTACCCGATGGTCAAGGTTCAGTGAGAGCATCATGGCACGCAGAATGCCGCATGGGAATCAGAAGAGTGGGTTAAGCGGATGTATTCCGATCCGAAATAGAAGTATGCATGAATTTCGGGGCGAAATTCTTCTAAGGAGGGGAGGATATGAAACCCCAGTCGAAACCAACCTTAGAGTAAGGGGGTTGGGATGCATACCATATTTTATTTCATGATTAAATATATTCTCATATGAATTTTTATGTGTTCTGGATTCGAGTTTTATTGCCTTGAAGTCTTGTTGGTGAGTATTGTGTGAGAGGGGCAAAATAGTAATTTTTACCCGGGGTGAAAATAGGGAGATAGCCTGTGGATTGAATAGGAAATAATTTTTCTAGTAGAAATAGCAATGAGAGTTGTTGTGGTTTAGTGGTTAGAGCTTTGGAATAGATTATTGAGATCTTGGGTTCAAAGTCCATCATAGAAGCTTTAGCTTTAGTAAATTTTATTTTGCTTGGGAAAGTATGGTTTCGGCCTTAAGGGCCTAGATTAATGTGGTGATGATGTTCTAGGAGAGACATGATAAAAGTAACCTCTTTCCACTCCTTTTACTCTTCTCGAAATTCTTATAGGGAAAATCATTTTTCCTTGATCTTTAGTTTTCCTTAGTTTCAACTCATTGGTTTGATCAAGATGTTCTAGCCTTTTTCTTTCCAGAAAATTCCGTAAAGTACTGAGGTCTTTTAGGATCGAAATGTCTTGGTAAAAGACTCCTTATGGTCTGAAAAATATGGAAGAGTTGTGAGGAATTTCAAGAGGAAAAATCCCCCTAGTAAGCTTGCTGAAATTTTCCTCTAGCTTAGTTCATCTTTCTTCATAGAATGAGCTGGAATTTTCCAGCTTGTTGTACCTTCAAAGGGTCGAAATTTTTAGCTAACATTCCCTCCAAAATGCTACCAGAAAAATGGTCTTTAGGATCAGTTTGAAACATGAAAGTTTTTGTCCTATTTCGGACTGCACAAGCTGGAGCAAAATAAGAAAAAATTCTTGTACGAAAATCAGCTTTGAGAGCTCCAAACCAAGCTGTTTTCTCCCAGATTTTGTGCAGCGCCTTATCCATGTTTTTCCTCCATAAAGAAGGCTGGAAACCAGCCTTGAATACCCCTGAAATCCCCTTCAAAAATCGCTGCAAAATGGCTTTGAATAGCAGACGAAAATCACTGTGCAGCGAAATTTCTGTGCAGATTTTTGTCCAGCTTGTTTCCTATCTCTCTTCCAGCCAAAACACCAACCTTAAGCTGTCAAAACCTTCCTTAAACCTCCATAAACAGAGCTCCATTGATCCCCTTGAAATTCTGCATGAAATTCCATTAATGGCTGTCCAAAAATCTCTGAAACAAATCCCTGCAATTTAGCTTGATTGGTTTCCAAAATTTCAGCCATCTTATTTAGTAACCTTCCATAATATTTTGCTCAATGGACCATACTTCTTCTTCATCATTGTACACCCTACTTTCGGCCACCATAAGCCTCCATAATTCAGCATTAATCCCACGAAATTTTTCTCAAACAATCAGCCATGGCAGATTTCCAAAAGCTGTCCAACAATCAAGATATTCTTGGAATATTTAGTTTCCAAATTCACTTCCTAAAAATATTCTTCAAAGATTGTAACAACTAACCTTTCCTTTTCCCTTCCAAATCAGAGAATCAACCTCCTAAACCCTACAGAAATTCGTCCACCCATATCTCTCACAAAAATTCAGCAGCTGCGCATTACCATCTCTCGATTTTCTTCAACCTTCAAGAACACACACTACACCAAGAACACCTACTACTTCCTTTCACCTAATACCTTTCCAAATCACTTCAAACTACCTCTAAAAATTCCAGATTTCATCTATTCATTGCTGTGAGTCCATCCGTACCATTTTTAACATCAAACTCCAAAATACAACTAGCACTTTTGGATCAAAAACCAGAAATTTCTGTTAAGGTCAAGGACACCTTCAAGGTAAATTTATTCTAACAACTTTATCTTCTCCAATCTTGATCTCTAATGAGAACCTATGCGAATAAACATACTAATGATTTCTTTTTCTCTTTCTCTCTCTCTCTCTCTCTCATGGCCAAAAATTCCCCTCTCTTGGCCGAATGACTTTTTCTCCCATGAACATGTTTTCGCCATCTCCCATGGACAAAGTTAGACATCTAGGAGTTGAGATCTATTCTAAACTCCTTCAACGCATTCGTTGATCAAGTAAGTACCTTCAATCTTCCTTTTTAAACTCTAGATTCGTGTCTCCAGAATGATGATGATAGTAGGTGGATGGCGATAGGATTTAAGTATATATATATTGTTGAGATTGAAGCATGAATATATGTATGATTGTGAAGGAGATGGGATTTATGCATGGAAGGTTTATCTTGGATGATTATATGATGATTTGAGGTTAATGCACATCATATGTAGTATTTGTGATGAAGTATGCTAGAGATTATGTCACCTTTGGTGAATAGGATTTATATTCATGTTGGATTATTGAAGCCATGATCATATTTATGCTAGTAAGGGTTAGATCATATTTTGATAAATTAAGATCTATGCTTGTATGCATGATTCGGATGATTTGATTAATTGAAGGGTTGGAAATGTTCATGATTGTGGTTAGCTATAGGAATATGATCATGATCTAGTTGTCCCTAACTAAATTTTATTTCATTAATAAAATATTTAATAATATGATTTTTCTAGTAAAATTTTGAAAACCATGGGAAAATGTAGATTTGGTCTTTTATATAAAATAGTGATATGTTAGTCAAATAAATAATATTTTTTGCTAGAAAAATAAAAAATGTGTATATTATAATATCAAATAAAGCCTTTTGTGAAAATAATCATAATAGGTAAAATATTTATTATTAAAATTTAATTATTATCTTTTAATCAAACCTATTAAAATTTATTTATTATTTTTCAAGCAAGACTCATTAAAATTTATTTTCAACTAATTTTAACTATCAATTATTTTCTAGTAATTAATTATTAATAAATTATTATTTTACCTAATACCACCTTGGACCCTTTTTTCAAATAGACCATAATTTATTTTTAGCAAGATTTAAACCTTCAACTTTTTGTACCTATTTCCCAAACTCAAGTTATTTTAATATCAAACTAGAATTATTTTATAAACCCTTTTATTTATTATTGAGCATTAAAGCTTGGGACGCTAGGGATATGACTGTAGTGAATTGAGTTGATTTAAAATTGAGGAAGTGGATTGGGGCTTGAATCTGATTAAGATTTGTATTTGCCCATGTGGGGTTAGGTCAGCTGTTCGAGACCTTGTTGTTGTGAGCAAGAATCAGGTAAGCTCATGCATAAAACCTGTTTGATGAAAAATGATTTTTTTTTATGGCAAGCCAAATGTAGAGTGCATGGTCACTCATTTCTGTAAAGGCAATTGAAGATTATTTCCATTCTCATTTCAGACAAATAAATTATTTGCAAATCGATGGGCGGTTTTACTCAAAACCTAAAACTCTTTCTAAAACCAGTTTTGCCCCAGACTTTGGAAAACCTTAATTGCCATTTTCAAGTGGAACTGCGTTTTGTTCATTTTCTCCCCAAGTGGGATATGTTACGTTGAGTACTCAACAGGGGTAGGCTAGTAGTACTAGTTTTGAAGAGCAAGAGTGAGTCTTCTAGCAAGAGGCCACCTCCAGAAGATAAGCTCAACTTAGAGAAACGTCAGTACTACTTAGTCAGGCCGGTCCGGGCTAGCAGTTTGTTTTTATTTCAGTCAAGTGACTGTGTTTTGCCGGAATGGACACCCGGTTGTTGTTTGGGTATAGAGAAGGAGGAGTATCTTACCCGGTAGGCCGATCACCTACCTTTTGTCAGTCTGCACAAAATGTTAGGCATTCTAACCGGTTATGGGGCCCAACGTGTGGTAACCCATAATCCTTTCTTTCGAGTGGTTGATCCTATAAATTATGTACAGCTAGATAAGCCAAAATGCCACTCTTATTTTTGAACATCATTCATTGTTTGGTAGTATTTCTTTTGTCAGTCTGCACAAAGTGTGGCATTCTGACCATTGTATGGTTATGGGGCCTAACGTGTGGTAACCCATGACCACCTTTATGAGTGGTTGATTTTATTGTGCACTTTTATGGTTTCAAAAAAAGGAAAACACCACTCTTGCTTTTGACTAATATTTATTGCTTGCCAATATTTCTCTTATAAAGATTTCACACTTTGCATCCACGAACTGTTTTCACTGAACACCCAAAGCACACACGGACTTACTGAGATTTCTGTCTCATCACCCTTTTTACCATGATTTCAGGCCGATCCTGCTGTCGGGATGAGTAGCTAGTGTTATCTGCCTTGGAAGAGAATGTGTCTTTTGATTTTATGTATTGTTTTTGGGGAGACGAGAGTGGATAATTTTATTTATGGATTTTTTTCCTTTTGGAAATTCGTGGATTTATTCTTGGGTTGTAATAAATCTTAAGTTGAAGTATTATTTTTATTATTTTTATTCCTCTTTTTTATTTGTGTGACCTCGTTATAAAGACCCCTTGTCCTTTGGACGGGGCGACATCCCCGGCCCCAACGGGCCTAGGTAGCGGGGTTTTACACATATTAATTCTAATTGAATTCCGAGGTTCATCTACGATGGGCCGTTAGGCACATTGAGATTGGAAAATGATATACATCATCATAGGCATGAAGGTCAATTCCAAGAAGGGGGAAAAAAGACTAAATCACAACTCATGGCTCCTTAGGTGAGATTAATTTTTAAGAGAATTCAAGAGAAAAGTCAAGCCAACAAACTAAGAGTCAAGAGACTTATGAAGAGATGGATGGTGAAAGGAAGCTTAAAAGAACCTCAAAGTGATCCCCAATTCAAATGGAAGGCCAAGGGCATTACAAAGCAAAGATGATCATGAAAATCGTGTTTGGAGTGTAGGAACAGGGGTTGCACAATTTGAATGCGCAGGTATGCACCAAGCATTACAATTTGCAAAAATCCAAAACTCTCTATGAAGTTGGGTGCATGGCTAGTTGCATGGCAGCGCACTGACCTGTGCCTTTTGCAGAAGGTTGCGCACAGCCAGATGTATAGCCATGTAGCTGCTCATGCACAAGTCCTGACACTGGCATGGCTATGCACATTATTGGCATGGCTATGTAACATCACAAAAGGCAATGTAATATTTGTTTTAGCTTTGTTTTAGTTCTTTTGCATTTGGTATAATCTATTTTTCTAATCTCGCATGCTAGATTTTCTAGTGTTCTTGTTAGGTTTGAGTTTAAATGCCTTCAAATTTCCATCCTTATTGTTCTAATCTCTTGTTAGATTATAGTGTTGAAGTATCTTTAAAGTAGACTAGATTCACTAAATCTCAAGCAGGTTAGTTGAATTTTTATACATAGTTTATTTTTTGTATGAATTTGGAAGAGAGTTGGATAACCACCTTTTATATAACTTGTCCTTAAAATCAAGACGCTTCTATTCTTGTATCACTCAGTATGGATTAAGCTTAATGGAAAGATGACCAAAAGGTTTGTCAACTAAAGTTGGATAATGATGTATGTGGTCAAATGACTATACTAGTTAGAGGTGGATACAAGTATTTTATCATATTTACTAATGATTTCTTATGCTGTGGATATGTTTACTTGATAAACGTAAGTCAGACTCTTTTGAGAAATTTAAAAAGTCTAAAGTTAAAGTGGAGCAATTATGTGTGTTTTTTAGTGTAGAAAATATTACCAACAAAGTCCATAATCAATCATATTTTATTTAAAATATTAAAAAATCAAATCGCATATTTGGGCAAGTATGCCTATCATGTAGTATAGGGTATACAAAGTATTGAATTCACAAGAATTGGCAAGTACCGTACTTTACTCTGATCTCATTCTTTATCTAACAAATTAAAAAAAAAATTACAGTAAATAAAACTACTAAAGTAGAAAACATATCAAATTCACACAAAAAAAGTCACAAGGGTAATCAAAAAGCAAGAACAAGGAGAAAGGCTATGTAAAGAAGAAATCCCCCCATCCCAATCTATATCAAGAAAGGAAACACCCTTAAACCTATCAATTCCAATTCAAGCACCAGTAAGATTTCAATTGTAAATATCACTCTTTCTCAAGTTATGAAATTCATATTTCTAGCAAACCAATGGGTATCTCTACCTTAGTAATTCAATCAAGATATCAATAAGATCAACATTCACAATTAAATATAGAAGTAGTAATACCCCTAGCTATAAGTAATACCCATAAACCCAGAGATAAACTTGAAAGAAATGAAAAACCGTATCTTTTGGTGTAAAACCCCAGTTAAAAATACCCTTAGACCTTATAGGAAAAGAGGTTCACTACATGGCATTATAATTGTGCATGAAATGATTTAAAGCATTTATATGAGTATGTCTGAATTTTTGTTTGTTCATTTGTTGAGTTATAGGAATATTTGATTATGTTATATGATCTTTATTTTGTTGAATAGAATTTAATGGAGGGAGATGTGATTTGTTGGTTAAGAATAAAAGGGATTTATTGAGGGAAATATATACAAGAGTGGTTGTGGCTTGGTGGTAAAAGCTTAGTGATTATCTCTTGGTGACTCGAATTCGAATCTCAGCTTAAGAAAGTCCTTCCTTTATGTCTTCCTTATTTTTTTCTTTTCTTCTTCACTCTTGGCCAAAATTTCATGTTAGCCACCACCTTTGAGTTTATCTCCTAAGATTTAGGAGAGTATTTATCTTGGAATTAAATTGATAAAACTACAAAAAAATTATCCTTTACTTTTGAAGTTATAAATATCTTCTAAATATAGGTATTATCTACACAAGAAAAATGTTTGGCATTTATAATCTGATTTGTAGAAACTATATATATAACATTTAACTTCTTATTACTTGGATTTTGAAAGAAAGGAAGCTGGAATAAAATTCTAGCCGGTCCTTACTGTTAATGTTGTGCCCTAAAAGCAATCACCTGTACATTGTATATGACATATTTTATTTTAATAAAAGACATTATTTATCTAACAATTTCTTTTGTTTACTTTAAGTAATATAACTGTTCGATAAAGTCCCTGGTACAACACTGTGTTAAGGAAATATGATAGAGATTATGATATGAGATTCCTACTATACTGGATGATGCTAGTACTTAAATAGTCCCTAGTTATAGTATTAATAAGACAGAACATCATTAATGTGTTAAGACAATCATGTGTTAGACTTCCTGATTTGATCAGGCGGTGGTTCTCATATCCGTGAGTATTGAGATACTCAAAGTTAACACATGGATGCTTGTTAATAGAACAAGTTTATTGGATGACCTAGCATTGAGATAATCACATGGATAACTATTTAGTGCCAGTGATATAATATCAATATAGCAAACGTGTAAGTATCCTTAGACTTGAGATCTCCAAGGTACTTTGTTTGCTGAGTTTTATACTTTGATTCCAATCTCCGGAGCTCAATCGAGGGCCGCCTATGGGATGGATATTGGGTAAATTGTGAGGTAAACGAAAGTAGTTGAGATGGTCACTAAAGGATTCACTACTCCTAATAGTAGGGGCAAATATCTCACGGCCACTTATAGGAATTACTACTGGAAAGTCCTTAGCCAAGGCGATTGTGTATTGGAAACAGTTCCAATTGATACACATCTAGAGTAGTGGGTTCGTAGTAAAAGTACTATTGTATTCGGGCCAGAATTAATTCTGGAGGGAGTTGGCACTAATTCCGTACTCCAATCCAAATGAGATATTGTATGGTGAAATGAGTTAATTGCACTGAAGTTTGTTATTGAATGGTTCATGTCAAGCCACTTGACTTCCTGGACTCTTGGGTGGTCATGATGTGTTGCTAGATACCAGTCATAATATGAGAATATGAGTTTATTAATGGATGAATTAATAAACCAATCCTGATTAGAATTAATAGGATTAATTTTAATTAATTACAGATTATTAATCTCAAAGACGTTTGGATTAATTCATGTTCTCTACCAATTGACTGGGAAACCTAATAGGTCACACACAATAGAGGATTATATACTCAAGATGTTATTTGATAACATAGTGGGGTTAATTGCGAGAAAGAGAAGTTATTGTGGACAAATTATAATTAGTTATAATTTGTGGTCCAAGCTGTAATTGTGGGAACTTGATGTTTCCAAATTACAATTAGGAAATTCTAATTGTTTTAGAATTTCAGATTTTCAGTGGATTTTGGAACATATATTGGATATGCTCGAAACCCTAATCCAAGAGTGATTCACACGAAAATAGGAACAAAAAAAACGTCGTCGTCTTCTTCTTCTTCTTCTTCTTCTTCTTCTTCTTCTTCTTCTTCTTCTTCTTCTTCTTCTTCTTCTTCTTCTCTCTCTCTCTCTCTCTCTCTCTCTCTCTCTCTCTCTCTCTCTCTCTCTCTCTCTCTCTCGTTTTGCTAAAAATGAAAACAGCCCTAGCCGCCATCTTTTTCTACTAGCACAAGAAATCTTGGTGCTTAAGTATTCCTCTATGTGGATTACTATTAGAGATAATCACATGCTGTGATTATAGTGGTTAGATGTCCAACTCTCATGAAGTTTGCACAAGAGGATTGCTGGATCATGCCTCGAGTTGAAGAAGATCAATTTTGTTCTTCAGACGATCACCCTAAGGTAAAAGCTGTTACCTTTATTATTATTATTATGTCTTGTTTTCCATACATAGACGGGTCCAGGGAGGGTATCTCGTTTTATTTTCCACTGTGTCGTATACGATACAAGCCTGAGATACCCAACACTTACTAGGAATAGAATTGTTTTAATTTAATTCTTGATTATTTAAATAAAATACAGATTTTTATCTTTTGGAAATACTTAATTATCTTTGCCAGAACATTATTTATCTTTTATGGAGGAAATTTTCTAGAAAATTCCAGCCTTGGGTGTTGCCGTTTTAGAGCTAGTGTAGCCCAACAAAAACTTTTGTCGATAGGGGATAAACGTATCAAAAACATTTGCCAAAATCCTAACCTATATGATCTAAACTCCCAACTCTGCTATACACAATTTCAGCCATCACTAATTCACACACGCACAAAATTATTCAAGCGAAACAAAACACTCTAATTATTGGACCTAAACCGAACCAAGATTTCTTCTCAAACTTTTACTCGATTTCTCTTATTTCTCAATAGCAAAAAGCCAATACCCACTTCTTCTTCTCCTTCTTTTGTGTAATCAAACTGCACACAAGAGGAAATGACCAACCTTTGGTCATTATTGGTCATTTTGACACCAAAACGACACCACACGACCCACTCACATTTTCCTTCCAAGACCAAAATACATAGCCTTCAACAAAGTGCACTCCTTCTCTACTTTTCTCTCTAGAACGAAACAAGGTTATGTTAGTGTTGTGGCCTAGAGGCAATCACTTGTATATTGTATATGACACATTTTATTTCATAAAAGGCATTATTTATCTTACAGTTTCTTTTGATTACTTTTGAGTAATATAACTGTTGGATAAAGTCCCTAGTACGACACTGTGTTAATGAAATCATGATAGAGATCATGATATGAGATTCCTACTACACTGTATAGTGTTAGTACTTAAATAGTCCCTAGTCATAGTATTAATGAGATAGGACATCATTAATGTGTTAAGACTTCCTGATCTTGATCAGGCAGTGGTTCTCATAACCGTGAGTATTGAGATACTCAAAGTTAACACATGGATGCTTGTTAATGGAATAAGTTCATTGGATGACCTAGCTTTGAGATAATCACATGGATAACTATTTAGTGCCAGTGATATAATCACAATATAGCAAACGTGCAAGTATCCTTACACTTGAGATCTCCAAGGTACTTTATTTGCTGAGCCTTATGCCTTGATTCCAATCTCCGGAGCTCGATCGAGGGCCGCCTATAAGATGGATATTGGGTACATTGTGAGGTAAACGAAAATAGTTGAGAGGGTCAATAAAGGATTCACCACTCCTAATAGTATGGGCAAATATCTCACGGCCACTTGTAGGAATTATTACTCGTAAGTCCTTAGCCAAGGCGTATGTGTATTGGAAAGGGTTCCAATTGAGACACATTGAGAGTAGTGGGTTCCTTGTATGAGTATAATGATATTCGGGCCAGAATTAATATATATTCTGGAGGGAGTTGGCACTAATTCCATACTCCAAACCGAATGAGATATTGTATGGTGAAAGGAGTTAATTGCACTGTAGTTTGTTATTGAAGGGTTGATGTCAAGCCACTTGACTTCCTGGACTCTTGGGTGGTCATGATGTATTGCTAGATACCGCTCATAATCTGAGAATATGGGTTTATTAATTGATGAATTAATAAACCAATTCTAATTAGAATTAATAGGATTTATTCTAATTAATGAAGGATTATTAATTTCAAAGACATTTGGATTAATTCATGTTCGCTACCAATTGACCGGGAAACCTAATAGGTCACACACAAAACAGGAATATATACTCAAGATGTTATTTGATAACATAGTGGGGTTTATTACAAGAAAGAGAGGTTGATGTGGCCAAATTATAATTAGTTATAATTTATGGGCCAATTTATAATTTTGAGAACTTGATGGGTTCAATTGCAATTGGAGAATTGTTTGGAATTCTCAGATGTGGTTTTTGTAGAGGCTTTTTGTTATATAAGATATAATCAAAGTGGTTTTATGGTTGAGCAAGAAGTCATACAAAACAAACAAAAGGACACACATGAAGGAATGGGTGCCAATGCTCCTTTTTATCAACACACATGAAATAATGTGTGTAGGGCCATCCTCTCAAGAGAATAATAGAGATATGATCTTCATGTTCTCTTGTACATCTCTCTCTCTCGTGTGGCTTCTTCCAAGAGGGAATCCAAGACTCTTCTTCTTCTTCTTTCTCTGGTTTTGCTAATCAAGAAGAACAAGGAAGCTAAAGCCCAGCCACCATTGTTGTTTTCTACTAGCACAGAAATTCTTGGTGCTTGTGTAAGATCCTCTGTGTGGATTTCTATTAGAGATAATCACACACTGTGATTATATTGGTTGGACATACAACTCTTGTGGTGATTCTTCAACAGGATTGCTGGATCGCGCCACAACTATCTTACTTGAAGAAGGAAAATTTTATTTTCCACACAAACAAAGAAAGGTAAAAATTGTTATCTTTGTGTATTTGTTTTATATATATATATGTCTTGTTTTCCACACATATGCGGATCCTGGATGGTATCTTGTTTTTATTTTTCCGTTGCGTAGTATATGATACGCACAAGATACCTAACAAGTTATTAGTATTCTTTCCCCTTGAAAATGGAAGGAGCTCTTAATTGTTGGGATGATCGTTGCTGCTTTTCTCAACCGGATCCATAACAAGGTCTCAAAAAAGCTACTTCTTCTTTGGGTCACTTGAACAAGAGGTAATCCAAGACCCTTTCTAAGGAGTTAGAAACATGAAGTGATTAGATATTCGTTGTGTTGAGATTATACTTATATGATAGATCTATGATGTTGCTTTATTTAAAAGTAAACATATTATGACATTGATTTAGGAAATGTGTGATCTTTATATTGGATTGATCATGACTACATTATTTATTTGTTAATAAGAGATTTATGATGTCTTGAAGTTTGATCTCAGTATATTTGGTGACTTTTGAACAATCTTTTGATAAAACTATGCAATTGAGGATATTGTTGCTGTTATTTTGTGATCTACGTAAGTAATCTTGATAAATGCATAGCTTTTATTTGAGATGATCCTATGATTGATCGATGATCGAATATTATGGTTGATTCTATGATGATGTGTTTGGAAGACATTTATGCTATGTCATGATTGCGTGATTACTTTGGGTTCCATTGATGAAATGACTAAAATGACTAAAATGCCCTTATTATTAAATAGCTGCATTTTACCATTTTAAATATTTCAATTTATCACTATATGAAAATATTGACCCCAGAAATAATATTGCTAAAGTACTGTCTCTAACCTACAGGTGAAATGATGGAATTACCCCTCTATGTAACACCTAACAATGAGACACGATAAATGTACTAACACTCATTTCAAAGATATCTACTATCCTTAGATCTCTAGTCTAATAATCCATGACTCACTTGAATATATTTGCTTATCATTGAAAGCTACCCAAAAGTACACATTCTAGAGTCACTTTCCCAGAGCCTTGAATCATTAGATTATCCCGAGCAATCACAATGGGGTGATTTATGTAATACCCCGCCCAAAACCACCTTTGACTATGGGGAAAAGTCATGCATTGTATAGTATTTTGCATTTTATGTGGTAGCTTAGAATTATTTTATTTGCATGGATGCATGTGAATTTTTCCGTTACTCTTGCATTTGAATTAATTGATGTGAAATAGTTGTGTTGTTAAAGATTTGGATAAGGGAGGTTTGGTCGAAGATTTGGAAGGATTAGTATTGGGGGAGGGGGGTGGTGAGAACTGATTCTAGAAAAAATTAGTATTGGAGTTGTTTTGGAATAGCGGGGAGGTTGGTGATTTCCTTTGGTGACCCGAGTTCGAATCCTACCTTTTGTGAAGTTAGTTTCTCTTCTTGAAAATTCCTTTCCTTAGAGTTTCCATGTCTTGGCCGAAAAAGATCTAGCAAACCTAGAGAAATTTTAGTGTCATTATTCCAAGGAAATTAGTCTCTATATCTATTTCCTAAATTTAAGAACCTTGATGTGAATAAAGTTCACTTTTAATTTTCAGCTTTTATTCCTTAGGATTTTCGGAAAACCCCTAGCTAATATTTAAAATTTCAGCTTGAATTTAGCTAGATAGATCTTGCCATAGATAGTTGGAATTAATGAAGCATTTTTCTAGTAGGAAACCTTGTTGATTTTAACCCTAGAACCTAAGCTAAAAATATGGAAAAAAATTCCAGCAAGTGCCGCCACTTCTTAGAGGAATTTTAGCTCAACTTAAACTCTTCCAAAGGTAGAAAATCTTATCCTAAATCCTTTAGCAAATCAGATTTTTATTGCAATCCTAATTCGACTAGGATTTTCTTCCTAAACCTAACAGAATTTCGGCAGCTTTGCGTTAACACAAGCTGTCCGAAATTCTAGCACCTTTAAGTACAATCCAACCCTTCAAACCCTAGCTCAAATCCCCTAAAACATCTTCCATCAATTCAGATTATCTTTGCTGTGCAAAACCAGATTTTACTCACACAAATTCCAGAATTTCGGCCAGCTAGGAAACCAGGATTTTCAACAGCTTTGTACAGAAAATTTCAGCCAGCCTTGTACTCCTATTCCAACCGAAATTCTGCACACAAACACACCGAAAAACCCCAGCTAATCAAGCTATTTTTCAGCGCCTAAAATCCTCATTTTTTCTCTGGAAATTTCAGTAGAACCACAGCTAAAACAGTCCAGAAATTCTTCCTCCCCTGTTCAGCAATTTCGCAAAGCAAAACTACTGCACGCGCACAGAAATTTCAGCCCTAAAAACCTTCGCAAACTCTTCTTTGTTTGGCCCAAAATTCTGAACACAATCAGCCCTTCTCTTGAGCAATAGTTCGGCCAGCACAAGGGAGAAAATTTGCAAAATATTTTCTCCCTTAAACCCTTTCAAAGTCGGCAGCAAGAAGGCACTCGTGAGCTGCAATTTTCGGCCTTGCTGTCCAAGAAACCTAAAGCTATTAGGAGTCTTTCTAAACATCACCATCTAACCCTAAACCAATCTTTTCTAACTCTAAATCATAGCAGCTGTCTATCCTCTCCATTCTACACAAAAATTCTAGCAAGAACTCCACAGCAAATTTTCGAAAACCTCAAGAACAACACCTAGCAAAAACCGATCACCCTCCAAGGTAAGCAAAAACCGATCACCCTCCAAGGTAAGCAAAAACCATCTCAACTTCTTGATTCCTTTCTTCCATCAATTCTCTTCCTTTTCTTCTTTGGAATCACGCCATCTCAAGGCTGATTTCATCTCTTTATGCATTCTCGGTCACAAGGAAGGAAAAAGGAGACAACTTTTCTCTTCTAATCCAACGAACTCAGGACAATCACCATAGGAGCATTGGGATCTTGCTACCTAGTTGTTGTAAGGTACGGAAATACTTACCTTTAATGCCGGAATTAAGGTTTAAGGTAGTAGATGATGTCTATTACCTTGTTGAATATATGGTCATAGTATATGATCTTAGGGGATTGTGAATTGTTCCGATTGCTAATAAGAATCATGAACATATTCTCCAACATCAAATAACAAACTAATCCATTCATAAACATAGGCTTAAATCCAAACATACTATCACATGGCAAAATCTCTACTAAGCATAATCAGAATCATAGCTTCAAAGGGGATAAGACCATAAAAATCCTATTCACCAAAGGTGTCATAACATCTAGCATGCTTTAATCATCCATAATTTCTTAAGATATGATGAACACACATTGTTCTCAAGGAATTTTATATAGCTTAATCATGATCATCCATTCTCACGCCCTAATCAACCCCTTCATTCATATGCATATACTCTCTCCCCCGTTCTTATTCTATCCTCTCTATCAACATCTAACAGACATGAATTTAGAATTTAAAAGAAAGGTTAAGGAGAAATACTTGGTTGATGATTATTTTGTTGGAGATTTAAGAAGGTCCACGCGCTTGAGAGTCTTGAATTGTCCAAGAGAGGAGGAAAAACAGGCATGGTTGTAATTCACAATTTCAGTCGAGAGAGAGAGAGAGAGAGAGAGAGAGAGAGAGAGAGAGAGAGAGAGAGAGAGAGAGAGCATTTGCATGATATGTTAAAGGTTAAGTGGAAAAAGATGAACAAAAGAGTTGTTCTTGGTTACTTTAATGATGTTCTTGAGACTTCAAGGGAAAAAATCTGATTTTGATCCGAATGCCAATTTTTGTTTTCGAAATTTGATGTTATAAATTCTATAAATGGACTCTAGGGAGTATGTAGATGTATTCTGGAGTTTTTGAGAGGGATTAGAGGTGTTTAGAGTGGTCTTTGGCTTGAAGAAAGGTAGTGTGTGTTCTTGGTGAAAGTGGAGAGATTTTGAGGAAAAATGCTGGACAAATTTCTAGAGAATGCTGACCGAATGATTGAGGGAGTTCAGGGATTTCAGTTTTCAGTTTAGAGAGGAAGAGAAAATATAGTTGTTTAAAATTCAAATGGACAAATTTGAGGAGCGTTTTGAGGTAGAAGATATGTTAATCGTGTTTAATTGATAGAGGTTTCTTGGAGCTACAATGGAACCGGTTGGACTGCTGTGTTTTGCTGAAATGAAGGAAGGTTGATGGAGCTTTATGGCTGGCCAAAATTCTGAGCTCAATGGCAGAGGAATTTCTAGTTATCAGGCCTAATCCAAGGGTGTTTTCATGGAGCAAATGCTAGAAAATTTGAAATTCAAATGGAAGTTTAACTGGAGTGATTGTAGAAGAAATTTGAGGTGTGGTTATGGAGTCCAATTGTGCAAGGTAAGTAGAGAGGGTAATGGTGTTCAGTTCATGGCTGAAGAGGGGTTAATTTACAGAGGTTTGAGGGTGGTTTTCGGCCAAGGCTTGAATGGAACAAAGCTGGAAATTTTCTGGTTTCATGATGTTCAAGGTTCGAAGGTTTGCTGAATTTTCTGCACAGTTTTTCTGCAACATTCCAGCCCGATTTGTTGAGGATTTTGAGATGTATTTGAGGGTCCGTTAGGGCCGGTTTCCAGCCTTCTTTATGGAGGAAATGCAGAGGCATTTTTCTGAGTTGATGACAGAAGAAAACAGCTCCAATTCTAGGCTGCTATGCAGAGAAAACTGTCCAGAATTTTTTTCTGGTTTGCACATTTTTTGTGTAGTCCGATTTTGCATAGAAATTTCAGTCTTCAAGCTGAATAAATTGGCCATTTTTCTGATACAAAATGAGTAGGAAACATGGCTGAGTTTTTCGAAAGCTAGGCTTCTCAAAATCTGGAAAATTTCCGGATTTCTTCCATGAAGAATATGAACACTACGGAGTTGAGGTTGAAGGTTCAACCATAGTGATTAATTTCCCTTGGGAACCTCCCCTAACTCTCCTATTTTTAGTCAATTCTCCAACCTCCAAGATTCATTTTCGAAATTCAAAGACCAAGAATCCATGCTGAAATTTCTGGAATTAAAAACATGAATTTGGATAAATTTTGAACAAATTTAATTGGTGAAGAGGTTATGACAAGCTAGAGGTAATAAAAGGATAAGAATTCCTCTAGAATTCTTTTTAGGACATGATGATAGGATTAGGACATTCTCTTCATGTCTCCTCTAGGACAACATTCCTATTTTTATGGAATGCAAGAAAACAAAAATTCAAACTTAACTAAAATAATCATGATAAAAACTTAAATGATGGGATTTGAACTCATGACCTTAGAGATTAATTCCAAAACTCTAACCACTAAACCACAACAACTCTTGTTCTTATTTTCTCACCCAAATATTCTTCTTATTTAATCCTCAAGCTATCTTCCTATTTTAACCTCAAGCAAAATTACCATTTTACCCTTCCTAGTCAATAAGTATAACTAAGCCTTTTAACCTATAAATCATAATTCTGAAGCACATAAAATCATTCAAATATATATATTTATATATATATATATATATATATATATATATATATATATTCATGCAAAATGATATGATATGCATCCCGACCCCCTTA
This sequence comes from Voacanga thouarsii, assembly GCA_026120185.1. NCBI lineage: Eukaryota > Viridiplantae > Streptophyta > Magnoliopsida > Gentianales > Apocynaceae > Voacanga > Voacanga thouarsii. Next base: position 250,990 of record JANUWF010002701.1, read on the forward strand.
CTCTAGGGTTGGCTTTAGGTGGGGTTTCACATCCTCCCCTCCTTAGGAGAATTTCGTCCCGAAATTCAGGCATACCTCTATCTTGGATCGGGATACTTCTGCTTTACCCCACTCTTCTATTTCCCATGTGGCATCTCGCATGCCATGATGCTCCCACTGCACCTTTACCATCGGGATCTGCTTGTTTCGAAGAGTCTTGATACTTCGATCCGATATCCTCACGGGTTTCTCCACATAGCTCAGGTCGGGTTGCAACACTAAAGCTCATCATTCAAAACATGTTCGGGATCGGCATTGTACTTCTTTATTTGAGACACATAGAATACATCAGGAATTCCCGTCAATCCATCTGGCAAATCTAATCGATGCGCCACCGGCCCAATTCTCTCCTTTATTGGAAATGGTCCCAAATACCTCGGATTTAGCTTCCCACCTTTCGGATGCTTCAAAATTCCTCTATTCGGTGTCAGTCTTTGGAATACACTGTCTCCCACCTGGAATTCTAACTCTCTCTGCCTATTTTATGCATAGCTCTTTTCTCGGCTCTGGGCTGCTTTCAACCTTTCCCTAATTAACTTGACCTTGTCTAACATTTCTTGAACACAGACTTCTCCCGATTTGCTTATATGGCCATCCTTCGACCGACTCCAGTATAGTGGTACCTGACACTTGCACCCATACAGTATTTCATACGGAGCCATTCCAATCAAAGCTTGATAACTGTTATTGTACGATAACTCTGCATACGGCACACATTCGATCCATTTATCCCTGAAATCAAATATGCAGGCTCTCGGCATATCCTTTAATATCTAAATAACCCTTTCAGTCCTCTATCGATTTGCAGATGCGCCGTCGTACTGAACTTCAGACTAGAACCCATCAGTTCTTGAAACTTGCCCTAAAATCAGGATGTAAATCTCGGATCTCGGTCGGACACAATACTTGAAGGCACTCCATGCAGTCTGACTATTTTTTGCACATAGGTTTGAGCCAACTTCTCTACGGAATCCCTTACATTCACTGGTATGAAATGCGTTGATTTGGTCAGTCGATCCCCCACTACCCCTATGGTGTCCTTTTGGGTCTTTACCATAGGGAGTCTAGTCACGAAGTCCAGGTTACCTCTTCTTATTTCCATTCAGGCACTGGTAATGATTGCAACAATCCTGTTGACTTTTTGTGCTCCGCTTTGACTTTCTGATAGGTGAGACACGTCGAGACATTCTTAACCACGTTCTATTTTATTCCAGGCCACCAATAAACCTGTTTCAGATCTTGATACATTTTGACCCTTCCCGAATGAAGGGCATACTTGTTCTTATGCGCCTCTTCCAAAATTTTGTCCTTCAACTGGTGCTCATCAAGTACACACAAACGATCTCGGAAATACAAAACCCCTACTTCGTCCTGCCGAAATTCACCGCCTTGCCATTTAAGCTCCTTGTTCTTGAAAAGCTGGAATTCTGCATTACTTTGCTGAGCCTCAATGATGTCCCCGCCTTAGATCTGGCATCAACTTTAGGTTGCTAACAACAATTCTCACCTCTTGCACTTCAGCTCTTTTATCCAACATATCCTAAACCACTTAAACCTCCTGCACTCTTAGCCTAGCCATTCTAACTTTCTGCCTCAGGGCATCAGCAACAATGTTAGCTTTCCCACTTAGCTCCCTTGGACCAACAATTTTTCTCCGTGTGGCCCCTTTTTCCACAGTGCCGGCATAATGGAAGATTCTGCGTAGGACTAACAAGTGCTGTCCGGGCTTCCTTTCCCTAGTTCTGCTACTGCTTGTTGGCAGGGCGCTTGTTGGGCTGCTACCACTAAAAAGGTCTCGGCAGTTGTCTTGGCAGCAGAGAATCTTGGTGCCATTCTATTGCGGTCTTCATTCTCAGGCCGGGTGGCTACGTCCACGGCCCCCTTGTAGGTCGTTGGTGGAGAAGGTGCCAATGCCCTTCTTAACTCTTGCCTTAGCCCCTTGACAAACTGTCTTGTTCTGTTCTACTCGGTATCTACTAGCCTCTTGCAGTACTTTGATAGTTAGGTGAACCATGCTGCGTACTGAGCTACCGTCATACCTCCCTACTTTAGATTCTGGAACTCACCTTTCCGCTTCTCAACTATCTACCGAGGGATATACTCAGCTCTGAATGCTTCCATAAAATTAGCCTATGTCCAGTCTTGGTCAATCATCTCCCAGTCGTCCTGAACCCGTTGCCACCATGCCCGAGCTGGGCCATTTAATTGGAATGCAGCAAACTTCACCATTCGCTTCTCAATGTACTGAAACGTAGCAAGGATGTCTTCCATTTGCTCTACCCACTGTTCAGCTTTCTGGTCCAGCTTAACTTCTCCCAAGAAGATGGGCGGTTGAAATTTTAGAGACCGCTCCAAAGCTTCGTCCTCCCCCTTTGGATTCCTCCGTTCAGTCAAAGTCTGAAGAATCTCGGTCATTTTGCTGAATACTTGCCCCATTGTCACTCCAATAGGTTCTTCTGACCCCATTTCCAAGTCTGGCTCATTCTCATCCTCCCAGTTAGGTGACGGCATTTGAGTCATCTCAAACTCCGGTGTCACAGGCTCTGCTTCCGGAACTTTTCTGCTTGATGTGGCTACACGATGCTTGGGTGCCATTCTAAACCATGCCTAGATAATGTGTTTATGCATTCAAGTTTAAAACATTTTCAGCATGCATTCACATTCAGGTTTGAGTAAAATAAAATCGGATGCATGTTTTGTATAAAGAATTGCACATAAATTTTTCTCAAACCTTAGAGTACTCCAGGTACTCTTATTTGCACAAATTTGAAACTAAAGCAATAAACAAGAATGAAATCTTTAACATAGGAGTTTATGGAAAGTAGTAAATAAAACATCCTAATCATGGCAGCACTTAGCCTTTCTAGTCCTCATTAGAATCTTTAAAGTCGGCCTGATATAACCATCCCCTAGAATTCCTAGTGAAGTCTATCCCCCACCCCATTTGCAAACCCATCTATTGGCTCCTTCCCAGGTTGCCTAGAACTCTCCCCGATGTCAACCTAGTTGAGTGGGGGTATGAAGGAAGGTTTAGGAGGAGATTCATAATCTATCTCTCCCGGGTCATCACTATCAGTTGTGAAGTCAACTATGGGACTAGGAGAGAATGGAACATATTCCATATCAATCTCCTTGTCTTCACTGCCAGTAACCAAGTCTATAACGGGTATTGGGGTGGCTCAATGATTTGGACATCATCGTCACTGCTATCATCCAAGAAAATAATTGGCTGTAGTACAGGCTGAGGTGTAGGCTGAGGCACTGGTAGGTCTCTGGGTAGTTAGGGATGGGAGGATGCCACTGCTGCCCTTTCCTTGCGGTTCTAAGCATTCTAACCATCCTACAGCATAAGCAAGACAGGTTAGTCAGAAAATTTAAACATAATAAAATAAAGCATAAAATATCAATATTTGCCTAAACCTAAGCTCTAATACCACTTGTAACACCCCACTACTTAGGCCCAATAGGACCGGGGATGTCGCACCGTCTAAAGGACAAGGAGTCTTTATAACTATGTCACAGAAAATAAAATAAAAGTAATAATTTAAAATTAAACTTATTACAACTAAAAATACATTAACAAATCCAAAATAAATTGTTTGCTACCATCTCTCAAAACAACACATAAAAAAAAATAATAATAACATAAAGTCTTCAAAGCATCAGCAAAAAAACCAGCTATTCATCTCCCAAACAAGATCGACCTAAAAACATGGTATAAAAGGTGATGAGATAAAAATCTCAGTAAGCTCGTGTGTGCTTTGAGTATTTCAGGTAAAACAATTCATGTATGCAAGTTGTAAAAATTGCATAAGAGAAAGTGCAAGAAAGCATTAAATAATGTTAAAAATAAAGAGTGGTCTTTTGCTTTTCAAACCATACATGTGCACAATAAATACAACCATTCAAATGGGTAACCATGGGTTAAGTTACCACACGTTAAGCCCCATGACCATATAACGGTCAGAATGCCACACTTTGTTCAGACTGACAAAAGGTAAGCGTACGGCCTACTGGGTGAGATATTCCTCATTCTCTACCCCCAAACTTAGCGGTTGTCCACTCGGGAAACACACAATCCATATGACTGAAACTTGCCAACTCGGACCGGCATGACTAAGTAGTACTGTCGCTTCTCCGAGTTGAGTTCATCTTCTGGAGGTGGCCTCCTGTTAAAAGACTCGCTCTTACTCTTCAAAACAAATACTACCAGCCCACCCATATTAAGTACTCAACGTTGATTGTCCCACTTAGGAGAAAATTGATCACACAATGATTTTCTTTGAAATAGCAATTAAGGGTTTCTAAAATTCTTGTCAATGTTGGGTTTTGGAAAGAGTTTAGCATTTTGTGTAAAACTACTTGTTTGATTTTCCAAATGATTTGCTTGATTGAAATAAAAATGAAAACCATCCTTAATTGCCTTTACAAAATGAGTGTCCATACACATCGCATTTGGCTTACCACAATGATTTTTTGTCTTCAAAAAATTTCATGAAGGAGCTTACTTGATCCTTTACTTGCTCGAATTCAAAAATCTTCCAAGGCTAACCTAACCCCACCTGGGGTAAACACAAGATATAAGGTTATACTCGAGCTATATTTGCCTTACACAAATAATTCATAGTTCAACTAACTACAATCAAGACCTTAATGTCCTAAGCTTTAAGGCCAGCTGATAAAGAATCTCATAAAAGAAGTCCAGCTTGATAAGTTAAAATAACTAGGGGTTGTAAAATAATTACTAATAAGTTATAGGTTCAAATAATAAATCTTAAGTGTTATTATTAATAAATATACTATGGTTTAATTATTGAAGAATCCTAAGTCCTAGATGTTGTTAATAAATGGTAATTTTTAAATAGTATTATTAAAATAAACAATAAATTATTACTAATCTCTTAATTAATAATTAATAGATAGTAAATAATAAATAAATTTTATTAAATTTTGATTAATAGATAACAAATAAATATAAATAATATTTATGAATATATGGTGTACAAGGTAATTAACATTTTACTTATTATTATTTATACGAAAGGTTTTATTTATTATTATTGTTGTTGTTGTTGTTGTTATTATTATTATATATTATTTTTAATAAAAGATATCATTTATTTGGCTAATAAAAAATCACTATTTCATTTAATATTCCAATTCCAAAACTTCCTAGGAATTTCGAAATCTTTGGAGGAAAAACGTAGTAATTATTTTAATTAAGATAATAAAATTGCTAATTAAAATAACCTAGGATCAACAAGATCATGATCATAATTTTCCTATTGCTAATAAGAATTATGAACATATTCTCCAACATCAAACAACAAACTAATCCATTCATGAACATAGGCTTAAATCCATACATACTATCACATGGCCAAATCTCTACTAAGCATAATAATAATCATGGCTTCAAAGGGGATAAGACCATAAAAATCCAATTCACCAAAGGTGTCATAACATCTAGCATGCTTTAATCATCCACAATTTCTTAAGACATGATGAACACATATTGATTCTCAAGAAATTTCATATAGCTTAATCATGAGCATCCATTCTTATGCCCTAATCTCAACCTCTTCATTCATATGCATATACTCAATCCCCCATTCATATTCTATCCTCTCTATCAACATCTAAGAGACATGAATTTAGAATTTAAAAGAAATGTTAAGGAGAAATACTTGGTTGATGATTACTTTGTTGGAGATTTAAGAAGGTCCACATTGTAACACCCCGCTACCTAGGCCTGCCAGGGCCGGGGATGTCGCCCCGTCCAAAGGACAAGGGGTCTTTATAACTAGGTCACACAATTAAAATAGCAAAATGAAATAATAATTTAACTTAAAATTTATTACAACCAAAGAATAAATCCATGAATAAAACCATGAATTCCCAAAAGAAAAACAAATCCATAAATAAAATCATCAACTCTCAACTCCCTAAAGCAATACATAAAAATAAAAGACAACATTCTCTTCCAAGGCAAATAACACTAGCTACTCATCCCCACGCAGGATCGGCCTGAAATCATGGTAAAAAGGTGATGAGACAGAAATCTCAGTAAGTCCGTGTGTACTTTGGGTGTTCAGTGGAAATACTTCATGGATGCAGAGTATAAAAACTTTATAAGAAAAATATTGGCAAGCAATAAGTCAAAAGCAAGAGTGGCGTTTTGGATTTTCCAGTCATACATAATTTATAAGATCAACCACTCGAAAGAAAGGATTATGGGTTACCACACGTTGGGCCCCATAACCGGATGGTCAGTATGCCGACACTTTGTGCATACTGCCGGTCAGAATGCCGACACATTATGCAGACTGACTAAAGGTAGGTGATCGGCCTACCAGGTAAGATACTCCTCCTTCTCTATACCCAAACAACAACCGGGTGTCCATTTCGGCAAAACACAGTCACTTGACTGAAATAAAAACTGCTAGCTTGGACCGGCATGACTAAGTGGTACTGATGTTTCTCTAAGTTGAGTTCATCTTCTGGAGGAGGCCTCCTGCCAAAAGACTCACTCTTGCTCTTCAAAACTAGTACTACCAGTCTACCCCCATTGAGTACTCAACGTAACGTATCCCACTTGGGAAAAATGAATAAAGCATAGTTCCACTTGAAAATGGCAATTAAGGTTTTCCAAAGTTTGGGGCAAAACTGATTTTAGAAAGAGTTTTAGGTTTTGAGTAAAACCGCCCCTTGATTTACAAATAATTTATTTGTCTGAAATGAGAATGGAAATAATCCTCAATTGCCTTTACAGAAATGAGTGACCATGCACTCTACATTTGGCTTGCCATAAAAAAAATCATTTTTCATCAAACAGGTTTTATGCAGGAGCTTACCTGATCCTTGCCCACAACAAAGGTCTCCAACAGCTGACCTAACCCCGCATAGGGTAAATACAAACCACAATCAAACTCAAGCCAAAGACTCACTTTCTCAAATAAAACTAACTCAACTTACTACAATCATATCCCTAGTGTCCCAAGCTTTAAGGCTCAATAATATATAAAAAGGGTTTATAAAATAAATCTAGTTTGATATTAAAATAACTAAAGTTTGGGAAATAGGTACAAAAAGTTGAAGGTTTAAATCTTGCTAAAAATAAATTATGGTTTATTTGAAAAAGGGTCCAAGGTGGTATTAGGTAAAATAATGATTTATTAATAATTTAGTTGTTAGAAAATAATTGATAGCTAAAATTTGTTGAAAATAAATTTAATGAGTCTTGCTTGAAAAATAATAAGCAAATCCTTAATGGGTTTTGATTAAAAGATAATAATTAAATTTTTAGAAATAAATATTTTATTAATTATAATTATTTCCATAAAAGGCTTTAATTGATTTTATTATTTTAAATAATATATATATATATTATTTTTCTAGCAAAAACTATTATTTATTTGACTAAAATATCACTATTTTATATAAAAGACCAAATCCACATTTTCCCATGGTTTTCAAAATTTTACTAGAAAAATCATATTATTAAATATTTTATTAATGAAATAAAATTTAGCTTAGGGACAACTAGATCATGATCATATTCCTATAGCTAACCACAATCATGAACATATACAACCCTTCAATTCATCAAATCATCCAAATCATGCATACAAGCATAGATCTCAATTTATCAAAACATGATCTAACCCCTACTAGCATAAATATGATCATGGCTTTAATAATCCAACATGAATATAAATCCCATTCACCAAAGGTGACATAATCTCTAGCATACTTCATCACAAATACTACCTATGACATGCATCAAACCTCAAATCAACATGCAATCAACCAAGATTATCCTTCCATGCATAAGTCCCATCTCCTTCACAAACATACATATATTCATACTTCAATCTCAACAATATATATATATATATATATATATATATATATATACTCTAATCCTATCACCATCCACCTATTATCAATATCACCCTAGAGATATGCTTCTAGAGTTTAAAAGAAGGGTTGATGGTACTTACTTGGTTGATGAACGCCTTGAAGGAGTTTAGAGTAGATCTCAACTCCTAGATGTCTAACTTTGGCCATGGGAGATGGCGAGAGCATGATTTATGGAGAAGAAGTCATCCGGCCAAGGGAGAGGAGTTTCGGCCGTGAGAGAGAAAAAGGAGAGAGAGAGAGAGAGAGAGAGAGAGAGAGAAGAAGAAGAAGAGATCATTAGTATGTTCATTTACATAGGTTCTCACTAGAGATCATGTTTGGAGAAGATGAAGTTGATAGAGTAAATTTACCTTGAAGATATTCTTGTCCTTCACAGAAATTTCTGCTTTTGATCCGAAGTAGCAAGATGTTTTGAGGAGTTTGATATTAATAATGGTGTTGATGGACTCACAGCAGTGAGTAGATCAAATCTGGAAGTTTTTGAGAGGATTTGAGATAGTTTGGAGGGGTATTAAGTGTAGGGAAGAGGTAGGTGTTCTTGGTGTAGTGTGTGCGTTCTTGGAGGTTGAAGAAAATCGAGAGATAGTAATGTGCAGCTGCCGAATTTTTGTGAGAGATAGGGCTGGACGAATTTCTGTAGGGTTTAGGAGGTTGATTCTCTGATTTGGAAGGGAAAAGGAAAGGTTAGTTGTTACAATCCTTGAAGAATATTTTTAGGAAGTGAATTTGGAAACTAAATATTCTAAGAATATCTTGATTGTTGGACAGCTTTGGAAGTCTGCCGTGGTCGACTGTTTGAGCAGAATTTCTGTGGGATTAAAGTTGGTTCAAGGGGGCTTATGGTGGCCGAAATTAAGGTGCACAATGATGAAAAAAAGTTCTGGTCAATTGAGTGATATATTATGGAAGGTTGCTAAACAAGGGTGGCTGGAATTTTGGAAACCAATCAAGCTAAATTGCAAGGATTTGTTGGAGAGATTTTCGGACAGCCATTGCTGAATTTCGTGCAGAAGCTTGAGGGGAATAATGGAGCTCTATTAACGGAGGTTTAAGGAAGGTTTTTGCAGAAATAGGTTGGTGTTTTGGCTGGAAGGGAAATAGGAAACAAAGCTGGAAATTTGGACTGCCCAGAATTTCGCTGAACAGAAATTTCTGGGCAGATTTTCGGCTGCCACTTCCAGCTAATTTGCAGAGAGTTTGAAGGGGAAACTCAGGGGCATTCAAGGCTGGTTTCCAGCCTTCTTCATGGAGGAAAAACATGGCTAAGGTGCTGCACAAAATCTGGAAGAAAACAGCTTGGTTTTGGGCCTCTAAAGCTGCGATTTTACCCAGAATTTTTACTGATTTTGCACAGCCTTTGTGCAGTCCGAAAATGGCAGAAATAATTCATGTTTCAAGCTGATCTTAAGGTCATTTTTCTGGCAGCATTTGGGAGGGAAATTCAGCTAAGAAGCTCGACAATTTGAAGGTACAACAAGCTGAAAAATTTCGGCTCATTCTAAGAAGTAAGATGAACTAGTCTAGAGTGAAATTTCAGCAAGCTTACTAGAGGGATTTTTCCCCTTGGAATTTCCTACCATTCTTCCACATTTTTCAAACCATGAGAAGCCTTTTACTAGGACATTTTGATCTCACAAGATCACAGTATTTTACTGAAATTTCTGGAAAGAACATCTTGATCAAACCAAGGAGTTGAAAATTGAGGAAAATTAATAATCAAGGGAAAATGAATTCCCTTTAAGAAATTCAAGTAGAGTAAAGGAGTGGAATGAGAATACTCCTAACATGTCTCTCTTAGGACCATCATCCCTACCTTACTCTAAGCTCATAAGACTGAAATTTCCTCCACTAAGCAAAAATAAAATTTAATCTTGTTAAAGCTTCCATGATGGAATTCGAACCCAAGACCTTAAGAATTAATTCCAAAGCTCTAACCACTACACTACAACAACTCTTGTTGATATTTTCACTAGAAAATTATTTTCTATTCAATCCACAGGCTATCTCCCTATTTTCACCTCGGGCAAAAATTACCATCTTGCCCCTCCCACACAATACTCACCAACAAGACCTCAAGACAATAAAACCCGAATCCAAAACACATAAAAATCATATGAAAATATATTTAACCATGAAATAAAATATGATATGCATCCCAAACCCCCTTACTCTAAGGTTGGTTTCGACTGGGGTTTTACACACATGCTTGAGAGCCTTGAATTGTCCAAGAGAGGAGGAAAAACAACTATGGTTGTAATTCACCATTTCGACTGAGAGAGAGAGAGAGAGAGAGAGAAAGAGAATTAGCATGATATGTTGAAGGCTGAGTGGAAGAAGATGAACAAAAGAGTTGTTCTTGGTTACCTTGATGATGTTCTTGAGACTTCAAGGGAAAAAATCTGATTTTTATCCGAATGCCAATTTTTGTTTTCGAGATTTGATGTTATAAATTCCAGAAATGGACTCTAGGGAGTATGTAGGTGTATTCTAGAGTTTTTGAGAGGGATTGGAGGTGTTTAGAGTGGTTTTTGGCTTGAAGAAAGGTAGTGTGTGTTCTTGGTAAAAATGGAGAGATTTTGAGAAAAAATGCTGGACGAATTTCTGGAGAGTGCTGGCCGAATGATTGAGGGAGTTTAGGGATTTCGATTTTCAGTTTAGAGAGGAAGAGAAAATCTGGTTGTTTAAAATTCAAATGGAGAAATTTGAGGAGCGTTTTGAGGTAGAAGATATGTTAATGGTGTTTGATTGATGGAGGTTTCTTGGACCTCCAATGGAACCGGTTGGACTTGCTGTGTTGTGCTGAAATGAATGAAGGTTGATGGAGCTTTAAGGCTGGCCAAAATTCTGAGCTCAATGGTAGAGGAATTTCTGGTTATGAGGCTTAATCCAAGGGTGTTTTCATGGAGCAAATGCTCGAAAGTTTGAAATTCAAATGGAAGTTTGAATGGAGTGATGGTAGGAGAAATTTGAGGTGTGGTTATGGAGTCCAATTGTGCAGGGTAAGTGGAGAGGGTAATGGTGTTTATTTCATGGCTGAACAAGGGTTAATTTACAGAGGTTTAGGGGTGGTTTTTGGCCAAGGCTTGAAGGGAACAAAGCTGGAAATTTTCTGGTTTCATGATGTTCATGATTCAAAGGTTTGCTGAATTTTCTGTGCAGTTTTTCTACAACATTCCAGCCCAATTTGTAGAGGGTTTTGAGATGTTTTTGAGGGTCATTTAAGGATGGTTTCCAGCCTTCTTTATGGAGGAAAAGCAGAGGAATTTTTCTAAGTTGATGACAGAAGAAAACAGCTCCACTTCTAAGCTGCTATGCAGTGAAAACTGTCAAGAATTTTTTTCTGCTTTGCACAGTTTTTGTGCAGTCCGATTTTGCACAGAAATTTTAGTCTTCAAGCTGAATAAATTGGCCATTTTTCTGATAGAAAATGAGTAGGAAACATGGCTGAGTTTTTCGAAAGCAAGGCTTCTCAAAATCTGGACAATTTCCAGATTTCTTCCATGAAGAATATAAACACTATGGAGTTGAGGTTGAAAGTTCAACCATTGTGATTAATTTCCCTTGGGAACCTCCCCTAACTCTCCTATTTTCAGTCAATTCTCCAACCTTTAAGATTCATTTTCGAAATTCAAAGACCAAGAATCCTTGCTGAGTTTTCTAGAATTAAAAACATAGATTTGGATAAATTTTGAACAAATTTAAGTTGTGAAGAGGTTAGGACAAGCTAGAGGTAATAAAAGGACAAAAATTCCTCTAGAATTCTTTTTAGGACATGATAATAGGATTAGGACATTCTCTTCATGTCTCCTCTAGGACAACATTCATATTTTTATGGAATGCAAGAAAACAAAAATTCAAACTTAACTACGATAATCATGATAAAAACTTAAATGATGGGATTTGAACTCATGACCTTAGAGATTAATTCCAAAGCTCTAACCACTAAACCACAACAACTCTTGTTCTTATTTTCTCACCCAAATATTCTTCTTATTTAATCCTCAAACTATCTTCCTATTTTAACCTCAAGCAAAATTATCATTTTACCCTTCCTAGTCAATAAGCATAACTAAGCCTTTTAGCCTATAAATCATAATTCTAAAGCACATAAAATCATTCAATATATATATATATATATATATATATATCATACAAAATGATATGATATGCATCCCAATCCCCTTACTCTAGGGTTGGCTTTAGGTTGGGTTTTATACTATAGCTTACTGTGAAGAACGACCCAGCAGATAGACCATTACTTGTCATACTTGGACCTTAAATGTGAAATAATATAAGAAACAAACTAAATTGAATGAATAAATACCTTATTGCAATATATTTACACAGAATACATAGTCTTTGAGGGCATACTTTCCAACAGTATGACTAGGTGCCATATTTTGTTTTCTTATATACTTATAATTTAATATCCTTACATGTTGTAATTTTCTCTAACCAACCCTGTAAACATATCCTGACTGTCTAACTTGTAAATTCTATAATCTCACTATCTTTTGTCTTATATAGACTTTACTCTTAGTTTATGACCTGATAATCCAAAGCCGACATAGTAGATTTTGATCTGAAAATCGAGAGAACCCTTACAAAGGTCCAAAAGGTTGTAATCGAAAGGGTAAGGAAAGACATGGGGGTAAATCAGTCCAACAATGGTGACAATGGTGAAATTAATAGGCAGATTATGGATAACTCTGTGAAACCAGCAATCTTAGGTACGGGCTCAAGCATTACAAGGCCTTAGATAAAGGCCAACAATTTTGAAATAAAATCCAATATAATCCAAATAATCCAGAATATAGTCCAATTTGATGGGTTACCTGTGCCCACCTTGCGAGCTTTTTGGAAATTTGTGACGCATTTAAAATGAATGGTATTTCTGATGATGCCATCAAACTAAGACTTTTTCCCTTTTCCTTGAGAGATTAAGCAAAATCATGGTTAAAATATTTGCCCACCAGATCTATTACTACTTAGAATGTGTTAGCTGAAAAATGTTTTGCCCAAATATTTCCTACCAGCTAGAACATCTAAACTTAAGACTGTAATTTCTACCTTCCAATAATTAGAGGCTGAAAACCTTTATGGGTGTTGGGAGCGGTTTAAGGAAATGCTTCGAAAATGTCCTCACCATGGATTTGAGTTGGATATGCAAATGCAAATCTTTCACAACGGGTTGAGCTTTGCTACGAGATAATTAGTTGATGCTTCTACAGAAGGCTCCAAAAATTCTAAAACCCTAGAAGAGGTATTTGATTTGATTGAAAATTTGGCTATGAATAACTAAGATTGGGGTAGTTTAGGGTCTAAAGCGCATGTTCTTGGACTGCACAAGGTGGATGCAATGGCTACATTTGAGGCAATGGTGGAAGCCCTCATGCAAAAGATGGATCAGTTGGTGATGCCTTCTTCCCAAGGGCTGGTAATGAGTGTAAATTGTTATTTTTGTGGGAAAGGGCATCCAAACCATATGTGCCAAAATATGGGGTCTTTGGAAGAATCATTAGAATAAGTGGCGTTTGTAGGTAATGGTCGGCAAGGTAATAATCCTTATAGAAACACTTACAATCCTAGTTAGAGGAATCATTATAACTTTTCATGAAATAATCAAAACTTACCTCGGTAAGTTTCTTCTAATTTTAGGACACAAATGACTCAACCACTACTGTTGTACAATACCTTACTGGCTAAACCAACATTGGAGGACTTGGTCAACCAATTGGTAAGTGGAACAGAGACACAGTTCCAAGAAATCTATGCGACCACAAGAAATTTGGAGGCTTCCATGTGCAACCTTGAAAACCACATTGGACAACTGGCCAAGCTCCTTGGTGATCATCATACGGAATCACTTCCAGGCAACACGAAGACTAACCCACATGACCAAGACCGTGGGAAACACTGATTTGGAACTACTTTAGTTTTTCGACATGTTTTTACTTTTCATTTATTTTCATTTATTTGGCTATTTCTTTTTAATTGTTAGACTGTATTTTTTTCATGAGTTCATTTTATTTATCTTTGATTCCATTAAATTCCATTTAAAAAATGAGGATTTTTTGCCAAGACTGACCTAGCATCGGGCCAAACATTTGACTCGGGACGCCGAGCCAGCACGACCTGACAGAGAACGCAGGCAGAACAAGACCGATGCCAAGCCCAGTCCTTGGGCCTGGCACCAGTCCTTGGGTCACTTTTTAAACCTCCAAAACACCTCCCCAAACACAAACTCTTCATTTTGTTCTTGGAATTTTGGATTAAAAAGGGGGAAAATCTAATCTTTTCTTCCAAAACCCATTTTCAACCTATCCATATAGTGCACGAATTCTTCAATCTTTTTACATATAATCATTGCCCATACATTGGAGATCATTATGGTATACTTTTTCTACACTTACTACGGTTTAATTTTTCCTATGAATTTTTTGTATTTTTCTATGCATTTTTGTGCAGAAATCCTTGTCTATGTCTGGTTGAATGATTTGCTTGCCAATATTAATTTCTTTAAGATCTTATTTGCAGGATAATATGATTGACAAGAATATATGATCAATGCCATTATTGATTTACATCTTTTTGGAACCTCTTGAGCATGCCTTCATTAGATGTAACTGTGCATTTGCTTAGTCATTGGATCACTGTTTATGAATGACTTAGCCTTACTTTACATTGTTAATTTGTGGCAATTGAGCATTATAATTTGATCATGATTATTGATATTATGTTAGGTATTGGATATTGGCTAAATTTCTTGTAGTTTATTGGAGGAGATTGTGGTGTATTGTTGGCTATATTGTGGTGTTAAGGTGTTGATTTTATTGAAAGTTGTGGCGAGAGTGAGACGGTAGAAAGTTGTGCTTGTTTGCATTGTAAAGAGTAAGATAAAGGAGTCCTATTTTTCTGGTCTATCACCTTTCCTCATCATTCCATCATGTCTAGGAGACCTAGGGGGTTAGCACCAGGGGCTAAAAGAGCTCGAGATTCATCCTTATCCACACATTTTTTTGAGCTTCTACCTACCTAACCTACCCAATTATTTACTCCTATGTGTCAAATCAAGTATGAAAGTTGCCAACACAATAAGATTATAGTAGAAAAGTAATATAAGCCTCTTTTAGACAATTCATTTGAGCTTCCTATTATGTTTAGATGCCTAGCATAGGAGCCCATCATTCGAATGGAAGGGGCTTATTATCTAGTGCGGGTGAGAGAGTTTTATGCTAATATGCAGGATGAAAAGAAAAATAACCTCCAAGTCATCTCTAACAAGGTAAAAAGGGTTTCCATTGAGTTTAAAAGGACTAGACTAGCTAGGATTTTAGGAGTCCCGGATGAGGGGTAGTGGATTGCGGTACACTATAATAACCAAAAGGTCATTTCTGAGCCTACATGGGATATGAGGGTTGTAAGGGATAGTTTTTGCAAGTGGAGAAAAGGGAAAATATGTTAAAATCATTACTACTCAAATAATGACGTTAAGGCTCAGTGGCGTGTCGTAGTCTATATATTTGCTTTCAATATTTACCCTAAGGCTAGTGGCTTCAATGAGTCTAGGGTCCTTGATCTTTACATTCTAGATAAGATGAGAAATATTGAGCCTATTCCTCTTGCCCCAATCATCATTCAGTCCATGAGAAAGGTGGTTTCCTCTAATATTACAACTAAAGCCCTCAAATTCCCTTTGGTTATTATGCGTATTCTAAGAGACTTTGGAGTGAGGTTAGATGGATAGTTGAGTGAGCCCACTACTGACCGAGACATAGTGACGGAGCATATTTTAGTTTAGTGTGGGTATCGCTATGATGAAAGGGCAAAGCACTGGAAGAAGCCGTTTGAGGTGTAGCATCCCGAGATGGAGGAGCTTTCCCCTGATGTAGAGGAGGAAGAAGAGCCACCTACTAGACCTGCCCCTCGTGCCACTAGCTCTCATTCACGTACTAATTTTGAGGCATGAGTGGAGGCTCAATTAGAGTGCCAAATAACCATCATCATCTAGCTTCGCGACAACATTGTAGACATTCATCACCGCCAAGATATTCAAGATCAAAAGTTGGCCATTTGGTCCAACAATCTTCAGAGCATCTTCAAATCACGCAAACACTGATTCACATGATGATGAGGATGATTATGGAGGACTCTTGACTTATTCTCTATCCTTATATTTAATTTAATTTTCTGTTATTTCTTTTTTTGTTTAACTTTTAATGACCTTTACTAGCTTTTAGGTATCTTTTCTTTTCTTTTCACCTTCTTTTTCTATCTTTATGTTTTTCTTTTTCTTTTTTTTTTTTTTTGGTTTCTTTTTAAGTAGGTACTCTTGTAAGGACTCTTCCTTTTGGTGGATTCGAACTTGGTGGAACTACGATACAATGGAAGTGTCTTCTTCTCTTTATGCTTCCTTTTTAATGATTGTGGTTTTCTTAGCTGTACTTTTATTGTTATATCTTTGGCAATTGAGGATAATTTCAAATTTAAGTATGGGGGAGAATGGTGTTGAAGAGATATTTCCCATAACAATGTTGTGTGAAATTTTAATGTTATGTGAAATTTTTCAAAAATTTTTCAAAATTTTAGTGGTTTTCATTGTTAAGCAAGGTTGTAATTCTTTTTATTACTTCGATATGATTCTTTGTTATTCATTTGGTGAATTTTTGTGAAATTTTTTTGTTTGATATGATATTGTCAAGACTTGAGAATTTTGATTAATCTTGTTTATGCATTGGTGTTTGAATGTTATTTGACTCATCTAGTTTGAATATGGAGAGTATGATGAATGTAGGTAAAGTTTATTGGCTAACTCTTATATTATGAGTTTAATTTTGCTTAGCTTTGAGTTGAGATGAGGAATGTGAGTTGATAAAAGATCTTTGAGAGGAAAGATTGTGGACAAATTGTGAAAGATTCTTGTGAGTTGGAAATTGAAAGAATGAGTTGATTGCTACCTCTTTAAAGATGAGGAAAAAATATTATTTTTGCTTGTTATGGGAGCCAATATGGATAGTGAAGAGAAATCCATTTTCTTAAGGATATGAATTCCCAAAAGCAAAAGAGAGAAACAAAAATATTGAAAAATAATGAGTGATGACTAAAGGGGGCTAATATGGTGTGTGAAGAGGAATCCATTCACTTGAGGTTATCAATTCCCTTAGTCATTGAAAGAAATTTTGAGGAAAAAAAAAATTAGAGTGCTTTCCTTACATCATGACTTGAGTTGTGTAATTTTTTGATTTATATTGCTTGAGTTGGTAGATAGCTTGACTTGTGTGATTCATGTTATCTATATTTTAATTTGAAAGGTGAAAAAATTTTCTTAGACTAAAGTATACACTTGATTAATTTGACTTCAAGAGTTTTGTGGTATCTTGTCACAAGTTTTAAAGTTTTCATTGTTTTCAAAGGGTATGAATGACAAGAGTTGTATCTAAAGTTTGAAGGGACGCATAATCTTTGCTATGGTAAAGAAATTTTTGAATAAAAAAAAAAAACTTGTGTTTTCTTAATGTTTTTTTTTTTTTTTTTACTAAAGTGTTTTGCATAAGGATAAGCAAAAGTTCAAGTGTGGGGGTATGTGATAAGGGCTAAAATCACCATTATTTTCCAAGTTATTTGAGGTTATTTTGTGATACGTTTATTGTAATAACTAGGCATATTCCTTCGTATTTGACATTTTACTTGTAAAAAGTGTTTATGGAAAAATTGTGCAGATTTGAGCTAAAATTGAGCAAAAAGTGAACAATTCCATAATGCACCGGGTGCCAGGCCTACCCATTGGACCAGGTGTCAGGCCCATTTTGGTAAAGAAGAAGAAATAGAGTAAATTTCAAGAAGAAAGCATAACAGACCTGGCGTCAGGTCTGGCAAATGGACCTAGTGCTGAGCCTATTTTGTCCAGTCAGTGAAAATAGAGCAAAAAACCTAGGGGAAGAATAGATTGCACCTGGCATCAGGTGGGTTGAATGTACCTAGCTCTAGGCCCACTCTGGAAGGCAAAAATCCGATGCACAATTTAGAAAATTTTCAAAGATATTGGTATTTTCTAATTCCTTCTCAGTAAAGATTTCTCAAGTAACGAATTTAGCATTAAAGAGGCCCATAAAAGCAAGAGAATAGAGAGAGAGAGACGTAGATCAAACAGCATAAATTCCAATCACTCATTAAAGGAGGAATTCACCCAATCAAGGAGGATTGTTCAAGAGAGTCTTAAAGGGTGAAGAAAGAGGCTTATCTGTGAGTGCTTTCTTTTATCTTTGTTTTCTTTTGCTTAAACAATGATGTATTCAATGTTTTAATTGTAATTTAACATTATTTTGGATTCATGATTTTGTGTAGATTTAGTTATTTGATCAATTTTTTATCATCTTTGGTGTTTGATTACTTGTTATCATTGGTTATTCATGCGAGTTCTTCTAAAATGACTTGGGACAACGATGTTAGGAGTTTCATTAAATTGATTTCGTATGTGTCTAATCTTGATGGACTTGAGCGACGAAATTAATATTATAGGACTAAGTAACCAAAGATTAGTTGATTTCACCTCGAGCAAAGGGTCATTAGCTAATTTCATACTTATGAGGAATTGAGCCTGATGCATGTTTTAGTTATGTGAGCTTGATTGGCAAATCTATTAATATTAATCAAAAGATTGTTGAAAGATTATATTGGGACGCTATCATGGTAACCATGATATTGATTGTGATACTATTGTTTGAATCATTGTTAATTCCTACACGATGAACTTATAATTTTGATGATTTATTGAGAATTGTTTTGGATATGATGAGCAATGCTCCTTTATGATTATGATAAGATGATGGTTTATTGAGAACTACTTTGGATATGATGAGCAATGCTCCTTTGAATAATTATTTATTGATGAAAAGTCTTATAAACATAATTTTGTGGTTTTGATAAACCTACATACACAAAATGTTTATATATGACATTCGCACAAATAGGACTTACTGAGATGCAAATCTCACACTATTTTATATCATGTTTTCAAGAGAGTGCTTTTATTGAGAAGGTTGAAAAGATAAGAGATGACCTTCAGTTTATTTATTTTTGCTTTGTATATTTTTCAAGTGATGATTGTTAGTTTTAGATTCTTAGACTTGTATAAGTTTTAACTTTGGTTGTAATAAGATTATCGCATAATTTTATTTGGCTATTTTCGCTCCTTTTATATCTCATTATAAAGACCCCTGGTCCTTTGGACGGGGCGACATCCCACCTATTTGGGTATGTAAGTACTGACGTGTTACATGTGGTATCAGAGATTAGGTTTAGGCAATTGACATTATTGAATAGTACCTAAACCCTAAGATGATTAGAAGATCCACAGCTAAGACTGGCCTTTTATGTGTGGTCCCACAAGTGGTAGAGCATAGCCCAATCCCTATAGCAGATTCATCATCCTCTGATTCAGAGGCAGAACCCTAGGGTGGATGGTTTTTGAGTGAGGACGAAGTAGACCATGAACCACCTATGATAGAAGACCTTTGTGTAGAGGAAGAACTTAAGAACCCGGTACTTGGGGGACTTGAGATTGAGGGGGAGATAGTAGAGCTTGAGAGCGAGGGTGAAGCGAAAGTGACTGAGGGGGAGGATAGTATTAATACACCTGCGACCCCATTAATAGAGGATGCCTAAATTTAAGGAAGAAGGGACAATTAAGTATGAGAGAGATGATGAGGGAGAGATAGGGGTGAAGATTAAATAGCAAATATAACCACAGCAAATGTACAGAAAAATAAAAGAACAGAGGCTCAAGCGTGAAAAATTTACCTCTTCTTCTGCTTACGGTTGACTACACTGGAATTAATAGAACTGGGATAGGTGCACTGGTAGAAACCTCTAGTCCGACTTCTGCAAGCCTCCTACTGCGTCTGTGCATGTACATAAACGCCAACCTCTTCTTGATCTTCCAATATATAGCCTACCTAATCCATATTTGATGAAGACTCACAAGACTAAGGAATGGGGAAAAAAAACAATTCTCTATCTAGCAAAACAACGATGCACACAGAGAGGATTTTTCAGAGAGAAAAAGGAGTCCCTTCAAAGAAAAAACCGTGCGTCTTGATGTACATCCATATCACACGTTTTTCTTCTTTTTTTATATATTTTATTTGCCAATCCCATAAAAACCTGATAACATCCAAGCATCATAGTATATCCATGACTCTTATCCCAGGCTAATATCCAAGAATTTTTGAGACTTTAATTTGGCCCATTGGACTCTTAGTTTAGTCTTTTGAACCAAATTAATTATTTTAATTAGAACCAAATGAATGGCCCAGTAAATAATTAATTTTCCAACCCAAATAAACTAGTCCAATTAACAAGACTATATTAGTTTAGTCCCAGGTCAATCTTTAATTATTCAAACTGGGCTAAAGCCCTAAACAATTAATTAACCCACCAAACTAATTTAATTAATTCTCTCTCTGTGTGGATCTTTATTTTATTCTAGCCCAATAATTAAATTAGGCTACTTAAATAGAATAAATTCTATTTAATTTAAGACCAATTCCTTAGTCTGTGTATAATTAGGACTTACAGTATATAATAGGGACTAAAAGACACACCGCCTTCGCTACTAAAATTACCAAAGTACCCTTGCCATATAAATAGCTGTATTTTATATTTTATATATTTTCTAATATCACCATAAGAAAATATTAACCCCAAGGGCAATATCGTGTTAGCAAAGTCTCCGACCTACAGGTGAAATGACTAAAATACCCTTCTACACATCGTCGTGCATTTGAGAGGAAGAAATGCACTAACACCTCTCTAAATGACATCTACTATCCTTAGGCTTCTAGTCCAATGATCCACGACTTCCTGAATTGTTTCTGCTATCCAAGGGAGCTACCCTAAAGAAAACATCCAAATCATGTGTTCCCAAGGCCCTAGATATTTAGATCATTCAGACAACCACAATGGGTGATATAGTATAAAAACTATCTTGTACAAGTCTGTCTTAACTAACTAGTCACATATACCCAATGTAGAAGTATATTAGTCCTACGATAGAATCTCAAGTAAAGCATATCAAAGTACATGCTTCCAGTTTCGTCAGAACACCAACTCATACTTAAGTCGTAGAGTACTAGTCTACGCTGTAGCAGTAGTAGTCTAGGTTTCTTCCATATAGTACTTTAAGAAACCACTACTACAGGTCATGTTCTACGTATTCGAAATACGCTTATGTCATGAAATGAATGGACTTCTCACTGGCTAAAAGTAAGCTATTCCCTATTTAGAATTCATGACACAATAACCTAGACATGATGAGACTCCCATTCTCATAAATCGGTTAAGAAAAATTATGTGTTAAGTAACCCGCGATCCATACCTTACTGTGAAAAATCACTATTCACATGGACTACTTACTTAAACACAATGGGTCTTTTCTAAGTGTAATTTTGCACAAATAAAATATAAATTCACAAACAATTTCTGAGAATAAATTCTTTTATTAAAATATTTAACGTTTACATCAGAAACCTAGTCTAAAAAAGTATATTTCCCATAAGAGGATAGAAGAGCAATGAAAGATGAGAGTGAGGATTAGCTAGGGGGACTTGAGATTAAAGGGGAGACAGGAGAGCTTGAAAATGAGGGTAAAGCGGAAGTGATTAAAGGGAAGGATAGTATTGATGCACCGCGACCCCATCAATAGAGGAAGAAATCTCGACGCTTCTAGGAAGCGAGTCATACAAGTTAGAATTTGAAGGGCCTGAGAATTCATTGATGTTAGCCATAGAAAAGCTTAGGGATGATGAGAAGTACATTTTAGGTCAGCCTAAGTAGAAGCCTTGATCTTTTGGTTTTGCCAAGGATCGTGTGGAAGATCATCCTAACAGCAGTGCAAGATAGGTTGTGGAACCTTCTCTTAGACTTCTGAGGATTCTAGTGACTCTAGTGAAGCTTAGAGGTTATAGGATCCTAAATACTTATTCTTTTATTTTCATAAAGAGATGTTCATTTATTTGTTTGATTTAGCAAGTACTCTTTATTTTGGATTTTATTTCACAAAAATAAAAGGAGTGCCTAGTAGGATATTCCCTTATTTTGTACCAAGTTAGATTGGGTTAATGAAAACATAATTTTATTAATTTTTCTATACTATTTTGGAGTATTATTCAAAAAATTCATTTCTCAACGAATTGCAAATTGTTTCCAATCCATGAGCCAATTCATTGCATGTCATGAACTTTTCCCCGAATGAACCTTGTATTGGGTGCAAATAGATGGCACCAAGACACAGGGCTGCAAGATGAGGTAGGGCTACTCAGGAAAGTAAGTCATCGGTTCCCGAGTCTAAGCAGGCATGGCGATCCACACCAGAAGTGGAGGAGGATTCCAAGCAGGAGTAGGAGTTGACATCATGAGGGTTCAAAGAAGTGACCATAGGACAAGCCTTTGACAAAATGGCTGCCATTCTTTAACATTTGATTGAGAAGATGGACCAAGTGGATAAGAAGGTAACTAAAGGGTGAAGATGAGGCACTAGAACAATTCTTCAAGTTCCAACCTCCAATGTTCTAGGGAAAGGCGAAACAAGACGAGAAGGCGGAGTAGTGGATTGAGTAGATGATGGACATTTTTGCAACACTACAATATACCAAGAAGAGAAGGGTGAAGTTTACTGCATTCATGTTGAGAGGACCTACCCGTGCTTGGTGGCAACGAGTACAAAAGGAATAGGAGAGAGAAGATTATGACTGGACACAGGAGAACTTTGTTGTGGTTTCTAGAGTAGAGTACATTCCTCAACGGATAGCAGAGAAGAGGAAGGATGACTTCCAAACCCTCAAGCAATGAGGGATAACCGTGGCCTAGTATGCTACACTATTTACACAACTGTCTAAGTACTGCACGTGTTTGATGGACACCGAGCAGAAATGGACATGGCAATTTGTGAAAGGTCTCAGATAGGATCTGAAGAAAGCACTAGCTCCATCTCCACTAGCAACATATACAGCTACAGTTGACGCAGCGACCCGGATAGAGAATAAGGATAGGAACCGGCTGATAAACTAACCATTCCAACCAAGTCACCCACTAATGCAGCCTCCAATTAAAAAGCGCCCCCCAAGTCCGATGCAGTGGAAAAATAAGGGAAAATAACTAAGGACACTCCCATCTGGCCCTGTGACGAATGCACTGATGCTTCGGAACTGTGAGAGGCGAGGTCATGTTGAAAGGGATTGCTGGTCCGAGGGAGTATCAAGGAGATGTTTCAACTATGGTGATCCAAACCATCTGAGGAACAACTGCCCTACACCACTCAGGATGGACCAAGGAGCTTCAACTCAACCAGTTGGGGTAAACAAAGGAGCAACCACTAGGACAACTGAAGGAGGAGGCCAAAAACCTCAAATGAAAGCTAAGGTCTTCGCTTTGAACCAAGAAGAGGTTGGAGTTACTTCGGCAGTGGTTGAAAGTACGCTTTCTATTCAAGGTTAAGCTATTTCTATTTTGATAGACTCCGGATCGACCAATTCAAAAGTGAATGATAAATGTGCATGCTATTTAGGTTAGGACAGAGTAGAAATGCCTTATACCATGTTAGCAAGCACCCCCTTGGGGAGGCAGAGAGATGCGAGTAGGGTAGTGCAAGGGTGTGATATTGTGGTCGAGAAGGAGATTTTGAAGGCAGACCTCATAATCCTACCTATCGATGACTACGATCTAATTCTGGGTATGGATTGGTTAGCGAAACATAGAGCAAGAGTGGATTGCAAGGTCAAGACGGTGTAGTTCGTTAGACCCAGATGTGATGTATTAGAGTTTAGTGGGAAGAAGGTAAAAAGTTGAAATTCCTTATAGCGGGAACAAAGGCCCGGAAAATGCTAAAGAAGGGTTGTGTAGGGTATCTAGCTTACTTAATCAATAAGCTAAAGGATCAGTGTACCTTAGAAAGCACCGAAGTGTTAAAGGACTTCGTAGATGTATTTTCGGTCGAGCTTACTTCTCTCCCACCATACGGGAAGTTGAGTTCACTATCGATCTAGTTCTTGAAGCTGAGCCAGTATCGAAGACTCCCTATCGGATGGTGCCCACAGAATTAAAGGAATTGAAGGAATATGTAACACCCCTACTAAAGGTAATAGCCGAAGCATACCAATATTGGGTGTTGCCTCGTCCAGATACCCAGACAAGGGGTCTTTATAACGACTAATCAACAGAGTATATAAGGTCCAAAAAGGAGACATCCAGACCTATTCTGCTGTCACTGTGGTATCGTCCTCTATCCGTAGGTTCTTCCAATTCCAGATCCTACAAAAAAGTAACATAAAAGACACGTGTGAGTGAAAAATCACCCAGTGAGTCCCGTGTGTGTACCAGTGTTTCCCTTAAAAGAGAGTCGATTTTCAAAATCTTTGTTGAAGTAAATATATAACAGGGAAAATAGCAATGATTGATAAATTCAGGTCATTTTATCATATACGTTCGAAAAACAGTAATTTTTAAACACACGGCCCCCAATTCAATAAATGCGGGTTCTTCCCCATCTAGAAGTGCGACCTGCGTGCAAAGTTCAAAGAACTTCGCCTTCGGCTACACGATCTCTTGTGCCAGGGACTACGCCTTATAGCACGTCACTCGTGTCATGCCGGAAGGGTAAGCAGCGTACCAATGTACCTCACCGTGCACTTAGGGATCTTTTACTTGCCACCATAAGCTAGAAGTCTCAATCCTAACGTCAATCACCATCGAGATGGCAAGGGGTCGAACACACCGAGTGTCCCTGCTCGGTCTCATGTGAACAACCCACCAATCATAATCAATAGGCAATTGCCAGGCTCACAACGGCAAGCCAGGGACGACTCGTCACAATGTCCTGTCGCCCTATTTGGAGTAAGACAATCCCCAGAACTGATCAGGTTACTTGGGGTCATCTTTCTCTAACATGGGCTAGTATAAAGATCAAAATCCCTGTTGAGTACTCAACGCAACAATACCAACCCCATCTGACTGATCAGGCCAGAGAGCCATCTGATCCCGCAGGATTTCCAAATCAAAACATTTTTTATTTTCTGGGGTCGTACTTGATCACAAAAGTCATTTTTCCAAGGGTATTTAGATCATTTCACCCATACCAGATTCCAAAAGACTTTTTGAGGGTATCCGGGTCATTTTACCCTTACCCGATTTGAAAACTATTCGCAAAAGTTCCAATAAGAATATTTCAGTCATTTACCGAATACCCGAGTTCCAAGAGTTTTCATATAATATTCCAATAAGGATATTTGGATTATTCTCTAAATACCCAATTCCAAAATTTACCATTTTTTAGAAATCCCAAATATTTAATCCAAAAAGGACTAAATTCACAAATTCGTGTTTTAAACATCTAGGAAGGTTTCCAAGCTGAATATGAAATTTATTCGAGTCCGAAATAGCATAAAAGCAAATGTTGCTCATGTAAACAGTAAACATATTCGAGGATTTCCAAAATGGCATAAAACATAGCATTTCATAGAAAATCACATCATAAGGTTTAGAAATCAATGGGACTCACCTCGTGTCCTAAGCCTCTCATTCCGTTCACGACCGTCTAACCTCCGTTCCTACCGTGTTTGACATTTCGTTAGCTGTTTGTTGCTAAACCTACACCAAACATTATTTTCGAATCAATTGGTGTTTGGCCAAAAAATAGCCGTCGGGTAGCCGACGTGCCCGACGGTTAGCCGACGTTCAACCGTCGTTTAGCCGTTGGGGCCGACGGTTAGCCGATGCTTAAGAAAAATGTTTAACTTTCGTTCACATCGTTTTTCCATCGTTTGATCAGTTCTTTCATTTTCCTTTTTCCACATCCTTCCTCACTTCATAAAAAAGGGATTCACTTCATGCTTCCCTAATTTTTTTGTCCAAAATCACATAATTAATCACCCTTAAGTCCATTCATTTTCGGACTACTTTTCTGGAACTTCCCAGGTTTGACACACCATTTTGTTTTGCACATAAATTTTAATTTACAACTCCGATTTGGCTCCATGATATACCAAAATGACCGTGAGACTCTTAAATTTAATTAAGTATAGGATGTTTTTAGGTTTCTGGTTCCAGCATCACGGTACTGGGCAAAAACAGCCTCAGTAGTTTTGACTTAGTTTCACTATTCATTCTTTCCTAAACATTCTGCAATTTTCCAATTTGACACCCTAACTTGTTTTGCCCAAAACTTTTAATCCACAAATCCAAATGATGTCAAACCAATTGTAAAATATCCTTAAGACATTCCTTTACTAGTTCCAATTCATGGAGTACCTATTCTATTGTCCATTCTGTTCAGTTTTGCACACAAAGTTCTAGCAGTAAAATCCCGTTACTGATTTGGCACCTTTTACTATTTCCACCATAACTTTTGATTCGTAGATCCAATTAACCTCAAACTTGTTCTAAAATGTCTCTATGATCCTTAGATATAAGGATATATGCCTGCTCATTCAAATCCAGAAACGTTACAGATTTACTGAACATGAAACCTCCCAGGATTTTCTGCACACAAGGACAGCTTTCACACAACTTCACCTAACTAGTTTCCATAATTCACACACAACTTCTTACAATATATATATACTAAAATGATCTCCATGCTTTGTATAATAACTTTACTTCAAGCAAGGTAGATCCTTACCTTTTCTTTGCTACGTTTGGAGGCTGAACAGTCCAAGCATCTTCTTGCTTTTCTCTCTCTCTTTCTCTCTTCTCTATTTCCAGTTTCTCCTCTCTTCCTTCTCTATTTCGTTTTCTTTTCTCTTCTCTCTTTTCTCTCTTGTTTGCTCCGAAATTCTGGCTATCTAAAGCCATTTTAGTTGGCCTTCATGGCCTATTTATAGATGTTAGAAGGCTTGTATAGGAAGCTTTGCTTATGTAATGCCTTACATCACATGCTTTTGTCATGGCTTCTGTAGGATATGTAGGAGTCTTGAGTAGGAAGCTTTGAAATGTAATTGGTACACATGGAATGATGAACCACAATTTCTAGAAAGCTTTAGGTGATGACTCATCACTTGTAGAAACTTATGGAAAACTTTAGAGTACTCTAGAACCTTAAAGAAATTTATAGAAAAAGGTAGAAACTCTTAGAACATTATAGATATTTTCTAATCTTGCACGGCCATGCATACTCAACCTTGATTAACTTGCTCAAATCAAGATTAGCTTAATTAAGCTTGGTCAAATGAAGTCAAAAAGGTGGTCCAACTTGATCAAACTTTTCATGCTTGTGGGCCATCCTTATGTATTTCTTGTGAACCATTCTTATTTATATCTTATGGGCCATTCTTCTTTATTTCATTTCATTTTTTTTTATCACAATCAATCAAATAGAAACACTTGGACTCATTAACCAATCACTAAACGACACTTATTTTCATCCACCAATTATAAGAAGCTACACGTCCCATTTCCAACCGCAATTTTCTATTTTCTTCAGAAATGGCCAAAATCGGGTCCGTAATGGAAAAATATTTTATTTCACTACCCAACTCCAAAAATTCCACTGAATCCATTGGTAACACTCAAATTCTTCAATTCCCCCTCTACTTGGTCAAATTCACAGTCGAAGCCACGAACGCGGTCAAAATGACGAAAATGCCCCCGATACCCCGAGTAGCATAATTCACACTAAAATGTGCGTCTCACTGCACTGATCAATTTCTCTTTCTAGAGTACCCTAAAATTCTTATTCTGTTAATCTTAATAGCCTTCCAAAAATTTAGGGTTCGGGTAAAACAAATCCAATTAATACATCCTGGTCCCGACAAAATTTTATTTCTCCAGAATGTTCATCTCAATACACCGATCAACTTTTGTTCTGGCCGTTGATATAAACTCTCATCCTATTACAGGTAGTAACCAACCGAAAGTAAAAAGGTGGGGTGTTACAGAATAGCTAGAGGAGTTGGTTAAGCAAGGGTATATAAGACCCAGTATTTTACATTGCGGAGCCCCAGTGTTGTTCGTAAAGAAGAAAGATGGGACGCTGAGGTTGTGTATAGACTATAGAGGGTTGAACAACCTCACGATCAAGAACAAGTACCCCTTACCTCTAATTGATGAGTTGTTCGATCAGTTGCAAGGTTCTTGTTACTTTTCCAAGCGGGATCTTCAACAAGGTTTTGACGAAGTACAAATCAAGAAGGAGGATATTCCCAAAACAGCCTTCAACACTAGATATGGGCACTATGAGTTCGTGGTGATGCCCCATTTGCAGTAACTAATGCACACGTTATTTTCATGGATCTTATGCACAGAGTTTTCTTGCCGTACTTCGATAAGTTTGTGGTAGTGTTCCTAGATGATAATTTGATCTACTCTAAAAGTCCCAAGGAGCATGCGAAATATCTAAAGTTGGTACTAGAGAAATTGAGGGAGCATAAACTTTATGCCAAGTTTAGCAAATGTGAGCTTTGGTTAGATTTAGTGGCCTTTCTTGGTCATATGATATCTAGAGAGGGAATCAAGGTGGACCCTATTTGGATTTGTGGACTCCTAAACACAAAAAACATCCACGAATCCCTTCTGAGGATCCAAGTAAACGATTAAAAAGATCTAAGGTTTATAGAATTACCTCTCTTTGGCGTAATTGAGATCCTTCAATTCTGATTGTGCTGTTATACGTGCAACCCGAACGATCACCAGACGCTGCAGTGTGTGAACATCCTCTATAGGTACACACGGTGAACTGACTCATTATCCCGAGAGTGCTAGCGCCTAGGGTTTGAGAGATTTTTTTTTCTGGTGAATGAATAGAGGTACGAAATTTTTCAACAGAACAGGACTATTGAGAGGACGGCTAGGGTTTTCTTAAAAACCCCCGAATCTCTTAGAGTCTAAATCTAATAATATCTTATCATATTTTAATTTAAATTCAAATTAAATTAAAAACTGATATGATAAGATTCTGTCATTATCTTAATAATTTAACTAATTAATTTACCAAGTTAGATTCTTATAATCTGGACATCATCCAGATACATCAAATGTGGACATATTTCCAGATTCATTATATTTGGTAAATTTTCTAGGTTCGATTAACTTAGACATATTTCCAGATTCATCTAATTTGGTTACCAAAAAAATAACCTAACAAGTTCGCTTATTATGCGACCCTATAGGTTCATTTAATATTGGCAGTGTGCCTAAATCATATTTAAATAGCCCACAAGTTATAAGCGGTTTCTAGCAAAATATTATAGCTATCTAGGTTAAATGAAGATCAATGATCTCTTTGAACCAAACCACAATTTTATATTTAGTCCTTTTGTCACACGATATCCAGATTAAGCATAAGGCACGAAACATATTATCCTTATTAAGCTTAATCAATTATTTCTTGATTTCATAGTAGACTATTCAAACAAATGATATCAATATCTTAAATTGATATATTTGAGCACAGCCATGCATTTTAACAGTCTAACTTATCAAGGGGCACATGGATATCTCTCTCATAATTGAGAGGGACAAATTCCTTCACTATCAATCATATTCCTCTCCTTGATTTTTTCTATATCCAACAATAGTCTAATTTATTATCTGGTTAAAGACAACTTTAGACAATATCAAAATACAGAATTTATCAAGTAGGAAACTATGATGAATTTAGGTCGAAGGACTTTTAATATCATTATGGTTAGAAAGTACTTATGACATGTTCCATGAAGTACTCTCACAGTGGGTCATGTCCAATACAATGTTCTCTAACATTTATTTATGTTTTGACTTGATATCACAAATATCCATGACCAGTAAAACATAGCCATCTAGTCACAAACATACTAATCTTAATTTATTATTGTTCCAATAATAATAATCGATCAAGGACTGTTTTAGAATAGTCATTATTTTTATTGTTGGGTTTTACTATCAAGTCACATACTTGATGACCACAAAACAAAAATGCACTATTCATGGAAAGAAAAACCTCATAATATTATATAAAACATAACGACAATAGTATAAGTACAAATTGACTCTAGGGCATATCCCTAACAAACCCAGCAAAAGTCGAGGCTGTCTCTAATTGGAAACAACCGAAGAGCGAAACTAAGATTAAGAGTTTTCTTGGATTGGCAGGATATTACCGGCGGTTCATCAAGAACTTCTCTACGCTATCTACACCGATAACCCGACTGTTGAGGAAGGACGTGCCGTATGTCTGGAGTGATAAGTGTGAGAAGAGTTTTCAAGAACTCAAGAGGAAATTGATGACGGCACTGGTATTGAGTTTACCTAAGGAAAGTAAACCCTACTTCTTGTACACAGACGCCTCTAAGAAAGGTCTGGGGGCGGTGCTAATGCAAGATAGGAAAGTTATCGCCTATGCATCGAGTAAGGTCTCCGCACGAGGTTAAGTATCCGATGCATGACTTAGAGTTGGCTGCGATAGTATTTGCCCTGAAGAAGTGGTGACACTACTTATATGGAGTGGAGTATGAAGTCTTCATAGATCATAAGAGTCTGAAATATATCTTCACTCAAAAGGACTTGAATCAAAAGCAGAGAAGATGGATGGAGTTTGTGGAAGAATATAAGTGTCCAATTAGCTACCATCCAAGGAAAGCTAATGTGGTAGCTGATGCACTGAGCCAAAAGGTGAGGATGGCTAGTATGAGGGTGCAAGAAGTCCAAATAATACAAGAACTCTTGGAGTAAAAGGCGAAAGTAGGAGAAGGAAAGATCAGCTTATGTAATCTGAAGATAGAACCTGAGCTGAGGCAAGAGATTGGATAGGTGCAGTGAGGTGACCAAGACTTTCAAACTTCTAAAGCAAAGAAAATCAAAAGAGGAAATAAGGAGTTTCGGACTAATGAAGCTGGAGTGTTGTATTTCTAAGAATAGATATGTGTATCGGATGACCCAGTATTGAAGAGAAAGATTATGGGCGAGGTTCACAAGAGCAAGTATACTATTCATCCTAGAGAAGTGAAGATGTACTAAGATTTGAAGAAGGCCTACTAGTGGCTGGAGATGAAAAGGGATATGGCACAATACGTCTCTACTTGTCTAACTTGTCAGAAAGTAATGGTGGAGTATAAGAAAGCAGCTGGATTACTACAACCGTTACCTATTCCCGAGTGGAATTAGCAGGAGGTGATGATAGATTTTGTTATTGGACTACCGTTGTC
Source organism: Voacanga thouarsii (assembly GCA_026120185.1). Lineage (NCBI taxonomy): Eukaryota > Viridiplantae > Streptophyta > Magnoliopsida > Gentianales > Apocynaceae > Voacanga > Voacanga thouarsii. The sequence continues at coordinate 282,120 of JANUWF010002701.1, forward strand.
GAAGACTTTGAAGGATGCCAATTGGGTTGTGATTGATAGGTTGACCAAAACTACTCATTTTATTCTAGTAAATATTAAGGATTCTATAGAGAAGCTGGCTAAGACATACATTCGGGAAATGGTTAGATTGCATGGCGTACCATCGGGTATCGTATCTGATCGAGATCCTAGGTTCACTTCAAGATTTTGGACCAAGTTTCAAGAGTCAATGACGATGACTCTGAAGCTTAGCACTTCTACTTATCTGCAGACTGATGGATAGTCCGAGAGAGTCATCCAGATATTGGAGGACATGCCTAGGGCTTGTGTGTTGAATTTTAGAGATAAGTGGATAGATTGTATACCCTATGCTAAGTTCATATGCAACAATAGTCACCAAGTCACGATCGGGATGGCACCCTATGAAGTGTTTTATGGACAAAAATGTCAAGTACCGTTATACTGGGGTTAGACTGAGGATGGGCAAATCGGCAAGACTGAGGAGATAAACCTTGAGGAGATGGCAAGTAAGTAAAGATGATAAGGGAGAGACTAAAAGCAGCGCAAAGCCAATAGAAGAGTTATGCGGACAACAAAAGAAGAGAAACGATTTTTCAAGTGGGGGACCAGACTTTTCTGAGGATAACACCTAGCAGGTGGATTCTGAAACATCCCAAAGGTGGGAAGTTGAGTCCTAGATATTTAGGATCATTTCCAGTGATTGAGAAGATTGGACCTGTAGCATATCGATTGGAGTTACCGGAAGGGTTGGCAGAAATTCACGATGTGTTCCATGTTTCTCAGTTGAAAAAATACAACCCTGACATGGAGCATGTATTAAACGAGGAGCCATTATTTCTACAGCCTGACTTAAGCTACGTAGAGAAACCGATTAAGGTTTTGGATCGGAATTTCAAGGTGTTGAGGAGTAAGCAGATACCTATGGTGACAATTTTATGGGATCATCATGGTACTCAGGATGCCACTGGGAATCTGAAGAGTGGGTGAAGAAGAAATACTCGAACTTGCTCTAAAGGTATAGCGCTTCGAATTTTGGAATGAAATTCTCTTAAGTGGGAGGGGATGTAAAACTCCATTTAAAACCACCTTTATTATATAAGGAAAGTCATGCATGGTATAACATTTTATATGAAATTTGATAACTTGAACCATTTTCATAGGTATATGTGATCTATAAGTTGGTTAGTTAATGAATTTATTTACTTTGGTATAATTATGGGAGGACTATTTAAACAAGAGTGGTTGTAGTCTAGTGGTTAAAGCTTGGTGTTTGTTTCTTGGAGGACTTGTGCATTTGTTTTATGAGTATTATTAGAAGGGAAATGGAGTAAGTAAGTGGGAGTTAAGGAAATTTGATAAATGAATATTTAAACAAGAGTTGTTATGGTGTAGTGGTTGAAACTAGAGTTATTGTGGTTTAGTGATTAAAACAACAGTTGTTGTGGTTTAGTGGTTGAAGATTGGTGATTAGTACTTCGCGACTTAAGTTCAAATCCCAACTTTTGCAAACCTTTCCATTCTTATTTCTCAAAGCTCTTCTAAGCTAAACAAAAACCAATCACACAAACACACACTCAAGAAAATTCCAGTAGCCTTGTCCTACAATTTTCTCTTCTTTTAGCTAAAACAACAACACTAAAAATTCATCATCCCTCTTCTCCAAATTTCGGCCAACACAAGAACCAAAAGGCAGCTTCTTTTCTCATCTTTTCCTCCCTTATTTCGGCCAAAATAACAACCAAAAAATAGCTACCAAAAAAACAGCCCTAAACCCCTCTTAAACCTTGCTGGAATTCGGCTACAACAATAAGGACAAAAACTATCATCTTTTCCTTCTTGTAATCAAGTGACCGAAGCAAGATCAAACTCTCCTAAACCCTAAACACTTTCTACCTAAGAATTCCAGCCACAACTCTCTCCAAGGACTTCGTCCATTATACCCTCCAATCCTTTCCAAAATTGAAAACTAAACCTAATGTGAGTAACCCTTCAACCCCTTTTACCTTTTATTCAAATAATCGCCTTGTTTTCTCCTCAATCTTGATCATCAAAGGGCTGATCCTCGTCCCCTTTTATTGGAGATTTTTGAAAACAAGGCCAAGAGCATCACAATAAACCTTTCTTCCTTAAGTGAACACAAGCAACCACCAAAGGCACCACTTTTGCTTTTAGTGTGTGTGTGGTCAAAAGGTAATCTTGGTCTCGATCCCTTTTTGCTTACATAAGGTTGCTTTTATGGTGGTGTTGTCATGTATAGAGGCTAGATGAAAGTATAAATAGATTATATTAATGAGTTTAAGGGTTCAATGGAATGTACTAGGAATCTATGTTTTTGTATTAGAGGTTCTTGTATTGATGATAAGATTTAATTATATGCATGCCATGATGAGATGCATAATCATGGGAAGCTATAGCGATAAGCTTACTATCTAGATGCCATGGATGATATGATCATAGGGATTCATAATGCATGAAAGGATGAGTGGGTTCATAACTGGTTTCTAATCATAGAAATATTGATTCTAGATAAGGAAAAAAAGTGAAAAAGAGATCAAGTGTTGCCTTGGTTAATTATTGAGAATATGTAAGTAAGTGTCTGCATAATTGTTTTGCTAAATATTACAAGTTTACGAGTATTTTTGTACAATGATATTTGAAATAGTGTCAATATGATGATTGGAACATTGGTTGAATATGATGAATTATACTGTGATATTTTAATACTTGGTTTGAGAACGTGGTCATTTTATTGTCTAAATGAGTTCGTCAAATCTCAACTTTTAAATTGAAAACGATTTCTTTTCTTTATTACTAAACATTTTGGAAAACTTATTATGAAAAACTACATTTTACAAAGACAAGTAATCAACGATTGTGAAAACAAGAGAAATGATTCTGCCTGTAAATGGAGAGCGTTGAGTACTTAGCGAGGGTAGGCTCGTGGTGCTAGTCTTAAAGAGTTGGAGTGAGTCTTCTGGCAGGAGGCTACCTCTAGAAGATGAACTCAACTTGGAGAGGTGATAGTACTATTTAGTCGACCAGTCCGAGCTAGCATATAGGTCTATGTGGACTCTATTTATCCGGGTTGGACAACCAGTATGTTGGGTATAGAGATAGAGGAGTATCTCACCCTAGTGGGAGGATCTCCCACTGCCCATTGTTGAAAGGTTACATTGGGATACTATCATGGTAACCATGATATGGATTGTGATACTATTGTTTGAATTATTACTAATCCCTACATAATGAATTTATGATTATGATGAGATGATGAGAACTGCTTTGGATATGATGAGCAATGCTCCTTTATGATTATGATGAGATGACGGTTTATTGAGAACTGCTTTGGATATGATGAGCAATGCTCCTTTGAATAATTGTTAATTGATGAAAAGTCTTATAAACATGATTTTGTGGTTTTGATAAACCTTCATGCATAAAATGTTTATATATGACATTCACACACATGACACTTACTAAGATGCCAATCTCACACTATTTTATATCATGTTTTCAGGAGAGTGCTTTTATTGAGAAGGTTGAAGAGATAAAAGATGACCTTCAGTTTATTTATTTCTACTTTGTATTTCTTTTGAGAGATGATTGTTAGTTTTAGATTCTCAAACTTGTATAAGTTTTAACTTTAGTTGAAATAAGATTATCGCATAATTTTATTTAGTCATTTTCGTTCCTTTTGTATCTTGTTATAAAGACCCCTGGTCCTTTGAATGGGGTGACATCCCGCCTATTTGGGTATATAGGTAATGGTGTGTTACAACCATACATCTTCCATTGCAACCTTTAGAGACATGTGAACAATATGTGCTTTGATTTTAGCCTTTTTTATCTATATTCACTTTACCTTCATAGATTTCTTGCTATTGTCAAACTTAGGTTTGACAGACTTATGATCATGTTAGAGATCTTTGAATCTCTTTAAACAATTCTTCCATTTATAATATGCAAGAGAACAGTAATCACAGTGAACAAAGAGTTTCTTAGGCCTTTATTTGAACTTCCTTAATTGTGTTTTCTTCTCTACGATTGTCAAATTTGTCTGATATGCAACAAAAGACTTGTTAAACTCATCATAATCCAAGCCAGTTTTGTTGAGCTAAGATTTTCCAAAAGAGAGAATTTCATCTAACTTCGTCTTTCCAATATTCAATCTTTTAATGGCTAATTCAACATCTAATAGTATTTGACTAGTTTTCTACAATGTCTGATTACTTATTTTCGAATCCTCCTCATTTTATTCAACTTATTTTTCATACAACTCAATTTTTTGTTATTGAGAGTTAAGCAATCGTTGAAGTCCTTTAACTTGTTTTTCAATATTTTGATCTGCTCACATCTTCACTCCATTTTAAGTACTAATAGGCCATTTTGCGCAGATAGAAAATAGTAAAATAATTCACAAAAATCAAATTTAAAATTTAAAATGCTAAGTACTAAAACTACACATATAGGTAAGTATACCAATCGTATAGTATAGGGAATAGCAAGTATCAAATCCATGGGAACTTAGCAATTGCCACTACTTTGCTCTTATCTCATTGTCTAGCTAAAATGAATATAGGGATAAATTAAATAAAACTAACTAAACTAAAATGCTACAATAGAGAGTACATTGGACCCACACAAGAAAAGTCACAAAGATCGTCAAGGAATAAGAATACTGGGAAGCCCATATACAAGAAGAAATTCCCCCAAAACATGTTAAGTGAAGGGTAAACCACTACATTCATCAAATCCCAATTTGAGTAATGTATGATTTTTCAAGAATAAACCTCACGTTCTCTAGAGTTATAAGATTCCTTTCCTAAGGTCCAATTAATTGGTATCTCTACCTAATTAACCTAACCTAAGAAATCATTACACTCACCTATCACCAAAAAGGTACCCAAAAACCCCAATATACCTATCTCTAGGCAATATTGAAAACCCATTGACTACCAAGTTCTAATCCTTCAACCTCTCTCTCGAGTTAATCAAAGGAGAACAAACATTGGACTAATTAATTTAGTGTTCAACTCCTAATCCCATCTCTTAAAATCATTAAGAATGAACCAATCAATTGAATAAACCAATCAAGCCTAAACAATCAATTCAACACAATAATGCCCAAGTTGTCAAATATAAGAATAGGAATTCAATAAATCATAATAACAACTCAATACAAGAACATTGATTAGGGTTCATACCTCAAATACAATTAAAATTATATAAACATCAACATTGTTAAAGTATAATACAAAGAAGAAAAAAGCACTTCACTCATAGACAAGATCTTGCACTCTTTCTTCCTTGGACTTCCTTCAACGACCTTTTCTTTATCTCTTTTCTTCTCCATGATCTTCCCTTCCTTGGTGAATCTTTTGGACTCTCTAAGGGATCTCTTAGTTTCTAGCCAACCAATGATGTGTTTCTAGGGTTTATAATAGGGTATATATAGTGAAAAATGAAGAAAACTCAAAAAATCGTAGAAATGAGTGAATCTACGCAAGTGGGACAGCCCAAGAAAGTGGCTGCCAAGTTTTCCAAAAATAAGGTGGCCTAGGGAAGCTCATCCCTAGGCCACCTTATTCCTGGCTAAGCATAACAACAAATGAAGTAGGCGACCTAGGGAAGTGAAAGTTCCCTAGGCCGCAGGCTAAAATTACATTTGTAATATCCCTCCCTTTTATACTTTAAATGGTTACTACTATGTATAAAATAAGAATTTGTATAAGTGACCAGAATAAGAAATGATCAGTATAATAAGATGAACATTTCGGTGTGATAAAAGTATTCAGAGACATAATTGGAATTTTGAGATTGTTCTACCCATACTTGCATACTTCAATTAATGACTACTTGGTGTAGAATGAGAATTTGGGTATAAGCCCACAATAAAAGTTGCTCAGTGCAATGAGATGAACATTTTGGTATGATTTGAGTTTTCAGGGGGTATTATTGTAATTTTGACCCTGGTTGGAATTTTGACCGCAAATTGAGAAAACTAAAAAGGAATTTGAGAATTTTGATTCCCACAATTGAGTTCAATAAAATATATAGATTCCATTGGTGGATAAAAAAATTTTCGGATTGGAATACATACTAACCTGAATTTTAGTTCACTCCTGAGAAAATTATGAAGAACAGCCAAAATTGAGACATAGGGCACCATATGATTTGTGGATGAAAACAAGTGTCAAAAAGAGATTGGATGTATGGAATATTTATACACATGAAGCTTATCAAATAATGAATAAAGAATAATTAAAGAAACGAAAAATCATGTGGAATTCCATGATTGGTTGTAAGAGTGATATGTGGTGTTTTGAGATTGCCTAATGGAAATAGGTGTTGAGATGTGATTTGGTTGAAAGAAAGCTTAGTCAACCTTCCAAGATTTCTAAGGACGCCTAAGCATGCCACCTAAGTACCATGTGGACCAATAAGATAGCTCCAAGTCATAGATAATGAATGAGCATTTAATGAAGATTGATGACTAAGCTTAGAATTTCTCTATAAATAGAGAAGAGGGAGGCCGGTTGAAGCCATTTTGGCCAGTGAAATTCACAGCAAAAAGAGAGGAAGGAATAGAAGAGAAAAAATGGGGGTGGGGGGGAAGGAAGAGAAAATAGAAGAAAAATAGGAAGAGATAGAGAGGAAATTTCTGACAGAAAGAGAGAGAAGGAGAAGAAAAGAAGCTTGGGTTTTCTTACTCCAATAATCACAAAATACAAGGTAAAACACCCTATTTCTTGAATTAAAGTTGTCAATTAAGTTACAAGGATCATTATGGTATTAATTTTGTTTAGAAACTCATGAGGAATATGATGTATGCTTGAAGAATGTTGATGTTTTGAAGCTATTTATGTGTGCTGTGTGTGGAGGTGCACTTAAAGGTATATGTGTGGTGTTTTATATGGTGGATGAAGGTATTTTGATGATGATTTGAAGGGTAATTCATGGTTGAAAAGGCAGAAGAAGAAAACAAAGCAAAACATGGTTTAATTGTTGAGAAAATAAAGGGATTAATTCATGTTTTGTAGCTACTGTTTCTCTTATGATGTTACTGCTGTGTTCTTGATCGAAATTAATGGAATTTATGAAATTTATAGACCATCAACAAGGTGTTAGAAAGTGGTAACGGTATGTATGTTGCACAAAGAAGAAAAGGGAATTTATTATATGAAGCTAGAGAACAAAATGGAAATCCTGTTTTGAGTGATTCCCGACCAGCTCTGAAGAACGAATAAACTGTACAAATTGGCTGATTTTTTTGGGACCTCATTACCTGAAACTTGTAGCTAAATCTCTTAGGGTCATTTTGGGACCAATTTTACATGATTTAGACATATATATAGAAAGCTATGGTATAAATACCAAGGACTGCCAGTTCATTGACGGGATGAAGAAGCTGGAAGTTTATGATTAAAACTAAATGAAATGGGAAAGGAAATTGGTATTCCATGAGTTGGAAATTATAAAGGAATGTTCGGGGACATTTTGGAACTAGTTTAACAACAATTGGACTTGTGAATTAAAAGTTATGTTGTAAACAAATAGGTGTGCCAAGAAGGAAGAAATGCAGAATTTGGTGTATAAAGGGTAAATTCACATGTTAATTCTTTGTGTGTTATTGGATGCATGAGAGATCAAGGGAACCTGTGAAGACCTTGAAAATATGTTTGAGAAAATCTAATGAAATGGATTTGAATTACCTCAAGAGGTGTATCCCATTTTAGTATGACAAAAAGAAATAGGAAATGTGTTAATTTCCTTAGCAACATGTAATTGGTAATATGTGTTGGTTGTGAATTCTAGAATACTAAAGGTAGTGTAAAATGATGACTGATGTAGGTTTCTACCTTAACAGTCTCACAAAGGTTTAAGGATTATGAATACAGTATAACGTAGGACACGAGGTGAGTCTTTTGGAATTTAAACTCCTGATTTGCTAGAGTGTTTTTCTAGTAAAGCTAATGTTTTCCAGATGTGATATACTTTCTTGATATAGTATGACATAAATCTCATATTTGAACTTAAAATGTTACATTATCAAGCATTTTTTTTCTTGAACATCATGGATATGAAACATCTCGTGCATGATTTCTTCGGTTTCCAAATCCTAGTTTTGGTAAAGTGTTTTCCTGATATGAAAAATGTTTTCCTGATATACTCAAATACAAGTTTTCTACATGAATTTTGGGAAACACTATAAATATCATGGATCTTGAAATCTCAGGAACATCATTGAATCTTGAATTCTTGAAAATGATATTTCTTGTATATAATACATGATGACAATACTTGAGTAACCTGAATACTTGGAGCATGCACTGACTTGAATACTTGGTGTAACCACTGACTTGAATACTTGGCATAAGCACAATACTTGGTGCAAGCATACTACTTGGCATAAGCACAATAGTTGGCGTATGCACTAACTTAACTACTTGACATAAACACTAACTTGAATAATTGGCGTAAACACTGACTATGCTTGATTACCTGAATTCTTGAATCCTTGAATACTTGAATCAGAATATTTTATACTTGAATTCTTGAATACCTGAATCATCATGTTTTCATTTTGAACTCTTGAATACTTGAATCAACATGTTTTCATTCTGAAGTTCTGGATACCTAATTTAGAAGGGTTTTCACACGAGAAATTCTGAGTCAGATTGTGAAACCCCAGTCGAAACCCACCCTTAGAGTAAGGGGGTTGAGATGCATATCATATTTTATTGCATGTTTAAATATGTTTTTATATGATTTCATGTGCTTTGGATTTGTGATTTATAGTCTCGAGAGCTTAATTATGTTTATTGGATAAGAAGGGCAAAATGGTAATTTTTGTTTGAGGTGAAAATAGGGAGATAGCTTGAGGATTAAATAAGAAAAATAGTTGGGAGAGGAAATAAGAACAAGAGTTGATGTAGTTTAGTGGTTAGAGTTTTGGAATTAATTCTTGAGGTCTTGGATTCAAATTCCATCATTTGAGTTTTAGCATGATAAAATTTTATTTTGGTGTAGGAAGGCTATATTTTCAGCCTTGTATGCTTTAGGGAAGAGTAGAGGTGTTGTCCTAGGAGAGACATGATAGGAGTATCCTAATCCTACTCTTGTGCCCAACAAAAATTTCTAAGGGAATTCATACCCTTCTTAATCCTTAGTTTTTCTTACTTCTCAATTTCCTTAGTTATTCAATTTATTCAAGCCAATTTCATTCTAGAAAAATGTCAGCAAAGTGTTGTGGCTTTGAAGGTTCAAAATGTCTAATTCTAAGACATCTTATGGACTGAAAATGTGTAGGAGTTGGGGAAGGTTTCCAAGAGAATTAATCTCTGTAGTGAACCTTCAAAACTCCACTCTAGCTATGTTCATTTCCTTCATAAAGTATTCTGGAATTTTTTCAAGCTTCTTGTGCCTTCAAGGTGTCAAAATTTTCAGCCATCATTCCCTCCCAAATGCTGCCAGAAAATGGCCCTCTTGACCAACTTGAAATCTGAAATTTTCTAGCCAAATTCGGACTGCTCAAATACTGTGCAAAACCAGAAAATTTTCTAGGCAAAATCGCAGCACAAATGAGCTTAAACCAAGCTGTTTTCTTCCAGTTTTTCTCCAGCACCTAGCCACGTTTGTCCTCAATAAAGAAGGCTGGAAACCAGCCTTGAAAGACCTCTGAATACCTTTTCAAGTCTTCTGCAAGCTGACTGGAAAACAGCAACAAAATCTGCCCAGAAAAATTCCAGCAACTTGCGAAAACATGTTCAGGAATTTTCCAGCTTTGTGCTTCTTCAGCCTTGTCTGAAGTCTTCATCATTTTTCTGTACAAACTTCCCTTGAACAGCCATGAACTGAGCTTCATCATCTTCCCCAACATTCTACTCAAAAATCAGTCCATGGCTGCCCCTAAAAACTCTCCATCAATCACTCCAATCAAACCATTGATTGAAGTCCAAAATTTCATCAATCTATTTTAGCAACCTTCCATGAATTAAACTTCCAACAACCAGAAAATCCTTTTACCATTGTACTCCATATTTTCGGCCACCATTAAGCTCTCTTGAACAGCTTTCATTCTAGAAAAAATCATAGACAAACAACCAGCCATTAGAGCTTCCCAAAAACTCTCCATTGATCAAGATCTTTTCACCATATTTTGTTTCCAAATTTAGTTCCCTAAAATATTCTTTTAGGATTTCAAACAACTAGCTTTCCTTTTTCTTTTCAAATCAGAAAATTTAACTTCCTAAACCCTCCAATATCAGTTGGCCACTCCCCCTACACAGAATTTTGGCCAGCCCTCTCCCTAATCTCCCTATTCTCTCCAAACCAAGAACACCTACTAACCCTCCTCACGCCTAAGACCACTCCAAACCACTCCAATCTTCTCCAAAAACTCCAAATTGCATCTACTCAACCCCTTGAATCCACTTCTGCAATTTTTAACATCAAACACCAAAATCAAAGTCTCTCTTTTGAAGGTAAGTTTGTTCAATCAACTTCATCTTCACTAATCTTCAATCTCTAATGAATATATATGTATATAAGCATACTAATGGACTCTCTTCCTCTCTTTTCTCTCTCTCTCTCTCTCTCTCTCTCTCTCTCTTGGCCAAATGCTCTCTCTCCTTTGGCCGAATGGTGACTTCAACCTTGGCCATGTTTTCTTCATCTCTCTTGGACTGATCTAGTCTCCTAAGAGTAAGATCCATTCGAAACCACTTCAAGGTACTCATCAATCAAGTAAGCCTCTTCAACCCTCTTTTTAAATTCTAAATTCATGTCTCTAGGGTGATATTGGAGGGAGATGAATTATGATTAGGGTTTGAGCATGTATTGTTGTGATGAGTTGAGATTGAAGCATGAATAAATGTGTGTATATGATAGAGATGGGATTGATGCATTAGTTGATTGTCTTGGTTGATTGTATGATGTTTTTAGGGTTTAATGCATGTCTCCATGTCGTGAGTGGTATTTGTGATCAAGCATGTTAGAGATTATGTCACCTTTGGTAAATAGGATTTATATTCATGTATGATTGATAGAACCATGATTATGTTTATGCTAGTAGAGGTTGAATCATACCTTGGTAAATTTAGATCTATGCCTTTATTCATGATTTGGATGATTTGATGAATTAGAGTAGAATATATGTTCATGATTGTGGTTGGCAATAGAAATACGATCATGACCTAGTTGTCCCTAAGCTAATTTTATTTCACCAATAAAATTGTTTACTGCTATGATTATTCTAGTAAATTTTGAAAACCCTAGGAAGGTGGATTTGGACTACTATATATATAATAAGGTTATTTTAGTCAAATAAATGATAGATTTTGTTAAAGAAATAAAATATATAGATATTATATATATAATAATAATAATAATATCAAATAAATCATTTTATGTAAATAATCATAATAAGTAAAATATTAATTTTGTAAGTCTTATATTCATAAATACTATTAAAGTTTATTTATTACCTTTCAATCAAAATCTATTAAAATTTCCTTACAACTGATTTTAGTTACCAATTATTTTCTAGCAAATAACTAATAATAGATTATTATTTTACCTAGTACCACCTAGAACCCTTTTATCAAATAAAATCTAATTTATTTTTAGCAAGATTTAAACCTTCAACTTATAGTACTTATTTTCCAAACCCTAGTTATTTTAATATCAAACTAGAATTATTTTATAAATCCTTTTATTTGTTACCTAGCCTTAAAAGCTTGGGACACAGGGACATGATGGTAATAAGTTAAGTTAGTTTTAATTGTGAAAGTGAATCTTCGGCTTGAGTTTGATTGTGATTTATACTTACCCCAGGCAGGGTTAGGTCAGCTGTTGCAGACCTTTCTTTTAGGCAAAGATAAAGTAAGTTCCCTTACATTCATAAAATTGATTTTATTTTATTATCTTGATTTGAAAGAAAGGTTGCTGAGCATCTCTTGCAAACACGAAATATTAGCACGATAGCTAATTTTTGAAAACTTCTATATTTGGAACCTTCTTATTTTGGAAACTTTCTGTATTTGGAAAACTTCTAATTTTAGAAACTTCTAGATTTATAAATTTTAAAATGTGTCAAGCATGACTTAGGAGCCAAGCATCAAACATCTTGATTTGTTTTGAATATGCAAGAGATGAATTCTTTATCATGCATATACTTTTCGAAAATCATAGCATGACTTATTTGAGCATGTGGCTCCTTCACTATGAATTTGTGGAATAAATTATTGACTTAAAACCATACCTTCTAAAATTTTTGTACGAGTTGAAAAATGTTGTTTGGAATTGTATTGAGCTAATTTTTTATGTTCCACTTTGGAGCCTTATGAATTGTGAAGATTGAATAACGATGAGTACTCAATGGGGGCCAGACCTTTATACTAACCTTTGGTTGGTCTGGGAATATCTCTTGGCAGGTGGCCACCTCCGAGAGGTTGACTCTTTTCGATCAGGGCGTCAATATAGAAGGTTGAGCCGTCCTCAGCTAGCAACGGGGTTCTAGTAGAACTGACGGCAGGAAGTGGGACAACCGGATTGGATTGAGTGAGAGAGGCAGGAGAATCTCACTCGGTAGGATGTACACCTACCAGGTGTTGGGGGTCAAGTGCTTCACAGAAGTGAGAGCCACCTCTGTGCCCTTTCACCACCTGATGGGGGTCATGTGCTTCACCTAGTGTGAGAGCCACCACTATGCCCTGTCACATTAACTTGGTTGCTTTAATTGATGAGCTATTTTCGTGGAACTGTTCTAAAGTGTCATTGGAATTTTATTCGAAGCTTAATATCTTTTAATTATTCATATCTTTCTAAGTAGAATATTTTAAGAGCATTTTGCTTCATGACTTCTCACTACTATCTTTCAAGAAGTGAGAGTTAAATGTAAAGAAGGCATGACAAAGCTTTTGATAAATTGTTAGTGTATGCATCATGAAAAGTGTTTTGTCTTCTTAGCCCAACTCACACACGGGGCTTACTGGGATTTTTATCTCATCACTCTTTTTACCATGATTTCAGGTCAATCCTGCTGTGGGGATGAGTAGCTAGTTGTAGCCTGCCTTGGAAGATTTTTTTTTTAATATTTATTTTGTGTAATGCTTTGGGAGTTAAGAGTGGATAATTTTGTTTATGGATTTATTTCGAATTTTTGGTTTGTAATAAATTTTAAGTTTAAAGTATTGTTTTTATTATTTTGATTATGTGACTTAGTTATAAAGACCCCTTATCCTTTGGACGGGGCGACATCCCCGGCCCTGTCGGGCCTAGGTAGTGGGGTGTTACATAGATTGTTTATTATAAGTTATTTCCAATGGAAAAACACTAGTACACACGGGACTCACTGAACCTTACATTCACATATTTGTTATTTCTCTTTGAAAAATTTTAGGATTAGAGGCACTGTGGATTCCCAAAGGCTCATGCTATGTCTTAGACCTATCGTGTCCTTGAGTGCATGTATCAGATGTCAGGAATTTCACTACGTACTTCCTATGTTCAATAAAAGTATTTTGGAAAAATTTTCGCTGCATATTGAATTAAGTTTGTTATAAAGACCCTTTGTTTGGAAAACCAAACGGGGCAACTGTTAGGGATATGCTCTAGAGTCAATTTGTGCTTATACTATTATTGTTATGTATTATGTAATAATACGAGGCATTTCTTTCCATGAATAGTGCATTTAATTTTGTGGTCATCAAGTACGTGACTTGATAGTAAAACCCTACAATTAATACAATGACTATTCTTAAATTGTCCCTAATCAATTATTATTAGTGAAATAATAATAAATTAAGATTAGTATGTTTGTGACTTGATGGCTATGTTTTACTGGTTATGGATATATATGATATCAAGTCAAAACATAAATAAATGTTAGAGAACATTCTATTAGATATGACCTACTATGAGAGTACTTCATAGAACATGTCATAAGTACGTACTTTCTAGCCATAATAATATTAAAAGTGCTTCGACCTGAATTCAACATAGTTTCCTACTTGCTAAATTCTATATTTTGATGTTATCTAAAGTTGTATTTAACTGGATAATAAATTAAATAGATGTTGGATATAGAATAAATTAGGGAGAGGAATATGATTGATAGTGAAGGAATTTGTCCCTCTCAATTATGGGAAAGATCTATAGGCCCCTTGATAAGTTAAACTGTTAAAATGTATGGCCGTGCTCAAATATATCAATCTGAGATATTGATATCATTTGTTTGAACAGTCAACTATGAGATCAAGAAATAATTGATTAAGCTTAATAAGGATAACATGCTTCGTACCTTATACTTAATCTGGATATCGTGAGACAAAATGACTAAATATAAAGTTATGGTTTGGTTCAAAGAGATTACTGATATTTATTTAACCTAGATAGTTATAATATTTTGCTAGAAACTGCTTATAACTTGTGGACCATTTAAATGTGATTTGGGCAAATGAACCTATAGGATCACATAATAAACAAACTCGTTAGGTTATTTTTCAGGTAACCGGGTCGATGAATCTGGAAATATGTCTAAGTTAATCGAACCTGAAAAATTAATCAGATACAATGAATCTAGAAATATGTCCACATTCGATGTATCTGGATGATGTCCAGATTGTAAAAATTTGACTCGGTAAATTAATTAGTTAAATTACCGAGATAATAGTGAATCTTACTATATCTGTTTTAATTTAATTTGAATTTAAAATAAAATATGGTAAGATACTATAAGAGTTTGACTCCAAGAGGTTTGGGTGGTTTTAAAAAGAAAACCCTAGCCATGCTCTCTATTAATATTCATGCCTCTATTCACTAAAAAATTTTAATCATCTCAAACCCTAGGTGCTAGCACTCCAAGGGTAACGAGTTGGTTCGCCGTGTGTATCTGATAGAGGGTGATCACACATTACAACATCTGGTGATCATTCGAGTTGTACGTACGATAGCAAAACCAAAATCCAAAGATCTTGATTACACTAAACATAGGTAATTCTATAATCCCTAGATCATCTTAATCGTTTGGCTTAGGTCCTCGGAAGGGATTCATGGATGTTTTCTGCATTTAGGAGTCCATGAATGCTAACAACAACATCCGATGAAGATAAGCCTACTACGCTATGGAAAGGTGTATATACAAACTCTAGGTGGCCAAGGGAAGTTAAGCTTCCCTAGGCCACTAGAATTCTGGAACATATACAATACAAAAAAATGTCAGGCGCTCTAGGGAACATAGGGTTCCCTTGACCACCATCATTCTTGCTTTAGGCCGCCAGGTTCTTGCTCTAGGCAGCCCAAGGATGTACTACTTCCCCTAGGCTGCAATGATTCTTCATTTTCTTCTCCATCTTCCTCCTTTTCATCTTTTCAACTTGAATTGGCATTTTCTTCATTTCCTACAAAAAGAAAACGAAAAGGATGTGGTAAGTGGTGATTTAGCACAAAAGCATTAAAAAATGTATAATGTCTATATGATATGACCTTATTAAGTACAAAAACTCATATTCCTCTAAAAGTGTTTTTGGCAATATCTGCTTATCATTACTGTCAAATTCATCTATATTGTGTTCAACTACTTCTTTTGGTGGTTCTATTTCTGGAATTAAGTCCTTCTCAATCACTACATTTAACGAAACATTACTTGATTGACCAAAATCATTTCCTTTATCAAAGCTAAACGCGGTAGGATAATCCAATACATCATCGTCACCATCACTCAAATTGGTATTGTAAGACTTATTTTTCAACTTTTTCTTCAAATTTCCACAATCAAATGGAATATGACCAATTCTACCACATTCATGATATTTTGGTCCTTTTGATGCATTCTTGATGTTGGTAAATGTTTGCTCCCTATTAGCCTTCTGCTGAATTTCAGGTTTTTTGTTGAATAGTCTGCAAAAAAAAGCTTGTTTATTTGCTTATGCTTTCTTAGCATTTTGTTAAATTTTCTTGTCAACAAACATATTCCATCATCAGAATCTTTGTTTTCATCAAACTCTTCTTTAGCTTTTATCACAATACGTTTTTCTTTAGATTTTGGTTGCAATTAAAGATTCATCTCAAAAGTTTGCAAAGAACTCATTAGTTCATCTAATCACATTGTTGATACTGTTAGAATTCATGGGCTCCTAAACGCGGAAAACATCCACGAATTCCTTCCGAGGATCCAAGTAAACGATTAAGAAGATCGTAGGTTTACAGATTTACCTCTGTTATGTGTAATCGATATCCTTCAGTTCCGATTGCGCTGTTGTGCGTGCAATCCAAACGATCACCAGACACTGCAGTTGTGCGAACATCCTCTATCGGATACACACCGCGAACTCACTCGTCACCCGGGGAGTGCTAGCGCCTAGGGTTTTTGTGAGGCTTATTTTTCTGGTGGATGAAGGCATGAATTTTTACAACAGAATTGGCACACACAAGAAGACGGCTAGGGTTTTCTTAAAAACCCACTCTGAACCTCTTAGAGTCCAACCCTAATAATATCTTATCGTATTTTAATTTAAATTCAAATTAAATTAAAACTTATACGATAAGATTCTGCCATTATCTCAGTAATTTAACTAAGTAATTTACCGAGTCAGATTCTTATAATCTGGACATCATTTAGATACATCAAATGTGGACATATTTCTAGATTTATTGTATCTGGTAGATTTTCTAAGTTCGATTAACTTAGACATGTTTCCAGATTCATCGAATCCGGTTACCAGAAAATAACCTAACAAGTTCGCTTGTTGTGTGACCCTATAGGTTCATTTAACACTGGCAGTGTGCCCAAATCATATTTAAATGGCCCACAAGTTATAAGCGGTTTCTAGCAAAACATTATAACTATCCAAGTTAAATGAAGATCAGTGATCTCTTTGAACCAAACCATAATTTTATATTTAGTCCTTTTGTCACATGATATCCAGATTAAGCATAAGGCACGGAGCATATCATCCTTATTAAGCTCAATCAATTATTTCTTGATTTCATAGTAGACTGTTCAAACAAATAATATCAATATCTTAGATTGATATATTTGAGCACGGCCATGTATTTTAACAGTCTAACTTATCAAGGGGCCCATGGATATCTCTCCCATAATTGAGAGGGACAAATTCCTTCACAATCAATCATATTTCTCTCCTCGATTTTTTCTATATCTAACAGTAGTCTAATTTATTATCTGGTTAAAGATAACTTTAGACAACGTTAAAATATAGAATTTATCAAGTAGGAAACTATGATGAATTTAGGTCGAATGACTTTTAATATCATTATGGCTAGAAAGTACTTATGACATGTTCCATGAAGTACTCTCACAGTGGGTCATGTCCAATACAATATTTTCTAACATTTATTTTTGTTTTGACTTGATATCACAAATATCCATGACCAGTAAAACATAGCCATCCAGTCACAAACATACTAATCTTAATTTATTATTGTTCCAATAATAATAAACGATCAGGGACAAATTTAGAATAGTCATTATATTCATTGTTGGGTTTTACTATCAAGTCACGTACTTGATGACCACAAAACAAAATGCACTATTCATGGAAAGGAAAGCCTCATATTATTATATAAAACATAACGACAATTGTATAAGTACAAATTGACTCTAGGGCATATCCCCAACAGATACATCCCTGTATTCTTCAATAGTAGCAACTTTTGCATGAAATCTGAAGGATTGTGGGAAAATAAAAATGCAGCGGAAGATAGCAAATTTAAAATTTTTCAGAGCTAAAGTATAGGATTACTTACTTTTAAAGCATTTAATCTGAATAAATGAATTTGTGTTTGACAAAGCTTCTTGAACTAAAATGTTTAATTGTTCTGCAGAAAATTAAGCTAACCATCAGCTTCTTCGCATGAAATGCTTTAAAGGCCACAGATTTTGATTCCAAGATATTCTCTCAACCTCAAAAATTGAACTACCTGTAAAAGTAGGCTAGGATTATTTTTCTGAGGAAGAATTGAGAGAGAGCAAGGAGTGGTGGCTAGGGTTTTTCTTTAACTGACTATATTCCCCTAGCGAGCCTCCATAAGGATTATTTATAAACCCTCAAGGT
This sequence comes from Voacanga thouarsii, assembly GCA_026120185.1. Lineage (NCBI taxonomy): Eukaryota > Viridiplantae > Streptophyta > Magnoliopsida > Gentianales > Apocynaceae > Voacanga > Voacanga thouarsii. The sequence goes on from JANUWF010002701.1 coordinate 300,197, forward strand.
TGGCTGCCCTAAAACAAGATGGGTTAGGGCTATTCCACCAATTGAGCCTTTATATTTATCTTGGGTCTTTTAATTAAAACCCAATTAAATAAAAACTTAGCCCAGTATATTTATTATTTTATCTGTGCCTTTTATTCTACTAAAGCCAAAATAATAAATACATGATCCAATATAATTATTAGGACAATCCTTATTTATTTTATTTAAGTCCATATATTACCTTGGACATTCTAGAATTAATTAATTCATCTAGCCCATGAATTACTCTTGGACTTACTTAATTATTCTAGTCCAATAGGCTTTCTGGAATAAAATAAATTCTCACATTTCTCAAAGAATCCAAATAATTTGTGTAATGACTAAAATAGTCATTCCGATTTTTAGAGCTATCTTGGGGACTAAAAGACATATTATTCTTGATACTAAAATAACCAAAATACCCTTACTAACAAATAGTTGTATTTTATTATTTTTAAATATTATATTTATCACCATATAAAAATATTGACCCTGAGAATAATATTGCAAAAGCGTTGTCTTCGACCTATAGGTGTAATGATAAAAATACCCCTCCATGTAACACCGTCATTGAGATAGGAAAAATGCATTAACACCTTTCTCAATGACATCTAGCATCCTTTGATAGGTAGTCCGATAATCTATGACTTCTAGTATGTATCCACTTATTACAGGGAACTACCCAAAAAGTGTCCATACTTAGTCACGTTTCTTAAAACCTCAGATTATTTAGATTATCCTGGATAATCATACGGGGGTGATTTCTTCACATAATAAAGTATAGAAACTCTATTGTATAAGTCTGTATTAATTAACTAGAGTCATACACCCAACGTACAAGGTTATTGGCCTTACGATATGTGAAACCCCAATTGAAACTAACCTTAGAGTAAGGGGGTTGGGAGGCATATCATATTTTATTACATGTTTAAATATATTTTTATATGATTTTATGTGCTTTGGATTTGTGATTTGCAGCCTAGAAGGCTTAATTGTGGTTATTGAGTAAGAAGGGCAAAATGGTAATTTTTGCTTGAGGTGGAAATAGGGAGATAGCTTGGGGATTAAATAGGAAAAATATTTGGGAGAGAAAATAAGAACAAGAGTTGTTGTGATATAATGGTTAGAGCTATGGAATTAATTCTTGAGGTCTTAGGTTCAAATTCCATCATTGGGCTTTAGCATGATTAAATCTTATTTTTGTTTGGGAAGGACATATTTTCAGCCTTGTGTGCTCTAAGAAGGAGTAGAGGCGTTGTCCTAAGGAAGACATGATAGGAGTATCCTAATCCTACTCTTGTGCCCTACAAAAATTTCTAAGGGAATTCATACCCTTCTTGATCCTTAGTTTTTTTACTTCTCAATTCATTAGAATGTTTAACTTATTCAAGCCAATTTCATTCCAGGAAATTCTAGCAAAGTGCTGTGGCTTTGAAGGTTCAAAAATGTCTAAGTGTAAGACATCTTGTGGGCCGAAAATGGGTAGGAGTTGTGGAAGGTTCCGAAGAGATTAATCTCTATGGTTGAACCTTTAAAACTCCACTCTAGCTATATTCATTTTCTTCGTGAAGTAATCTGGAATTTATCCAGCTTCTTGTGTATTCAAAGTGTCGAAATTTTCAGCCATCATTCCCTCCCAAATGCTGCCAGAAAAATAACCCTCTTGACCAACTTGAAGTCTGAAATTATGAGGCCAAAACGGGACTACACAAATACTGTGCAAACAAGAAAATTTTCTTGGCAAATTCGCAGCTTTGGTGATCCTAAACTAAGTTGTTTTCTTCCAATTTTTATCCAGCACCTTAGCCACGTTTTTCCTCCATAAAGAAGGCTGGAAACCAGCCTTGAAAGACCTCTAAATACCCCTTCAAATACTCTGCAAACTAACTGGAAAATGGCAGCAAAAGCTGACCAAAAATTTCCAGCAACTAGCGAAAATCTGTACAGGGATTTTTCCAACCTTTACTCCATCTTCAGCCTTGTCCGAAACCTTCCTCCTTTTTCTGTGAAAACTTCTCTTGAACAGCCATGAACTGAGCTCCATCATCTTCTCCAACCTTTTGCTCAAAAAACCAGTCCATGGCTACCCCTAAAATATCTCCATCAATTACTCTAATTAAGCCATTGATTGAAGACCAAAATTCCAACAAATGTATTTAGTAAACTTTCATAAAACATCCCTTAAACAACCAGACATTCCTTCACCATTGTACCCCCTCTTTTCAGCCACCATTAAGCCCTTCAAATAGCTTTCATTCCAGAAGAATCCCTAGCCATCCAGTCGGCCATTAGAGCTTCCAAAAGCTCTCCTCCATTGAAGATCTTCTTACCATATTTTGTTTCCAAAATTGATTCCCTAAAATATTCCTTTTTGGATTCCAAATAATCAGCCTTCCTTTTCCTCTCAAACTAAAAAAATCAACTACCAAAACCTCTCAAACAATTCGGCCACTCCAATCCCACAGAATTTCGGCCAGCTTCAATCAAATCCTCTCCATTCTCTTCAACCTTCAAGAACACCAAGAACACCTACTAGTATCCACACACCTAATACCACTCCAAACCACTCTAATCTTCTCCAAAAACTCCAGATCACACCTACTCCACTCCTTGAATCCACTTCTACAATTTTTAACATCAAACACCAAAATCGAAGTCTCACTTTTGGATCAAAAACCAGAATTTTCGTGAAGGCTGTAAGTATTATCAATCACACCACCTTCTCTCTTCTTCAACTTCTAATGAATATATATATATATATATATATATAATCATACTAATAGACTCTCTCTCTCTTGGCCGAATGCTCTCCCTCTCTTGGCCGAATGGTGACTTCCACCATGGCCATATTTTCTTCATCTCTCTTGGACGGATCTAGTCTCCTAAGAGTTAGGATCCATTCGAAGCTACTCCAAGGTACTCATCAATCAAGTAAGCCTCCTCAACCCTCTCTTTAAGTTCTATATTCATGTCTCTAGGATGATATTGGAAGGAGATGGATTATGATTAGGATTTTAGCATGTGTTGTTGTGACGAGTTGAGATTGAAGCATGAATAAATGTGTGTATATGATGGAGATGGATTGATATATGAGTTGATTGTCTTGGTTGATTGTATGGCGTTTTTAGGGTTTAATGCATGTCTCCATGTCGTAAGTGGTATATGTGATCAAGCATGTTAGAGATTTTGTCACCTTTTGTGAATAGGGTTTATGTTCATGTATGTTTGTTAAAGCCATGGATATGTTTATGTTGGTAGAGGTTGGATCATGTCTTGGTAAATTTAGATCTATGCCTTTATTCAATTTTTGGATGATTTGATGAATTGGAGTGGAGTATATGTTCATGATTGTGGTTGGCAATAGAAATATGATCATGACCTAGTTGTCCCTAAGCTAATTTTATTTCTTCAATAAAATGATTAATGCTATAATTTCTTCTAGTAAATTTTGAAAACCCTAGGAAAGGTGGATTTGGACTATTTTATATAAAATAGTGATATTTTAGTCAAATAGATAATAGCTTTTATTAAAGAAATAAAATATATAGATTTTATATAAAATAAAATATATAGAAAATAATAATAAAGCCTTTCATATGAATATTCATAATAGGTAAAATATTAATTTTGTAAGTTTTATATTCATAAATACTATTAAAATTTATTTATTATCTTTCAATCAAAGCCCATTAAAATTTACTTACAACTAGTTTTAGTTACCAATTATTTTCTAGCAATAATTATTAATAGATTATTATTTTACCTAATACCACCTAGGACCCTTCATCAAATAAACTCTAATTTATTTTTAGCAAGATTTAAACCTTCAACTTATTAGTACCTATTTCCAAAACCCTAATTATTTTAATATCAAACTTGACTTAGTTTATAAGCTCTTTTATTTAGTATCTGGCCTTAAGCTTGGGACACTAGGATCATGGTTGCAGCAAGTTAAGCTAGAATTATTTGTAAAGGTGAACCTTGGATTGAGTTTAATTACGGCTTTGTTTACCCCAGGCGGGGTTAGGTCAGCTGTTGGAGACCTTTATTTTGAGCAAGGATCAGGTAAGCTATTGCATAAAACTTGTTTGTTGTAAAAGGTTACTATGGCAAGCTAAACCCGAAGTATGTGAACACTTATTTTGTAAAAGTAATTAAGGATTGTTTCCTTTTTTGTTTTAGTCAAACCAATTATTTGAAAATCAACATGCAGTTTTACTTAAACACCAAACTATTTATAAAACTAATTTTGTCAAGGACTTTAGAAACCCTTAATTGTCATTTTCAGGTAAAGCTATGTTTTATCAGTTTTCTCCCAAGTGGGATAAACTACGTTGAGTATTCAATAAGGGTAGGCTAGTAGTACTAATTTTGAAGAGCAAAAGTGAGTCTTCTGGCAGGAGGCCACCTCCAGAAGATAAACTCAACTTAGAGCAACGTCAGTACTACTTAGTCATGTGGACTGTGTGTTGCCAGAATGGACAATCGGTTTTGTTTGGGTGTAGAGAAGGAGGAGAATCTTACTCGGTAGGCCGATCACCTATCTTTTGTCAGTCTGCACAAAGTGTGGCATTCTGACCGTTGTATGGTTATGGGCCCAACGTGTGGTAACCCATGGCCGCCCTTTTGAGTGGTTGATTTTATTGTACATATATGGTTGGAAAAACCAAAACACCACTCTTGCTTTTGAACATCATTTATTGCTTGCCAGTATTTTTTTGTCAGTCTGCAAAAGTGTGGCATTCTGACCATTGTATGGTTGTGGGGCCCAACGTGTGGTAACCCATGACTACCTTTTTAAGTGGTTGATTTTATTAAACATGTATGGTTGGAAAAGCCAAAACACCACTCTTGATTTTGACTATTGTTTATTGCTTGCCAGTATTTCTCTTATAAAGATTTTATACTTTGCATTCACGAACTGTTTTCACTGAACACTCAAAGCACACACGGATTTACTGAGATTTTTATCTCATCACCCTTTTTACCATATTTCAGATTGATCCTGCTGTGGGGATGAGTAGCTAGTATTGTCTGCCTTAGAAGAGATTTTGTTATCTGTTATTTATTTTTATGTAATGGGCGACATCCCCGGCCCGGTTGGGCCTAGGTAGCGGGGTGTCACATGATAAGACCTCATCCAACATATATCAAAGTGTACAAGTCAACTTGTACTCAAGTCTTAGGGTACTCATCTATGTAATAGCTGTGATAAACCAATCTTTATTTATTTTAGTAATTTTATAAAGATTACTATTTCATGATCTAGTTCTACGTATTCCAAATACGCTTATACTATTGGTGTGAGTGGACTACTTACTGATTAAAGGAAAACCATTCCCTATTTATAAACCATAGTGTAATGATCTAAACCTTAATGAAGTGCCCAACTTCATCAATCGATTAAAAACAATTTTTCGCTTATATTAGTAGTCTATAATCTACACCTTACTGTGAAAACACGATCTAATCATATAGATTACTTACTAACACATTTAGACCTTAATGTATAATATATGTAAACAAACAACTATTGATGAATAAAAATTTTATTAATTTTCAAAATACAAAAATGCATAGTCTATTTTGGGTATATATTCCAACAATCTCCCACTTGTACTAAATAGACTGCAAAAGTTCATTTGTAGCACAACTCTAAGTTCTGTAAGGAACTTCTAGAGCCAAACCACTTTTCTTGAAGCTTCTGAAGTTGCCACATACTCAGCTTCCATGGTAGAATCAGCAATGCATGATTGCTTAACACTCTTCCATAAAAGCCCCTCCAGACAAAGTGAAAACATATCTGCTTGTGAATTTTCTTTCATCTTTATCCACCTAAAAGTCTGAGTCCTTTGTAACTGATAGGAACTAAGTCATCGACCCTATAAACAAGTATATAATCCCTCGTTCCCTTTAAGTACTTAAGAACATACTTTACAGCTTACTAATATTCTTTCCCTGGGTTTGACTAATACCTGCTAACCATGCCTACTACCAAGTAGTGATCCGAACTTATACAAAGCATAGCATATATGAGACTTCCTACTACTAAGGTATAGGGAATCCTACTCATCCTTTCCTTTTCTTCATGTGTCTTAGGACACTTCTTGGAAGATAAGGTCAATCCGTGCCAAAAGGGTATGATTACCCTTTACACTAATCCATGCTAAACTTAGCCAATATCTTGTCAATATAAGTAGATTGGGATAAGCCTAATGTTCTTTGCTTTTATCTCTAAGAACCATTATTCTAAGAATGTAGCTAACTTCTCCTATATCTTTCATGCTAAATTGACTTGATAGCCAAACATCTATGGATGATAATATCCCTACATCATTTCCAATTAGTAGAATGTCATCCACTTAAAGTACCATAAAAAACACGTTGTTGTCATCTGTCTTCCTATACACATATAGTTTATCCACATTTTGTATGAATCCATAAGACTTTAAGTCTCATTAAAATGTATGTTTCATACTCTGATACTTGTTTAAGTCCATAAATGGACTTCTTAAGCTTACGGACCATACGCTCTTAGTTTTTCACAATAAAGCCTTCAGGCTGGGACATGTAGATATTTTCATTAAAATAGCCATTAAGGAAGGCTATTTTGATATCTATTTGTCATATCTCGTAGTCATAATAACATGCGATGTCTAACAGAATACGTATGGAGTTAAGCATGGCAACAAGTGAAAATGTATCCTCATAATTGATCCCTTCTTTTAGAGTATAACCTTTTACTACCAATCTTACTTTAAAAGGTTATACTCTAAAGAGTATAACCTTTCCATCTACACCTCTCTTTCTCTTGTATACTCACTTACGCCCTATGGGTTTAATCCCTTCAGGTGTAGTGATAAGATCCCAGACTTGATTGTGACACATAGACTCAATCTCGGCATCCATTACTACTTGCCATTTGTTTGCATCAACATCAGCAATAGCCTCATCGTACTTAGTAGGATCTTTTTCCTGATGGTCGGAAACTACCTCAAAGGCTTCTCCAGTCCATCTTTTCGGAACCCTAAATATTCTCCTACTACAATGTAGTCATTTTGTATAAGAATATCTTGATGTTCCTTTTTAGGTTCCTCAACTGGGGTACTAGAAGTTGAAGTATTACTCAACTTCTCTTCCAATTTCACCTTACTTGAAACCTTAGTGGACACACTTTTTCATCCTCCAAATAGCTAGCTGAGAACTAATATGTACCTTTTTCTCTTAGGGTTGATTAAAGTATCCACCCCTTGTTCCTTTTAGATACCTTATGAAGTAGCATAATTCTGATCTTGGATCTAGCTTACTTTCTTAACAATTCCATACCTTGAGATGATTCATCTTGGACTTTCGTCCAGTCTATATCTTAAATGGTGTCTTAGGCACTGACTTGGAAAGCACTAAGTTCAAAATATATGTTGCTGTTTTCAAAGCATATCCCCAAAACGAAATAGGAAGAGTTGCATGACTCATCATACTTCTGATCATTTCCATCAATGATCTATTTCTTCTCTCAACTACTCCATTCTGCTGAGAAGTCTCAAGTAAAGTCAGCTGAGATACTATTCCCCGATGTGCCAACTAGTCCTTGCATTCACTAAGGAGATATTCTCCACCACAATCCAATCTTAATCTTGTAATTAGTTTACTTATTTGACACGCCACCTCAGTTTTAAACTCCTCCAATTTATTAGAGGAGTCAGACTTATGTCTCATCAAGTAAACATAACTAAAATGCATGTGATCATCCGTGAATATGATATATATCCATAACCTCTTCTAGCAAGTGTAGACATAGGACCACAAATATTAGTGTGAACTAACTCTAATATTTCTTCGGCCCTTTCTGCCTTTTGAGTAAAGGACCTTTTGGTTATTTTACCCATAAGATTCACACTGAAGCCATTCCTCCAATTTTAATGAGTCAAAAGACCCATTTTTTATTAACCTCTGAATCCGATTAGGATTTTTTTGTCCTAATCTCAAGTGCCATAAATATAAATTATTTGATATGGCCTTTCTCTTATTATCATTAAGTTTTGTCTGAGTATTGTTTATTTAACAATTAATAGGATTAATATAGAAAATATTCTCATACATGTTTCCAGAATAAATAATATTTCCATTTCTACTGATTGAAATACCAGAATGGAAAGAAATCAAATATTCTTGATCAATCAATCTTGAAACTGAATCAAATTCTGTTTAAAATTAGAAACATATAAAATATATTTTAAAACTAAAATCCTAATACAATCAAATAAAAGCTCTAAGTCTCCCACTGCTTCGGCCCACACTTGTATTTCGTTGCCCACTCTAAGTCCATGCTCTCCTCTATTAAGTATTCTTATCTTGCTCAACCCCTGCAAGGAGTTACATGATAGGGCTTAAATTAGTAATGTTTTTCCTAGTTATTTAAGGCTCTTTTGTAATACATTCTGTTCAATAACTAGTCAGATTCCTTCATATTTAAGATTTTACCCTTGGAAATATATTTTGTGCATTATTTCAGATTTTAGGGGTAAAACAAAGCAAAAACGTCGCAAAACAGAATAGAGGCGGTGCCGGCCATGTGCTGATGAGACGAACTTCGAAGCGACGAAAAATTGTTGAAACATGACCGGAAAAGAACCAAACTGGTGCTGGCTCTAGTAGCCAAGAAGGCGTCGGCTGCACTCTGGACAACATTGCATGGAAATCAAGAAAAAATCGATGAATAACGGAAGAAACAGAACACAACCGGCGCCGGCTCCAGTAGCCAAAGCGGTGCTGGCTGTGTTAGTGTTGTGCCCTAGAGGCAATCACTTGTACATTGTATATGACACATTTTATTTTAATAAAAATGCATTATTTATCTTATTGTTTCTTTTGTTTACTTTAAGTAATATAACTATTTGATAAAGTCCCTAGTACAACACTGTGTTAAGAAAATCATGATAGAGATCATGATATGAGATTCCTACTACACTGGATGGTGTTAGTACTTAAATAGTTCCTAATCGTAGTATTAATAAGATAGGATATCATTAACGTGTTAAGACTAGCATGTGTTAGACTTCCTAATTTGATCAGGCGGTGGTTCTCATATCCGTGAGTATTGAGATACTCAAAGTTAACACATGGATGCTTGTTAATGGAACAAGTTCATTGGATGACCTAGCTTTGAGATAATTACATGGATAACTATTTAGTGCCAGTGATATAATCTCAATATAGTAAACGTGCAAGTATCCTTAGACTTGAGATCTCCAAGGTATTTTATTTGCTGAGCTTTGTACTTTGATTCCAATTTTCAGAGCTCGATCGAGGGCTGCCTATGGGATGTATATTGGGTATATTGTGAGGTAAACAAAAGTAGTTGAGAGGGTCAATAAAAGATTCACCACTCCTAATAGTAGGAGTGAATATCTCATGGCCACTTATAGGAATTACTACTCGAAAAGTCCTTGGCCAAGGCGATTGGAAATAGTTCCAATTGATACACATCTAGAGTAGTGGGTTCCTGGTACAAGTACTATTGTATTCGGGTCAGAATTAATTCTGGAGAGAGTTGGCACTAATTCCGTACTCCAAACCGAATGAGATATTGTATGGTAAAAGGAGTTAATTGCACTAAAGTTTGTTATCGAATGGTTCATGTCAAGCCACTTGACTTCTTGGACTCTTGGATGGTCATGATGTGTTGCTAGATATTGCTCATGATCTAGGAATATGGGTTTATTAATTGATGAATTAATAAACCAATCCTAATTAAAATTAATAGGATTAATTCTAATTAATTACGGATTATTAATCTCAAAGACGTTTGGATTAATTCATGTTCTCTATCAATTGACTAGGAAACCTAATAGGTTACACACAATAGAGAATTATATACTCAAGATGTTATTTGATAACATAGTAGGGTTGATTGGGAGAAAGAGAAGTTGTTGTGGACAAATTATAATTAGTTATAATTTGTGGTCCAAGTTGTAATTGTGAGAACTTGATGTTTCCAATTACAATTAAGGAATTCTAATAAGATTAGAATTCTCAGTTTTAGTAGGATTTTGCTGTTATATATATGATATAATCGAAACCCTAGAAGAGGTTGGATCATAAGACACACGAAAATTACAGCCACAAATATTCTTTTCTTTCTCTCTCTCTTGTTTTGCTGAAAACGAAAACAGCCCTAGCCGCCATCTTTTTCTGCTAACATAGGAAATCTTAGTGCTTAAGTATTCTTCTGTGGGGATTACTATTAAATATAATTACACACTTTGATTATAGTGATTAGATATCCAACTCTCATGGAGTTTGCACAAGAGGATTGCTGAATCGTGCCTCAACTTGAAGAATATCAATTTTGTTCTTTGGACGATCAAACAAAGGTAAAAAGCTTTTACCTTTGTTGTCTTTATGTCTTTTTTTCCACACATAGATGGGTCCTGGGAGGGTATTTCGTTTTATTTTCTGCTGCGCCGTATAGGATACGAGCCTGAGATACCCAACAAGCTGTGCCCTGAGGATAAGACGGAATCTTGATTTTTCTACGCGGTTTTTAGTAATCTGTGGAATTTTAGTATCTTCCTACTTCTACTCGGCCAAGAACCTTACACCAATGAGTTTAGGCACTTCCTAAACCTATAAATAGATGAAAAAACACAAGGGAAATGAGGAGAATTCATAGATCGTCATAGAAAATCACTCAAATCAAAGGAGGAATTCTTCAATTCAAGGAGGGTTGTACAAAAAGGTTTTCAAAGGAAAAAGAAGGAGGCTTGTCTATGAGTACTTTCTTTTACTTTGTTTTCTTTTTCTTGAACAATGATATGTTAATTGTTTTATTGTAATTTAGCATTATTTTAGATACTCATGATTGTTAGAGTTACTTTGATCTTTTGATTAATTGATTGTTATTCTTGGTATTTAATTACTTGTGCTTATTACGAGATTAATTGATTGTTTCTTTCCATTAACTTGCTTGAAAAAGAGGTTGATGGTGATTTGAATTCATTAGTTTTATATTTGTTGTCTCTTAACTTGCTTGAAAAAGAGGTTAATTGTGAAGAACTAGGTAATTGAAGGTTAATTGATGTCTGCCAGAATATGGATTCATTGGTTAATTTCATACTTTAAGTTTGCCAGAATATGGAAATTTAATTAAGGATTGTGTTTAATGCATCTTTTGGGTGAATTAGTTGAGACAGAATATGTGATGCTAATTTATCTAGGAGATAGTGATTTCATGGATTGAAAAGAAAGTGAGTCTATCTTAATCCTTCATGATGCCAAGGGAATAATTAGTTATGATGATGATTGGGTTCTTTAAGATCATGTTTGTCAAAATAATGGTTTGAGTTACATAATTCTCCATCCTTAACATGTATATATTTTTATTTTATTTTATTTTCCTTTTTATTTCTTTTTCACTTTATTGAGTCAGTTAAACAATGAAAGAAAAGGGATTAATGCATACTTGTTCCTTGAGGATGACACTCATTTGAACCCTATGCTATGTTAATGATGAGTACGCTTGCTCATATGTATAATTTGGGATTAACGTTTTAATTTAAACTTGATTAGGAATATGCTTATTTTGATATGATTTTTGTACTTAAATAAATGCGCATCAAGTTTTTTGCACCGTTGCCGGAGAACAATATCATGAAAGCTTAGATTTTATTGATTTAACCATATAAATATGTAGATATGTAAATTTGTACAATTGTTTATTTTGCATAAAGATGCCATCTTTTGTATCTTATGTATCTTTGTAACCTAATTTACTAAATGTGACTTAATTGACTAACATACTTCATGTTGTACTATAAATACCACTAACTTTGTTGTTTAGGTAGCTTGTGAATATATCTAATGTGTGTGTTTTTCTTTTTCTTTTTCTTTTTCTATTCTTTGCTTTTACCTTTTTGTATTTTTTCTCTCTTTTCTTTGTTTTTCTATTATTTTTGTTTGTTTTTCTTTTCTTTGATTTTGGTGTGAGGTTGATATCATCATGGACAACTATTTTTGGGCACAAAATCAAAGGAGTTACAATGATTGGCAAGATTACAAGCTCGCATTGATGTTCTTAGTAAGATGTCATTAATTACATTGGTGAATTCTTTTGTTGCCAATACAAATTCATTTGTTCAATAACATGAAGAAGCGTCTCAACGATTGAGCTATCAAAGAACACAACTAGCCAAGTTAGTTGAAGATGCCTTAAAGGCCCATATGCTTGTACAAGAGAATCTCCAAGGAAAGGAGAGAGGATATGAGGACCAATTGTCCAATGTGGAAAGGGAGGTATTCAATTCTACTCTACGTGCTAATACTTCTAATCTCTCTTTGTCACATGATTTATTAGGTTCTTCTCACTTCTTAGAGAACAATGGTCCCAATGATAATGTATGGAGTTTAACATACCTCAAGAAGTTGGATTTATCATTCCTTCTAAGAAACCCTTCGAGGATGTTGACGAATTCTACCCTTCACCCCAATTTCAGGGAAGTAACTTGGTATTTGTAGAAGTATTGAAAAGTAAAAATTTCTTAATCTTATCTTTAAGAACTCAAATACTAAGTTTAAAGGGGAATTTTTATTATGAACATTCTTTTAAAGGGTTAAAAGGTGATTTCAAGCTTGATGCATTCTTTAGAAACCATGTGCACTTATATGTTGACAACAATATTTGTGTATCTAAAGAAATGTTAGAAAAAGAGGTTTATGTGTTTTGCTTTAGTGAGAAAAAATTATTTTCATAAACCTTCTATTTTTCAAAAACCTCTCTCCATTCTACATTCATCATGCCTATCTTCTATTTTGAACTTTAATTTCTTTTCAAAATGTTTGATGAAGAAGCATGATGAGTGTGAAAAGTTTTTATTTTATTTTTTATTTTACTCTTTTTCTTTAGCTTGTTTTCTTTTATTTAGGTCTATTTTTATTTTATTATTATTTTCTTTGTGCTTTTATTTGTATTTTGTTTTTTGGGAATAAAGTCTTCTTGGACAAGCCCGTCTCTTTACCTCAAGTTTAGATATCCATTGGAGCATTATTGCATTTGGAAAGTATTACTTAAACTTTCTACCCCTTTATTATTTTTGGTCCCTTTGGAGATACTTTCTTGTGTTTATTTTTTACCAATGAGGACATTGTCCAATTTAAGTGTGGGGGAGTGGTTTGGTGATATACTTTGTCAAGTTTTTATCAATTTTATTTTAAGCACAAAGTTTGAAAAATTGGAGCTACTCCGTCATGGAAGTAATTTCTTTCTTCTCTTTTCCCATTTATTTTTGGTCCCATGGCATCTTCTTCCTTGTTATATTTGTTTTGCTATTGTGGACAATGTCCAGTTTAAGTGTGGCGGAGTGGTTAGAATGAGAATTATTCTATGCTTTATTTATCTTAACATTCTTCTTTGAACCTTTTGAGCAAAAATTTTCAAAATTTTTTTGAAAATTTTTCTGATTTTCTTTGAGCTTTTAAGATGTATTTTTAATGCATGTCTTTATAATGGATTATAGAGCATATGTTCTGTATCATTTATAGCTTATGCATAACTTTTTGCATGCACTAGGACTAAGTAGTTCTTGATCAAATGCCTTACAATGTTCTTAAACATGTTTTTCTACTAAAATTCATTGAGCATTCTAGAACTTACTTGAATACCTCTCGAGGCAAAATAAGAAAGACATTCATGGTTTAACTTAGAAATGACACTAATAGGCCTTCTTTGGATAGTTTGAGCTTTTTAAGCCTACCTATTTTTTATATTATCCCTAGTGCCTATTTTGAGCCTAAGTTGTTGATTTCTTTCTTTAAAACCCGTTATCATACTTTGTCCAGTGTTTGTTTCTGAGAGTTTGAATAAATTTCAAAATCTTTATGCTCTTGATGGATGAAAGTATATGTAGGAGAATGTTAAGGGAAAATACTTAGAGAAAGAACATGACTCGTTACTTTCAGTCATGAATCAATAGTAGTGTTGAGCTGAAAAGAGAAAAGAAAGAAAAGAAATAGAAGAAAGAGAGAAACTGAGAAAGAAAAGAAAAGCAGCAATGGAAAACAAAAGATGAGTGAAAGAAAGACAGAAGAGAACAATTGAAAGAGAAAAAAAAGAAAGATTACGGGAGGAATAGTGATTAAAGCTATAAAAGTTGAGTTCATATCAAGTCCATGACACCATTGCTGAAAATTCGAGTGATCTTGTGAAAAATAGAGAAGAATTGATGAAAGAAAAAAGAAAAGAAAAGAAAAGGAGTGACAATGCAAGATTTGCTTGAGCTGAACTGTAACCGCTAAACAAGGTTATGGGTTTTAATTGATTTTGGAATAGGAGAGCAAGAAGAGTTTGGATATTATTGATACATTTTGTTTATCATTTTCTTGTGAACTCTCAGCTTCTTTGATATTTGATTTTTCTATATTCTTCGTTTGATAAGCTACATTACAAGCCTTTAGTTTTACATTACAAGCTTGAAAGTCCTACTTGACCTAAGTAGAATCATGATATGCCTCTAATTAGTGGAGAGAGTGTATGAAAAGTAAGCTTATGGAATGCATATTCTTTTTGAACTAAATTCTTTCCAAGGGTTTGAGAATATTGTTAAGTATTGAGCTGGTTCTACTAAGTCATTATTCATTTACACAAGTCTTGCATTTGTTGTGAAAGATGTAGTAGCATGTGTTTTATGTTCTTGAATGAAGGAAGCATTGAAGATATTATTTTGAAATTGATTGAGTGATTGATGAAACCTTGCATTTTCCTACTTGTCTTTAATACTTTGTTTGAGAACAAGTGAAGAGCTAAGTGTGGCGGAATGTGATAGGGCCTAAATTAGTAATGTTTTTTCTAGTTATTTGAGGCTCTTTTGTAATACATTATGTTCAATTATTAGTCATATTTCTTCATATTTGAGATTTTATCCTTGAAAAGGTATTTTGTGTATTATTTCAGATTTTAGGGGTAAAACAAAGCAAAAACATCGCAAAATAGAATAGAGGAGGCGTCTGCCAGGGCACAGGAATCGGCAACGGCCATGTGCTGATGAGACGAACTTCGAAGCAACAAAAAATTGTTGAAACAGGACCAGAACAGAACCAAACCAGTGCCGGCTCTAGCAGCTAAGGCGGTGCCGACTACACTCTGGACAACATTGAGGGAAAACGAGAAACAGGGGCATGCTCTGTACGTAAAAAAAAATTGGAGAAAAATAAAACGCAAGCCTTAAAGGCTATGCGGAAGCGTGAAGATCATACATTTGCATTCCTTAACCCTCCTAGGTTGCGTAGGAACAGATTGAACGACTGGAATCACCTCGCTTTGCACACTTGAAAGAGCTTCGATTTGAACACCCGCTAGCCTTCTACTTCACCTTGTTTGCATTAACGCTTAGCTCTCCAGCTCTCGGGATATTCCTCAGCCTAACCTCTAGTTGGTGAACACTATGGTGAAGAGGAACGACCTCAAAACTCCTTGGTTCTTTCGCTATTGATTAGAAAAGAACAAGAAGAAACCACAGAAGAAGGGAGAGGGAAAAAACGTGAGCTGCCAGAGAGAGAGAGAGACGTGAGTCTTGTGTGTCTAGGGAAAAATTAGAGTTTTTATTCTTTTCCAAAGAGTTGTTTATAAGTTAGCCTAAACTAAGTCTCTCAATATCTGATAAACATATTCCCGGGATTTCAAAACACCCGGATGTTATCCTGAGAATCAGTTTGGCCTAACCCTAAACTCCTCTTGACCGTATCTGGAAAAAACCCTAAGGTCCAAGCTATTGGGCCAGAAAAATATTTATTATTTTTCTTGGACCCAAAAGGCCCAAAATAATAAATATTAGTTATTTATTTCCTGGGCTTACATAAGTAACCCAATAAATAATTAATGAACCCAAATGATCTATAATAATTAATCTTTAATTATTTATTTCTTGGGCCTATATAAATAACCCAATAAATAATTAAACATTATTTATTTCCCCTAGTTTAAGCCCAGGTTAATTTCTTAATTATTCATACTAGACCTAGGCCCTAAATAATTAATTAACTAATTAAACTAGATAATTAATTTCTCTCAACTCCTATTTTATTTATTTATTTATTTTATTCCAGTCCAATAATAAATTAGACTTCCTGAATAAAATAAAATAAAATAAAATCCTCTTTAACTGAGACTAATTCCTCAACCTAAAAGTAGTTAGGACTTACGGGCTATCCCGAGGACTAAAAAGACACAACGCCTTGGCTGCTAAAATGACAAAAATACCCCTGCTATATAAATAACTGTATTTTGTATTTTAAATATTTCCTAATATCACCATAAGGAAATATTGACCCCAAGGACAATGCTGCATTCGTAAAGTCTCCGACCTACAGGTGCATTGACTAAAATACCCCTCTACACATCGCCGTACATTTAGAGAGGAAGAAGTGTACTAACACCCCTCTAAATGACATCTACCATCCTTAGGCTTCTAGTCCAATGATCCACGACTTCCTGGAGTATTTTCGCTTTCCAAGGGAACTACCCTAAAGCAAACATCCAAGTCATGTTTCCCAGGGCCCTGGATAATTTAGACCATTCGGACAACCACAAGGGGCGATATAGTGCAGAAACTATCTTGTATAAGTCTGTCTTAACTAACTAGTCACACATACCCAACATGCAAGTATATTGGCCTTACGATAGAACCTCAACTACAGCAAATCAAAGTATATGCTTCCAGCTTCGCCAGACCACCAACTCACACTCAAGTCGTAGAGTACTAGTCCACGCTATAGCGGTAGTAGTCTAGGTTTCTACCATATAGTACTTTGAGAAACTACTACTATAGGTCCTGTTCTACGTATTCGAAATACGCTTATGTCATGAAGTGAGTGGACTACCCACTGGCTAAAGGTAAGCTATTCCCCATTTGAAATTCATAACATAATAACCTAAACATGATGAGATTCCCAGTCTCATCAATAGGTTAAGAACAAATGTTTATGTGTTAAATAACCCGTGATCCATACCTTACTGTGAAAGACCACCATTCAGATGGATCACTTATTTAAACACAATGGGCCTGTTCCAAACGAAAATCGTGCACAAACAAAAAGTAAATTCACAAACAATTTCTGAAAATAAATTCTTTCATTAAAATATTCGATTTTACATCAGAAACATAGTCTAAGAGGGCATACAATCCAACAATCTCCCACTTGCACTCTAAGACTAGGTAAGTCCATAGGTGCCCACCCCTATGGCGTCTAAGTGTCTCTTGAAGACTCTCTCAGCCAAAGGCTTGGTAAATAGATCTGCTAGATTATTTTCTGAGGCAATATGCTCCACCACGACTTCCTGTCTCTGGATGAAATCTCGGATCAGGTGGTACTTCCTCTCGATGTGTTTCCCCTTCTTGTGGTTCCGAGGTTCCTTAGATTGCGATACTGCTCTAGTGTTGTCGCAATACATCACAATCGGCCTGTCCATATATGGTACGACTCCAAGTTCTGAAAGGAACTTGCGGAGCCAAACAGCTTCCTTGGACGCTTCCGAAGCTGCCACATACTCAGCTTCCATGGTTGAGTCAGCAATATAAGATTGCTTGATACTCCTCCATGAAATTGCTCCTCCAGACAAGGTGAAGACATATCCACTAGTGGATTTTCTCTCATCCTTATCCGCCTGCAAGTCTGAGTCTATGTATCCTGTAGGAACCAAATCATCAGCCCTGTAAACCAGCATATAATCTCTCGTTCCCTTGAGGTACTTGAGAATATGCTTTACAGCTTGCCAATGAACCTCTCCTGGGTTTGACTGATATCTACTAACTAAGCTCATGGCAAAGCAGATATCTGGCCTAGTACACAGCATGGCGTACATGAGACTTCCCACAGCCGAAGCGTAGGGAATCCTACTCATTCTGTCCTTTTCTTCTTGAGACTTAGGACAGTCCTTCGAAGAAAATGACAACCCATTTCTGCAAGGGATTAGAGCTCCCTTGCATGAGTCCATGCTGTACTTGGCCAGCATCTTGTCAATGTATGTCGCTTGGGATAATCCTAACATTCTCTGCTTCCTATTTCTAAGAAACCTAATCCCGAGAATGTAACTGGCTTCTCTCAAGTCCTTCATACTGAACTGACTAGACAGACAAACCTTTGTAGATGACAATGTCCCTACATCATTTCCAATGAATAGAATGCCATCCACATAGAGGACAAGAAAAACCACATTAATGCCTTCAAGTTTCCTTACACGCATGGTTCATCTTCGTTTTGAATAAAACCATAAGACTTTACGGTCTCATCAAAACAAATGTTCCATGCTCTCGATGCCTGCTTAAGTCCATAAATGGACTTCTTAAGCTTGCAAACCATGTGTTCCTGGCCTTCAGCAATGAAGCCTTCCGGTTGGGACATATAGATGTCTTTACTAAGATGGCCATTCAAGAATGCCGTCTTGACATCCATTTGCCATATCTCATAGTCATAGTGACATGCGATGGCAAGGAGGATGTGGATGGATTTAAGCATGGCTACCGAGGAAAAAGTTTCCTCATAGTCGATACCCTCTTTCTGAGTATACCCTTTCGCCACAAGCCTAGCTTTGAAGGTTTCCACCTTCCCATCCGCTCCTCTCTTCCTCTTGTATACCCATTTGCAGCCACTGGATTTTATCCCTTTAGGTGAAGCTACAAGATCCCAAACCTGATTGAGGTACATAGACTCAATCTCTGCTTTCATTGCTTCATGCCACAGATTTGCATCGACATCAGCAATAGCCTCCTCGTATCTAGTGGGGTCTTGTTCCTGATGGTCAGAGACCAGCTCAAAAGCTTCTCCAGTACATCTATCCGGAACCCTAGACACCCACCCACTACGACGAGGCTCCATTTGCACTGGCTCTTGAGGTTGTGCCTCTTCTTGTTCCACTATCGGGTCAGAAGAAATTAATTCCGTAGATAACTTCTCCTCAAGTTCTAACCTCGTTGAACCTTTAGTGGAAGTACTTTGATCATCTTCCAAGTTTCTGGCATTGGTACTGACTAGTACCTTCTGCTCCTTAGGATGATAAAAGTAGCCTCCTTTTGTCCCTTTTGGATACCCAACAAAATAGCATAATTCTAATATTGGTTCCAACTTGTCTCCCTTGATCAGTTCATAAGCTGGACATCCCCAAATCCTGAGATGATTCAGACTTGGCTTATGCCAAATCCACATCTCATAGGGAGTCCTAGGTACTGACTTGGAAAGCACCAAATTCAGAATATATGCCGCTGTTTCCAGGGTATATCCCCAAAAGGACACTGGAAGAGTAGCATGAGACATCATGCTTCGGACCATTTCCATCAACGTCATGTTCCTTCTCTCAGCTACTCTGTTCTGCTGGGGGGTTCCCGGCGCAGAGAGCTGGGATACTATCCCATGATGTACCATGTAGTCCTTAAATTCACCTAGGAGGTACTCTCCACCACGATCTGATCGTAAGGTTTTGATTAATTTACCTGTCCGACGCTCCACTTCAGCCTTAAACTCTTTGAACTTGTCAAAAGAGTCAGACTTGTGTCTCATCAGGTAAATGTAACCATACCTCGTACAATCATCCGTGAACGTGATGAAGTACTTAAAACCTCCCCTAACTGGTGTAGACAATGGACCGCACACATCAGTGTGAACAAGACTCAACACCTCCTTGGCTCTATCCGCCTTTGGTGTAAATGACCTCTTGGTCATTTTTCCCATCAGGCAGGATTCATACTGAGGCCAACTTTCCAATCTCAATGAGCCCAAAGGCCCATCATGGATTAGCCTCTGAATCCTGGTTGAGTTAATATGACCCAACCTTAGATGCCAAATGTATGAATCATTGATATTGGTCTTTCTCTTCATAGTTAAAGGTTCAGACTTAGCGTTATTTGATTGTTTGTTAATAGGGAAAAATACCAGAATGGAAAAATACAGAATATCCTTGATTAATAAGTTTTGCAACTGAAATCAAATTCTGACGAAAACCAGGTACATATAAAATGTCTTTTAAAACCACTATCTTATTACAATCAAAGATAAGATCCAGCTCTCCCACTGCAAGGGCCCAGACTTGTGCTCCATTTCCCACTCGAAGCCCATGTTCGCCCTTCTTGAGTCTTCTTATTTTCCTAAACCCCTGCAAGGAGTTACAGATATGATCAGTGGCTCCTGAATCAACAATCCAAGTGGAAGTTGATCCTACCATTGATATGGACTCTAGATAGTAAACATTACCTGTGGGGTTTTTCTTGGTTTGAAGATCCGGACACTCCTTTTTCTAGTGTCCCTTCTTCCCACACTTGAAGCACTTGCCCTTTAGTTTGTCCTTGGGCTAGTTCTTGGGCTAGGCTGCTGCATTCCCCTTCTTCCTCTTAAACTTTCTGGGCTTAGGCCCAGTTCTTGAAGAAGAGGCCTTAGCAATCATGGCCTTAGACTGCGGATTCATGACCTTCTCCGCCATCTGGAGCTCCTTCATCAGTTCAGTTAAACTCATGTTCAACTTGTTCATGTTATAGTTTAACTTGAACTGAGTGAAAGAGCCCGGTAGAGATTCAAGAACCATGTCCACTTGGCTCTTGGGGTCAATGACAGCCCCTAAGATTTCTGCCTCCTCGAAAGCAGCAATCATCTTGAGCATATGCTCTCGGACTGATACTCCCTCAGCCATCTTAGTGTTTACAATTGTTCGAAGAGCCTCCTGCCTTACGGGCCGACTCTTGTCTACGAACATAGTTGCCAATGATTGACTTACGTCATATGCAGAAGCCATGTGCTCGTGTTTTGACTGGAGCACATTAGACATGGAAGCTAACATATAGCAACGTGTCATTTCGTCAGCTTTCTTCCACGCCTTTTCAGCCTCTCGCTCTTCAGCGGTGGAACCTTCCCCGATAACAGGGCAGGTTTCGTAAATGACATACTTATACTCCTCGGTTGTGAGTATTTTGTCCAGGTTCCTTTTCCAGTCCATATAGTTTGGACCTGTTAGCTTATTCTCCCTGAGAATATCGGCCAATGGACTAAAAGAACCTCCCACCATTTCTGAAAATCGAAAATAAAAGAAAGAATTTAGTTTGTGAAAACAAAATGAAATTTATGCACTGAAAATAATTTGGCTCTTAGGAAAACTGACATAGCTTCTTGGGAAGATTAACAGTTTCCTAAGCTAAGTGTGTTAACCACCACAAATTAATTTCCCTTCTAGGTAATAGCCTAGAGAATAACTCCATCGTGGGATGGTCGTTTCCTCTCATTTCCTATGGACATACCTCGCACTATAACCTCCAACGTGGGCTGGCCGATCATAGTTCGTGCCCCGAGTTATTAATTACATCTTTCCATTAGATCTAGATCCTTATGGTATCCCCATCCTATATGGGTTCACCCACAGGGTGACGCGAGGGGATCCACGATCTCTAATGAGGACCGTGATGGAAGCCGTGGGGCCGTTGGAACCCCTCTCCCACTTAGTCTTTTAAAATAAAGTTTTTCTGAAAAATATCCTTTTGAAATTTCCATTAAGTTTTTCTTAACTCAAAAATAAAATATCTAAGTCCAATAAAATCTCTATGTCAAGGCTTATATCCTTTGAGAGATTTCCTCCATGGACTAATTTTATTTAAGTTAAAACTTAATGATTTCAAAAATTTTCCAATTAAAACTTTCTAGAGACTTTGGTCTCAAGCTTATTTGACGAAATCATTTTTCTAGTCCAAAACAAAACAAAATGGCTCTCCATTTTAATTTACAAAAATATCTAAATCCAATATATTTTCTATGTCAAAGATTAAATCCTTTGAGAAAATATTCAAGGATTAATTTTTGTAGCAATTAAAATAACCATTTAGTTTTTGAAGAAAAATATTTTTCTTGTCAAAACAAAAAAAAAAAAATTTCCCAAAGACTTTGGTCTTTGAGGAAAAGCACACATAGGCACATAAAAATAACAGCATGCTAGAAAATAATAAACGTTTTCTTGCTTTTCTATTTTTTAAACCTAAGTGCCCAAATAATAAAATTAAACACATTAATTAATTAATTAATGATCTTGTTTAATCCTAAAATCCTTTACTAATATTTTTCATGCAAATATATTCCAAGAATATAAAAATTGCAAAAATATTAACTTCGCCTGGTATGGGACCCAAAACGAAAAAGAAAAAAAATAAAAATTTTTACTGGCGGTCTACTGCACCGGCCGCACCGGATCCGCGCCCGTGTGGCCTGCGGTCCACCGCGGCCACTGTGCACCAGCCGCACCTGATCTCCTACAGCTTCAACCCGTGGAACCACCCCGCGCCCGCGACCCGCTCCCGCGTGCCCTCCGCTGCCGACCCGCGAACTCGCCCGATTACCCGCGCATTGACCCGCGTGCCAATTGAATTTCAATTGCAACATCAAATTGATTCTAGCTTCAATTCACTGGCAATTGGCTCGGCTTCATGGCTCCAGCAACACGGTTCCACTCACAGAATAGAAGCGGCTCGGCTCCAACGCGGCGGCTTATGAACAGTATCATCTTCTTCGTTTTTTCACCCGCGCGAATTTTTTCTCTGCAGTTCATTCTGGTTCGATTTTTTGTTGCCTTCTTTGGCTTCTTTGGACATTTTTACTTATAAAAACTCATCCAAAATTAAACCACAACCACCTATACCCATTTAAATTGGGTTTACACGATTAAACTTCAAAGCAAGAAAAATTTTACAGAGACCTATGCTTCCACTGTGAAGCTTACAAAACCATCTATCCCATACCAAAACAGCGAAGGATCACAGGTATAATCATCTTCTCCATTTTATTAACTACCATGCTCCCTATATTGATCAAAACCAGTGGCTCTGATACCACATTGAGGGAAAACGAGAAACAGGGGCATGCTCTGTACGTAAAAAAAAAGAATTGGAGAAAAATAAAACGCGAGCCTTAAAGGCTATGCGGAAGTGTGAAGATCATACCTTTGCATTCCTTAACCCTCCTAGGTTGCGTAGAAACAGATTGAACGGCTGGAATCGCCTCGCTTTGCACACTTGAAAGAGCTTCCGGTTGAACACCCGCTAACCTTCTACTTCGCCTTGTTTGCATTAACGCTTAGTTCTCCATCTCTCGGGATATTCCTCAGCCTAACCTCTAGTTGGTGAACACTATGGTGAAGAGGAACGATCTCAAAACTCCTTGGTTCTTTCGCTATTGATTAGCAAAGAACAAGAAGAAACTACAGAGGATTGGAGAGGGAAAAAACGTGAGCTGCCAGAGAGAGAGAGAGAGACGTGAGTCTTGTGTGTCTAGGGAAAAATTAGAGTTTTTTCTTTTCCAAAGAGTTGTTTATAAGTTAGCCTAAACTAAGTCTCTCAATATCTGATAAACATAATCCCGGGATTTCAAAACACCCGGATGTTATCCTGAGAATCAGTTTGGCCTAACCCTAAACTCCTCTTGACCGTATCTGGAAAAAACCCTAAGGTCCAAGCTATTGGGCCAGAAAAATATTTATTATTTTTCTTGGACCCAAAAGGCCCAAAATAATAAATATTAGTTATTTATTTCCTGTGCTTACATAAGTAACCCAATAAATAATTAATGAGCCCAAATGAACCATAATAATTAATCCTTAATTATTTATTTCTTGGGCCTATATAAATAACCCAATAAATAATTAAACATTATTTATTTCCCCTAGTTTAAGCCCAGGTTAATTTCTTAATTATTCATACTGGACCTAGGCCCTGAATAATTAATTAACCAATTAAACTAGATAATTAATTTCTCTCAACTCCTATTTTATTTATTTATTTATTTTATTCCAGTCCAATAATAAATTAGACTTCCTGAATAAAATAAAATAAAATAAAATAAAATAAAATCCTCTTCAACTGAGACTAATTCCTCAACCCAAAAGTAGTTAGGACTTACGGGCTATCCCGAGGACCAAAAAGATAATCGCCTTGGCTGCTAAAATGACCAAAATACCCCTTCTATATAAATAGCTGTATTTTGCATTTTAAATATTTCCTAATATCACCATAAGAAAATATTGACCCCAAGGACAATGCTGCATTCGCAAAGTCTCCGACCTACAGGTGCATTGACTAAAATACCCCTCTACACATCGCCGTACATTTTGAGAGGAAGAAGTGTACTAACACCCCTCTAAATGACATCTACCATCCTTAGGCTTCTAGTCCAATGATCCACGACTTCCTGGAGTATTTCCGCTTTCCAAGGGAGCTACCCTAAAGCAAACATCCAAGTCATGTTTCCCAGGGCCCTGGATAATTTAGACCATTCGGACAACCACAAGGGGCGATATAGTGCAGAAACTATCTTGTATAAGTCTGTCTTAACTAACTAGTCACACATACCCAATATGCAAATATATTGGCCCTACGATAGAACCTCAACTACAGCAAATCAAAGTATATGCTTCCAGCTTCGCCAGACCACCAACTCACACTCAAGTCGTAGAGTACTAGTCTACACTGTAACGGTAATAGTCTAGGTTTCTACCATATAGTACTTTGAGAAACCACTACTACAGGTCATGTTCTACGTATTCAAAATACGTTTATGTCATGAAGTGAGTGGACTACCCACTGGCTAAAGGTAAGCCATTCCCCATTTGGAATTCATAACATAATAACCTAAACATGATGAGGTTCCCAGTCTCATCAATAGGTTAAGAACAAATGTTTATGTGTTAAATAACCCGTGATCCATACCTTACTGTGAAAGACCACCATTCAGATGGATCACTTATTTAAACACAATGGGCCTGTTCCAAACGAAAATCGTGCACAAACAAAAAGTAAATTCACAAACAATTTCTGAAAATAAATTCTTTCAATAAAATATTCGATTTTACATCAGAAATCTAGTCTAAGAGGGCTTACAATCCAACAAATATTGCATGGAATTCAAGAAAAAATCGATGAACAATGGAAGAAACAGAACACAATCGGCACCGGCTCCAGTAGCCAAGGCAGCACTGGCTGTGCCCTGAGGATAAGACAGAATCTTGATTTTTCTACACAGTTTTTTGTAATCTGTAGATTTTTAGTATCTTCCTACTTCTACTCAGCCAAGAACCTTACACCAACAAGTTTAGCACTTCCTAAGCCTATAAATAGATGAAAAAACAAGAGGGAAAGGGGGAGAATTCATAGAAAATCACTCAAATCAAAGGAGAAATTCTTCAATTCAAGGAGGGTTGTACAAGAAGGTTTTCAAATGAAGAAGAAGGAGACTTGTCTTTGAGTGCTTTTTTTTACTTTGTTTTCTTTTTCTTGAACAATTATATGTTAATTATTTTATTGTAATTTGATATTATATTAGATACTCATGATTGTTAGAGTTACTTTGATCTTTTCATTAATTGATTGTTATTCTTAGTATTTAATTACTTGTGTTTATTACGAGATTAATTAATTGTTTCTTTCCATTAACTTACTTGAAAAAGTGGTTGATGGTGGTTTCAATTTATTAGTTTCATATTTGTTGTCTCTTAACTTGCTTGAAAAAGAGGTTAATGGCGAAGAACTAGGTAATTGAAGGTTAATTAATGTATATTAGAATATGGATTCATTAGTTAATTTCATATTTTAAGTTTGCTAAAATATGAAAATTTAATCAAGGATTGTGTTTAATGCATCTTTTGGGTGAATTTGTTGAGACAGAATATGTGATGCTAATTTATCTAGGAGATAGTGATTTCATGGATTGAAAAAGAAGTGAGTCTATCTTAATCTTTTATAATACTAAGGGAATAATTAGTTATGATGATGATTGGGTTCTTTAATATCATGGTTGTCAAAATAATGGTTTGAGTTACATAATTCTCCATCCTTGACATATATATATATATATATATATATATATATATATATATATATATTATTTTATTTTATTTTTTATTTCTTTTTCACTTTATTGAGTCGGTTAAACAATAACAAAAAAGGAATTATTTCATACTTGTTCCTTGAGGATCGACACTCATTTGAATCCTATGCTATGTTAATGATGAGTACGCTTGCTCATATGTGTAATTTGGGATTAACGTTTTAATTTAAACTTGATTGGGAATATACTTATTTTGATATGATTTTTACACCCAAATAAATACGCATCATTACAGATATGGTTAGTGGCTCCAAAATTAACAATCCAAGTGGATAATGATCTAACTATCAATATAGACTCTAAGTACAGAGTAATACCTGAAGACGACTTAGCCAAGAATTCCGGACAATCCTTTTTGAAGGGCCCCTTCTTGCCATACTTGAAATACTTGCCCTTAGGCTTGGTGTTGGGTTTGGACAGACTGGGCTTGGATCCCTTAGGCCTAGCCCCTGCATTGTTCTGGACCTTCTTCTTCTTGAGTTTCTTGGGTTGGGCCCCAGTGCTAGAAGAAGATCCAGAATGAGTAACAAAAACCTTTGACACAGGCTTCATGATCTTCTCAGCAACCTAGAGTTCTTTTATTAACTTAATCAAAGACATACTCAATTTGTTCATGTTATAGTTTAACTTGAACTAAGAGTACAAATTTGATAAAGTCTCAAGAACCATGTCAATTTAGCTCTCAGCATCGATTGTTGCCCCTAGGACCTAGACTTCTTTGAAATAAGCAATCATATTTAGCATATGCTCGTGAATTGATGCCCCCAGCCATCCTAGTGTTCATGATTTCTCTAAGAACTTCCTTTCTTATGGGCCGGCTCTTGTCAGCAAACATGGCTTGCAATGATATATCAAAGTCATATGCAGTAGGCATATTTTTGTGCTTATACTAGAGAACATTGGACATAGAAGCCAACATATAGCATCTAGTCACCTTATCAGCTTTCTTCCATGCCTTCTCAGCCTTACAATCTTGGTCCGTAGAATCTTCCCTAATTTCAGGACAGGGGTTGTTTAGAACATACTTGTACTCCTCCGTAATAAGTACTATGTTCAGATTCCTTATCCAATCTACATAGTTAGGTCTAGTTAACTTATTCTCTTTGAGAATAATGGAAAAATAACTGAAACCAGAAATTTCTATTGATTAGAAAAAAAAAAAACTTCATTCAGAAAAATGTTTGTTTTGGAAAAACATATAAAATGCATATTTAAAATATCATATTATTTCAATAATATGAGTAACCTATAAAAACCATTATAAAAAATATGAAAATTTTGGCTCTTAGAAAAATTGATAGTGCTTCGCAAGAAGGTTAACAATTTTCTAAGTATATAACCATCACAAATTAAATTTCTTTAATATGTAATGATCTAGAAATAGTTCCATCAATAGGATGGTCACTACTCTCACTATCTATGGACAATCCAGCATTAATGCCTCCAACAATAGGTTGGCCGACATTAACACTTATTCAAGGCTTTAATTATAATTCCTCAATTAGTTCTAGATTCTCGTAAAAATCCATCCTGTAGGGGTCATGCTCACAATGACACAAGGATAACCACAAACTCTAATAGGAATCCATGATGGAAGCTGTGGGGTCATTGGAACTCCTTTCCCACTTAATCTTTTGAGAAAAATAGGTTTTTTGGGAAAACCGTTTCTTTAAAATTAATTATTTTTTATTAACTTTATAATAAAATTCCAAAAATTCAACCATTATTCTCTATGTCAAGGATAAAACCCTTGAAGAGAATAAATTATGAATTTTTATTTCACTACTTAAGTTAAAACCATTTTTCTAAGAACTAAATTTAAAATACTTAAATTCAAAATATTCTCCATGTCAAAGATAATACCTTTTGAAATAATAAACTATGAATTTTATTTTAAATTCTATAGTTCCAATTTAAAACCATTTTCCTTTAATTGTTTTATTAAGAGAAAAATCTCTAAAACCTTTGTACATTTGATCACAAAATAAAATAAAATAGCCATGTTCCAAAAAATAAACTTTTTACCTGCTATTTTTGTAACATTTAATTATTATGTGACCAAACAATAGATTAAACGTCATAATAATAATAATAATAATAATAATAATAATAATAATAATAATAATAATAATAATAATAATAATAATAATAATAATAATAATAATAATAATAAAATTAAAATGATCTTATTTGATCCTAAGGTGGTTCTGGCTACCTTTTCCATGTAATTTATTTATAAAAATAAATAAAAGTTATGCATAAAATAAAGATCACGTATAATTGGTTTTCAAAATATATATATATAGAAAAGAACTTTCAAAATTGTGCCAAACCAGAGAGGGGCTAGCATCGGCTACATTCTGTCCATTTGTCTATTTTCTCCAGGCTTGAATTGGCGCCTGTTAGGAAGGTGAACCGGCATTGGTTCTTCAATGCTCAGCTACAGTAGGATTTTCTGAAATAGCTCCGGCATCTCTGATTTCAACTATTTCATTTTTTTTCTACACCTTTTCTTCAATCTATTACTGATACTAGCTAATTTTTTATATCTAGAACCAAAACAATGGTGAAAAATAAAAGCTTTCGTGCAAAAATATAATTTTACAATCGCCTATACCTCCACACGCGAGGTGTACATCACATTCTATCAAAAACTGGAAAACCAACAACTAAAAAAAATTAATGATTGCAAGATCCTATACCTCCACTCACAAGGTGTACAAGTAACATAAAAACCAATCATATGGATTAAACAAATCAAAAGAATTGATTTTTAAGGAACCACCACAGATTATTCACCCTAAGCATGCTCTTATATTATAACCATGGCTCTGATACTACTTGAAGGATCACGAAAAAATAAAAAAGTAGTGGAAAACAACAAATTTAAAATTTTCCAGAGCCAAAGCATAGGATAACTTACTTTTAAGGCATTTAGTCTAAATAACTGGAGCCGAATTTCCGTTTGACGAAGCTTCTTGAATTGAAACGTTTAATTGTTCCACAGAACAATCCAGCTAAATGTCAGCTCCTTCACATGAAATGCTTCAAAGGCCATAGCTTTTAATCTTCCAAGATATTCTCTCAACCTCACAAATCGAACTACCTGTGAAAGTAGTCTAGGATTATTTTTCAAAGGAAGAACTGAGAGAGAGCAAGGAGTGGTGGCTAGGGTTTTTCTTTAATTGACTTTATTCCCCTAGCAAGCCTCCATCAGGATTATTTATAAACCCTCAAGGCTAGCTGCCCTAAACTAAGAGGAGTTAGGGCTATTCCACCAATTGGGCCTTTTTATGTGTTTTGAATTTTTTTAATTAAAACCCAATTAACTAAAAACTTAGGCCACTATATTTATTACTTTATCTAGGCTTTTTATTCTACTAAATACATGACCTAATAAAATTATTAGGCCAATCCTTATTTATTTTATTCAAGTCCATATATTACCTTGGACATACTAGAATTAATTAATTAATCTAGCCTATGACTTACTCTTGGACTTAATTAATTATTCTACTCTAATGGACTTTTTAGAATAAAATAAATTCTCTCATTCCTCAAAGAATCCAAATAATTTGTGTAATGACTAAAATGGTCATTCCAGTTTTTAGAGCTATATTGGGGACCAAAGGACATATTATTCTTAACTACTAAAATAATCAAAACCTTGCTAACAAATAGTTGTATTTTATCATTTTAAATATTTCATTTATCATCATATGAACATATTGACCTCAAGAATAATATTGCAAAAGTGTTGTCTTTAACTTACAGGTATAATGACAAAAATATCCCTCTATATAACACCCGTCATTGAGATAGGAAAAATGCACTAACACTTTTCTCAATGATATCTACCATCCTTTGATAGTTAGTCCGATAATCTATGACTTCCAGTATGTATCCACCTATCAAAGGGAGCTACCCAAAAAGTGTACATACTTAGTCACGTTTTCTAGGGCCCTGGATTATTTAGATTATCCCGGATAATCACAATAGGATGATTTCTTCACGTAATGAAGTATAAAAACTCTATTGTATAAGTCTGTCTTAATTAACCAAAACCATACACCCAACGTATAAGGTTATTAGCCTTGGATAAGACCTCACCTAACAGACATCAAAATGTACAAGTCCAGCTTCACCAAACCACCAAATTATACTCAAGTCTTAGGGTATTCATCCACACAATAGCTGCGATTAACCAATCTTTATTTATTTTAGTACTTTCATAAAGATTATTATCGCATGATCTAATTTTACGTATTCCAAATACGTTTACACTATTAGTGTGAGTGTACTACTCACTAGATAAAAGTAAACAGTTTCCAATTTAGAAACCATAGTGTAATGATCTAAACCTTAATGAAGTGCCCAACTTCATCAACTAATTAAGAATAATTTTTCGCTTATATGTTAGTTGCTCATAATCTACACCTTACTGTGAAAGCATGACCCAATCACTTAGATTACTCACTAACGTACTTAAATCTTAATGTGTAATATATGTAAACAAACACCCATTAATGAGTAAAACTTTTATTAATTTCTAAAATGTAGAAATATATAGTCTATTTTGGGCATATATTCCAACAAAATCTTGGTGGCAAAGATCTCAATAGTTTTTTGAATCAGATCTTTCTTAAGAATATTGTTCTCTAAGTTGAAAGGCTTGATTAGTGATGTCTCTTAATTTGTTACCAAAAATGGCAACAGTCTCATGTACCTATCCTTAGTTCCTCAAATTGGGTTGTCAGTATGTACAGCTTTAACATCCGAACAATACTTATTCCCTCATACACTTTTAGCAATTTATCTCATGCATCTTTGGTAGCACGACAAGTTGAAATCAACTTGAACTCCTTAGGCCCAATAGTTGCAACAATTTTATGTAATACCTTAGCAATAGTGTTATCAAGACGACATTCTTCTTCTGTCCACTCTTCAATAGGTTTCAATTCCGCTACACCAGAACTATTGCCAGCCTTTACCAGAGGTTTTCACCCTTTCAGAATAGCGTTCCAAGTAGTTGTATCAAGAGTTTTGATAAAGATTTCCATTCTGGTTTTCCAATAAGCATATATTGTACTTTTTTAACAATGTTGGTCGAGTGACAGAAGCTTCCTCTTCTACAGGTCCAGACATGTTTCTCCAAACTAACTTCCAAGATCTCACCTGCTACATTTAATAGCAATTCCAATATAATGAACCACTCTGATACAGTTACGTGGTTGGTTTGTCAACTTCTTGTAGTTTTGTAAACTTTCCTGTTATAGTTACGTAAGTTTGACGAACTATAAAATAGGAAGTTTAACAAACAAAAAATTAGTAATTAGTTTTGCTATCAATAAGCCTACGTCTACAGGTCCCGGACTAGTAGAAAAATCCACCAAACTTTCACAAAAGTTACAAGGAAAATACTTATCTCAATTCACAAAATGATCCCTAGTGAACTCTAATTGATCATAACACAATACTCTTCCTGTCAAACACACAGAAGACCATTGTTGAACTTAACCATCATGACGCAACAACTCAACAAGTCCTCGTTTGACTCCCAAAACCTTTCCACCAGAAAGGTAATCATGCAGAAAAAATATTTGATTCAAACTGTGTCAAAAAGATGAACAAAGTAGAAGCAAATAACTTGAATAACTGATGCACACTTTAATAGTGAGTATGTAAAACCTCACCTCTAAACCTACCTTAGAATTAGAGGGATGGGTTGCATTTCATGACATATTGCATGACAAAGTATTTTCTAGATGAATTTGTATGTTTTAGAATTATTATATGTGGACTATATGATTTATTTATGTTTGATGAGTATTAGGGGCAAGTAGGAAATTTTGCTTAAAGATGAGAGAAGGAGAAGCTTAGGATTTAGAAGGGAAGAGAATTAAGTTGGGAAAATAGAAATAAGAATTAATGTGGTTAAGTGGTTAGAGTTTTGTGGCTAATTCCTAAGGTCTTGAGTTCAAATCCCATCAACTAAGTATTATTTTTAATTATCCCAACTAATGTTTGAATTTTGTTTCTTGCATTCCATGAAAGTAGGAATGTTGTCTTGGAGAGACACAATGGTAATATTCTAACCATGTGATCTTGTCCTAAAAAAAAATTAGAGAAGTTTTAATCTCTATTATTTTAGCAACCTATGTCCTAACATATTTGAATTTAAAATATTTTTATTTTTTAAATTCTTTTAATTTTCTTATAAAACATTCTAGATTATCCTTGAGTTGGAATTTTTTTAAAAAAAATTCTAGCTTTTGGAGATCATTTGGCCGAAATATAGGAGGATTAATAGTATGGTTTATTTTTCAAATTAAATCACTAAATTACTTACCTAAAGAACTACATTTTTTTGTTGTTCTTGTTATGGTAAAAAGCTGAAAAATTAACTTTAGTTCTTCTTCCTAGCTTGTTTTTGAAAATGGGGGGCTTGACCATCATTTCTTCTTTACAAATCAAGCACTCTCTTTTTGTGTGCAAAAGCTAGAAGCAAGCATGAGGATTTCGGACCTTACATAGCTTGTCTTAAACTAGAAAATTCCAGTAAACAAGTAAATACCTTAGCCAAGAAACTTTGGGCATTCAACACCATGAATTAGTTCTTTCATAGTTCTTGTTCTTCTTCAAGGTAATGGCTGGAAAATTCACCATTAAAAGACCTTGAGATACTCCTATTTAGTAGCTAAAAATCAATTCAAAATATTTTGAATTTTAGCTAACAATCTTCCTAAATCTTATCATTCCTTCTAGCTAGATAACCAGAACTTTTTTCCAACTTTTCCAATTTTTAATTAGCTAGCATTTCTCTTCATTTCTTCTTTAATTCTTCTTCATTTATCCATCATTATTTTCGGTCATACTAGATACATAGCTGAACATCTTTTCTTCTTCACCAACCATGGCCA
Source organism: Voacanga thouarsii (assembly GCA_026120185.1). Taxonomy (NCBI): domain Eukaryota; kingdom Viridiplantae; phylum Streptophyta; class Magnoliopsida; order Gentianales; family Apocynaceae; genus Voacanga; species Voacanga thouarsii. Next base: position 333,025 of record JANUWF010002701.1, read on the forward strand.
ACAAAACTCCATTAAAGCACCTCAAACCTCTCCTAGTTTCTCTCCATTCAAAATACTTTAAATTTGAAAATCAAATTCCACATTTTGCTCCATCAAACACTCACCTATCTTGCAACCAATTCTATCAAACCAAACCAGGAATTCTGCACACATTCAACAAGGAATTTTGGCCATTATCACCAAGAACACTCTCCCACTTCTTCTAATTTCCTCTCTTACTCTCCCAAGAACACACACTACTTTCTTTCAACCCTTTAATCACTTCTAAACATTCTAATCCACTCTAAAACCTTCAAATCAACTATAGTGCATCCTATTCTCTCATTTGGTACTCTTTATAACGCCAAAACAACCAAAATTCTTCCTTCATTCGGATCAAATAAGCATTTTTCTTACCAAGTCAAGAAGAACACCATAAGGTAATCCAAATCCAAATATCTTCTTTCTTCTTCTTTACTTTCACTTCTTCTTACTCTTCTTCAAACCTTGGTCTCTCAAAGGACTCATCAAGGCATTCAAGACTCTTCGATTGTCAAAACAACATATTCAACTTAAATCGATCATCAAACAAGTATTTTGTCCTAAACTCCCTCATTTATTTTTCGAACTTAGGATTAATAGGATGTCGACTTATAGAAGTATTGATATGATAATTGATGATCTAGTGGTGTTTGGGAAGAGAAATGCATGTTTATATGATGTGGATGATTTTATGATTTCAAGGTTTGTCTTAGGACTATTATATGAAGTATATTTGGATTTTGATTTTAATATGAAGTTATGATATGTTTGTTAGTAGATTTGTGAATTGAGTCTATATGATACTAGCATGAGATGATATGGTGGATGATGGAGATTGTTGCTATTATTATTTTTGCTAATGCTTTAATATTGTTAATCTTGCCATCAATTACCATGCAAACATTTATATTGCTATTAATACTATTTTTGCTGTGAAAATGTTATTATTACTTTACTTGTATGATTATTACTTTATTTATTAATAGCAAAATTATTATTACTTTTAATTATTAGTAGTAATATTAATGTTACTTTTGATACTTAAATCGTTATCATTATTTTTATTGATAACATTGCCATTAATATTATTATTACTAAACATCATTATTTTAGAGAAATATTAATAAAATAATTATTATTACTATTACTATCATTATTAACCATGTTATTTTTATTTAGTGATATTATTATTATTAATATAATAATTATTATACTTTATTATTTTTAATATATATATATATACATATTAATATCATCATTACTATTTATATTATTATTTTTATTATCCTTATAGCTATATTATTATTTATAAAATTATCAATATTGTTATCAAATACTTTTGACAATATTATTATTTTTGGATGTACTTAATTAATGCTTATGTCACTTACTTATATTACCAAAATATCAAATTATTCTTATATTAATGTTAACCTTTAAAATATTTTATCAATTAATTTTAGAACTCTTAAACCATTAATATCATATTTGAGTGTTGCTATTAATCATGTGTATGTAAAGTTGGGAGTTATTTGTACCTATACAATTTTGTTATTTAGTTGTGCACCAATAGTGACATATACCATGTGTTTAGGTTGCCTTGAACAAGACTTGGTAGATTATTTTATCCGTGAAATCAAGAGATCAAGTAAATCCTTGCGTAAAACAGTTTGCTAAACTAAAGTGCTCATGCAAGTCAAATGTGATGTTTATTGTAAAGTTACTCGTTGGGTTGCAATTATGGATATTTTCCACCTCATGTTAAAACAAAATAGTTTTAAGCAAGCAAAGGTTTTCCAAAGAAAAATGTTAAATCTTTCTTAAGCCAGATTTTAATCTTAGGCTATTTGGAACCATAATTACAATTTCCAATGACACACTTTGTTGAATTTCCCCCAAGTAGGACAAACGTAACGTTGAGTACTCAATAAGAGTAGACTGATTAGAGCCTTGGAAGGCTAGGGTAAGTCTCTCGGTGGAGACCTTCATCGAGGGATAAACTCTTTTCAGACAAAGTGACAGCTTTAGTTAGTCAGGCCGGTCCGTGCTAGCAATTTAAATCCATGTGGACTGTTTCTTTTTCGAAATAGATAACCGGTAAGTCAGGGTGTAGAGATTGAGGAGTATCTCACCCAGTGAGCCGATCACCCACTTGTATTGTGATGAAGGGTTTCACAAAACGCGGTCATAATGCAGGGTTTCATAGTCAACTTTATTTGAGTGGTTTATTTCTTTACAAGTTGTACACTTTTATTTTGCAAATGCTGATAAAATACCACTCAATGTTTAAAGATGAATTCTGGGACTTGCAAACATTTCATTATGACTTGTTTAAAATTTGCATACATAAAAAGTTTACTTAAATTATCATAAGTACACACAGGACTTACTGGGAAATATTTCTCATCACTCTTTTATGTCATGTTTTCAAGTCAATCTTACTTTGAAGGTTGAATTGCTTCGTGTTGCCTTGAGTTTTGAAGATTCATTTGATTGTATTTATTTCTTAAGAGATTTTAGTTATTATTTAATTATTTTGAGACTTGCGCAAGTATTGTTTTTGGTTGAAGTTTTAAGCTTAAATTATTTATTCTATCTTTTTATTACCTAGTTATAAAGAGCCCTTATCCTAAGGACGGGACGACATCCCCGCCCCTTTTGAGGTACGTAAGTAGTAGGGTGTTACAAAGTAACAAAAGCTTTCTTCAATTGCATATGCATCAAAACCTCTCAAAATATAAGCATGAATCTTTCACTCTATTTTTTGCTTGACTCATGGAATAATTCTCCACACACAACTCGTCTAGGCCATAGTCGACATTTTATACTTGTGACAGATGTATTATATTCTCATTGAATTAGGAGACTACCAAAGTGCTATTTCATTACTTTTCCAAAAACATTGTACCCCACTTTTACTTCAATTCATTTTTCTCCGTGTAAAATCTTTATTAGATTCTCTTCCATGATATTTTTTAGATTTGCTGAAATTCTTCTAGATATTGGTTTCCAGTTCTTCCTCAAATTAATCCCGCATCAAACTGTGCCAATATTTTCTGTTTTGTAAAAGAATTGTAATACCGTCATTAGATTGTCAAAGCTTCCTGTTAAAGATGTGATAACACAAATCCTAACAGAAAGCATAAGGCTTTTATGGCTGCTGAACATAGATGATGTATATGAAGGACAAAGACTCATTCTAGAAAAAAAATTGAAGTCAGTTGATCGTTAAGTTAGATAGAACACAAACATGGCGTGCCAGGATTTAGGTCGATATCGATTAAGCAAGAATTCTTCCGCTGGCCTCCTGTTTAACTAGATAATTATGAATTCTTTCTTAGTTTGCAGGAAGGATCTGTGCATGCCTATGTTTTTCACTTCAAGAAACAAGATAAGAATGCATTCCTACTTTAGAGCCAAAAAGAGCATCTACCCCTTCAAAAAGATTAAGATCCCTACCTCACATGCTTCTCAATCTTTTGTTTTACTCTTCCCCATTTTTTGCTTTACATTCTATTACATGCATTGGTTATCCCAGTTTTCCAAGTCACACATTCACTTGCCCCTGTAAATAAGCAAGATTTTATCAGTAGTAATCCCTACTTAGCCCTTGACATTTTTCAACTCAAAGTAAAGATCCCTGGAATTTTTTTAACATTGACGTATGTCAAAGAAAGATATAACCATCTAAATTAGTATTTCACATTTGAGCCCCTCAACCGCCCCTTTCACCTAATCTTAGTCCTGTGAATATTAATCACTGGCGATATTGGTTGTAATGCATACACAAGGAGGGAATATAAGAGTGAAGATCGAACATAGCATTACTTGGTAAAAGAAATTTGACATTTAGTTATCAAGTAGGGAAAGAGAATAAGAAAATAATGACCAGAAGTAGAACAAATTTCGCTGGACATATTTTTTAGGTGTTGAAATCGTTTCCTGTCAACGCTCTCTACCTACCATGACTACTTCACCGTGCACATATGCATGATGCTTCAATAGTATTAAAAATATAAAGAAGTTGCCCTAAAAACTTGACCAAAAAAGATGCAAGCTTAAGTTAAAAACTAGAGTATGTGACAACTTTTATTCCGGTTCATTGGCTCTCAAATCAAAAGTGTCATTCCCTGCAAGTGCATTTTGTCTTCATAAGTCGAGCAGCAAGCGACGTGGATCTTCAATGACGTCTTTGATCCTTCTCAAGAAGAAAACGGCCTCTCTCCCGTCAATCAGTCTGTGGTCGTATGTTAGAGCAACATACATCATGGGTCTCGGAAGAACATTGCCCCCGGCCACCATTGGTCGAGAGACAATGGAGTGCATTCCCAATATTGCAGACTGCAAAATTATGCAAATTAACAGAAGTTACAAATAATTATAAGGAAAATAACAACTTTACAAATAAACTCAAGTCCTTGTACAGGAGACACACCTGAGGGGGATTGATAATGGGAGTACTCAAAAGGCTCCCATAAACGCCACCATTGGATATTGTAAACGAACCTCCTGCCATCTCATCAATTGATATTGTTCCATCATTTGCCTTCTTGGCCAGGGTGTTGATCTCCTTCTCTATCTCGGCAAAGTTCATTTTATCTGCATTCCGGATGACTGGCACAACGAGGCCCTACTCAAAAATAGGCCAAGGAGGAGTCTCTTATTAGCAAGGTGCATGTGTTAGCTCGAACTTTAAGCAATCATGACTAAATCTTGTAGATAAAGAATCATGCCATGAGAAGATATAGAATATCAATCTGATAACAGTTATTCAAGTATCACAATCTCATGATGGTTAATACTCTCATGAAAGCAACATTCAAGTTTGGATACATATGGGTGTGATTGGGTAAGGATTTTTCCCAACTCATTTTGATCCAAAATTTTACTTTAATTTAAAATAATAATAACTTAAATAATTTTTGCTTTCCGAAAATTGTCATATATTCACAACACATCATATTCTCTCTTTTTAATCCCACTTTAAGCATTACCTGACTCCACATATTTAATAATATTTTATTATATTCAAACAAATGCATCACAATCCAATCACTGTCCAATTACACCCTAATCATTGCAAGACATAGCCAGGTGGTGCAGATACACATACACTGGGCAGACAATATACACAAATTCTGTAGCAGGGGACAGACCAAATCTGAAACTTATATAAGTATTGCAAGACAAGTCAGCCACAACTAAAAGAGATCACATGAAAACAGTTCAGAATATAAATTCTGTCTTACCAGACAAGCTCAGGCAGACTAATCAACCTACCTTTGGCGTACCAACAGCTATGCTGATGTCTATATAGTCTCTATAAATTATATCATCACCATCAATCACGGCATTTACTATAGGCATATTCTGGAGTGCACTAACAGCACCCTGAAAAGTAACAATGATCATAATAAATTGAGAAGTACAATCATTGAACATACCAAGATATAAATGCAAAGCAAACGTTTAAACACAAACATTTCCGTACTTTCACAAATCCAGACATAAGTCCTAGCTTCACTCCATGCTTTTCAACAAAAGCATCCTTGTAATCAGAACGAAGTTTCATCAAATTAGTCCTGCAATGAGCAAGAATTTAGAAATACAAACAGCAAGAAACACAGTGATAATTTGTCAGTTTACATCCAAAGCAAAAACCTGGCAACATCTTCAGTGATTATCTCAACTCACCCACATGATTAAGTGCAAGTTGAAACAGAAAGAGTTAACATCCAGAGGGCTCATTGTATAAGTCAATTTTAATTTGACGATATGAAGGTTCAATAGGATCCCAATTTTATTTTCAATAATTGGAAAAGAACATAACTGATAGAGTTACAGCAACTAGAACACATCAAAGAGCAACACCAAATGGATGTCAAAAGTGAAAATGCTAAGACAGAATCAAGACAACAATGAGATGCCAATGGACAGTTTTGTCCTTCAAAACTAACAGCTAAGGTTCGTAAAACCGATTTCTATGTATATGATTCTGGCTCAAAACACAGTATTTTGGACCAGAAAATTCAAGCTTGGAAAAAAATAATAATAAAGTAAATGAAAAAGATTTTGCGAAGAAATCCAATCCAACAACATTTGGCAGAAGCAAGCATTCTGAAGTCATGTTTTTTAATTCTAAAACTTCCTAAAAGAATGAAATGATCTTACATATCAACTTCATTGAAAGTTGTCAACATTGCAAATGTGTTCTGCGAATCTTTCAAGCGTGTAGCAACTCGTTTTCTGAGCCTTGTCATTGGAACCTATAGCATGGATAAATTTCCAATAGACAGCAGCAAGATTGTAAAAAATGCTCCCTAATAAAAAATAGAGCAATATCATAAATCTTTTGGGGGAAAAATGTCATGGAATATCAGATAAGAACTATATACTTACCCTCCTTTCCCTTTCTTTTGGGGGAAGCTGCGGTTCTGTAGCAAAAAGTTTAGGAGGTGGGGAAGGAGCTCCTGCCTTAGTTTTTGGCTTTTCCTCTCTCTTTACTTCTGTAGCAGGAGATTCAGCTTTAGGTTTAGGCTGCTTATCTGTTTTCTCTCCAGCAGGCTGTGCCAGAGAAGCTGCTTTCTCAGAAGGCTTCTCAGAGGGTGCAACATGGTCTACTCTTTCCACACCTTCACCAGATTTTGAAATGATGGCAATCTTAGTAGCAGGTTCAACAGTATCTCCTTCCTTGGCTATCAACTATGGGAATTTAGGTAAAAGATCAGAACCAAGGAGTACAAAGAAGCAAAGGAAACATAATGAACTAGGAAATCATACACTAGTGAAAATCTCATACCTTTTGGATAACACCAGCTTCAGGACTATTAACATCAATAGTGACCTAAGAGAAACAAGTAACAGCAATAAATGCAAATCAAATACTAAACAAAAATTAAATTTAAGATATAGAAATGCCAAATGAGAGAAAGTACCTTATCTGTTTCAACCTGGGCAATTGGCTCATCAACTTCTACCCTATCACCAGGATCTGATCGCAAAGAACTAGACGATTATATGGAGGGTAAGGGCCGAATAGAGTACACGGCAAGAAATGGGTAATGAATTTAGAAAAGCATACTTTTCAAGAACTTTGCTAATGTGCCGTCAGATATTGATTCACCCATAAAAGGCACAACAGCATCAACCAGATCTCCTGCCATGCAAGTAGACAAGAAGAAAGTTACATAAACATTATATGATCCTATGAAAGAAAAATCCAAATCTACACTCAAGGGCTTATATCCTCTAAAAAAGTTTCAAACCTATAATCAGTAGAGTTCTCCAAATAATCACTTGCAGCTGTACACTAGAAACCATATTGGATGCAACTATTAATATACTATTTTCTCAGCAATTTGCCCCAGGTTAAAAAACCATAAAATAAATGGAGATAATAATAGACAAAATAGACCGTATTGATTTGCCCACTTGACTGCATAAATGGGGAACATATACTCTGAAACAAAATTCAGAGTTTTAACCAGAGAGGATATTAGAAAATGGATCAAAGTAGACGTAGAATGGGCATGTGGGACCATGCTATTTGTTAATTGCATTTAAAAAGAGCATAAGAAACATGTGGTTATTCTCCTTATCTGGAAGTCATAAACTACTTGCTTAAAAATTGGATTTCATTAAGAAACAAAGGTATTTCAGTTTCGACTAGAAGTGAAAGTGGTATATTTATAAACTGAAAAATGAGTAACAAATATCAAGGCCTTTCTTACAAACATCAGATCATCTGGAGCACCCATCGCCAATCAAATGTTATGCTAATATATAGGTGATCAACTCATTGCATGTAATGATTTTTCTCTTGCTGCATAAAATATCTTTCCCCAATCCTCCACGAAAATTATGGAGAGACTGGATGGGTGTATCTACTAGTTTGGAATTACAGAGGTGGGCCATAACTTGTATAAATTTTCAAACACCAAAGGCTCTGAAAAAATTAGGCAAAGCTGATAAGATTAGGGACACATTCAAAAACAGAAAGCTGAATAAAGTTTGGTGAAGCATGCAGTAAATTTCTTAATGAAACATCATGAACTATTGCAGGAAAAAGTTAATCTTTTCTCCTAGAATATTGCTTAAAATCTTCCAAGATCATGGAAGTTTATAACCTTCCATATTTGCAATAGTGAAATGACAAATTGGGAATACAAAATAACTTCTCTCTCAATGACTTAACCTACCGGTGTTCGAACAAAATGGCCTGCTCCAGAAATGCTTACTGATCTGAAGCTGAATATTAGAATTACTTCCCCTGCAAAAGTTACAAATATGTGTTAGTAAAGAATTATTTAGCTCTTATCCACATACTTTCCATATTGTTATCAAGACAATAAAAGGATCCAACGATTGGAAAATCTGGCAGAAGCAAAGATTCTATAACATACAGTTTTAGCATCATTACTTCAACATGTTTAGACTAGTTCAGCTTAGCAGTCAAGGGTATTTCAATGATTTTACAGATTTGCAATAGTCTTTGTGGTTCAGAATTTAGCATTGTTCTTGGAATTACAGTTGTGCTGGTTTACTGGCTGTAAAAGTCTATCTTGTTTCAGTTTTAGGAATCATGTCCTTGTAAGAGTTGTAGACATAGTTAGATTAGTACCTTAGCAGTTGATATTTGAGTCTGTAAGACTCGTAGTTCTCTATGGGTATGGAGATGATTTTATCTTTGTTAATTAAGAAAACCGGCAGCTTTTGCTAATGATTAAGATTCAGTTACGCAATCAAAACAATGTGATGCCTTAAGGTCCAGGTGCAACTTATGGGTTTTTCCTCCCGCCAAAAGATACTCTGTCTTATAATCTTTTATTTTACTTTCTCTTGTGAGTTGCCTAAAATTTCTAGCCTACTTGCACATTTAAATTCTATCAGATTCTTTGTGAAGGCTTTATTACAAATTCCCTGCAATTTTAAACAATATTTTTAACCTAATTTCCTGCTTAAAGCTAAGAAGAATAAGGTGCACCATTGCAGACTAGGTTTAGTAACTTTCTCCAGCATCATACTGTCCCACACAATATAAAGCCATGCAGTAGGTCTCTTGCTATATGTCCTTATGTAATTGCAAACATGAATTAGAGCACCACTAAATAACACAAGTTCAGCCAACATAACAGGTAAATGTAAGTCAACTTAAAGAGAGTTCAGTTGGCATCTCATGGCCGAAATGCATCCTAGCAATACTTATAAACATCCTTTCACAATGTCCCACCAAGTTCCATACCTGTTCTTAATGATAAATGCCTAAAAGAAGAAGCATATCGAAACCAAATTCAAGACCAAATTCTGATCAGCCAATTCAACCCTTAGATATATACCCATACTGCTCACTAATATACAACCTAAGAATTGCTAGCATACAGCCATTCAGCTGCAAACTCATAAGATGTTTTCCTAGAGATCCTATCAGTGTTACTGCATAGCATGGCAAGTTGTGGACACCTAAGGAATTAATTGGACACTTGCATCACTAACTATTTTGACCAAATTATTCTCAAAACTATCTACATGTTGTGATTTCCCAGTGTACTCGGCTTTTACCCTATTTCTTGTATTTTCTTTCTCTGACAATCTTATTTATTATATAATAAAATAGATTTACTATGTTTTTGCAAAACATAAAATCATTTTTGGGGAAAAAGAGGGGGGTTGGGGGTGTGTGGTACAAGATTGGCAACCCTTATCCAACAGAGGTCCAAAAAGTAAGACAAAGAAATGAACATTACCTTGATGAATTCATAGGTGCTGAGCTTCCTACATAGCAAAAGAACAAAGACAAGTTCTCAATGAACTATGACAAACATGTTTGTTCCTAAATTGGGATAAAAAGGGTCCAGAATGTGTGTCAAAAAGATTACCAGCTAAAGTAGGGTTAGATAACTTTTGCACAAGGCTGCATTGTGGTTGAAGTAGGATCTGTTCACATGCTCAAAAAGATAAGATGTTAATTACAATTGCATAAATCAAGGAAAAAAGGGTAAAATTCCAGAAATGAAATTAGGAAACAGGCAATAGAAGAAAAATAAGAAAACTAAAACTTCTAGGGGAGAAAAAAAAACATTTCCAGAAAAGAAAGAATTGACGATGAAGAATACTTGGATTGGAATTATATTGAGTTTTAAAAAAATATAAAAATCAGATTTTGAATTTTATAAAGAATTCATGGACTCAAAAATCAACATTGCAATCCACTTAGAGTAAATAATAAAAGTGCCAATATTTCATAAATAAAATTCATTTGCATTAGATTTATTTTTTTGACAAAAAAACTCAAAAGCAGTTTTCTTTTGAAATGAGTTGCTAAACAAGCACACCCATATCAAATATTGAAGTTTACTGATCCAAATTTTGTTCCTGATGTTTTCAATAAGATGACATTTATTAAATAACAATCCAACAACCATCCACATTAAAGCTATAGGAAATCACTAACTACATCTACTTCTGAAAATTGGCAATATGGGAGGAGAATTATGAGACTCAAATTACATGGAGAACATAAGGGAATGTCTTGATTCAGTGCCAAACATCTGTAATAAAGCAACCTTCATTCAGCCTACAACAGAATTATTCCCCTTTCTGTGTACTAGACATTGTTCTGGGGGATATATGTATACTAATCCCTTATTAAAGCAGGCTAAATTTCATTTAGAGGAAATTCCAGGAATAAACCCTCACTTCTAACTTTCAAAATCATCCCAAACTAGTCCAAATCATACAGAAACATCAATTAATTGTTCTAAGAGAACATTAATAATGCATTAGAGAAATGGTATAACCTGCTTAGTGTTCAATGATTTGAAAGTACATGATCATAAAAAGTAGGGTTTTCAGTGTCCTACATAAACTCTAAGGACAAAAGTGTCAGAGGCATGGAAAAATTTCAGTAAGCTTTCAAAAGTATTTGACCAAGTAATCAACTATGAATCATTTCATGATGAAAATATTATTGATTGCAAGATGAAAAACCATCCTAAAAAGAATACAAAAACCAGCCTCTCATAATTGACCAACAACCACAGAAAACATCAAAAGAAAATCAATCAATTACCTCTTCGTGTACAGCAGCGCAAATTCTAGGCACAAACACTGCATGCCGACTTGAATGCAGCGATTTCCTTAAAAGCTAAACGAAGGCAAAGCATAAAAAGTATTATTACTATTGTTATTAAAGCCAATCAATCCACATGATAGAAAAGACTTAAATACCAAATGCATGCATACCAAAAAAGAAAAAAAAAAACTTACACATATAAAGGATAGTCAACAAATAAGCATGCAAGTTAAAAAGGAATAAACAGAAAGTACCAAAGCAGAAGAACATCCAGAAGCAACTTTATGCCTAAAAACACCCAGCATTGCAACCTTGATCTATTAATTCTGTATTCATACATTAAAACAGAATCCAAATATATTAATTTCAATGAGGAAAAATGTCATACAAAAACGATCAGAAATTTGAGTAAGCAAAACATTTTCGAAAATTCATATAACCACACTACAGAAAGTAAAACAATACAAGAAGAAGGAAGAACAGCAAAGAAAATAGAAAATAAAGATTAGCCCAAAGCAAATCTTCAAGAACATCAAAAAGACAATCACTTCAAATAGAATGAAGAGGAATTTGTCTTCCTTCAGTAGTGAAGAAGATGGAGAGATAGGGTGACATAATCACACAAAAACTCATAAAGTCACCACAAATTTCTGCTATAGCTTTCTATTTCTATTATTCTTTTCTTATATTCTCTTTCTTTTTTCCAGGTTGGGGTTGTAAGTGAAGCTGTGTATTGTATAAGTCGTTTAAGGCATCCAATAGAAATCGCAAAGATGCCTAGGGGCATTGGCGAATTTATTGATGTTTTGATCACTATTGATGCCCATGTACTAAGGGAAAGATAGATACAGAATGTGCATAGGACATAAATTCCAATTAAACACTTCTTCCTTTCTCCTGTAAGTGGAAGTAAATTGTGCACAAAACAGTTACTCCCATCAGAAGAAAGTGTTGTCATCTTCTAGAAGGCCACAATGTTTTAACAGTCAGCTTGGGACAACACATTGTGGCCATTTAGAATGGTCTAAAGGCGACAATGCTTATAACTCATTTAGACCATGAAGTTCACAATTTAGAATTACAATGCATAAAAAGATACAACATCCAACATTCAGCTTGGGACAACACACAAAATAAGGAATCATTTTTAACCAGCAACAAGAGCAAAAAACGCGAAGGAAAACAGCAAATGAACCAACTTAGAAGCATCATCTCTCAGGACGTGAGGCACCAATAGAGAACCAATAAAAGATTTGAACAGTCATAGAGAAACTATGTAATCAGTTGTAAAGAAACAATGAAGAACAACTGGAACTTGCAAATGAAGAACAAAAACTAAACAAACACAATGAACCAAGGAAGATGAATGCAATGTTAGTTCAGCAATCACCAGTATTTATTCAGAGTGCTTATTATCTTCTCAAGTCAAGAAAAACTCCTCTAGAAACAAATGAAGTGAAAGGAACCTTGCTTCTGGCACTTATAAGAATCCCCAACATTAAGGAAAAATTTTCAAGACCCACCAGCAACTTATCAGCGAATAGTCAGTTCAGTCACAGAGAAATTTTTTCACTATATTTTACTCCATGCACTAAAGTCCTAATAGAGGAAATCCGCTTAGCAAGAGTGAGAAGTGCCATCGCTAATTTAGTTTAAATTAATCAGAATTCTAAGTTCTATCTAAAACTTTAGGGCATTACAGTCTCTACCTCTCTGGAGGGATTACAGGGCTATGCCCCTTCCAAGGGGGGAAGTGGGTATGCCGAAGTTTATGAACCATCTGAAGTGTTCATTAGAGAACCACAATGCCAAACTTAATGTACTGACCCAAGATATTTTGAAGTTCATACAAAATTTGAAGCCCTCAAAGCATGCAACTGCCAAAGATATTAAACACCAGAAATGACATTTAGCGGAAACCCAGAAATGAAGATCACCACAAATCCAGATAGCAGACGCTAGAACAAGCACAAATCAACAAACCAAGAAAGAAAACATCCCAAATAAATAAATAAACAGATAACTAGAAAGGAGACCCCCAAAAAAAATCAGCAAAATTCACACACATCAACACCACCTAGTTGTTAGAGGATTCTATGGATAGAGGGAGTGGGGAATCTGCAGAAGAATTGCCGAGGTGCTGGTGGGAAAAACAAAATCTTGATTATTTTCGTTTCTTTCCTTCTAGAAATCCTATTGTAAAGGAAGAGAAGTCTGACAAGGTCCGAGTGAGAAACGCAGATGGAGAAGGGAATGTAATTCCCGTTCCCGAGCACCGTCGTTTGCAGCAATCGAATTTCTAGACAAGGTTCGAATTGTCTTTTCCTTTTTCAGTTGGCGAGAGGGATTTGTATACTTTTTCCAATTTTTGTCCATCTTATGTCATTATAGTCATTCTTGATCAGGAACATCAGCCGATTACGAACCAATTTTTATTCATTTGATTATAAAATTAATCAATTTTTTTTTCTGAAGTTTGATTTTATTAATTGTATTGATAAGAGATTATATATATAAGCAGAATTTAATTTAGTAATAAAAATTAAATTTGCTTGGCTTAAATTGAATTAAAGTATTTATATAACACATTTTTATCAAAAAATTTTAATATTTTAATATTTTATTATGTTATAATAAATGTTTTTTACAAACAAATAATTTTATTAAGAAAGATTTGCAGAAATAATATTCCTTCCGTCTCAAATTATCACCCTATTTTCTAACTTAATCTTTGTCTCAAATTATTTATCCTTTTAAGAAATCAAATTTAATATTTTAAATTTATTCATATTTAATTGTATTATATTTTCCAAATATATTAAAATATATAGTTAAAAATTCATTTTACGAGTTCTTCTATTTATATTCATCTCATTAATTCTCAAGAAACATCAATAGTAACTTAGAGAGAATTAAATACTCAATAATATTTTGACCCATTTTTTAACAAAAATTAAATATTTAGGAGAGAGAAGTAATTTAAAATTATATCGAAGTTTAGGAATTTGTGTACTTCTTAATATAAAGAAGATACTTATCATTAAATTTTAAAGATAAAATTGGAAGAGAATGTTTAAATAACTAAAAAAACTTACTTTTTTAATTCCAGTAATCGATTAAAGTGAATAAATAATTTAGGACGAATGGAGTAGAATATAGCTGTGTCTAGAATGCTATGACAATACAAACTCCTTTCTCTCTTTCACCAACCCTTTCTCTCTCGACCCTTTCTCTCCAGTGCCTATCGTCTTCTTCACTTTGTCTGTTCCTATTTGGCCAAATCCAAGCCCAGCTTTTGTTTGGCGCTTGGATCTTGGCCAATCTTTGTTTCTTTGTTGTTTCCTTTCGGTTTCCATCTCCTATTTTGTCTGCAAACCTCACAATCTCCTCCGTTGGCTTCTTCTTCCTGCTTTGCATATCCTTGGCATGGTGTCTATGCTCCACACCATCTTCAAACCCAACATTTGTTCGGGCCCTTTCCTCAGCCTTTCTCCTTTTCTCCCTTTCAACAGGCACATCTCAAAGACAACTGATACGTCTAGGGTTTTTTGGTTTGCTACTCACAGTATTGGATGGAAAGTTGAGACCTTTTCTTGTTCTCTCCTGCTAAAGTTGTTTATGGCTTGGGATCTAGCGGCTCGAATAGCGATTGATATGCGTTTATTTTGTTGTTGTTTTTTTTTTTTTTTTTTTTGTATTTTACCCACCTAAGGTTAGAAGTATGATAATTTTCTATTACCATGGACCATTTGGTCCCTCTCTGTAAGTTGTTTCTTCTTAATGCATCATCTTATTCAGCAAAAAAAAAAAAAAAAAAAAGGTCTAGAATGCTATGATCCCGCATGTACAAGGGAGAATTTAAATTATTTTTAGCAAGCCAATAAGCCATATTATTTTTAATATGGCGTACAAAAGAACTCAAAAGTAGAATATTGAAAAAAAGTGTATCGCAAACAATTAATAAGTTGGTCAATCTCTAAAAAGTCTAATTCAAAAGAGCATTGATAAGTAATAATTAGATTATAAAAATATCTTTGGCATACTTACTTTTAAAGGTATTTTACAGGTGATATATTGATATTTTATATGATTTACTATTTAATTGTGTTAAAATTTAATTGCGGAGTTTTTTTGAGCTTTCAGAGATAAAGAATGATCTCTAGATACATTTAAGTTAATTTGAAGTAAAGTTTGAAAAGTTTAAAATATACGTGGTTATGTATACGGGTATAAATGTGTCCATATATGAACTAATACTTATATTGGACTGAAAATATCAAGGGAAAAAACTTTTAAGCAGTACATGAACCTTCAGGACTTCTCAATTATAAACTTCTAAGAGATACATAGCCAAACAAACGGGCATGTAGCCATCTTGTACGAAATAAAAATTAATGCATTATTCTAATTTTTTACTATAAAAAGGAGTTGTTTAGAATTATTTTCATAGATTGTTTTGCGAAGCAATCAAGAGAGTTAGAATAGAGTCATCAAAGATCAATCAATACATCAAAGAGAGAAAATCTTGGAGGAGTAGCACTCCAAATTCCATCAATATCAATTTAGAGCCAACGGTTCCAAAGATTATTGAGAATGAGTTATTTTATTTTATTTTATTATTCTTCTTTGATTATTGTTGGTTTTATTTATGTTAGCATGAACTAATTTATTTTGATTTAGATGGGTGAAGACTAAACTTGATTTGTTAAGGTAATTATTTAATTTATTAAAAGACACAAATTTTCTTGTGAACTATTCATGATTTATATAATTTGTTAAATTGAAATTTGCTAATGTTTCAATTCAATATATAATTCATATATGGTATTGAAAATCAATTATATGAATATATCACCCCATAAATAATGAAAGTTACGCAATCCTAGATATAAGATTATATAAATCTTTTGGGTTATAATCAAACATATCAATAGATTTTATAGTGTGTTTAATGCATTCTTGGGGTTTTGTTTGATAAGAGATCACATTCAATTAATCTAAAGATAGAAATTATATAATTGATTTGAGAGAGTATATAAGTTAACTTAGGAATTCTTTCCATCCCAAGATATTGCATTAATTATTGAGTTAAGAATTGAGCTTAACATATAACATTCTAGGGGATTCTATATCTAAATCTTAGTTTTCTACTAAGTGTTCTTCTTTTTGTTGCTTAATTTGATTGTTGGTTAATTCTTAATTAGTTTAATTTGGTTAAATTAGTTGTGCTAATCATATCATTTTAATTTGTTGATTAGATAATAAGAAATAGATTAATAATAATATTTATAGTCTTCGAAGGACCGATATTTTATATTTATTAAATTATATTATAGGATTAATATAAAGGTGCACTTATTTTTTATTCCACAGCGTAAAAAGTAGATACAAAGAATAATTTCTAAACGAGAACTTTGTAGTTGCTTTTGATTGTAATATGGCCAAACTCCTGCTCTAAACAGAAACAAAATACCCCCAAGGAATGTAATGATTTTAGCATATAGGGAGAAGTAGCCGGAATTTGTCCAAAATGAGCACCAAGAACCTTGCCATTGCTATCTTGAATGATACCACAGATTGCAATCTTGTCCGAGTTCCATGCCATACAACATTGCACTTTAGCCTGCCTCGAAACTCAACCTTTGTCAAACTCAGATTCATTTCTTAGGTCGTAACTTAATCCAAGGAACCTATAAACCCATTTGTAGAGCAATAGAATTTGCAGACAGATTTCCTGATGAAATCAAGGACAAAACCCAACTTCAACGATTTTTAGGATGTTTAAATTATATCTCAGACTTTATTCCTAATTTTCGACAAATCTGTGAACCCTTGTATAAATGACTTCGCAAAGATCCAATCCTTTGGGGTATAGAGCAAACCCAAACAGTCAAGAAGATAAAACAAATTGTCAAAAAACTTCCTAATCTCAGACTTTCCAGAACGCGTGATGACAGTCTGTTCTTAACATTACCTTTTGTAGAAACATATCTTTATACTATCTGAAATCATGTAATTTTGGGTAGGTTAAATTAGTGAGGATTTCCTACAAAATGCTGAGTTAGAGTAAACATAAATGTATTTAAACAATCAGAAACTGTTTCTGTTGTTTGACTAGGTTAGCCATTAACATTTTGG
Organism: Voacanga thouarsii; assembly: GCA_026120185.1. Lineage (NCBI taxonomy): Eukaryota > Viridiplantae > Streptophyta > Magnoliopsida > Gentianales > Apocynaceae > Voacanga > Voacanga thouarsii. Next base: position 350,255 of record JANUWF010002701.1, read on the forward strand.
ATTATCTTAGTTTGGATTTTGGTGGCATTTAGAATTTCTTGACGTTATTGCTCAGTAAGGTAGTTATTCCACCACCCCTGAAGGTGGTGGAATAAATCTAGTGGTTAAAATCTAGAGGATTGATTGATCGAAATTTGATGGGTTTTTACATTTAATGGCTGTAATAGCCATAGACATTTCTTGAATTACATTTAAAATGCTATGTTCAGACATGCCATCTATATTCCATTCACTAATTTCTTCACCGGTAAAGGTGGCATGAGTATCAAGATGTTGTTCTTCAAATTGAACATCTAGAAAGGATGGTCGAGGATAATAATTTTGAGTGTATGTATTTTTGAATCGTTTTGACATAGGTTTTTTATTTTTAAAAGTAAGCTTATTAAGCTGTTCTGGAGAATGATCAATATCTATTAGAGAAACTGGTTGATTTAGAGTTTGAAAATGTGATTTAGAGCTGGATTCGGGATTGTTTTTAGTTTTTAATTTATTTAGTTTTTCATTAACTTCTTTAATAAAGTCTAAATCATCTAGATTCATTGTTCCTTTATCAAGTTTTATATTTTTTGGTTCATATAAAATAGGTTTAAATACTGGATTAGAATCTATTAATTGTTTTGGATTAAATTGTTTTAATTGTGGAATCTCTCGTATAGAGGATTTACTATCTAATTGTTCTACTTTGCTAGCCATAGTAATTAACATTTGATTAGTATAATTATTTTGCTGAATAACTTTATTTAAATATTTATTTGTTACATCACCTTGTTTATCTAAATTTTCGAGTTTAAAAGGAGAAGCTGTTACTACTTGATTTTCTATTGGAATCTTAATTTCTTCGGCAGGAGGAAATACTGATTCTTTCACTTCATCTCTGGTAGTATACCATTTTTTGGTAATGACATTCAATATATTTCGTTTTTTATATTTAATTAATTCATACCAATCAAAGAAATCTAAATGTTGTTTCATTTTGATTTTATCAGAATAGTATTATTGTAAGAGTCTAACTCTTTCAGATTCAGAAACAGTAGCAAAATACCATTTACATTTAAGCTTATTACAAGGTCTATTCCACAATTGATGAAGATAATCTTTATTTAACACAAAATCATTTTCAGAGGTTAATACCATTAAAGAAGAAGGCATATTCATTTCTGATTAAGTAGGACTTCCAAATTTAACACTAATATTCTCTTCATAATTTACTTTAGGAATTTCTCCAGTAAAGTCGACATTACTAAAACGTCTATTACTTTGAGTTCTTGGTAAAGGAAAAGAGGATGAAGATGAGGCTGAAAAGGATTTTCTTTGGAATTCTAATTCAATATGGCCTGCTGGTGTTTCTATGATTTTTCCTATTGTTTTAGATTCATAATGTTTTTTAGGATTAATGATATTTTCAAAATTCCAAATAGGGTTTTGAAGAATATTATCCCATTTAATCATTCATGGGACAAAGGTATTTGATCTATCAAAATTAGTTTCTAATAAACAAGTTTCTTTTGGATTACCAATATGTTGTTTAGCTTTAGGGTTTATTGTAGTTTTCATTACTTTGTAATAGACACGATAAATTAAACCAAGGGATTTAGAACCTAATTCAAAATCTAAATTCTTTGTCTGAATGTTTAAAGTCAAAGTTTTTAGTATATGTGGATCTGTGAGATCTATTGTAAAATTTGGATAATGGTTAAAATAAACTGGACCATTGGCTGTGTTTGATTCAAGGACTGCTAACAAGCTATTTTGAAAATCAAGATGCCTACCGTCTCTTAGAAGAAGGTAGATTGCGGCATTAATACCTAAACGGTATAGAGGTTTGATGGCTACTTGAGCTAATCCTATGTGAAGATATCGATATTTATTTTTTCTATGGTATTCTAAGGTTTCTGGATTTAGAAGTTGAATTGTACCATAAGGCTGATTTATGGAAACCGTTTTTTTAGTGGTTTTGATTGTATAATTTTGAACTAAATCAAACATTCCTTTTTCATAAATCTTGTCAAATTTTTCTATGGGTAAATTCCAATTCATTAGTCTGGATTCAACTTTATCTAATTGAGTACTTACTTCTAAATCATTTACTAATTTAATGTCGATATCAGAAAGGTTGGAGGCCATGAAGATATGAAGATTACTTTCTCTCTCTTTATCTATGCTAGAGTAGATAATACGAATTCTATCATTCTTTAAAGTTATGTCTTAACCTATGTTTCTTTGTTTCTTCTCAGGACACACCTAACACACTATGCTTATGGTTGAAAGCTATGGAACCACCCCAGGGTCAAGGCTAACACGACGCCATCCTTGGCTACTAACAACCTAATCTAACAGTTTTGGGCTGACCAACGTACTAGCTGCTTTCACAGGTGACTATCAACCATCATAGTTTAAGAATACTAGAAGAAATATACGAAAAGGCATAACACTTAAGAACAAAAGAAAGCGGATTAAACTACATCATGCACGATTTAGAGAAAGAAAGTAAACGAACTTACTCGGACATGATTTTGCAAATCATAGAAGGTTTATGATGAAGCATATTGAACACTTGGCTCTGATACCAAATTGTGACCTAGGATATTTCAATTCCAAACCTTCTGATTTTAATAAAACTTTGAAAGTTTACATGAGATGCTGCTGAATTACAAGATTTTGAAAACGATGACAAATGCTACAAGTATAAAAATATAGAGGGGTTTCACTCTCAAGATTCTCAGCTTGCAAATGCGTCTGCATTTCTTGAATCAATTACTGCCTTACATAGGCAGAAGTGGCAAAGCTTTCTCTAAGTGCTTGTTGCATTATTGCTGTAAGGTCCATCTGAGTGGAAGAAGGAATCAGGTTGTCTACCATTACGAAGAATTGTTCAAAAAGTCTTTTTTAGTGGAGTGGTCCACCATTTTCTGCTGTCAACTGAATTATTTTACAATAAAGCTGAGTGATGTGATAAAGCTGTGTTGATTGCGGATAAAGTTGGGAGTTGTCTCTTTTCTCTTTTCCATTTTGAATGGAGTCTTGTCATTATAGGCATTGACAGAGGTATGCTTGAGCAATACCAAAAGGATTGTCCATATCTCCATTGAAGATAAAATTACAAGCCAAACATAGCCAAAAAGCCAGCCACGTGAATAACAAAAACGCAGCACACCTGCGTGAAGAAGAAAAAGGGGGGGAAAAATATTTTCTTTTACCTCTTCTTGTTGATCTCACACTCGGCTGAACTGGAATATACAGAACTGGGGTAGGCACGCTCGTAGAAGCCTCTGGTGCAATCCCTGCAAGCCTTCTACTTCGTCTTTGCATGTAGATGAACACCTAGCTTTCGATCTTCCAGTATATGGCCTGTCTAATCTCGTTTGGTGAACAACTTAGGGGCTAAAGAATATTTTCTGGAGAGGGAGAGGGAAAAACGTCTGGTATTTTTCACAGAGAGGATGCACTCGGGAAAAACACCGTCTGTTCCTTATCTCCTGTTTGACCTAAATAAAACCCTAGGTTAAACTGGATTGGGCCATTGAACTCTTAGTTTAACCTCTTTGGGCTTAATTAATTATTCTAACTAAAACCAAATAAATGGCCCAATTAATAAATAATTAATTTTTCAGCCCAAATAAACCAGTCCAATTAATTAAGCCTATATTAGTTTAGTCCCAGGTTAATCTTTAATTATTCAAACTGGGCTAAAGCCCTGAATAATTAATTAACCCACCTAACTAATTTAATTAATTTTCTCTCTCCATGGACCTTTATTTTATTCTAGCCCAATAATTAAATCAGGCTACTTAAATAAAATAAATTCCATTTAATTTAAGATCAATTCTTTAGCCCATATTTAATTAGGACTCACGGTCTATACTGGGGACTAAAAGACACACCGCCTTGGCTACTAAAATGACCAAAATACCCATGCCATAAAAATAGCTGTATTTTGCATTTTAAATATTTTCTAATATCACCATAAGGAAATATTGACCCCAAGGACAATGCTGCGTTAGCAAAGTCTCCGACCTACAGGTGAAATGACTAAAATACCCCTCTACATATCGCCGTATATTTAGAGAGGAAGAAGCGTACTAACACCCGTCTAAATGACATCTACCATCCTTAGGCTTCTAGTCCAATGATCCACGACTTCCTGGAGTGTTTCCGCTTTCCAAGGGAGCTACCCTGAAGCAAACATCCAAGTCATGTTTCCCAGGGCCCTGGTTAATTTAGACCATTCGGACAACCACAAGGGGCGATATAGTGCAGAAACTATCTTGTATAAGTCTGTCTTAACTAACTAGTCACACATACCCAACATGCAAGTATATTGGCCCTACGATAGAACCTCAACTACAGCAAATCAAAGTATATGCTTCCAGCGTCGCCAGACCACCAACTCATACTCAAGTCGTAGAGTACTAGTCCACACTGTAGCGGTAGTAGTCTAGGTTTCTACCATATAGTACTTTGAGAAACCACTACTACAGGTCCTGTTCTACGTATTCGAAATACGCTTATGTCATGAAGTGAGTGGACTACCCACTGGCTAAAGGTGAGCCATTCTCCATTTGGAATTCATAACATAATAACCTAAACATGATGAGGTTCCCAGTCTCATCAATAGGTTAAGCACAAATGTTTATGTGTTAAATAACCCGTGATCCATACCTTACTGTGAAAGACCACCATTTACATGGACCACTTATTTAAACACAATGGGTCTGTTCCAAACGAAAATCATGCACAAACAAATAGTAAATTCACAAACAATTTCTGAACATAAATTCTTTTATTAAAATATTCGATTTTACATCAGAAACCTAGTCTAAGAGGGCATACAATCCAACAATCTCCCACTTGCACTCTAAGACTAGGTAAGTCTATAGGTGCCTACCCCTATGGCATCTAAGTGTCTCTTGAAGACTCTCTCAGCCAAAGGCTTGGTGAATGGGTCTGCTAGATTGTTTTCTGAGGTAATATGCACCACCACGACTTCCCGTCTCTGGATGAAATCTCGGATCAGGTGGTACTTCCTCTCGATGTGTTTCCCCTTCTTGTGGTTCCGAGGCTCCTTAGATTGCGATACTACTCCAATGTTGTCGCAATACATCACAACCGGCCTGTCCATATGTGGTACGACTCCAAGTTACGAAAGAAACTTCGGAGCAGATCGCTTCCTTGGATGCCTCCGAAGCAGCCACATACTCAGCTTCCATAGTTGAGTCAGCAATACAAGACTGCTTAATACTCCTCCATGAAATTACTCCTCCAGAAAAGGTGAAGACATATCCACTAGTGAATTTTCTCTCATCCTTATCTGCCTGGAAGTCTGAGTCCGTGTATCCTGTAGGAACCAAATCATCGACCACAGTAAACCGGCATATAATCTCTCGTTCCCTTGAGGTACTTGAGAATATGCTTACAGCTTGCTAATGAACCTCCCATGGGTTTGACTGATATCTGCTAACTAAGCCCACGGCAAAGCAGATATCTGGCCTAGTACACAGCATGGCGTACATGAGACTTCCCACAGCCGAAGCGTAGGGAATCCTACTCATTCTGTCCTTTTCTTCTTGAGACTTAGGACAGTCATTCGAAGAAAATGACAACCCATGTCTGCAAGGGATTAGAGCTCTCTTGCATGAGTCCATGCTGTACTTGGCCAGCATCTTGTCAATGTATGAAGCTTGGGATAATCCTAACATTCTCTGCTTCCTATTTCTAAGAAGCCTAATCCCGAGAATGTAGCTGGCTTCTCCCAAGTCCTTCATACTGAATTGACTAGATAGCCAAACCTTTGTAGATGACAATGTCCCTACATCATTTCCAATGAGTAGAATGTCATCCACATAGAGGACAAGAAAAACCACATTAATGCCTTCAAGTTTCCTGTACACGCATGGTTCATCTTCGTTTTGAATAAAACCATAAGACTTTACAGTCTCATAAAAATGAATGTTCCATGCTCTTGATGCCTGCTTAAGTCCATAAATGGACTTCTTAAGCTTGCAAACCATGTGTTCCTGGCCTTCAGCAATGAAGCCTTCCGGTTGGGACATATAGATGTCTTTGCTAAGATGGCCATTCAAGAATGCCGTCTTGACATCCATTTGCCATATCTCGTAGTCATAGTGACATGCGATGGCAAGGAGGATACGGATGGATTTAAGCATGGCTACCAGAGAAAAAGTTTCCTCATAGTAGATACCCTCTTTCTGAGTATACCCTTTCGCCACAAGCCTAGCTTTGAAGGTTTCCACATTCCCATCCGCTCCTCTCTTTCTCTTGTATACCCACTTGCACCCAATGGGTTTTATCCCTTCAAGTGAAGCTACAAGATCCCAAACCTGATTGAGGTACATAGACTCAATCTCGGCTTTCATTGCTTCATGCCACAGATTTGCATCGGCATCAGCAATAGCCTCCTCGTATCTAGCGGGGTCTTTTCCTGATGGTCGGAGACCAGCTCAAAGGCTTTTCCAGTCCATCTATCCGAAACCCTAGACACTCTCCCACTACGACGAGGCTCCGTTTGCACAGGCTCTTGAGGCTGTGCCTTTTCTTGTTCCAAAATCGGGTCAGAAGAAGTTGATTCCATACATAACTTCTCCTGAAGTTCCAACCTCGTTGAACCTTTAGTGGAAGTACTTTGATCATCTTCCAAGTATCTTGCATTGGTACTGACTAGTACCTTCTGCTCCTTAGGATGATAAAAGTAGCCTCCTTTTGTCCCTTTTGGATACCCAACAAAATAGCATAATTCTGATCTTGGTTCCAACTTGTCTCCCTTGATCAGTACATAAGCTGGACATCCCCAAATCCTGAGATGATTCAGACTTGGCTTACGCCCAGTCCACATCTCATAGGGAGTCTTAGGTACTGACTTGGAAGGCACTAAGTTCAGAATATATGCCGCTGTTTCCAGGGCATATCCCCAAAAGGACACTGGAAGAGTAGCATGTGACATCATGCTTCGGACCATTTCCATCAACGTCCTGTTCCTTCTCTCAGCTACTCCGTTCTGCTGGGGGGTTCCCGGCGCAGAGAGTTGGGATACTATCCCATGATGTACCATGTAGTCCTTGAATTCACCTAGGAGGTACTCTCCACCACGATCCGATCGTAAGGTTTTGATTAATTTACCTGTCCGACGCTCCACTTCAGCCCTAAACTCTTTGAACTTGTCAAAAGAGTCAGACTTGCATCTCATCAGGTAAATGTAACCATACCTCGTACAATCATCCGTGAACGTGATGAAGTACTCAAAACCTCCCCTAGTTGGTGTAGACAATGGACCGCACATATCAGTGTGAACAAGACTCAATACCTCCTTGGCTCTATCCACCTTTGGTGTAAATGACCTCTTGGTCATTTTTCCCATTAGGCAGGATTCACACTGAGGCCAACTTTCCAATCTCAATGAGCCCAAAGGCCCATCATGGATTAGCCTTTGAATCTTGGTTGAGTTAATATGACCCAACCTTAGATGCCAAAGGTATGAATCATTGATATTGGTCTTTCTCTTCTTAGTTAAAGGTTCAGATTGAGCGATATTTGATTGGTTATTAATAGGGTTTAAAAAGAACAGATTTCCATACATGTGCCCAGTACATAAAATTTCTCTATTTTTACTGATAGAAACACCAGAATGGAAAGATACAGAATATCCTTGATTAATAAGTTTTGTAACTGAAATCAAATTCTGACGGAAACCAGGTACATATAAAATGTCTTTTAAAACCACTATCTTATTACAATAAAAAATAAGATCCAGCTCTCCCACTGTAAGGGCCCAGACTTGTGCTCCATTACCCACTCGAAGCCCATGTTCGCCCTTCTTGAGTCTTCTTATCTTCCTAAACCCCTGCAAGGAGTTACAGATATGATCAGTGGCTCCTGAATCAACAATCCAAGTGGAAGCTGATCCTACCATTGATATGGACTCTAGATAGTAAACATTACCTGTGGGGTTTTTCTTGGCTTGAAGATTTGGACGCTCTTTTTTCCAGTGTCCCTTCTTTCCACACTTAAAGCACTTGCCCTTTGGTTTGTCCTTGGGCTGGTTCTTGGGCTGGGCTGCTGCATTCCCCTTCTTCCTCTTGAACTTTCTGGGCTTAGGCCCAGTTCTTAAAGAAGAGGCCTTAGCAATCATGGCCTTAGACTGCGGCTTCAGGACCTTCTCCGCCATCTGGAGCTCTTTCATCAGTTCAGTTAAACTCATGTTCAACTTGTTCATGTTATAGTTTAACTTGAAGTGAGTGAAAGAGCCCGGTGGAGATTCGAGAACCATGTCCACTTGGCTCTCGGGGTCAATGACAGCCCCTAAGATTTCTGCCTCCTCGAAAGCAGCAATCATCTTGAGCATATGCTCTCGGACTGATACTCCCTCAGCCATCTTAGTGTTTACAATTGTTCGAAGAGCCTCCTACCTTGCGGGCCGGCTCTTGTCTGCGAACATAGTTGCCAATGATTGACTTATGTCATATGCAGAAGCCATGTGCTCGTGTTTTGATTGGAGCACATTAGACATGGAAGCTAACATATAGTAACGTGCCATTTCGTCAGCTTTCTTCCACGCCTTTTCAGCCTCTTGCTCTTCAGCGGTGGAACCTTCCCCGATAACATGGCAGGTTTCGTAAAGGACATACTTATACTCCTCGGCTGTGAGTATTTTGTCCAGGTTCCTTTTCCAGTCCACATAGTTTGAACCCGTTAGCTTATTCTCCCTGAGAATAACGGCCAATGGACTAAAAGAACCTCCCACCATTTCTGAAAATCGAAAATAAAAGAAAGAATTTAGTTTGTGAAAACAAAATAAAATTTGTGCACTGAAAATAATTTGGCTCTTAGGAAAACTGACATAGCTTATTGGGAAGATTAACAGTTTCCTAAGCTAAGTGTGTTAACCACCACAAATTAATTTCCCTTCTAGGTAATGGTCTAGAGAATAACTCCATCGTGGGATGGCCGTTTCCTCTCATTTCCTATGGACATACCTCGCACTATAACCTCCAACGTGGGCTGGCCGATCATAGTTCGTGCCCCGAGTTATTAATTACATCCTTCCATTAGATCTAGATCCTTGTGGTATCCCCATCCTATACGGGTTCACTCCCAGGGTGATGCAAGGGGATCCACGATCTCTAATGAGGACCGTGATGGAAGCCGTGGAGCTGTTGGAACCCCTCTCCCACTTAGTCTTTTAAAATAAAGTTTTCTCTGAAAAATATCCTTTTGAAATTTCCATTAAGTTTTTCTTAACTAAAAAATAAAATATCTAAGTCCAATAAAATCTCTATGTCAAGGCTTAAATTCTTTGAGAGATTTTTTCCATGGACTAATTTTATTTAAGTTAAAACTTAATGATTTCAAAAATTTTCCTATTAAAACTTTCTAGAGACTTTGGTCTCAAGCTTATTTGACAAAATCATTTTTCTAGTCCAAAACAAAACAAAATGGCTCTCCATTTTAATTTACAAAAATATCTAAATCCAATATATTTTCTATGTCAAGGATTAAATCCTTTGAGAAAATATTCAAGGATTAATTTTTGTACCAATTAAAATAACCATTTAGTTTTTGAAGAAAAATATTTTTCTTGCCAAAACAAAAAGTTCCCAAAGACTTTGGTCTTTGAGAAAAAGCACACATAGGTAAATAAAAAAAAATAGCATGCTAGAAAGCAATAAACGTTTTCATGCTTTTCTATTTTTTAAACTTAAGTGCCCAAATAATAGAATTAAACACATTAATTAATTAATTAATGATCTTGTTTAATCCTAAAATCCTTTACTAATATTTTTCATGCAAATATATTCCAAGAATATAAAAATTGCAAAAATATTAACTTCGCCTAGTCTAGGACCTAAAACGAAAAAGAAAATGCAAGAAAATTACAAGGGAAAAAAAAAATTTCCCATTGGTTCACCGCACCCGCCGCAGAGGAACAAAACAATTCTGGTCATCGGTCCACAACACCCGCCGCACCGGAACAACCGCATCATGGACCATCCAAGCCCGTGACCCGCCCCGGTGCTGACCCGCGAGAAGACTTCCGGATTTCGTCACCTGATAGCAGCCGAGCTGGATCCCTCCAAGCCGAGTCAAGCCGCCTTGATTGTCCCTGGTGCAAGGAGTGCTGTCGGCGGCTCGGCTCGGCGAGCCGAGCCGATGAACAGTGCCGTCTGCTTCAAAAATTCCAGACGATTTCTTCTGGTTTTTTTTTTCTGCGATGGATTTGCTTGCTTTTGCCCTCTGATTTCAACCAAAATCAATAAAACCAAAAACCAACAACCGCCTATACCCTTTAAAATTGGGTTTACACGATTTATTCTCGGAAAAACAGTGAATTACATCTCACCTATACCTCCATATGAGAGATTTAGCAAGCCATCCATCCATACCAAAAAACCAGCGAAGGATCACAGTTAATCACACATAACTGTCCGATTTTATTAACTAGCATACAGGCTTCCTATATGTGCAAATATCTTCATGCTCTGATACCAATTGAAGATAAAATTGCAAGCCAAACATAGCCAAAAAGCCAGCCACGTGAACAACAAAAAACGCAGCACACCTGCGTGAAGAAGAAAAATGGGAAAAAAAAATATTTTCTTTTACCTCTTCTTGTTGATCTCACACTCCGCTGAACTGGAATATACAGAACTGGGATAGGCACGCTCGTAGAAGCCTTTGGTGCAATCCCTGCAAGCCTTCTTCTTCGTCTTTGCATGTAGATGAACACCTAGCTTTCGATCTTCCAGTATATGGCCTACCTAATCTCGTTTGGTGAACAACTTAGGGGCTAAAGAATATTTTCTGGAGAGGGAGAGGGAAAAACGTCTGGTATTTTTCACAGAGAGGAAGCACTCGGGAAAAACACCGTCTATTCCTTATCTCCTATTTAACCTAAATAAAACCCTAGGTTAAACTGGATTGGGCCATTGGACTCTTAGTTTAACCTCTTTGGGCTTAATTAATTATTCTAACTAAAACCAAATAAATGGCCCAATTAATAAATAATTAATTTTTCAGCCCAAACAAACCAGTCCAATTAATTAAGCCTATATTAGTTTAGTCCCAGATTAATCTTTAATTATTCAAACTGGGCCAAAGCCCTGAATAATTAATTAACCCACCTAACTAATTTAATTAATTTTCTCTCTCCATGGACCTTTATTTTATTCTAGCCCAATAATTAAATCAGGCTACTTAAATAAAATAAATTCCATTTAATTTAAGATCAATTCTTTAGCCCATATTTAATTAGGACTCACGGTCTATACTGGGGACTAAAAGACACACCGCCTTGGCTACTAAAATGACCAAAATACCCTTGCCATAAAAATACCTGTATTTTGCATTTTAAATATTTTCTAATATCACCATAAGGAAATATTGACCCCAAGCACAATGCTGCGTTAGCAAAGTCTCCGACCTACAGGTGAAATGACTAAAATACCCCTCTACACATCGCCGTACATTTAGAGAGGAAGAAGCATACTAACATCCCTCTAAATGACATCTACCATCCTTAGGCTTCTAGTCCAATGATCCACGACTTCCTGGAGTGTTTCTGCTTTCCAAAGGAGCTACCCTGAAGCAAACATCCAAGTCATGTTTCCCAGGGCCCTGGTTAATTTAGACCATTCGGACAACCACAAGGGGCGATATAGTGCAAAAACTATCTTGTATAAGTCTGTCTTAACTAACTAGTCACACATACCTAACATGCAAGTATATTGGCCCTACGATAGAACCTCAACTACAGCAAATCAAAGTATATGCTTCCAGCGTCGCCAGACCACCAACTCATACTCAAGTCGTAGAGTACTAGTCCACGCTGTAGCGGTAGTAGTCTAGGTTTCTACCATATAGTACTTTGAGAAACCACTATTACAGGTCCTGTTCTACGTATTCGAAATACGCTTATGTCATGAAGTGAGTGGACTACCCACTGGCTAAAGGTAAGCCATTCTCCATTTGGAATTCATAACATAATAACCTAAACATGATGAGATTCCCAGTCTCATCAATAGGTTAAGAACAAATGTTTATGTGTTAAATAACCCGTGATCCATACCTTACTGTGAAAGACCACCATTTACATGGACCACTTATTTAAACACAATGGGTTTGTTCCAAACGAAAATCGCGCACAAACAAATAGTAAATTCACAAAAAATTTCTGAAAATAAATTCTTTTATTAAAATATTTGATTTTACATCAGAAACCTAGTCTAAGAGGGCATACAATCCAACAATCTCCATTATAAAAAATGCTAAAGTCTAGCTGTGATTCTGACTCACTTTCATCATCATCTGCTTGATGCAGTTGTTGCTATAATAGTTGCAATTGAAGCTGCAATTCTACTTTGCTGATCTTTTTTCCCTTACTGGAAGAAGACTGGATGTCGAGGTCTTTCTGCTCTGTTTTCTGAATCGGAGTCCATCCTTTGATCTTGTTCTTCTTACAAAGATATTTTATATTATCGATGGAATCGATTTTATAATTCCATCCTAACACATAACAAATCTTTTTCTCAACATACTACTTACATAACTGATTATTCAAATATAAAGCCTGCATTTGTCTTTCTATTACAAACTGATTGAATTTCTGCAAATTTGAACTAGAAAGAGTGGATTTATCTCCGCCAAATGTTTTCCATCAAGCATAAAACCATCTTGGTATGGGACTAATTATTTTTTTTTTCGTATTTGATGAACCAGGTATGGGTAAGATCTCGAAGGTACATAAAATTGTACCAAGCATCAATATAGTTTATGAAATTATAGGTGGGAGGTTTAAATGGGGTTTTGAACTGGATTAGTGTGTAAATGCCAGTAATTGGCCAAGTGTTTAAGTCAAGGATTTTCATAATTCTGCATTTAGAATAGGCAATACCTTTATCTGCTCAGTTGAGGTTACATTCATGTTCGAATTCTATTGAACCAGTGGCATAAAGTATATGTTCATAGTAAAGACGATTTTTCAAGGGTTCTGCTTTAAATACATGGCTGGATTGATGGTAGGCTTCTGGATGAAGTTTGTTGACAATTTCTCTTTCTGGCTTTGCTGTTAGTTCTCTGAGCAGAGCTAGTACTGGTATAACTATTTTTGGTAAGAATTCAAATTTCTCTTTGGTAGAGTGACTATACTTTTCTGGCTTAGTTGGTGTCTTATGAATAACTGCTTCCTTAAAGGAAGTTGGAGAAGGAATTGAATAAAAGGATTAATCTGTTTTTTTGGGTTTCTGTATTCTTTTGAGAAGAGGCTGGATCAAAGTGATTCATAGTAAGCGGTGGTCTGCTTACTAAGTTGGTAGAGAGAGAGGAGGAAAGGAGTTTAAGACTGAAAATCGATTACCTGCGGTGGACGAAGTCGTGGTTGCTGATCCATGTCTGATTTCTTCAATTTAGCATGCTATTTATAGAAGGGTATGAATGAGCTCCTGAACTGAATCGGTACTCATCACAGTATTGAATACTGTGTTAAAAGTTTACGTACGTCATTGCAAAAACTCTCAGGTTAAGAAATCTGATAGGGAATTATTCTCTCCTTTGATAAATTCAATATCAAAATCAAAGCTGGATAAAAGGGCTTGCCATCTGGCAAAGATTTGTTTTGCCACGAGGTTTTTAACATCTTTTTGTAAAACATCTTTGGCTACTTTGCAATCAATTTGGAGTAAAAACTTTTGATTTATCAAATCGTCCTGCTCTAAACAGAAACAAAGTACCCCCAAGGAATGTAATGATTTTAGCATACAGGGAGAAGTAGCCAGAATTTATCTGAAATGAGCACCAAGAACCTTGCCATTGCTATCTTGAATGATACCATGGACTGCGATCTTGTCCGAGTTCCATGCCATGCAACATTGCACTTTAGCCTTCCTGTATAACATTTCCATCAAATTGATTTTGATAGAGTAAAAGTGAACAAGTAAAATGTCTATAATGCTCTTCATTATTTAAAATTAAAAAAAAAAATTAGAATTTTAAAAAACTACCCAGAAATGGAAGACCAATATCACATAACTCTATAAATAATTAAATGCTATCTAAATAATTTAGACACTATCAAATTAGGTAAATAAAATATATACCATACCCTTAAATCTTTAAAGAATCAATAGCTGCCCCTAAGTTAATTTTTTAAATAAAATTAGGGTCTCAAATTGAAAAAAAAAAAACAAATAGCTTTACAGATGTAACAATTCATTATTACTGGCACTAGAAAGCAACGAAAAATGTTTAAAGAGAAAGTATGTAGATATAATTGGAGATGAAAGGATATAAATCAAAGATGAGGGGGGGGGGGGGGTTGTTCAATCAAAAGGGTGGAGAAGCAAAAAACCCTCTCATTGAATAGCTACCCCCTCCATATTTGGTTTATATCCTTTCATCTCCATTTCTATCTACATCCTATGCTAATAGCATGGAATTGTTATTTATGCAAAGCTATTTTTCAAAAAAAATATTTGAGGCCCTATTTCTTTTTTTTTTTAAATTAACTTAAGGGTATTTGTTAATTTTTTGAACATTCAAGAGTATTGTATACATTTTATTTGTCTAATTGACACTACTTAAGTTATTTCGATGGAATTGGTTAGTAGGGAACCAATTGCGAAATTAAATGTTGATGCGGTTATATTACTCTGACTCCCTAATTTAGTTAGTTTTTGGAAATAAATTTTGAGTGTTTTTATGTTTATTCTTCTTTCAATAAGGAATTTAAATCTATACTTTTTTTAGCATTAATCCATAACTTGTAAATTAAAACCCTATTTGGTTCTGGGATCTTGTCAAAAAAGAGTAGAAGTCTTTCAATAAAAAGCTTCTTCTTCTTCTTTTTTTTTTTTTTGATTGGTGGCTAAGAAAACTCTTCTTAGGAAAATAAAGAAATTAATTGAGAAAATATAAATACAGGATTAGGAAAATATATTTCTACATAAAAGTATATAGAAATGGAAAATATAAAAGGAAAGCTTGACATAACTATTGATATTGGAGCCCATTCGAAAATCAATTTCTCTATCAATATACTATTAGTAGAAGCAACCCCAACGTGAGTTAAATGGTCTATTGTGATAAATATTTTTTTCTCTTCTAAATATATTTTTTATTCCTATTGTTACTTACTATTATTATTATTATTATTATTATTATTATTATTATTATTATTATTATTATTATTATTATTATTATTATTATTATTATTATTATTATTATTATTATTATTATTATTATTATTATTATTATTATTATTTTGGGTTAAATCCACTAATATGGTGGAGGGTTAGGCTGACCCTATGAGTTTATTAGAATAAAAAAATAATAAAAGACAAAGAGGTGGGTGTAAACCTTACCTCTTAGCATTATGTACATAACATATGCACATTGAGGGAATTCCCATTCTATCTAAATGAAACAAACCCTTAATCATAAGAGGCAGCATAAAAAAGGTAGAAGTAAGATATGAATGACCATTGCAACCTAGATTTGCCAAGGAGTCAGCAACTGAGTTTGCTTACCTATTGTTGACGTCAACTTTAGTTGATCCATTGCAACGGTAACCTTGGGCCGAAGCCGATATGAATTTTGCTAAGTCGATGATGACATTAGGAAATTCTTCAGCTGATGTACCCGGTCAACATTGGAACTAAGAGCCGATGAGTCGTCACTCCCGTTTCTTGGCATGATTAGCAAAACAGTTCTGTTCTTAACTGCCAAGGACGAGCCATGAAGCGAGAGTTTCTTTACGTTTGGATAGTCGGCAACCATGCCACAGCAAGTATAAAACGAGCAAGGATTCCTAGAACGAAGGACACCAACAAACACATCTACAAGATTATTAATTTTTCAGTTTTTAATTCCTTTTTATGCATTTTCTTTATCTTTATCTTTTTTTACAGCTTTGTTTAGTTTTTAGAAGTTTTTCCTTATTCCTTTATTACTAGCTTTCTATTTTCATTTCACTTTGATTTCAAATTCCAATACTTTTGTATTCGTTCTTTTTATCAATATCAATCAAAATATACTAATTTCAGTCCTAATTGGCTTCCGCATGCAATATTTCTACTTTCTTGGACCCTTTCTATAGTAAGTTCAAGGAACCCACGTTTTTTAAAAGGTCCAACTCATACATTCATCTTTCTATCGGAATGTTTATGTTTATTGAAAGAGTTGCTGATCACTAGTTTCATCGGCTCCCCTTTTGTTTGGCAACATAAATTGGCACGCCCAGTGGGACCAAAGGTAGTTGTTGCAGGCAACTACATTCTGGATGCATTATGTTAAATCCTCAGTAGTAGTTCTCAAGGCCTTTATCGAATTCCTTTGATCAGCCTACAGTTCGGGCTTTAGGGGAGTTTTAGATCCTACAGCGATGGCGTCTAATAATGCTCAGGTCACCCTCCCTGAGCAATATGGAGCACAATCCTCGTCTCCCCAGGTGTCTCAGTTGATACTCACATCCTTAATGCCATACGACAGGCCATAGAGTAATGTACAAGGGAACTCATTCAGAGGCTTATTCCTCAGTTTGTCATAGTGCTCCGACCACTACTTCAGAACGAACTCCATAACTTTAAACAAAGGTAAAATACTCACGAGATACCTCAGGCAGTTATATACCCTCCTGCCTCGACTATTGGTGAACCATCTTATGGGTCAGTATAATTGTTGCGCCGAGAGTAGCCGTTTTCGATGTCCGGGGGCACCAAGGGAGTCTAGGGTTAACCACACAAAGGATGGCTCCTGTAGAGCCCTTCTTAGAGAGAACCCCATTATACCTGGTCACAGGGGTCTAAGCACCAACGGGGGTGCAGGTATCTTACGACTAGACAGCAGCTCCTAATAGGAATGTTTGTTCTCCGTATGGAGGGCCATAGAACTATGCTACAACTATCTCTTCTATGTATCCTACCACAACAACAGCTTATCCGATGTAGGGAGCAGGATACATTAAGATGGCCTCATTCCTATGACATGTTTCTCGGCCAGTTATGCTAAATCCCCCCATGCAGAATCAGCAGCTAGCACTATCAGCCGATGTCAATGTAATAACAAAAATGTTACATTGACAAGTCAAGGATCGGCCAGTTTATTAGAAACCGTATCTCGAGTGGGTGGATTCTATGGCAATGCTATCGCAAGGGTTTAAGTTACCTAAGTTCTCCACATTCTCTGGAGAGGACAACAAGTTAACTATAGAGCATATAGGGAGGTTTACGACGTAATATGGAGAATTCAAGAATAGTGACTGGCATAAATTGTAATTATTTTCTTTGTCTTTGACAGAGGCGACATTTACTTGGTATGCAATTCTGATACCCAATTTTGTGTATTCAGGGGCAGAAATGGAATGGATTTTCCATAAATGCTCCTTCAAACTGGCACATGAGATTTCCATAGTAGATCTCTTGGCAGTCAAGCAAAAATCATCCAAAGGTATGGCAGAGTTCATTGAGTGTTTCTAACAGATGAAGGCCAAATGCACCACTCAACTATCAGAAATGGACTGTGCCAGAATAGCCATCAATATAATGCATCCGCAACTCAAGAAGCGTCTCATTCTCCATGAATTTTCTGATTTATCCAACTTATTGTCTCAGGCCATCAAAATAGAGGAAATGATCAAGGAAAAAAAGAAGAGGCGGTCTGTTAAGTTCTCTCATGGGCAAACCATAATATCAGTTGTGGACAATGTTCATAACTGAAACCTGGCAAAGGGAATGAGGAGGTTTCCTATAACACCCCACTACCTAGGCTCAACAGGGCCGAGATTTCGCCCTATCCAAAGGATAAAAGGTCTTTATAACTAGGACACACAATCAACATAATGGAATAAAAACAATAATTTAAACTTAAATCTTATTTCATCCCAAGAATTCAAAAACAAATCCAGAATAAAATTATTCACTCTCAGCTCCCAAAGAATTACACAAAATAAATAATAACATTTCTTCCAAGGAAGGCAATAACTAGCTACTCATCCCCACAGCAGGATCGACTTGAAATCATGGTAAAACGGGTAATGAGACAAAAATCTCAGTAAGTCCGTGTGTGCTTTGAGTGTCCAGTGAAAGCAGTTCGTGAATGTAAAGTATAAAATCTTCATAAGAGAAATATTGGCAAGCAATAAATAATAGTCAAAATCAATAGTGGTGTTTTGACTTTTCCAACCATACAGATACAATAAAATTAACAACTCAAAAGTGGTAATGGGTTACCACACGTTGGGCCCCATAACCAGTCAAAATGCCACACTTTGTGCAGACTGACAAAAGGTAGGTGATCGGCCTACCAGGAAATATACTCCTCATTCTCTACACCTAAACAACAACCGATTGTCCATTCCAGCAACACACAGTCACTTGACTGAAAAACTGCTAGCTCGGACCGGCACGACCTACTGGACTGTTATCCAATTCGGGAAGGACTTACCCATCAGAGGTGGCCACCTACTGAGAGACTCACCCTAACCCTTCAAAGACTAGTCTTAACAGTCCACCCTTATTGAGTACTCAACGTAACTTACCTCACTTGGGGAAAAAAGAAACAAAATATAGTTCCACTTGAAAATGGCAATTAAGGGTTTCCGAAATCTTTGTCAAAATCAGTTTTAGAAAGAGTTTTGAGTTTGAGTAAATCTGCTTATTGATTTTCAAATAATTTATTTGATCGAAATAAGATAGGAGACAATCCTCAATTGCTTTTGTAGAAATGAGTGTCCATGTACTCTACATTTGTCTTGCCATAATAAACATTTTGAATCAAACATATTTTATGTAGGAGCTTACTTGATCCTTAGCTTGAGATAAAATAAAGGTTTTCAACAGTTGACCTAACCCCGCTTGGGGTAAATATAAACCATAATCAAACTCAAGCTAAAATTCACTTTCACAAATAAAACTAGCTCAACTTAATACAACCATGATCCTAGTGTCCCAAGCTTTAAGGCTAGAGAATAAATAAAGGGTTTATAAGCTAAGTTTAATTTGAGAGTTAAAATAATTAGTGTTTTGGGAAATAGGTACTAATAAGTTGAAGGTTTAAATTTTGTTAAAAATAAATTAGAGTTTATTTGTTGAAGGGTCCTAGGACCTAGATGTAATTATTTAAAATAGTAATCTATTGACAATTAATTGTTAGAAAATAATTGGTAACTAAAATTAGTTGTAAGTGAATTTTAATAGGTCTTGTTTAAAAGATAATAATCGAAAGATAATAAATTTTAATGGTATTTATGAATATAAGACTTACAAAATTAATATTTTACTTATTATGATTATTTATATAAAAGGCTTTATTTGACATTATTATTATATATAATATCTATATATTTTATTTCTTGAAATAAAAGCTATCATTATTTGACTAAAATATTCTTATTATATATAATAATCCAAGTCTACCTTCCTAGGGTTTTCGAATTTACTAGCAAAAATTATAATATTAAATATTTTATTGATGAAATAAAAGTAGCTTAGGGACAACTAGATCATGATAATATTTCTATTGCTAACCACAATCACAAACATATACTCCATTTCAATTCATCAAATCATCAAAATCATGAATAAAGGCATAGATCAAAATTTACCAAGACATGATCCAACCTCTACTAGCATAAACATAATCATGGCTTTAACAATCATATAAAAATATAAATCCTATTCACCATAGGTGACATAATCTCTAACATGCTGGATCACACAACCCATTCACGACATGGAGACATGCATTAAACCATAAAAATACCATACAATCAACCAAGACAATCAACTCATGCATCAATCCCATCTCCATCATATACACACATTTATTCATGCTTCAATCTCAACTCATCACAACAATACATGCTCAACCCTCAAACATAATTAATCTCCTTTCAATATCACCCTAGAGACATGAATCTAGAATTTAAAAAGAGAGTTGAAGGGGCTTACTTGATTGATGAGAACCTTGGAGGAGTTTTGAATGGATCTCAACTGTTAGGAGACTAGATTCGTCCAAGAGAGATGAAGAAAGCCTGGCCATTGTTGAAGAAATCATTCGGCCAAGAGAGAGAGAGAGATAGAGAAAAGAGAAAAAGAGAGTCCATTAGTGTGCTTATACACATATATATTCATTAGAGATTGAGAATTAGTGGAGATGAAGTTGATTGAGCAAGCTTACCTTGAAGGTGTTCTTGAGCCTTCACAAAAATACTGGGTTTTGATCCAAGAGAGAGAGTTGAATTTTGGAGTTTGATGTTAAAAGTGGTATGGATAGATTCACAGCTGTGGGTAGATGAAATCTGGAATTTTTTCGAAGAAGATTGAAGTGGTTTGGAGTAGTATTAAGCGTATGGAACTAGTAGGTGTGCATGGTGTTCTATATGCGCTTGAAGGTTGAAGAGAATGGAGAGATTTTGATTGAGGCTGCCGAAATTCTGTGGGATAGGAGTGGCCGATTTGTTTGAGTGGTTTTGGTAGATGACTTTTCTGGTTTGAAAGGAAAAGAAAAGGCTGGTTGTTGAAATCTTAAAAGAATATTTTTGGAAATCAAATTTGGAAACAAAATATGGCAAGAAGATCTTTGATCAATGGAGAGCTTTTTGGAAGCTGTAATGGCCGATTGTTGCTCAGTGTTTTTGCTGGATGAAAGTTGGTTGAAGAAGCTTAATGGTGGCTGAAAAGAGGGGGTACAATGGTGAAGGAAGGTCTGGTTGTTTAAGGTATATTTTATGGAAGTTTACTAAATTAGGATTGCTGAAATTTTAGTCTTCAATCAAGGCTTGATTGGAGTAATTGTTGGAGATATTTTAGGGGCAGCCATGACTGGTTTTTCAAGCAGAAGGTTGGGGAAGACAATGGATTTCAGTTCATGGATGTTCTGGAGAGGTTTGAACAGAAAGATGAGGGAGTTTCGGTCAGGGCAGGAAAAGGAAACAAAGTTGGAAAATTTTGTATAGAATTTCGCAAGCTGCTGGAATTTTCTAGGCAGCTTTTGCTGCCATTTTCCAGTTAGTTTGCAGATGATTTGAAGGGGCATTCAGGGGTCTTTCAAGATTGGTTTCCAGCCTTCTTTATAGTGGAAAAACGTGGCTAAGGTGCTTGGAGAAAACTAGTTTTGCACAGCATTTGTGCAGTCCGAATTTGGCCAGAAAATTTCAGATTTCAAGCTGGTCAAGAGGGCCATTTTCTGGCAGCATTTGGGAGGGAATGATGGCTGAAAATTTCGACACTTTGAATGCACAAGAAGCTGGAAAAATTCCAGATTACTTCATGAAGGAAAATGAACATAGCTAGAGTGGAGTTTTGAAGGTTCACTATGGTGATTAATTCTCTTGGGAACCTTTCCCAACTCCTACACAATTTCGGTTCATAAGATGTCTTACACTTAGACATTTTGAACCTTCAAAGCCATAGCACTTTCCTGGAATTTTTTTTTCCTAGAATGAAATTGGCTTAAACAAATTGAACAACTTAAGAAATTGAGAAGTATGGAAAACTAAGGATCAAGAGGGGTATGAATTCCCTTAGAAATTTGTGTAGGGTACAAGAGTTGGATTAAGGTATTCCTATCATGTCTCCCCTAGGACATCACCTTTACCCTTCTCTAGAGTACTCAAGGTCGAAATTACAACCTTCCCAAACAAAAGTAAAATTTAATCATGCTAAAACTCCAATGATGGATTTTGAACCCATGACCTCAAGAATTAATTCCAAAGGTCTAACCACTAAACCACAACAACTCTTGTTCTTAATTTCTCTCTAAAATATTTTTTCTATTTAGTCCTCAAGCTATCTCCCTATTTTCACATCAAGCAAAAATTACCATTTTGCCATTCTTACTCAATAAACATAATTAAGCCCTCGAGACTATGAAACACCAATCCAAAGCACATAAAATCATATAAAAATATATTTGAACATGCAAAAAATATGATATGCATCCCAACCCCCTTACTCTAAGGTTTGTTTTGACTGAGGTTTCACATCCTCCTCTCATTCGAAGAATTTCACCCCGAAATTCAAGCATACCTCTATTTCAGATCGGGATACTTCTGTTTAACCCACTCTTTTGATTCCCATGTGGCACCTGCATGCCACGATGCTCCCACTGAACCTTGACCATTGGTATTTGATTGTTCCGAAAACTCTTGATATTTCGGTCCAATATTCACACGGGCTTTTCCACATAGCTCAGATCGGGTTGCAACACTAATGGCTCGTTTTTCAGAACATGACTGGGATCAGCATTATACTTCTTCAGTTGTGACACATGGAATACATCATGAATTCCTGTCAACCCATCTGGCAGGTCCAATCGGTATGCTACCGGCTCAATCCTTTCCTTAATCAGGAACGGCCCCAAATACTTCAGATTCAGCTTTCCACCCTTTAGATGCTTCAAGATTCCCCTATTCGACGTCAATCTCAGAAATACGCTGTCCCCAACTTGAAACTCCAACTCTCTCCGCCGATTGTCCGCGTAGCTCTTCTGTCGGCTCTAAGCCGCCTTCAACCTTTCCCTGATCAATTTTACCTTATCCAACATCTCTTGGACACAGACTTCTTCGGTTTTGCTTATGTGACCATCTTCTGACCAACTCCAATACAGCAGTACCTGACACTTGCGGCCATACAAAACCTCATAGGGTGCCATCCCAATTGAAGCTTGATAGCTATTGTTATATGACAGTTTCGCGTACGGTACACATTCTATCTACTTATCCCTAAAGTCCAGAACACAGGCTCTCAGCATATTTTCCAATATCTGTATAACTCTTTCTGACTGCCCATCAGTCTGCCGATGCACCGTCGTATTGAATTTCAGACTCGACCCCACTGCTTCCTGAAACTTTCCCTAAAATCGAGATGTAAACCTTGGGTCTTGGTCAGACACTATGTTTGAGGCACTCTGTGCAGTCGGACTATCTCTCGAACATAAGTCTGAGCCAGCTTCTCCATAGAGTCTCTTACATTTACCGATATGAAATGGGCCGACTTGGTCAGTTGATCCACCACTACCTATATAGCGTTCTTCTAGGTCTTTGATATGGGAAGTCCGGTGACAAAATCCATAGTCACCTCCTCCCATTTCCATTCCGGTACTAGCAATGGCTGTAGTAGTCCCGCTGACTTCTTGTGCTCTGTTTTGACTTTTTGGCAGGTGAGACAGGTCGAGACATACTTGACCACATCCCGTTTCAGTCCCGGCCACCAATAGGCTCTCTTCAAGTCCTGATACATCTTGACTTCCCCCGGATGAATGGCGTACTTGTTCTTGTGCGCCTCTTCCAAAATTCTGTCATTTAATTGCTACTCTCTGGGTACACATAATCGATCTCTGAAATGCAAAACTCCCACCTCATCCTGATAGAATTCACTGCCTGGTCGCTTGAGCTCCTTGTCCTTGAAAAGCTGAAACTCCGCGTTGCTTTGCTAAGCTTCCACAATTTCTCGTCCTAAATCTGGTACCAACTTTAGATTGCTGACGACGATTCTTTTGTCTTGCACTTCCACCCTTCTGTCCAACACATCCTAAACCACTTGAATTTCTTGCACTCTTAGCCTAGCCATACCGACTTTCCTGCTTAGGGCGTCCGCCATAACGTTGGCCTTCCCGGGATGGTAGTTGATCAGACAATGGTATTCTTCCAAAAATTCCATCCATCTTCATTGCCTCAAGTTTAGATCCTTCTGAGTGAAGATATACTTTAGACTCTTGTAGTTGGTGAACACCTCTTATTCGGCTCCGTACAGGTAGTGTCGCCATTTCTTTAGGGCGAACACAATAGCTGCCAGCTCCAGATTATGAGTAGGATAGTTGACTTCATGAGGTCTCAGCTTCCGAGAAGCGTAAGCAATCACCTTCCTGTTTTGTATCAATACTGCTCCTAATCCTTCTTTCGAGGCGTCGGTATACAGTGCGTAAGGCTTCTCTTCCTCTGGCAGACTCAATACTGGGGCTGTCATCAATCTTCTCTTCAGTTCTTGAAAACTTTTCTCGCATTTCTCGTTCCACACAAATAGAACATCCTTTCTCAGCAGTCGGGTCATTGGCGATGCGAGCGTCGAAAACCCTTTGATAAACCTCCGGTAGTAACCAGCCAATCCCAAGAAACTTAAGATCTCAGTGATATTCTCCGATTGCTTCCAGTCCGACACTGCTTCGACCTTTGTCGGGTCTATCTTGATTCCGTCCTTGGTCACCACATGGCTAAGGAATGCCACACTGTCCAACCAGAATTCGCACTTGCTAAACTTGGCGTACAACTTGTGCTCCAGAAGCTTCTCCAATACGAGCTTCAGATACTCCGCATGTTCCTCCAGATTCTTAGAGTAAATCAAAATGTCATCGATGAAGACCACCATAAACTTGTCTAGATAGAGTCGGAACACTCGGTGCATCAGGTCCATGAATACTGCTGGAACATTAGTTACCCCGAACAACATTACCACGAACTCATAATGTCCATATCTGGTGTTGAAAGCCGTTTTAGGGATATCCTCCTCTTTTATCCACACTTGGTAGTACCCTTGCCTTAGGTCCAACTTGGAGTTGCAACTGGACCCTTGCAACTGATCGAACAGCTCGTCAATCAGTGGTAAAGGATACTTGTTCTTGATCGTTAAGTTGTTCAAACCCCGATAGTCGATGCATAGCCTCAGAGTTCCGTCCTTCTTCTTCACAAATAGTACAGGCGCTCCCCAGGGTGACGTGCTAGGTCTGATGTAGCCTTGACTCACTAACTCCTCTAACTGTTCCTTCAACTCTTTCAGCTCTGCCGGTGCCATCTGATATGGGGTCTGCGATATTGGTTCTGCTCCTGGAACTAAGTCAATGGTGAATTCCACCTCTCGGCTGGGAGGTAAAGAATCAAGTTCTACTGGGAACACATCGAGAAAATCCTTCACTACTTTGGTGTTCTCCAGAGTGCATTGGTCCTTCGGCTTATTTATCACGTAAGCCAGGTACCCTTGACATCCTTACTTCAGCAATTTTCGAGCCTTGGCCCTCGTGATCAAATACTTTAATTCTTTCACTCTCTTGCCATCAAATTCCAACACATTACAACCTGGTCTAACGAACTGGACCGACTTATTCTTACAATCTACTCTAGCCCCATGCTTCGCTAACCAATCCATCCCCAATATCAAATCATAATCTTCAATGTCCAATACTATCAAGTCTCCCTCCAGACTTTCTCTCCCTACATCAATTTTACAATCTTTCACATACCGATCTGCTTGCACCATTTTCCCCAAAGGTGTGCTTACCACTAAAGTATAAGATAGCTCTATTCCATCCCAACCCAAATGACATGCACAAATCTTGTTTAAATAGGAATGAGTAGAGCCAGGATCTATCAATGCATTAATGGAGCGTCCTTGGATAGTAAATGTACCTTCCACTATTGTTGCATCAATCCCAACCTCCTCTTTGTTGAGAGCGAATACCTTGGCCTTCACTTGCAGCTTCGGTGCTCCACTCTTGGATGCTCCCACGGTGTTGGCTCTGTTAGGTCCCGGGTTCTGTGCCGGGTTTCTTTGCCTGACTTGGTGCAACTTAGGGCAGGTGTTCTGCAAGTGGTTTGGGTCACCGCAGTGATAACATTTCCTTTAACTACCCTTGGACCAACAGTTCTTCTCGGTGTGGCCCCTTTTCCACACTGCCGGCATGTTGGAAGGTTTTGAGCAGGACCCACTGGTGCTGTTCGGGCTTGCTTTCCCCGGTTCTGCCACTGCTGGTTGGTGGGGCACTTGTTAGATTGCTGCCCTTGGAAGTGTCCTTGCGGCTACCTTGGCGGTATGAAAGGCCTCGCTGCCATCCTACTGCGTTCCTCATTTTCAATTCGGGTAGCCGCATCCACTGCCCCCGAATAGGTCGTTGGCGGAGAAGGTGCCAATGCCCTCCTCAATTCCAGCCTTAGCCCCTTGATGAACTGCCTCGTCCTATTCTGCTCAGTATTCACTAATCTCTGGCAGTACTTCGACAGCTGGGTGAATCGTGCTGTGTACTGAGCCACTGACATGCTCCCCTACTTCAAATTCTGAAATTCATCCTCCCACTTTTCCATGATCCACTGAGGGATGTACTTAGCTCTGAAGACCTCAACAAAGTTGGACTACGTCCATTCCTGCTTGCCCATTTCCCAGTCGTCTTGAACTCACTGCCACTATACCCGGGCTAGTCCTCTCAACCAGAAAGCCGCAAACTTAACCATTCGCTCCTCGGTGTACTGGAGCGTTGCAAATATGTCCTCCATTTTCTCGATCCACTGTTCTACCTTTTGATATTGTTCTGCTTTGCCCAGGAAGACGGGCGGTTGAAACTTCAGAAACCGCTCTAACGCGTCATCTTCCCCTTAGGGTTCCTTCGCTCGGCCAGAGTCTGTAGAATCTCTACCATCTTACTGAATGCCTGGCCCATTGACACATCAATCGAAATTTTAGACCTCACTCCCATATTCGGACCACTCCCATCACTCCGGTTGGGTGATTGCATCTGAGCTGTGTCGACTTCTAGTGCCACATGGTCGGCTTCCGGAACCCTTCTGCCTAATGAAGCTGCACGGCGGTTGGGTGCCATTCTAAACTACACCCCAAATGATAAGTGTATGCATTCAAGGGTTAAATCATTTTAGTTGAGCATGCATTCACAGTCAGATATAAGTAAAAAGAAATCAAATGCAAATTTTGTCTACAGAGTTACCAATAAATTCTCCTTCAAAGATTGATTTGAATAAATTTAAAATTTTGACAAAAAACAGAATTAAACATCCTTGACAAAAAAGTGCTCAAAAAATAATAAATAAATAAACATCCAAATCGAAATAACTCCTAGTCCTCTAGTCTTCATCAGAATCCTAATCATCAGCCTCATACAACCAACTCCCAGAATTCTTAGAAAAATCTACCCCAACCCCACTAGCAAACCCC
Source organism: Voacanga thouarsii (assembly GCA_026120185.1). NCBI lineage: Eukaryota > Viridiplantae > Streptophyta > Magnoliopsida > Gentianales > Apocynaceae > Voacanga > Voacanga thouarsii. Next base: position 377,188 of record JANUWF010002701.1, read on the forward strand.
TCCATTGGTTCCTTCCCAAGGCGCCTAGAACTCTCCCCGGGCTCAACTCGGCTGAAAGAAGGAATGAAAGAAGGCCTGGGTGGAGACTCATAGTCTATCTTTCCTGGGTCATCACTATCTGCTGCTAAGTCCATTAGGGACTAGGAGGGTGGGGTACATGCTCCACTGCTATCACCTCATCTTCACTATCAGAACTTATGTTTATCACCGAAATTGGGGGTGGCTCAAGGATCTAGACCTCATCATCATTGCTATCCTCCATAGGGATAACTGGCTGAGAGGCAGGCTGGGGAACTGGAAGGTCTTCCGGGTATATAGGGATAGGCGAGTGCTATTGCTGCCCCTTTCTCGTGGTTCTAAGCATTCTAACCATCCGATAGCATAAACAAGATAGGTTAGATAAAGATTTAATCTTAAATAAATAGAACATATATCATCAAAATTTGCCTATAACCTGGGCTTTGATACCACTTGTAACACCTAACTACCTAGGCCCAACAGGGCCGGGGATGTCGCCTCGTCCAAAGGACAAAGGGTCTTTATAACTAGGACACACAATTAACATAATGGAATAAAACAATAATTTAAACTTAAATCTTATTACATCCCAAGAATTCAAAAACAAATCCAAAATAAAATTATTCACTCTCAACTCCCAAAGCATTACACAAAATAAATAATAACATTTCTTCCAAGGCAGGCAATAACTAGCTACTCATCCCCACAGCAGGATCGACTTGAAATCATGGTAAAACGGGTAATGAGAAAAAATCTTAGTAAGTCCGTGTGTGCTTTGAGTGTCCAGTGAAAGTAGTTCATGAATGCAAAGTATAAAATCTTCATAAGAGAAATACTAGCAAGCAATAAACAATAGTCAAAATCAAGAGTAGTGTTTTGGCTTTTCCAACCAAACATATACAATAAAATCAACCACTCAAAAGTGGTCATGGGTTACCACATGTAGGGCCCCATAATCAAGCAGAATGCCACAATTTGTGCAAACTGACAAAAGGTAGGTGATCGGCCTACTGGGCAAGATACTCCTCATTCTCTATACCCAAACAACAACCGGTTGTCCATTCCAGCAACACACAATCACTTGACTGAAAAACTACTAGCTCGAACCGGCACGACCTACTGGACTGTTATCCTATTTGGGAAGGACTTACCCCTCAAAGGTGGCCACCTACTGAAAGACTCACCCTAACCCTTCAAAGACTAGTCCTAGCAGTCCACCCTTATTGAGTACTCAACGTAACTTACCTTACTTGGGGAAAAAAGAAACAAAATATAGTTCTACTTGAAAATGGCAATTAAGGGTTTCCAAAATCTTTGTCAAAATTAGTTTTAGAAAGAGTTTTGAATTTGAGTAAATCTGCTTATTGATTTTCAAATAATTTGTTTGACAGAAATAAGATAGTAGACAATCCTCAATTGCTTTTACAGAAATGAGTGTCCATGTACTCTACATTTGGCTTGCCATAATAAACATTTTGAATCAACATATTTTATGTAGGAGCTTACCTGATCCTTAGTTTGAGATAAAATAAAGGTCTTCAACAGTTGACCTAACCCCGCTTGGGGTAAATATAAACCATAATCAAACTCAAGCTAAAATTCACTTTCAAAAATAAAACTAGCTCAACTTACTACAACCATAATCCTAGTGTCCCAAGCTTTAAGGCTAGATAATAAATAAAGGGTTTATAAGTTAAGTCTAATTTGAGAGTTAAAATAATTAGTGTTTTGGGAAATAGGTACTAATAAGTTGAAGGATTAAATTTTGCTAAAAATAAATTAGAGTTTATTTGTTGAAGGGTCCTTGGACCTAGATGTAATAATTTAAAATAGTAATCTATTGATAATTAATTGTTAGAAAATAATTTGTAACTAAAATTAGTTGTAAGTGAATTTTAATAGGTCTTGTTTAAAAGATAATAATTGAAAGATAATAAATTTTAATGGTATTTATGAATATAAGACTTACAGAATTAATATTTTACTTATTATGATTATTTATATAAAATGCTTTATTTGATATTATTATTATTATTATATATAATATCTATATATTTTATTTCTTGAAATAAAAGCTATCATTATTTGACTAAAATATCCTTATTATATATAATAATCCAAGTCTACCTTCCTAGGGTTTTCGAATTTACTAGCAAAAATTATAATATTAAATATTTTATTGATGAAATAAAAGTAGCTTAGGGACAACTAGATCATGATCATATTTCTATTGCTAACCACAATCACGAACATATACTCTACTTCAATTCATCAAATCATCAAAATCATGAATAAAGGCATAGATCAAAATTTACCAAGACATGATCCAACCTCTACTAGCATAAACATAATCATGGCTTTAACAATCATATAAAAATATAAATCATATTCACCATAGGTGACATAATCTCTAACATGCTGGATCACACAACCCATTCACGACATGGAGACATGCATTAAACCATAAAAATACCATACAATCAACCAAGACAATCAACTCATGCATCAATCCCATCTCCATCATATACACACATTTATTCATGCTTCAATCTCAACTCATCACAATAATACATGCTCAACCCTCAAACATAATCAATCTCCTTTCAATATCACCCTAGAGACATGAATCTAGAATTTAAAAAGAGAGTTGAAGGGGCTTACTTGATTGATGAGAACCTTAGAGGAGTTTCGAATAGATCTCAACTGCTAGGAGACTAGATTCGTCCAAGAGAGATGAAGAAAGCCTGGCCATTGTTGAAGAAATCATTCGGCCAAGAGAGAGGGGTATTTGGCCAAGAGAGAGAGAGAGAGAGAGAAAAGAGAAGAAGAGAGTCCATTAGCGTGCTTATACACATATATATTCATTAGAGATTGAGAATTAGTGGAGATGAAGTTGATTGAGCAAGCTTACCTTGAAGGTGTTCTTGAGCCTTCACAAAAATACTGGGTTTTGATCCAAGAGAGAGAGAGTTGAATTTTGGAGTTTGATGTTAAAAGTGGTATGGATAGATTCACGGAAGTGAGTAGATGAAATCTGGAATTTTTTTGAAGAAGATTGAAGTGGTTTGGAGTAGTATTAGGTGTATGGAACTAGTAGGTGTTCATGGTGTTCTATATGCGCTTGAAGGTTGAAGAGAATGGAGAGATTTTGATTGAGGCTGCCGAAATTCTGTGGGATAGGAGTGGCCGATTTGTTTGAGTGGTTTTGGTAGATGATTTTTCTGGTTTGAAAGGAAAAGGAAAGGCTGGTTGTTGAAATCTTAAAAGAATATTTTTGGGAATTAAATTTGGAAACAAAATATGGCAAGAAGATCTTTGATCAATGGAGAGCTTTTTGGAAGCTGTAATGGCCGACTGTTGCTCAGTGTTTTTGTTGGATGAAAGCTGGTTGAAGAAGCTTAATGGTGGCTGAAAAGAGGGGGTACAATGGTGAATGATGGTCTGGTTATTTAAGGTATATTTTATGAAAGTTTACTAAATTAGGATTGCTGGAATTTTGGTCTTCAATCAAGGCTTGAATGGAGTAATTGTTGGAGATATTTTAGGGGCAGCCATGACTAGTTTTTAGAAGAAAAGGTTAGGGAAGACAATGGAGTTCAGTTCATGGCTGTTCAAGAGAGGTTTGAACAGAAAGATGAGGGAGTTTCGGTCAGGGCTGGAAAAGGAAACAAAGCTGGAAAATTTTGTATAGAATTTCGCAAGCTGCTGGAATTTTCTGGGCAGCTTTTGCTGCCATTTTTCAGTCAGTTTGCAGATGATTTGAAGGGGCATTCAGAGATCTTTTAAAGCTGGTTTCCATCCTTCTTTATGGAGGAAAAACGTGGCTAAGGTGCTGGGAGAAAACTGGAAGAAAATAGTTTGGTTTAAGCTCACCAATGCTGCAATTTTGCCCAGAAAATTTTCTGGTTTAGCACAGCATTTGTGCAGTCCGAATTTGGCCAGAAAATTTCAGATTTCAAGCTGGTCAAGAGGGCTATTTTCTGGCAGCATTTGGGAGGGAATGATGGCTGAAAATTTCGATACTTTGAATGCACAAGAAGCTGGAAAAATTCCAGATTACTTCATGAAGGAAAATGAACATAGCTAGAGTGGAGTTTTGAAAGTTCACTATGGAGATTAATTTTCTTGGGAACCTTCCCCAACTCCTACACAATTTCAGTCCATAAGATGTCTTACACTTAGACATTTTGAACCTTCAAAGCCATAGCACTTTCCTGGATTTTTTTTTTTTTAGAATGAAATTGGTTTGAATAAATTGAACAACTTAAGAAATTGAGAAGTAAGGAAAACTAAGGATCAAGAGGGGTATGAATTCCCTTAGAAATTTGTGTAGGGTACAGGAATTGGATTAGGGTATTCCTATCATGTCTCCCCTAGGACATCACCTTTACCCTTCTCTAGAGTACTCAAGGTCGAAAATACAACCTTCCCAAACAAAAGTAAAATTTAATCATGCTAAAACTCCAATGATGGATTTTGAACCCATGACCTCAAGAATTAATTCCAAAGGTCTAACCACTAAACCACAACAACTCTTGTTCTTAATTTCTCTCTAAAATATTTTTCCTATTTAATCCTCAAGCTATCTCCCTATTTTCACCTCAAGCAAAAATTACCATTTTGCCCTTCTTACTTAATAAACATAATTAAGCCATCGAGACTATAAAACAACAACCCAAAGCACATAAAATCATATAAAAATATATTTAAACATACAATAAAATATGATATACATCCCAACCCCCTTACTCTAAAGTTGCTTTCGACTAGGGTTTCACATTTCCCCGGTAGGGCCATCGACTTATACGTTCAACGTATCAAAGGTCGAGAAAATCTTTGATCGGATGGTCAAAGACAGACAGAGGAGTTGAAGGATAAGAAATATTGTAAGTAGCATAATGTATTTTCTCATAATACCAATAGTTGTGTTGTTTTCAGGAACACAATTCAGAAAGCTTTGCAAGAAGAAAGGGTGAGATTTGCTAATAAACGTGAGGAAACTCTAGTCGATACAGACCTGTTCCCAGCGACTGATGTAGGTATGGTACAAACGTACAAGGAAGATGCGGATCATGAACCAGGAGATTCTTTCATCAAAGAACTGTAACACTCCACTACCTAGGCCCATCAGAGCCGGGGATGTTGCCCCGTCTATCGGACAAAGGGACTTTATAACTAGGTCACATAAAATAAAATAAAAGAAATACTTTAAAATTAAAATTATTACAACCCAATAATACATGAACAAATTCAAAATAAATTGTCTGCTACAATCTCTCAAAACATTACATAAGCAAAACAGCAAAGAGTCTTCAAAATCACAAGCAACAATCTAGCTAATGACCTTTACAGTAGGATTGACCTAAAAACATGGCATAAAAGGTGGTAAGATAAAAATCTTAGTAAGCCCGTGTGTGCTTTGAGTATTTCAGGTAAAACAATTCATGTATACAAGTTGTAAAAGTTTTATAAGAGCAAGTGATGGCAAGCATTAAATAAATGTTAAAAATAAAGAGTGGTGTTTTGCTTTCCAAACCATACATGTGCACAATAAATACAACCACCCAAAGAGGTAGCCATGGGTTACTACACGTTGGGCCCCATAACATTATAATGGTCAGAATGTCACACGTTGAGTATGCTAATGAAAGGTAAGTGTAAGGCCTATCGGGTGAGATACTCCTCCATCTCTACACCCAAACTTATCGGTTGTCCACTCCAAAAACACACAGTCCACTTGACTGAAACTTGCTAGCTCAAACCGATATGACTTACCAGATTGGCATCCTATTTGGGAAGGACTCACCCCTCAGAGGTAGCCACCTATTGAGAGACTTACCCTACTCCTTCAAAGACTAGTCCTAATAGTCTTCCATTATTAAGTACTCAACGTTGTTTGTCCCACTTGGGAGAAAATTGTTCATACAATGATTTACTTGGAAATAGCAATTAAGGGTTTCTAAAATTCTTGTCAGAGTTGGGTTTTAGAAAGAGTTTAGCGTTTTGTGCAAAACTACTTGTTTAGTTTTCAAATGATTTGTTTGACTGAATTAAAAAGGAAAAATAATCCTCAATTGCCTTTACAACTGAATGCTCATACACATTAAATTTGGCTTGTTATAATAATTTTTTATCTTCAAATGACTCCATGCAGGAGCTTACCTGATCCTTTGCTTGCTTGAATTCAAAAATCCTCTAAGGTCGACCTAACCCCGCTTGGGGTAAACACAAGGCATAAGGTTACATTTGAACTATACTTGCCTTACATAAATAATTCCTAACTCAACTAGTTACAACCATGACTAACCATGACCTTAATGTCCTAAGCTGTAAGGCTAGATGACAAAGGATTTTATAAAATAAATCTAGCTTGGTAAGTTAAAATAACTAGCGGTTCTAAAATAATTACTAATAAGTTATAGATTCAAATAATAAATTTTGAGTATTATTACTAATAAATGAACTAGTGTCTAAATATTTAATAGTACTAAGTCCTAAATAATATTAGTAAATGGTAATTTTTAAATAGTATTATTATAAATAAATAATAAATTACACTTAATTTTTTAATTAATAATTAATAGATAATAAATATTTAGTAATAAATAAAATTAATAATAAATGAATTATATTAAATTTTTGATTAATAAATAAAAAATAAATTTTAATATAAATAATATTTATGAACATAGGTAAAAGTTTTACCTAAGGTCGACAAGGTCATTAATTAATTTTAATACTTTATTTAAAAGATTTTATTTATTGCTAGATATATATATATATATATATATATTATATATATATATATATATTATTTTTAACAAAAGATATTATTTATTTGACCAATAAAACATTAATATTTCATTTAATATTCCATTTTCAAATCTTCCTATACATTTCGAAACTCTTAAGGAAAATGTAATAATTATTCCAATTAAAATAATAAAATTTGTTAATAAAAATAACCTAGGATTAACAAGAAAATAATCTTCCATCATGATTTTCCTATTGCTAAACAAGATTCATGAACACATTCCCAAACACCAACTAATAGGCTAAATCATTCATGAACATATACTTGAATTAACACATATTATCACAAGGCTAACTTCCTACTAGACATATTCATTATTCATGGCTTCAATGGAAATAAGAACATAAAAATCCTATTTACCATAGGTGTCATAACATCTAACATGCTTTAAACATCCATAACTCTCTTAAGACATGATGAACATACATTAATTCCCAATAAAATTCATATAGCTTATTCATATACAACAATTCTCATGTCCTAACCCCAATCACTTTATTCACATGCATACACTCAATCCTCCATTCATATTCTATTCTTCCTATCAACATCTAGGAGACATAAGTTCAGAATTTAAGAGGAGGATTAAGGAAAAAATACTTGATAGTCGATCTCTTGATGAAGACTAAAGAAGGTCCACGCACGATTGAGAGTCTTGAGTTGTCCAAGGGAAAAAAACAGCCATGGTTGTTGATCAACCATTTCGGCCGAGAGAGAGAGAGAGAGAGAGAGAGAGAGAGAGAGAGAGAGAGAGAGAGAGAGAGAGAGAGAGAGAGAGAGAGCATTAGTATGGTACATTGAACATTGAATGAAAGAGGGTGAACAAGAATGTTGTTCTTGATTTACCTTGATGATATTCTTGAGACCTTCAAGAAAAAACTGGATTTTGATCTTATAGTCAATTCTTGTTTGCAAGATTTTGTGTTATAAAGACCAGAAATGAACACTAGGGACTAAGTAGAAGTAATCTGGAGTATTTGAGAGTGATTGGAGGTGTTTAGGGTAGGTTTTGCCTTGAAGGAATGTAGTGTGTGTTCTTGGTGTTCTTGGTGAAAATTGAGAGAATTTGAGAGAAGAGCTGCACGAAATCTAGAATGGTGTTGGCTGAATGGTCTAGGGTGATTAGGAGTTTCGGTTTTCAGCTAGAAAGAGAGAGAATAATATGATTTTATTTGAAATTCAAATGGAGAGAATTGTGGATTTGTTTGAGGTAGAAGATAGGCTAATGGTGTTTGATTAATGGAGGTTTCTTTACTCTTCAATGGAGCCGGCTGGACTGGTTAGACTTATGGCAAGGGAATGAAGGCTGTTCTAGCTATAAGGCTGGCCAAAATTTAGTGTTTAATGGCAGAGGAATTTTTGGTTTAGTAGCTTAATACAAGAGTGTTTTCATGGAGCAAAATTCTAGATTTTTTTTGAAGTTCAAATGTATTTTGAATATAGTGATCTTAAGAGATTTTTGAGGTCTGATAATGGAGTCCAAGTACTCAAGGTAAGTGTGGAGGTTAATGGTGTTCAGTCCATGGCTGAACAATGTCCATTTTGCAGAGGTTTGAAGGTGATTTTTTGGCTTAGGCCTAAGGTGACAAAACTGTTCAAAGGTTCAAAGCTGTTTCAAAGCTGTTCAAAGGTTCGAATGGTTGATGATTTTTTTGTGCAGAATTTCTGCATTTCTTTAGCCCGATTTGCAGATGATTTTGAGAGGTGTTTGAGGGTCTTTTAAGGTTGGTTTCCAGCCTTCTTTCTAGAGAAAAGCAGAGGAGGTTTTGCTGGATTGATGACAAGAAAAACAACTTCAATTTCAGCTTGGTGTGCAGCGAAATTGCACAAGAATTTTCCTGGTTTTGTGCAGTTTTTTGCAGTCCGAATTTTGCACAGAAATTCCAGTCTTCAAGCTACATGAATTGGTCATTTTTCTGGCAGCAAATGAGCAAGAGTAATGATTGAATTTTTTGAAGGATACACTACTCAAAATTCTGGAAAATTTCTAGATTTTCTTCATAAAAAACATGAACAACATGAAGGTGAGCTTGAAGGTTCTACCATGGTGATTTCTTTCTCATGGATTATTCTCCCTAATTTTAGCCAATCTTCTAGCTTCCAAGATTAATTTTTGAAATTCAAGACTAAGGAATTATCTCAGAATTTTTGGAATTAAAAGAAGAGATTTAATGAATTTTGAATAATTTAAATTGTGAAGATGTTAGGATAAAGCTAGAGGTAATAACAAGGGCAAGAATTCCTCTATAATTCCTTTTAGGACATGATTATATGATTAAGAAATTCTCTTCATGTCTCCCATAAGACAACATTCCTATCTTTAAGGAATGTAAGAAAAACAAAAATTCAAACATAACTAAGATAATCATGAATAAAACCTAAGTGATGGGATTTGAACTCATGACCTTAGAGAGCTCTAACCACTTAACCACACTAACTCTTGTTCTTATCTTCTCACATAAATAAACCTCAAGCCATCTTTCTACTTTGACCTCAAGCAAAATTACCTTTTTACCCTTCCTACTCAATAAGCATAACTAAGTCTTTTAACCTATAAATCACAATTCTAAAGCACATAAAACTATTCAAAAAAATATATTTTTATGCAGAATAATATGATATGCATCTTGACTCCCTTATTCTAAGGTTGGCTTTCGATGGGGTTTCATAGGAATAATGCAAAGCCTTAGAAAGGGAAAGAACAACGTTCCAAAGGTTGGACGATACCACCAGTTTTCACCTGGCTTATCGTTTTGACCTTCGCAACTTATTTCCAAGGGAAGATGAGAGGTTTACAGTGTATGTACCTCATAAGGAGCCAGTTTTCTTGGGGTCTCGCCCCCATTTTACAAAAACCCAGAAATGGCAGGAATAGAGAAAACGGGCTCTGCAGAGACAGACGCCTAAGGAATGGTTGGATGAACAGGTTGTGCTTCCCCGAGTCAGTATATACTTAGCATTCTTCCATCGCAATTCTGAGTAAGGGCTGAATAAGAAGTAGTAAAGGAAGACTACTATGCTACGGAAGAAGCTGTCATTAAGCTCATCGAGTTCAAAGTGCCATCGGAAAGTATGCTTTTCCCAATCCCAATGACAGAGCATACCAATCACCTCAGGCCATTGTACATTAAGGCATATATCAATGGAAGGCCTTTCTCTCAAGTTTTCATTGATGGAGGAGCTGTGTTGAATGTAATGTCATTAGCAACCTTAAGGGATTTAGGTAAGGACAAACCCGATTTATCCCTTACAGATATCCAAATGCTCAATTTTTCTGAGGACGCAGTCAAAACAGAGGGTGTTATCACTTTTGAGGTGGCAGTTGGATTTAAGGTTAGTAAGACTATTTTCTTTGTAATAACGGCAAAACCAGCTTGTTCTGTCTTACTAAGTAGGGATTGGATTCACAGGAATCATTGTGTTCTATCAATGCTCCACCAAATAATGTTGATTTAGGATGGAGAACGAGTGGAAAAGATACCAGTCGATCCTAACCTGTTCTCAGCAAAAGTGCACATGAACGAGGCCTTGTTTTACTGCTTTACCTTTAATCCGAGCCAATACACCAAGCTCACCATGGCTCACAATCAGATTACAATGGAAGGGTTGGAAGGTCATCGTTGGAAAACAGAGGACCCTGATGTTCAGCATGCACCAGTTTCATTGCTCAGAGCCCGCTAACGGAAGTGGATATCGGGGAACTTGGAGAAAACAGAACTACAAAGGTAAGTTTATGCTTAACTCTCGATCAGCGGGATACCTTAACAGCTCTGATTCATAGGTACAAAGATTATTTTGCATGGGATTATCATGAAATGCCAGGATTGGACAGAGGCATTGTGGAGCATTGCTTATCGATTAAGGAAGGTTTCAAACCCCATAAGCAGCCTGCCTAGTGTTTTAATCCCGCACTTCTACCTAGGATCAAAGAGGAAATTGAGAGGTTACTTTGGTATGATTTCATCCGTACCTATCAATATGCATACTGGGTGTCTAATATTGTGCTCGTCATCAAGAAAAACGGCCAGCTGTGGTTTGTGTTGATTTCAAAATTTTAAATTTGGCTATACCAAAGGATGAATACACCATGCCAATAGCTGATATATTGGTAGACTCGGCAGCAGAAAACTAATTTTTAAGCTTTATGGACGGATACTCCGGTTACAATCAGATATTTATAGCCGAAAAGGATACAGAGAAGACAGCTTTTCAATGTCCAAGTTCTATCGGTTTATTGGAATGGCTAGTTATGCCCTTTAGTTTGAAGAATGTCGGAGCTACTTTCCAAAGAGCCATGAACCTTATTTTCCATGATCTCATCGGCAAGACCATGGAAGTGTATATTGATGATTTAGTGGTTAAGTCATCCATTTTCTCACAACACCTAAGGTGGTTGGAGCAAACCTTCCTCTGAATACGCAAGCACGGGCTAAAAATCAACCCCGCCGAATGTATTTTTGGAGTTTCAGCTGGAAATTTCCTCGGGTTCCTAGTGCACCAAAGAGGGATTGAAGTGGACTAGAATAAAGCAAGGGATGTTTTATAGGCAAGGCCACTGCAATCCAAAAAAGAGCTCTAAAATTTCTTAGGAAGATTAATTTCTTGCGACGTTTTCTAGCCAATGCAGCAGAAAAGCAAAAAGTGTTCTCTTCTTTGCTCTGTTTAAAGTCATCTCTAAAGTGCATCTGGCAGCCGAAGCCCTAGATGGCCTTTGACCAGATCAAGACGGCCTTATCACAACCACATATTTTGATGCTGTCACATGATAAGATACTCTTGAAGTTGTACATTTCGATGGTTTAAGAGTCCATCGGTTGCTTGTTAGCTTAAAACGATGCACAGGGGATTGAAAGAGCAGTATATTACCTCAGCCAAAATCTGATGGACATCGAGATAAGGTAGTCTCCTGTTGAGAAGCTATGCCTGTCTTTATATTATGCATGCATGAAACTAGAGCATTATCTATTACCTAGGGAAGTGTAAGTCCTAGGCAAAATTGATCTTGTCAAATACTTGTTAAATCGCCCCTTGCTGTAGAGGTGTACTCGAATTGAATCAAGCCGAACCTTAAGATAATTAGGCCAAACTTTATTATTTTTACACAGAGCTCAAATTTGAACTCGAGTTCGATTCGAATGTCAAACCTTAGCTCGATCTCAATTCGTTTGAAATATTTTAAAGCTCGAGTTCGATTATCATAAGCTTGAATTCGAGTTTAAGCTCGAACTCGAATTTAAATAAATAATTTGTAATATAATATATTCTAAATAATATAAATTATATATTAATTAATTAATTAATCGAACATGTTCGCGAGCCTTCGAGCTTAATACTTAGATATTCGAATTCGACTTATTTAAAATTCGAGCCTAAATATAAGGTTTATATTCAAGCTTGAGCTCGATATTTTGAATTCGAGCCGAACCCTTATCGAGCCAAGTCCAAACATGTTCGATAAAAGCTCGATTTGTTTATACCCCTACCTTGCTGCAAGGACATTTAATGAAATGGGCTATTAAGCTACATGCTTTTTCCCTGACTCACTTGCCTTTGAAAGAAACAAAAGGACAAGCCATAGTTGATATTTTGGCTGAACATCCATGTTTAGAAGTGCCCAATCCTAGAAAAGAAGAGGCACAGGGATACATTTCATACAAACCATGGAAACTACAGTTCGATAGATCTAGCACCCAGTATAAGGCAGGTGTTGGTTTGATCATTGAAACCCCTTGCAGATGACAAGGAAGAATTTTGTTTGAATTAAGAAAAGGGATCACAAATAATCAGGCAGAATCTAATGCTCTCATTTTGGGACTTTGAATTCTGAAGGCTTTGGATGCACGAGTGGTTAATATAATAGGGAATTCTCAAGTTGTCATTCGACAGACTTTAGGTGAGTACAAATGTGATAACCCTACTTTGTTGGATAAGCTACAGGAAGTAAAAGAATTACTGCAATACTTTTCAAAAGTTATCTTGACTCATGTTTCTCGAGTTGAGAACCAGGGGGCAAATGATCTAGCTCAGATGGCTTCAGGTTTCAAGAAGAGAGTCGAGGTGGTAATGTATCAGCAAATATCGGAAGAAGAACATGAAGAAGACTGGCGTTTTGATATCGTTTCATATTTACGGAAGCCTATTGGTTAGGTTTCACGGGAGTTAAAACGTAAGGTATTGACCTTTGTTCTAATAGGGAATGATCTATTCAGAAGAAGCTATTCAAGAGTTCTATTGAAATGCTTGTCAAAGCAAGAAGTATCACATGCATTAGCCAAGGAGCATGAAAGCCTATGCGGTACTCATCGGGTAGGTCCGAAGTTAAAATGGACACTGCAGCGTCATGGATTTTATTAGCCTTCTATGACCACAGAATGTGTAGCTTATGCAGCTGGATACGAGGTATGTTAGAAGCATGGCCCTTTAATTCATGCTTCTTATGCAGAACTGTATCCTATCATCAAGCCGTGGCCATTCAGGGGTTGGACCTTAGATTTTATTAGCAAGATTCACTCGCCATCGACTAGAGGACACACGTTTATTCTAGTGGCAATGGATTATTTCTCCAAGTGGGTGAGGCATAAGCTCTGACCAGGGTAACCCAGTCTACCATTATCGCATTTCTTCAGCAGAGTATTCTTTTTCGATTCAGTTTACCTGAAACAATAATGGCTGACCAAGAAACCATGTTCACGGGAGATAAGGTACGTGACTTTCTAACTCAATTCAAAGTTAAACTATTACATTCATCTTTGTACTATACACAGGCCAATGGTTAAGTTAAAGCTACAAACAAGACCTTGATGTTAGGGATATGCTTTAGAGTCAATTTGTACTTATACTATTGTCATTATGTTTTATATAATAATATGAGGTTTTTTCTTTCCATGAATAGTGCATTTTATTTTGTGGTCATCAAGTACGTGACTTAATAGTAAAACCCTACAATGAATTCAATGACTATTCTAAAATTGTCCCTGATCGATTATTATTATTGGAACAATAATAAATTAAGATTAGTATGTTTGTGACTTGATGGCTATGTTTTACTGGTCATGGATATTTGTGATATCGAGTCAAAACATAAATAAATGTTAGAGAACATTGTATTGAACATGACCCACTGTGAGAGTACTTCATGGAACATGCATAAGTACTTTCTAGCCATAATGATATTAAAAGTCCTTCGACCTAAATTCATCATAGTTTCCTACTTGATAATTCAATATTTTGACGTTGTCTAAAGTTGTCTTTAATCAGATAATAAATTAGACTACTGTTGGATATAGAATAAATCAATGAGAGGAATATGAATGATAGTGAAGGAATTTGTTCCTCTCAATTATGGGAGAGATATCCATGGGCCCCTTGATAAGTTAGACTGTTAAAATGTATGGCCGTGCTCAAATATATCAATCTAAGATATTGATATCATTTGTTTGAACAGTCTACTATGAAATCAAGAAATAATTGATTAAGCTTAATAAGGATGACATGCTCCTTGCCTTATGCTTAATCTGGACATCGTGTGACAAAAGGACTAAATATAAAATTATGGTTTGGTTCAAAAAGATCATCGATCTTCAATTAACCCGGATAGTTATAATGTTTTGTTAGAAACCGCTTATAACTTGTGCACTATTTAAATATGATTTGGGCACACTGCCAGTGTTAAATGAACCTATAGGGTCACACAATAAGAGAACTTGTTAGGTTATTTTTCTGGTAACCAAATTTGATGAATTTGGAAATATGTCTAAGTTAATCGAACTTAGAAAATTTACCAGATACAATAAATTTGGAAATATGTCCACATTTGATATATCTGGATAATGTCTAGATTATAAGAATCTAACTCGGTAAATTAATTGTTTAAATAACCGAGATAATGGCAGAATCTTATCATATCAGTTTTAATTTAATTTGAATTTAAATTAAAATATGATAAGATATTATTATGGTTGGACTCTAAGAGGTTTGGGGATTTTTAAGAAAACCCTAACCGTCTTTTCAAGAGTCTAATTCTGTTGAGAACATTCGTGCCATTCTCTACCAGAAAAAAAAACCCTTTCAAACCCTAGGTGCTAGCACTCCTCGGGTGACGAGTGAGTTCGCGGTGTGTATTCGATAGAGGACGTTTGCGCACTGCAGCGTCTGGTGATCATTCGGGTTGCACGTGCAACAGCACCATCGGACTCGAAGGATATCGATTTCACCAACCAGAGGTAATTCTACAAACCTACGATCTTCTTAATCGTTTACTTGGATCTTCAGAAGGAATTCGTGGATGTTTTCTGCTTTTAGGAGTCCACGAATCCTAACGCTTGATTAGCATGATCTATAAGTCACTGAAGGATAATCCTAGAAGGTGGCATGAGACACTCCAAGAGGTTCTGTGGGCTTATCGAAATGCTTTCAAAACTACTACAGGTTTCATGCCATTTAGGCTAACATATGGACAAGATGCGATGTTACCCACTGAGTTATCAATGCGATCGGCACGAGTTGCTTATCAATATTGTTTGTTGATTGAGAACTACAAGCTGGCTTTGGTTATGAGTTTAGATCAAGCCGAAAAGGACTAATGGGTTGCATTAGAAAATATCAGAAGGCACAAGGAGAAGGTAGCAAGAGCCTATAATTGGAAAGTGCGAGGGAGGAGCTTTCAAGAAGGAGATATAGTTTGGAAAACCATACTACCAGTTGCACCAATGGACCTATGCTATGGTAAGTGGTCTGCTTCATGGAAAAGACATTTTCTTGTTACAAAGGTTTTCGATGGAGGGGTTTATTAGCTGATGACACTCAATGGAAAAGAACTAAGTAATGCCATAAACGAAAAATATTTAAAAAAGTTCTATCCTACATTCTAGAAGGGAACCACGGTAGGAGAAGAGTAGGGGAAAAAGAAAGAAAGAAAAAAACACAACAGAAGAAAAAGAGAAAAAATATTTGCATTCATGAGAAGTAGCTGATCAGAAGGCTATTACATTTGAGATTGAGATAAAAAGAAAATAAAAAAAGAAAAGAAAAAAAAAGAACAAGTCAATTCTCCTCAAAAGGAGGGTGAGGCGTCTCGATCGGCTGAGCAAATAGAATTATGGCAAGCAGATTCGGATTTTCCTCAGGTAGAACGATCGCTAATAGGGTTCTCTTCTCCTCCTCCATTTGGCTAGTAGTTTCTTCTTGGGTCACTTCTGGCTCAACAGCCGTTACTTCCTCTGGAGGTAGATGAGTTTCGACATCTCCAATCTGAGTACCCGAGGGACCAGCCTCATCGGGACGTGGAAGATGATGGTCAGGTAACACTAAAAATTGTCCCATGAAGACTGTATGCCGGTAAGCAATTTGTCCGAATGCACAACTCCATTTGGAGTAGTTCTTCCTCTACTTCCAGAATAAGCCATTCATCCCAGAATCTAGTCGCTGACTCTTCTGTGAAGGAGGCTGTTTGCTAACAGATGCCCTCGACAAAAAGGCTAGGTTGCAGCGCCTGTTCTTGCTAACCACCATCGGCTAAGAACATGCCGATGTTCTTATAATATCAAAACTACCAAAAAACAGTTGTCATCAATAAGTCTTATGGTACTATTCATCTTTTTAATCTAGAAACTTTAGAACTACATAGCAAAAACAAATACAGATATCTATATATTTGATTAGTACAAGTAACTGTCAAAGCCTTATATCGATTAGGAATTAATTCTCCTATATGCCTTTTATTAAGAGATAGCTTACATCTAGATTTTAATAGCAGTCTTTTAGCATTACTTGAATTCAATACAACACATTGTCCTATTTATTTTAATCACTATACTAACTTCACAGTAGATCTAACTGATCTATATATTTTGAAAACTTTAACTCTAAATATTCAAACAAAAAATTTAGAATTTGAAATTAGATCTAAATCCCTTAGATTAATTTATCGTGTTTATTACGAAGTAATAAAAACCATTATAAATCCCAAAGCAAAACGCCATTTAGGAAATCCTAGAGAAACTTGCTTGTTAGAAACCAATTTTAAAAGATCTAATACTTTTATCCCTTGATTTCTAAAATGGGATGATGTTCTTCATAATACAAAATGGAATTTTCATCATATAATTAATCCCAAAAGACATTATGAATCCAACAAAATAGATCGAATTATAGAAATATCTTTAGGAAATATTGAACTTGAATGTAGTCCAAAATCTTTTTCTATAGCCTACTCTTCTTCTAATAGACCTCTCTTTAGAAGTCAAAAACTCAATAGTGTTGATTTTTGTAGAGAAATTCCTAAAATGAATTACGAAGATGACATTAGTGTAAAGTCATCAAGCCCTACTAAATCAGAAATACCATGCCAAATACTTTAATGACAATCTCTTTTAATGATGAATTTTGTTAGCCCTAAGGGCATTCTCCTGTGTTTTGACTTATGACAAACATTGATGAGGACTAACTTGTGTGATATACATGTTATAGGACATGTTTGACCTCAGTTCTTCCAAGGCGTGCAAATAAGATTGCTAAGCAACTCTTGAGCAATAGAATCCAAGAATGGGTGATCAAGTAGAAGATGAAGCTTAAGAGATTGTATACCAAGAAATCCTTGTGGAAGAACCTTAGGTTAGGAATCCTTGTTAAGGCATTATCTGTATAAATTCTAACGTCTTCCTTACCTTATGATTTAGTTTAATTCCACCATGAAGTACACAAACAAAAAGATTTCAAAGTTTTAGGACTTCAAAATTTTAGATTGAGTAATTTGGATGACTCTGCATTCAAAAGCTTCATCCAAAATTCTATGAACAGTGTCAAATCGATTCTGCTTAAAAAAGTGCCATTTTGGACTTACCTTTTAGACGCACCATCGTTTGATTCTTGAGTCCAAAACTTTGGCAAATCTGACAGCGTGAAACTAGCCATTGGAGCTCTATATTTTGCTCTTATAAATGGTTTCAAAACTCGATTTTAAAGTAGATTTTTATGCTATCTTTCTTAGAAACACTCTTACATTTTAGAAAACAAAAATCTTCTTTTTCAATGTGCTTCAAAGGTGAGGGACGAGAAAACAGAGGAAGCATGCAGTGACGGTAAAAACAGAGGAAAAAAAATGAAAGTCTTAAAGGCCGCACAGAAGTGTGAATATCATACCTTTGTGCTCCTTAAGCCTTCTAGGTTGAGTAGAAGTGGATTGAATGACGGGAATCGCTTTGCCTTACCCACTTGAAGAAGCTTCTGGTTGAAAACTCACTAGCCTCCTACTTCGCCTTGTTTGCATTAATGCCAAACCTTTCAGCTCTCAGAATATTCCTCTGCCTATCCTCTAGTCGGTGAACACAACAGAGAAGAAGAAGGGTCTCAAATCTCCTTAGTTCTCTTGCAATTGATTAGCAAAGAAACAAGAAGAAACCAGAGAAGAGGGAGGCGTGAGCAAGAGAGAGAGGGACGTGAGTCTCAGAGAGAGAGACGTGAGTCTTAGTTGTGTTAGGGAGATTATGGTTTTTCCTTTTACCAGAGACTTGTTTATTGGTTAGCCAAAACTAAGTCTCTCATTATCTGATAAACATATCCCCGGGATATCAAATTTCAAACACCCGGATGTTATCCTAAGAATAAGTTTGGCTTAACCCTAAACTCTTCTTAACCGTATCGGGAAAAAACCCTACGGTCCAAGCTATTGGGCCGAAATAATATTTATTATTTCTCTTGGACCCAAAAGGCCCAAAATAATAAACATTAATTATTTATTTCCTGTGCTTATATAAACAACCCAATAAATAATTAATGAGCCCAAATGAACCATTATAATTAATCTTTAATTATTTATTTCTTGGGCTTATATAAATAACCCAATAAATAATTAAACATTAATTATTTCTCCTAATTTAAGCCCAGGTTAATTTCCTAATTATTCATACTGGACCTAGGCCCTGAATAATTAATTAACCAATTAAACTAGATAATTAATTTCTCTCAACTCCTATTTTATTTTATTTATTTATTTTATTCCAGTCTAATAATAAATTAGACATCCTGAATAAAATCAAATAAAATAAAATCCTCTTGAACTGAGACCAATTCCTCAACCCAAAATTAGTTAGGACTTACGGGTTATTCCGAGGACCAAAAAGACACATCGTCTTGACTGCTAAAATGACCAAAATACCCCTGTTATATAAATAGCTGTATTTTGTATTTTAAATATTTTCTAATATCACCATAAGAAAATATGGACCCCAAGGACAATGTTGCATTAGCAAAGTCTCCGACCTACAGGTGAAATGACTAAAATACCCCTCTATACATCGCCATACATTTAGAGAGGAAGAAGTGTACTAACACCCCTCTAAATGACATCTACCATCCTTAGGCTTCTAGTCCAATGGTCCACGACTTCCTAGAGTCTTTCCGCTTTCCAAGGGAGCTACCCTAAAGCAAACATCCAAGTCATGCTTCCTAGGGCCCTGGACATTTTAGACCATTCGGACAACCACAAGGGGCGATATAGTACAGAAACTATCTTGTACAAGTCTGTCTTAACTAACTAGTCACACATACCCAACATGTAAGTATATTGGCCTTACGATAGAATCTCAACTATAGTAAATCAAAGAATATGCTTCCAACTTTGCCAGACCACCAACTCATACTCAAGTCGTAGAGTACTAGTCCACGCTGTAGCGGTAGTAGTCTAGGTTTCTATCATATAGTGCTTTTAGAAACCACTACTACAGGTCCTATCCTACAAATTCGAAATACGCTTATGTCATGAAGTGAGTAGACTACTCATTGGCTAAAGGTAAACCATTCCCCATTTGGAATTCATAACATAATAACCTAAACATGATGAGATTCCCAGTCTCATTAATAGGTTAAGAACAAATGTTTATGTGTTAAATAACCCGTGATCCATACCTTACTGTGAAAGACCACCATTCACATGGACCACTTATTTAAACACAATGGGTCTGCTCCAAACGAAAATTGTGACAAACAAAAAGTAAATTCATAAATAATTTTTGAAAATAAATTCTTTTATTAAAATATTCGATTTTACATCAAAAACCTAGTCTAAGAGGGCATACAATCCAACAAAAGGTACAATTGAATTGTTCGAAGGGTAAAAGGCTGTTAGTTCTTATCTATTCATAGTTGCATATTTGCTCAAACTTATGAGCTATTTCTGTAAGTTTTCCTTTCATTCTATCTTGTATCAAGGTTGATAAGGTAAAACCCGTTGGGGTAAGCCTTGATTTATTGTGTATCAAGGTTGTGGTATAAAACTCGTTGAGGTGAGCCTTGTTTTGTGAATGTATCAAGGTTGTGGTGTAAAACCCAGTTAGGGTAAGCCTTAATTATGTGTTTGTAGAGGTTGGGTGTAAAACCAAGTGTAGTGATCCTCTTGTGTAAGATTGGTGTAGCTTACCATCATTAATTTGGGAAAAAGGTTTTAGTGGGTATGTTGAAATCCTTAAGTGTGTGCTTAAAATAGTGGATGTAGATCATTTGAGGATCGAACCACTATACATCGAATCTTTTCTTCTACATTTTATTTGTTCTTTATACCTGCATTTTCATTGTTCATCCAACTTGAGAGCTTTACAGTCTTCCTTGCATTTATTTATTTGATCAAAGACTTTTATGTAGTTGAGTAAAATTGTTATTGTTGTTTCATCTACCCATCTTATCTTAACTATAAGTCTTCTTTCCATCATTTAGAAGAGTTTTGAAAGTTCTTTAGCAGCACACAAGTCTACATTTTTGGACTCTCACCTTATTCAGCTTTTGTCTAAAAGACATCAAAGAATTATTTTTAAATTACATTTGTTTGCATAAACCTTATTCACCCCCTCTAAGGTTTATCAATTGGTATAAGAGCATTGGTCTGCACTATTATTGGTTTAATGACCTTGCAGGAAAAGATTCGAATAGCAAACACCTCGTCCTTACCATACATTAAAGGACTCACAACAAATAGACAACATTTGTTCAGTGGAAGCAATTATACATTCTAAAAAAATAGAATGAAGATTTATGTATGCTTAATTAATTTTGAGCTATGGAAGTTGATTGAAAGAGGACCATATGTTCCATAAAAAATTTTTGAAGGTAGAACTGTGCCTAAACAAAGCAATGTGTATGATGCTGATGACAATACCAAAATGACACTGAATTTTCAAGCTATGAACATTCTATGTTGTGCTCTTGATGCTACTAAATATAACAGAGTGAGTCGCTGTGATTCAGCTCACGAAATGTGGAGACTACTTGAGGTCATCCTTGAGGGGACCGATCAAGTAAAAGAATCGAAGTTAGGACTCCTTGTCCAAGATTATGAATTGTTCTCCATAAGCTTTGTAAGAACATAACAGATATGATTACTTAATTCACAGACATTATGAATAGTAAAAAAACGTATGGGAAAACTTATTTCCTTGAAGAACAAATGAAAAAACTACTTTATACTTTGCCAAAGAGTTGGCAACCAAAAACCTTGGCTATAGAAGGATCAAAAAATTTGAACAGCTTTCCTACTGAAGAGCTAATTGGCTCCCTATTAACTCATGAAATGAAACTGAAAAAGTTTCAAAAGCATGATGAAGATGATGGAGGCAAAAAAGGAACCGCCTTGAAAGCAGTTAATGAAGAGCCTAACAGTGATCAAACTGATTATGATGGTGGTACTGATCTGGACAATGAAGAAATGACAATGGTTGTTAGAAAATTCAAGAAGATGTTCAGAAAAGATAACTTCAGCAAAGGCAAAAAATTTAGCAAAAAGAAAGGACAAACTTTGTCCTTCAAACCTCAATGCTATGAATGCAAGAGTACAGAGTATTTTATTTCTGATTGCCTAATAGCAAAAGAAAGAGAAGCCAAGCACAACAAGAAGATAAGAAAAGGATTGACTGGAGCTTGAGATCAAGCTGAATTCGAGACAGAAGAAAGTTGTGATTCTAAAAATGAAAAAGTAAACATTTGCTTCATAGCCATGGAAAATAAGGTAAATCCTACTTTTTCTAATTCCATATATGAATTACATGATTCTGATTGTGAAAAGTTTGATGATCCTAATGAGCTACTTTTTGACATGTTTTATGAACTCAAAAAGTTATCTAGAAGAAATAAGGAAATGAAAATGAAAATTGATTCCTTGGTAGATGACAATGCTAAGCTGTTGAATCAGAATAAAGCCTTACTTGATTCCATTATATGCTCAAATATTGAAAAAGATGTTATCCTAACTTTTTTGCATTGTATGACACTTGAGAACAAATACTTGTATGACAAAGTTCTTTCTCTTAAAATTATGGTCAGCAATTTTGATGACATGAAAAATAGAGTTGATGATCTCACTACATGTATTGAAAAGTTTATAAATGACAAAAATAATTTGGAAAAATTGCTTGGTGCATAACATATAGCTGGAAACCGAAATGGTCTAAGCTATAGGCATGAGATCAAAGTTGAAAATTACAAATCTCACTTTGTAAAAGCTGCTTCATCATATATGACACATAATTGTTGCACATATTGTGAAAAATCTAGACACAAAGCATCTGTGTGTCATGTTAAGAAGAAAGTGGAATTCAGTGCAAAAACAGTTTGGAAAATTAGAGGAACCATTACTAGCCCCCATGGACCCAAGAAAATGTGGGTACCAAAAGCCATTCTTCCATCTCATGAATAGGGACATTAGCTTCAAAGAATTGAGCTCCACAAAGTGATTCTTGAATAGTGGATGCTCAAGACACATGATGGGAAATGCAGTACTAATGGATAACATTCAAGCTACAAATGATGAATGTGTCCAATTTGGAGATAAGAAAAAGGAAAAATACTCCGTATCGGTAATGTTAGTAAAGGATCCTCCATTATTATCAAGCAAGTATTATTGATTAATGAATTGAAGTGAAACTTACTTAATATTAGTCTTTTGTGTGAAAAATGTTGCAAGGTTAATTTTGAAAAAGATTCATGCACTATCGTTGATAATTCTAGTGATAAAATCATTTTTGCGTCCAACCGCATTGGTAATGTCTATGTATTATATCTTGATGATCCTACTGCTTATAAAGAAAAATGCTTTTTCATATATGATATTGATGGCTACCTTTGATATAGAATGTTAAGCCATGTCTCTATTGATTTGTTAAATAGATTGTCCTTCAAAAAGGCTTGAGAAATGACTGTCCAAAATGATATTTGACAAAAACCAATTGTGTGATGCTTGCTATTTTAGAAAACAATCTGAGACATATTTCAAATCTAAGAAAATAACCTTAAATCTTCTTGAACTAATACATATGGATTTGTTTGGACTAATAAGGACCACAAGCTTAAGTGGTAAGAAGTATACTTATGTATTAGTAGATGATATTTTTGATTTACTTGGACCTTATCTCTTGCATGAAAAGATGATAATGATATAGGTAGCTTAAAGAAAAATGGTATTGAACATCATGAAGCTCCATCACTTGATAACCATGCTAAAGAAGAAGAACTAGAAGAGCAACAAGTTGAACAAAGTGAGCAAGAAGATGTCGAGCACACTGATCAGAATGTATCAAAAGATTAGAAGTCCAAAACTGTTCATCCAAAAGAACATATCATTGGTGATCCTAGTTGTGAAGTTAAAATCAGAAGGGATTTTGTTGATAATTTTACTTTAATTTCTAGCACTAAACCTAATTGAATTGATGCAGCCTTATATGATGATTTATTTTATTTTATTTTATTATGGCCATGTAAAAAAAGCTGAACCAATTTGAAAAGAATCAAGTTTGAAAGCTTGTCACTAGACCACTCGACCATCTTGTAATTAATACTAAGTGGGTTTTCAAAAATAAACTTGATGTGCATGTCATTGTTATAAGAAGTAAAGCCAGATTAGTTGCCTAAGGATTCAATCAAGAAGAGAGCATTGATTATGATGAAACTTTTGCTCCTGATTGCTTAATTGGAATCTATTAGAATGCTATTTGTCCTTGCATCATTCAAAAACTTTATGCTTCACCAAATGGATGTTAAGAGCTTTTTTTAAATGATTTTATTGAAGAGGAAGTGTATATAGAACAACCTTATGATTTTATTCATGAATATTTTTCAAACCATGTCTTTAAACTTTTCAAAACTCTTTATGGTTTAAAACAAGCTCTTCGTGCTTAATATGTAAGGCTCAATGGATTTCTACTTTCAAAAGGCTTTTCAAGAGGATTGATTGATACCACTCTATTCTTTAAAATTTGAAAATTTTAAAGACCTTCTTATTTTTAAAATCTATGTTGATGATACTATCCTTGGAGTTACTAATGATTCTCTATGCAAGAAATTTATCAAGAGATTGAGATGAGTACGATTGGAGAACTTAATTTTTTCCTCGGATTACAAACCAAGCAAATCATCGATGATATCTTCCTAAATCAAGCTAAGTATGCTAAGGAACTGCTCAAAAGATATATTCACAAACCACTGGCTGAAGAAAGATTCAATCATCTGAGAAGAGGTTTGGGAATTACCAGAATCATATGACTGACAATTTACCAAAGATTTCTTTGTTTATTTTTGTAGAACTATTGAAGATACAACTTTTGGACAGAGTTTTTGGAAGCAATATCTGGAAAATATGAATCTAATATCCCCTCAACAGAACTTATTTTATTCCACCTTTTGGATAGGAAAATCATATGGACAATCTATGTCCAAATGTTCAATTTTTTTAAGTTCTAAACATTCTCGCTTTTTTTTGCCGCAACATTCTCTCTCTTCTTATTAGAATATCATTACTTATTTTCAAAAATCACATTTCTCAAATGTACTAAATTTCACTTATACACTTCAATACCTCGTAAACCCCAAAAAGAATTTAAATCTATTTGAATCTTCTTCTCATTTCAAAAATTTAAAAAAGCTATGATTTGCCTTAGAACTTTTCTCTTTCATCTGGCCTTCATTCTTTCACCAAAACTAGAAAAATCAAACCTTTTGATCCTATTCGCAATGGGTAAAACTCCAAATCCCAGCTAAGAGGCCGAGCTAATAACTAAGAAGCTCAAGAAATACAAGACAATGAAAAAGAAATCAGTCGCTGCCAGATTGATATCTACGAAGAAGAAGAAAAAATGAGTTGCCATTGATGAACTAACTCCTCAAAGTGCATTATCAAAACAACCTCCAGAAGAGGAAAACACTAACACTCAGGTACCTCAATTTCTCAACTCAAAATAGGTGAATTTGGGTACAACGATTGGGTGTTTAGAAATAGAACTATTATTATAGGCTATGGGGTTGATTCTAAGGTCTTTCATTGCTGAAGTGTTTCTGAAATTTTCGTCATTCTGAATATGTTGAGAATCTTGGATAAGGGGCTTTGTTGTCAAATTGACAAGAATCTGTACACCCCACTGGTTTGAAAATTCTATGCGAATTTGAGAAAGGGATGACATGAGGATATAGTAAATGTGTTTATTATGCAGTGGTATATGTCTAGAATTGAAGAAGTGAACCTCGAGTTTGACCACACATGTTAAATAGGTTTTGTTTATATGTCAGAGACAGTGGAGTACAATTTTTTGAAATGAACTGCCAAAAAATTTCTGAAATTTTGTTTGAACATAGTTGATTTGAGATAAAATTTACTGGTGCCAAGATCTTTAGAAATTCAAGTGATCGAAATGCCAAATGGTTAAATGGAATAGGGAGATTATTACATCTCAACCATAGTAATATCGAGTCTTGGCCAACAGACATCTGTACGTTTTCTGCAAATAGTGTTGATGCCGGCTCTATTAGAAGGAAAATAAATTAGCTTTGGATTTCTGGCTGTGAAATTGCTGACTCAATCTCGGAACACATCAAATAAAGCATTAGTCTTTGGAAACCTTCTCACCAAGCTATTCAAGTACTTCAATGTTGATTTGAGTACGGTTACTCCTACAAGGTAATCATCTATAGTAAAAATTTATTTGAGAAAATGGAAGGCATTTAAGCTGATAATCAATGGATATTAATTAGAGAGGCCATTGAAGGAGAGAAAAATTTGGTGAAAGGCAAGGAAAATTTACTACATTAGGATGCACAAAAAGAAAAGTTGAGACTAAAATTCAAAAGAAAATATCAAGTTGAGGGAAGCAGAAAAATCAAGAAAGTAGAATTACTCAAAGTATTTTGGTTGCTATAAATTTGCTATCCACCAAGCTAGATAGTCTGAGTGCAGAAGTCAAAGGTGAACTGAAAAATTGGGAAATAGACTGACAAATGTGGAAGGAAAGAAATATGAAGTTGCAAGAAATTTAACTGAACAAGTTCCTCCACCCATGTCAGAGCCTTAAACCTGTCATTCTTTCAACATGGGAAGAAACTGATGTTTAGCCAGAGAAGGAGATTGAGAAAGAGAATGAGAAAGAGACTGATATTGCTAATGTCTCATCTCTGCACACCAAAGAACGTACAACTATTGCACCTACTGTTGACAAGGATGTTCCCAAGCAAGACATGTTAGTATTATGCCCTAGAGGCAATCACTTGTATATTGTATATGACACATTTTATTTTAATAAAATGCATTATTTATCTTATAGTTTCTTTTGTTTACTTTTGTGTAATATAACTGTTAGATAAAGTCCCTAGTACAATACTGTGTTAAGGAAATTATGATAGAGACCATGATATGAGATTCTTACTATACTGTATAGAGTTAGTACTTAAATAGTCCCTAGTCGTAGTATTAATGAGATAGGACATCATTAATGCGTTAAGACTAGCATGTGTTAGACTTCTTGATTTGATCAGGCGGTGGTTCTCATATCTGTGAGTATTGAGATACTCAAAGTTGACACATAGATGCTTGTTAATGGAGCAAGTTCATTGGATAACTTAACTTTGAGATAATCACATGGATAACTATTTAGTGCTAGTGATATAATCTTAATATAGCAAACGTGCAAGTATCCTTAAACTTGAGATCTCCAAGGTATTTTGTTTGCTGAGCTTTGTACTTTGATTCCAATCTCTGGAGCCAGATCGAGGGCTGCCTATGGGATGGATATTAGGTACATTGTGAGGTAAACGAAAGTAGTTGAGAGGGTTAATAAAGGATTTACCACTCCTAATAGTAGGGGCGAATATCTCATGGTCACTTGTAAGAATTACTACTCGAGAAGTCCTTGGCCAAGGTGATTGTGTATTGAAAATAGTTCCAATTGATACACATCTAGAGTAGTGGGTATCTGGTACAAGTACTATTGTATTCAGGCCAGAATTAATTTTGGAGGGAGTTGGCACTAATTCCATACTCCAAACCGAATGAGATATTGTATGGTGAAAGGAGTTAATTGCATTGTAGTTTGTTATTGAAGGGTTCATGTCAAATCACTTGACTTCCTAGACTCTTGGGTGGTCATGATGTGTTGCTAGATACCTTTCATGATCTAGGAATATGGGTTTATTAATTGATGAATTAATAAACTAATCCTGATTAGAATTAATAGGATTAGTTCTAATTAATTATGGATTATTAATCTCAAAGACGTTTGGATTAATTTATATTCGCTACCAATTAACTGGGAAACCTAATAGGTCACACACAATAGAGGATTATATACTCAAGATGTTATTTGATAACATAGTAGGGGTTAATTGCAAGAAAGAGAAGTTGTTGTGGCCAAATTATAATTAGTTATAATTAATGGTCCAAATTATAATTATGAGATCTTGATATTTCCAATTTCAATTAGAGAATTCTAACTGTTTTAGAATTTTGAGATTGGAGTATATTTTGAGCAGGATTTCGTGTTATATAGGAGATAAAACACACGAAACCCTAGCCAAGTGTAAGACACGAAAACTCCAACCCTAGTAAGATAACCTTCTTTTCTTCTCTCTCTCTCTCATTGCTCTTAAAGCAAACAACCCTAGTCACCACTTAGTTTTTCTGCTAGCATAGAAAACTTCGTGCTTGAGTGTATCCTCTGTGTGGATTTCTGTAAGAGATAATCACATACTGTGATTATAGTGGTTGGACGTTCAACTTTCGTGGTGTTTGATCAAGAAGATTGCTGGATTGCACCTCGACTTGAAAAAGAAAAATTTTGTTTTCCACACGATCGAAGAAAGGTAAAAAGCTATTACCTTTGTTCTCTTTATGTCTTGTTTTCTACACATGTGCGGATCCTGGGTTGGTATCGCATTCTTATTTTTCCGCTGCGCTATATATGATATGCGTAAGATACCTAACAAGATAAACCCACTACATTTAGCAGCTCACCTGGCCAAAAGTAGAAGCATGTCGTGGTAAAACAAAAGTCCAGTAGAATTGTTGGACAACATTCAAAGAAGGGTACCAATGCTAAGCCTGTGACTATCTTTATTCCATGAAATATGGCACATGATGACAGCTGAATGATGCCCTTTTCTGCCAACTTTTATTTTGATGACACAACTTTATTCTGCAAAATTTCATGCTCTCTACTCTATTTTTTTTGAAACCTTTATCTTGGTCTTTAATTGATATTACTACTAGTTTACTACTTCTTCTTATTGACTGATATTGCTTATGCTTATTGCTATCCTTGTTTTGGGAATTCTCTAGATATTACTGCTTTTTGTTATTTTTTTTTACTCGTGACAAAGGAGGAGAAAATATATTATTGGGGGATTGTGAATTTGATGATTTGATGCGGTTATAGAGACTGTGCTATAAGAGGAGATTGTGATGTGGAAACTGAAAATTTCTTAAGAAGCTTGTGATTCTGTGAAATACATTTTTGGGATTTGAGTTGATCAAACATTGTGCTATGTAAATTTTTCTTTACTTTCATGATATCTCTTTCACTGATTTTTGCCCTTATAAATATGGGTTGCGAATTGTGAATGTATTATGGTTATATGTTGGTTTATGAGCGTTATGATTTGAAATCTATGGATTATGATTGTAATTGCTTATGAGGATTATAAATTCATATGACTTAAGATGAATTATGTTTGTTTATGGCTGTGGTTTGAGAATGCAGGCTATAAAAAAAAATAGGTGAATAGATAGAGACTATGTTGGGATATCATTGTTATTATGGATTAAGGAATATTAAAGTATGGGTATGAGTTCATTGTGCATTCTAACTGATTTTGAATAAGCTAGATGATTTGTTTTTAGCTATGGATACGATATGCACTTTGTTTAAATATTTAGATGGTGAGGTTATTTATGTTTATGAAAACTTCTCTTTGGTTGCACAGAAAATTCCTTGTATTGAAATATCTTGAGAAAACTGGGTTGGGTTGAAAAAATATAATCTATCTTTGTGAAAATTCTTTTTTTACCCTGTACATACACAGGGGGAGTTTTGGACCCATGTTTCTTCAATCTAAAATAGCAATCTAAAAATGACTTTTTAGAAGTTAGATTTTGCCTCATTTTACCTTATTTTGGAAGTCCAAAACCTTAGAATCCGTCTTAATTTTAAAACGCACCTCATAGCTCTATATCCTATGATCTATATATGCACATACTAAGAGAGAACATTACATCTTATGATTCATCTTCTATATCTCCTTGTGTACATATCTATATATTTTTTTGTGACTACTATTTGTAGCTATTTCCTTGTGAAATTGTCCGTTGATAGGAGGAAGGATGATAAAGAGGTTGGATAGGCCATAGTCACATTGAGCCATGTTTATGAGTATATGCTTTAATTTTCTATCTTAATCTCATAAGTACTCTTTGAGTCCTAGGATGAGAGATTGCATTTCAATAAAAAATATTCTTATTTTTCTCAGTCTAATATGTCCGTACTGTACATATAATTATTTTTGTATCACAATTTCATCAAGTTTGTCATTACTCAAAAAGGGGGAGATTGTTAGCTCTAAGGGCATTCTCCTGGGTTTTGACTTATGACATACATTGATGAGGACTAACTTATGTGATCTATATGTTATAGGATATGTTTGACCTCAGTTCTTCCAAGGTGTGCAAATAAGATTGCTAAGCAACTCTTGAGCAATAGAATCAAGAATGGGTGATCAAGTAGAAGACCAAACTTAAGAGATTGCATACCAAAAAATCCTTGTGGAAGAACCTTTGACTAGAAATCCTTGTTAAGGTATTATCTGTGTAAATTCCTACGTCTTCCTTACCTTATGATTAGTTTAATTCCACCTTGAAGCACATAAACAAAAAGATTTCAAAGTTTTAAGTCTTGAGAATTTTGGATTGAGTAGTTTAGATGACTCAACATCCAAAAGTTTCGTCCAAAATCCTATGAACAGTGTCAAATCGATTTTGTCTGAAAAGTGCTATTTTGGACTTACCTTTTAGACGCACCATCGTCTAATTCTTGAGTCCAAAACTCTGACAAATTTGACAACGTGAAACTAGCTATTGGAGCTCTATTTTTGCTCTTATAAATGGTTTCAAAACTAGATTTTGAAGTAGATTTTTGTGCTATCTTTCTCAGAAACACTCTTACAAACAAAAATCTTCCTTTTCATTGTGTTTCAAAGGTAAAATTGAATTGTTCAAAAGGTAAAAGGCTGTTGGTTCTTATCTACTCAAACTTGTGAGCTATTTCTATAAGTTTTCCTTTCATTATATCTTATATCAAGGTTGAGAAGGTAAAACCCATTGGGGGTAAGCCTTTATTTATTGTGTATCAAGGTTGTGGTGTAAAACTCGTTAGGGTGAGCCTTGTTTTGTGAATGTATCAAGGTTGTGGTGTAAAATCCAGTTGGGGTGAGCTTTGATTGTGTGTTTGTAGAGGTTGGGTGTAAAACCAAGTGTGGTGATCCTCTTGTATAAGAATGGTGTAGCTTACCATCATTGATTTGGGGAAAAAGTTTTAGTGGGTGTGTTGAAATCCTTAAGTGTGTGCTTAAGGTAGTGGATGTAGATCATTTGAGGATCGAACCACTATATATCGAGTCTTTTCTTCTGCATTTTATTTGTTCTTTATACCTGCATTTTCACTCTTCATCTGACTTGAGAGCTTTATACTCTTCCTTGCATTTATTTATTTGATCAAAGACTTTTATGCAGTTGGGTAAAATTGTTATTGCTCCTTCATCTACCCATCTTATCTTAACTATAAGTCTTCTTTCCATCATTCAAAAGAGTTTTGAAAGTGCTTTAGTAGCACACGAGTTTGCATTTTTGAACTCTCACCTTGTTCGGCCTTTGTCAAAAAGATATCAAAGAATTATTTATAAATTGCATTTGTTTGCCATAAACCTTATTCACCCCCAAAGGTTTATCAAATTTGAATTAGATAAAACATATCTAAAATAATTATGGAATAGACCTTGTAACCAACTGAAAATAGATTGGTATTTTTCTACCGTAATGCCTCGCGAGAGGCTTAGACTACTAGAAAAATATTATTCTGATTTAAAGAAATTTAGAAAGCATTTAGACTTTTTTGATTGGTACAAATATTTTAGAAAATATAATCAAATGGAATTAATAAATATGATTGTTAGAAAATGCATTGTATACATAGACAATGCGTATGTATAAAATGCTCCTTGAAGCATTTATATAAATTTTGTAAAGTTGTCTCAAATAATGGTTTAGTCTTATTACATCTAAAATGAAATTATTCAAAACACAAATACGATTTTTATGACATGGGCACATATAGACCAATTTGTGGAGCCTTAGATTTTGCATCTAAATTCCCTGATGAATTAAAAGGCTAGACACAGTAACAAAGATTTTTAAGATGTTTAAATTATGTGTCAGAATTTATACCTAATTTTAGATAGATTTGTGAACCTTTATACTGGAGACTTAGAAAAAACCAAGTTCCTTTGACTGAAAAGCAAACCAAAACAATTCATAAGTTGAAAGGATTAGTCAAGAATTTACCTTGTGTAGAATTCCTAATCCAGAAGCTTTAATGATAGTGGAAACTAAGGCTTCTAATATTGGATGTGATGAAATTCTCAAGCAGAGATTATATGGACAAAACTCAGAGCCATTGGATGTTAGATATCATTCTAGTGTTTGTTTAGATTCTCAAAAGAACTATTCTACAATTAAAAAGGAAATTTTATCTATTGTTTTAAATATTACAAAATTTCAAGAAGAGTTAATAAATAAAAAATTTTGTTAAGAATTGATTGTAAATCCACTAAAGATGCTTTGCAAAAAGATGTAAAAAATCTTGTTTCAAAACAAAATTTTGCCATATGGTAAGGTTTACTTTCTACTTTTGATTTTTATATACAATATATTATAGGTGAAAATAATTCTATTCCACACTTTTTAACTAGAGAATTCTTGTAGGGAGATGGCACAAAGACCTCCACAAAAGCCTCCAATAAATAGATTTTTTCTGTTGGCTTCTCCTCCCCTAGAAAAATTAACTTAAGTAACTTCCATTTCAAAACTAGTTAATTTCCTAGAACCTTCAAAGAAAATCTCTCTTGTTTCAAGTTCTTCCTACGTTATAACTAAACCGACCACTTAAAAAAAGGCAGTCACCTAATTTCCAAAAACTTTTTCTAGTCCTTCGTCAATTATAGGAAATAAATCATCTTTTGTTATAAAAAAATAATCATGCCTTTTGCTATCATATTGAATAAAAAATGCTTAATATGTCATTATCTAATCTCTTTTTTATAATATTTTACCCTTACAAATTCTTTATTTCCCCTATACTTTTTAAAGGAGGATTATTTTATGAATTCATTTTAGTTGACACAAATTCGATTGAAATTCATGTATATTATAAACGTAATCATAGTCAACATAAAAACACCCATATAAATACTAATATAGTATATAAACTCTATGTAATATTATTGAAATTCACATAAATACAATATTTAACATTAAGAATGAGTGAATAATTTACAAATTATTTAAGCATTGGTAGATTTTTGGTTAAAACACATAAGAGTTTGACTAGTTTTTTTTTTAATAGTATTTTCTACAAAATTCTACTAAGTTTAGAAATTATTCAAGTATTGGAATATTGTTTGTTCAAACAAACAAGAGTTTAATTAGTTTTTTTTTTGAAAAAAAGAAACTAATATTCCAAGAGAATTAGCCATCAAGCCTGAATGCGAAATAGTAAACATTCTCTATCTAGAAGCCAACAATCAATTCAACCATCTATTTAAAGAAGATCCCTTAAAAACTACACTCTACCATGAACACATCCTTTTTGCCACAAGTTCAATCAAATTCAAACATGAACGAAATACCTCCCGAAATGATAAAGGCATTGCATACACTTGATGTTGAATATTAAAAATAATTAGATCTTAACAGTTGGCTTGTGTCAGGTATTTACACTCCGATCCAGTTTAAAAGTCCCTTCAAACCACCAACCCACAATTTTATAGATTATCTGGATGCTTAGTATAGTTTCTTATTCCTCTGAGATCTCTCACATACTTGGTTTGTCAAGTATTGGAAAGGGATCATTAATACTATTCCCAGATGGTTCTACCAATGGTGGAAAACATTTGGTAGAAACCAAGATTCTCTTTCAACTCAAAATAAACTCTAATTTGCAACTTATGTCAAAGACAACCAATTTTCACATTTTTGAGCCTATATCCAGTATTGTAAATTCTTGTTTGAAAAGAATATTTGTTATATAATTGGTTGGAATTATAAATTGGAAAGCCTTGATTCAATTAAACATTTATGCTGAGAAATTAAGCTCAAAGGATGGTCAGCAAAGCCTTCTTCAACTTCAACACTAGCAAATCCCACTACAATGGTAAAAAAGGAGACAAATGCCAGCTCTACCTCCAGCAAAGGGAAATAAAAAAAATCTTAAAAGTAGATCTTCAGCTCCAACTTTAGAATTTGCAAAATCAGATTCAATTAGTAGAAGATGATAGTGATGTTGAAACTTAGCATGACTTTAGCTTTTTTGACAATAGAGCTATGAAAAATCCTTTTGGTATTGCAGCATACTTTTGTTAAAGTCTATAATGACAAGACTTCATTCTAAAAGAAAAAGAGAACTTTGACTACTCCAATTGTATAAAATGTCAAAACCACTTTATTCAATGACAAACCTCATCTACAAAATAATTCACTACACAGATAAAAATGGTGGTCCCTTCCAATAAAAAAGAATCCTAGAACAATTTCTACATGTGGCCGATAGCCTGATGCCTACTTTACATGCTATGGGCCTCACGACAATAAGCCAGTTCGTACTTAAAGAAAGCTATGCCACTTTGGCCTATTTAAGACTCCAATTCCTTTAAGAAATGTAGAGTGAGTTTATTAGTCCTTTTAGAGAAAACTCTTTGTATTTTGAAATTGATTATCTTTTATTTCCATTTCAAAAATTTGTATTTGAACACCACTTCTATCTTGTAGCTCTCAATCTATACAATTAATAAAATCAATTAATGTTTTGAAAAATTCCTAGGTGCACACTTTTGGTATTAGAGCCATGTTCATTTTCTATTCTATTATGATTCAATTAACCATGTCTGAGTATGCTTCTTACTTTTTCTTTATTCTTGCATGATGTAGTCTTTAATCTTTCTTCTTTATTATTCTCTTTTTTTTTTCTTCCATTATTCTTGCTACTATGTGGCTGAGTAGTAACTGTAAGAGCATCTCATATATTGGTCAGCCAGAATAGATTAGATTAGGCTATTGTTAGCCAAGGTTGGCATATTGGCTCGACCCCGAGGTAGTCTTGTAGCTCTCAACCCATACATACTAAATAGGTTTGTCCTAGGAAGAAAAGAAGAGAATAAATTTAGAGAATAGTAGAGTAGAAACATTTAAGACAACCGATTAACTAGATAAGAAAGAGGAAGTTTCCTATAAACCATGGCATCTAGTTCAAACTTATCCAACATTGACATAAAAACTATTAATGATCTTGAAATTAGCTCAAAATTAGATAGAATTGAATCCAAATTAATGAATTGGAAAATGCCAATAGAAAAGTTTGATAAAATCTATGAAAAAGGAATCTTTGACTTAATCCAAAATTATAATATTAGAACCACTAAAAAAACAGTTTCCATTAATAAGCCTTATGGTATTATTCATCCTTTTAATCCAGAAACTTTATAACTACATAGAAAAAACAAATATAGATATTTGCATATTGGATTAGTACAAGTAGTTGTCAAACCCTCATACCGATTAAGAATTAATTCTCTCATCCTTCTTTTATTAAGAGATAGCAGACATCTAGATTTTAATAACAGTCTTTTAGCAGTACATAAATCCAATACAACTAATGGTCCTGTTTATTTTAATCACTATCCTAACTTTACAGTAGATTTAACAAATCCATATATTCTAAAAATTTTAAGTCTAAAATTCAAACAAAAAATTTAGACTTTGAAATTGGATCTAAATCCCTTAGATTAATTTATTATGTTTATTACAAACTAATGAAAACCACTATAAATCCCAAAGCAGAAAGTCATTTAGGAAATCCTAGAGAAACTTGTTTGTTAAAAACCAATTTTGAAAGATTCAACACATTTTTCCCTTGATTTCTGAAATGGGATAATGTTCTTCATGATACAAAATGGAATTTTGAACATATAATTAATCCCAAAAGATATTATGAATCCAACAAAATAGATCGAGTTACAAAAATATCTTCAGGGAATATTGAGCTTAAATTTAGTTGAAAACCTTTTTCTGTAGCCTTCTTGTCTTCTTCTAATAAACCGCTCTTTAGAAGTCAAAAACTTAGTAGTGCTGATTTTTCTGGAGAAATTCCTAAAATAAATTATGAAGATAACATTAATTTAAAGTCATCAAGCCCTAGCAAATTAGAAATGTAAATGCCAAATACTTTAATAACAATCTCAATCTCTTCTGATTATGAATTTCAATTAGATAAAACATATCTAAAAAAATTATGGAATAGATCTTGTAATTAACTAAAAATAGATTGGTATTTTGCTATCGTAATGCCTAACGAGAGGCTTAGACTATGAGAAAAATATTATTCTGATTTAAAGAAATTTAGAAAGTATATAGACTTTTTTGATTGGTATGAATATTCTAGAAAATATAATCAAATAGAATCAATAAATTTGATGGCTAGAAAATGGTATACTGCTGAAAATGAAGTAAAAGAATCTATGGTTCCTCCTCCTAAAGAAATTAAATTCCTTGTCGAAGGTCATATTATTACAACCTTCCCTTTTAAAGTAGAAAATTTATACAAATAAGATGATGTTACTAATAAAGATTTAAATAAAGTAATTTAACAAAATGACTATACAAATTAAATCTTGGTTACTATGGCAAATAAGGTAGAACAATTAGATAATAAATCCACTATTATAGAAATGCCTAGATTGAAATAATATGATCCTAAACAAGCTGTACATCCTAACCTCTTATGTAAATCAATTTTATTGAGGATAAAACCTTAAAATTGTCTAAAGGAGATTTTCAAATAGATGGTTCTAAATTAGATATTTTAAAGGACTTAAATGATAAATTAAAACAATAAAATACCAAAGATGTTCCTAAAAGCTCCTCTAAAGCATACATACAAATAGTAAATGAGATAGACCATTTAAATCTTAATAGATTAACTTCCAAAGCTAAACAACCAATTCATAAACGTTTTTCAAATCCCTACACTCATAATTACCATCCTCGACCTTCTTTCCCCGATATTCAATTTGAAGAAAGACATTTAGATACCCAAGTAGCTTTCTCTGGCAAAGATATTACTTAATGGAATATTAATGGCATGTTTGAATACCAAATTCTAAGTTTCATCCAAGAAATGGCTATGGCTGTCACTGCCATGAAATGTCATAATACTTCTAATTTTTCTGTCTCCATCCTCCATATTTTGACTACCGATTTTACTGGAGTCCTTCATGGGTGGTGGCATAACTATTTGACTGAACAACAATGTCTTGGAATAATGAATACCTCCAAAGTACAAACTAAAACCACTTTAAGTACTGAAGGCAAACTTGTTACAAAAACATAAGTAGTGCTAGTTGCTTAAATATTTTTATATTTACTTTGGCTCAACATTTTTTAGGGAATCCTCAACATTAGCTGATCAAAGGTAAAAAATCCTTACTAATTTAACCTACACTACATTACATGATTTTAAATGGTATAATGATATGTTTCTTCAAAAAGTAATGCTTAAATCTGATTATCACCATGCCTTTTGGAAAGTATGATTTATCTCTAGATTACCACCTTTATTTGCTAAAAAAGTTCGACAAAACTTAAGTCAAATTGGGTTAATGTTGTTCCCTATAAAACGCTCTCTTGTGGTCAATTAATCAATTATGTGAATCAAGTAGGAGCAAATCTTTGCACTGCCTTAAAACACAATACTCCGATGAAACAATATCGTAAGAACACTAAAGGAATTAGGAAATTTCTACAAAATATTTGGATATGCTCCAATCAAACCTCCCTCAAAAGAATTAAAGAATGCGTTTAAACCCAAAAGGAAAGCCTCTACAGAAAACCCGAAAGAAAAGTCCTATGAGCTTTCAAATGAAAGAAATGAACAATGGATGAAAAAGATAAAGAACGGATAAAGTGCTATTTTTGTGAAAAAAGAGGTCATAAAGCAGACAAATGTAAAGAAAAAACAAAAAAAGAAAAAGAAAGTAAATGAACTCTCTATAAATAAAGAAATTTTAGACCAAATTCATGCTATTCTCAGTGAATTTGACTCCACTACAAGTGAATATGATACTAATATAGAAGTGATGCATAAATTTTAGGTGTATAAAAATCATTGCATTTAAATCCATCCCTTAGCCAAGTTTTAATTAAAATATTAATCCCAAATTATACATACGAGCAAGTATACTTATCGCAAGTATAGTATAGGGAATTAACGAGTATCAATCCTCAAGGGAACAAGTACAAACTAATCACTTTTCATTCATTATTTAATCGACCCAATAAAGTGCTAAAATAATAAAAAGAAAAATAAAGAAAAATATATACAACTCAAGGATGTAAAAATATGCAATTCAGATAAATACTTTTGAAACCATGACAATGAATCACTTAGCAAATATCACAATTAATTATCATCTTGGTCTCACGAAGGATTTAAAATAGACCAACTTCGTTTGCAATCCATGGAATCACTATCTTCTAGTCAAATTAGTGAACATATTCTGTCTCAACTAATTAACCCAAAAGATGTATTAAAATCAATCATCATATAAACCCCTATATTCTAGGTGATTAAAACATAAAATTAGTCAATGAATCCATATATAAGCAATCATCAACTAACCTTTGATTGCCCAAGTTCTTAATGATTAATCCCCTTTTTTCAAGTAAGTTAAGAGATAACAAATATGAAATTAATTAGTTGAAGTCATTATCAACCCCTTTTTCAAGCAAGTTAACAACAAAAATCAATTAATCAACTCCGTAATAAAAATAAGTAATCAAATCTCAAGACAAATAATAAATTGATCAAAAGACTAAATTAATTCAAGAAATCCTAAATCCCAAAAATAATGCCAAATTAGAATGGAAACACTAGAAAAATAAAACAAAGATAAAAGAAAGAATTTATAGACAAGCCCTTATTCTTCTTTTGAAAACCTCCTTGAATAATAACCATTGAATGATGAATCTCCTCATTTTTGAGTGATTGACAACTTTAATCCTTAGATTCACTCTCTTCTTTTGTGTTTTTTTCTTGTCTTTATAAGCTCTCTTGATATAAAATTCTTGGCCTGAGAAGTCTTAGCCCATTAGAATTCAAAAAATACCAAAATCCTTTGGAAGATACCAAATTTGTGCACAAAATCGTCACAGAACAGACCGAACTTGGCGCTGGGTCAGTTTGACCCACCTGGTGCCAGGTGCATTCTTGTTTCCTCCTGGACATTACTCTATTTTTCTTTGTTTCTCCAGAGTGGACCTGGTGCCTAGTGCATTAGCCAGACTTGGCACTAGGTACGTTCTAGAAATTTTCTCTTTTTTGCTCGAAATCTCTTAAATCCTGCACAAATTCATCCAAAATACTTTCTATAAGTAAAATATCAAATAGGAAAAAATATGCCTAGTTGTTACATCAAAAGTACCACAAATTAGCCTCAAATAATTAGGAAAATAGTGATGAATTTAGCCTGTATCATATTCTCCCACACTTAAACTTTTGCTTATCCTCAAACAAAACATTTAAGTTAAAAAAATAATCAAGAAAACACAAGCTTTTATTCTTCCAAAATTTGAATCATAACAAGGTTTATAACTTCCCTTCAAACTCTATATAGAACCTTTGCCATTCATTCAACCATTTGAAACCAATTACAACTTGAAGCACTTGATAAGACATCACAAAACTCTTGAAGTTAAATTAAACAAGTTTATACCTTAGTCTAAAAAAAATTATTTCACTCTTCCAATAAAAACATAGATAATATAAATCATATAAGTTAAGGTTTCTACCAACTCAAGCATTATAAATCCAAAACATGCACAACTTAAGTAGTGATTCAAGGAAAACACTCCGTTTTTTTTCCTCTCAAATGTTTTTCAACAACTTAGGGAATTGATCGCCTCAAATGAATTGATTTCTTTTCACGCATCGTATTGTCCCTCTTTTAGTCATCACTCATCATTTTTCAATATATTTTTCTCTCTTTCCTTTGTTTTTGGGAATTAATAACTTCAAAATAGTGGATTTCTCTTCACTATCCATATTGGCCCCTATACTTAAGCAAAAAGCATTTTCTCACCAACAACAATCAACTCATTTTTCTAAATCATCAACTCACACTCAACGTTTTTCCACAAATTGTTCATTCAAAGATTTTTTTCACATTCCTTATCGCAACTCAACTTAAGCAAAGTTGAAACCCATAATACAAGATGTAGCCGACGACTTTCCCTACACTCATCATATTATTCACATTCAAACTAGATAAGTTAAATAAAAAACCAATTCGTTAATAAAAATCCACAAAATGAATGACAAAACTCATATCAAAGTAAAAAAAAGAATTACAACCTTGCTAAACAATGAAAACCACAAAAAATTTTGAAAAATTTCAGAAAAATTTAGCCATAAAATGCCACAACGTACACAATGTATATGGAAAATATATTCAATGCTAAACTCTGCCCCCATACTTAAACTGGACATTATCTTCAATGGAAAAAAATATAACAATAAAAGTATCTCTAAAGGAACCAAAAATGATAAATAAGGTAGAAAGTTAAGCAATACTCCCCAAATGCAATAAATTCTAATAGCCATTTCCTCTCAAACTCTCTCAAAAACACCAAGAACATACACTTAACATCTTCAAGCCTAAACCTATCATAAACATCTCCAATCACTCTCAAATACTCCAAATCACTCATACATAATCCCTAGTCTTCATTTCCTGTCTTTATAACACAAAATCACGCAAACCAGAATTTTCAAATGAATCAAAATCAGTTTTTTTGTTGAAGGTTCCAAGAACATCAAAAGGTAAAACAAGAGCAACCTTCTTGTTCTTTCTCTTATACTCAACTTTTTATACTCCATTCTAATGCTCTTCGTCTCTCTCTCTCTCTTGATGATGGCCAACTATGGCTATTTTTTGGACATCAAAAGGCTCTCAAGCGTGTGGACCTTCACTAATCAAGAAACCTTCATCAAGCAATCATCTACCAAGTATTTCTTCTTGAATCATCCTTTTAAAATTTTGAATTCAAGTCTCTTAGATTTTGATAGTAAGATTGAATATAAATGGGGATTGAGTATATGTATGTGGATGAAGGGGATGGAGTTAGGACATGAGGGTTGAAATATATGATTAAGCTTTATGAATTTTCCTTTTGAAATCAATGTATGATCATCATGATTAGAGGGATTTATGAATGTTTTGATGCATGATAGATGTTATGACACCAATGGTGATTAGGCTCGTATGTTCTTATCTTTCATTGAGGCCATGGATGATGATTATGCCTAGTAGGAAATTGGCCATGTTTTTGTATGTGTTAATTCAAGTATATGTTCATGAATAGATTGGCATATTATTTAATGATTGGGAATGTGTTCATGAATTTCTTCTATCAATAGGAAATTATGTTAAAAATTATTTTCTTTGTTAATTCTAAAATTATTTTTATTAACAAATTTTATTACTTTAATTAGAATTACTATTATGTTTTCCCTAGGAAATTTGAAATTGCTAGGGAGGTTTGGAATAGAATATTAATTAAAATATTAATATTTTACTAGTTAAATAAATAAAATCTTTTATTAAAAAAAATATAAATAATAATAAATAAAATATTAGAATTAATTAATACCAAATGACCTTGTGGATCATAATAATTAACCTTACTAAAACTTTTATCTATATTCATGAATATTATTTATATTAAAATTTAATTATTATTTAATAATTAAAAATTAAGTATAATTCATTTATTGTTAATTTTATTGGTAATATATTATCTATTAATTTTTAATTAAAAATTATAGGGTAATTTATTATTTCTTATAATAATACTATTAAATATTACTATTTGCCAATATTATTTAGGACTTAGTATTTCAATATTTAACATTAGTTTATTTATTAGCAACAGTACTTATAATTTATTATTTGAAACTATAACTTATTAGTATTTATTTTAGAACCCCTAGTTATTTTAACTTATCAAGCTAGATTTATTTTATAAAATACTTTATCAACTAGTATTAAAGCCTAGGACATTATGGTCATGGTTAGTCATGGTTGTAACTAGTTGAACTAGGAATTATTTATGTATGACAGATATGGTCCGAATGTTATCTTATGTCTTGTGTTTACCCCAGGTGGGGTTAGGTTGACCTTGGAAGACCTTTGAGTCCAAGAAGAGCAAAAGATCAGACAAGCTCCTGTATGAAGTCATTTGAAGACCAAAGTTAATATGACAAGTCAAACTCAATGCCTATGAACATTTGTTATGTAAAGGCAATTAAGGACAATTTTTCCTTTTCATTTTAGATAAGCGAACCATTTGAAATTAAACAAACAATTTTACACAAAGCGCTAAACTCTTTCTAAAACCCAACTTTTGGCAAGAATTTTAAAAAACCTTAATTGCTATTTCCAAGTAAATCATTGTATGATCAATTTTCTCCCAAATGGAACAACAATGTTGAGTACTCAATAAGGGTAGACTACTAGGACTAGTCTTTGAAGGGTTAGGGTAAGTCTCTCAGTGGGTGGCCACCTCTGAGGGGTGAGTCCTTCCCGGATAGAATGCCAGTTCGGTAAGTCATACCGGTCCGAGCTAGCAAGATCAGTCAAAGTGGACTGTGTGTTTTTGGAGTGTACCAGTAAGTTTGGGTGTAGAGATAGATGAATATCTCATCTAGTAGGCCGTACACCTACCTTATGTCAGTATGTTCAACGTGTGGTATTCTGATCGTTATATTGTCATGGTGCCCAACGTGTGGTGCCATGGCTACCTCTTTGGAGTGGTTGTATTTATTGTTCACTTGTATCTTTTGGAATGCAAAACACCACTCTTCATTTATGACATTTATTTAATACTTGCTAGCACTTTCTTTTATGAAACTTTCACAACTTGCATACATGAGCTATTTTACCTGAAACACTCAAAGCATACACGGGCTTACTGAGATTTTTATCTCACCATCTTTTATACCATGTTTTCAGGTCGATCCTGCTGTGGAGGTCATTAGCTAGATTATTGCCTATGCTTTGAAGACTCTTTGTTATTTTTCCTATGTATTACTTTTAAGAGACAGTAGCAGACAAATATTTTTGAATTTGTTCATGTATTGTTGGGTTGTAATAAGTTTAACTTTGAAGTATTTCTTTTATTTCATTTTGTGTATCCTCATTATAAAGACTTCTTGTCCTGTGGATGGGGCAATATCCTTAGCCCTAATAGGGCATAGGTAGCGGGGTGTTACAAGTAGTATCGGAGCCAATGTTTAGGCAAATATTGATAGTATATGCTTTGTTTTATTAAGGTTAAATCTTTTGACTAACCTGGCTTGTTTATGCTATAGGATGGTTAGAATGATTAGAATCGTGAGGAATGGGCAGCCATGGCATCCACCTATCCCTATCAACCCGGAAGATTTACCAGTGCCTCAGCCTACACCGCAACCCACATCTCAACTAATCATACCCCTGAACAAGAGCAGTGATGATGAGGTTCAGATTATTGAGCCACCTCTAATATCTATAATAGACTTAGTTACTGATAGTGAAGATGAGGAAATTGACATGGAATATATCCCATTCCCACCTAGTCCCATAAGTGATTTGACTGCTGATAGTGATGATCCGGGGGAGATAGACTATGAATCTCTACCTAGACCTTCCTTTGTACCCCCACCCAACCAGGTTGAAACTGAGGAGAGTTCTAGGAGACCCGGGAAGGACCCAATGGACTATGGGTTTGTGAATGGTGCTGGGATAGACTTTTCTAGGAATTCAGGAGGATGGTTGTATGATGCTGACTTTGAAGACTCTGATGAGGATTAGAGAGGCTGGGTTCTGCTATGCTTAGGACGTTTTATTTACAGCTTTTAGTAAACTCCTGTGCTAGGAGTCCATTCATATTTATTGCTTTATTTCAAAATTTATGCAAATAAGAGTACCTAGAGTACTCTAAATCTTGGGGGAAAAAAAATCTATATGCAATTCTTTATACAAAATTTGCACCTGATTTTCTTTTGCTTAAACCTGAATGTGAATGCATGCTCAATTTAAATGTTTTAAACTTTGATGCATAAACTTATTATCTGGGCATGGTTTAGAATGGTACCTAAGCGTCGTGCAGCCACATCCAGCAGAAGGGTTCTTGACGCAAAGCCTGTGACACCGGAGTTTGATACAACTCAAATGCCATCACCAAACCGAGGGGATGAGAATGAACCGAAGCTAGAAATGGGACTGGAAGAATCAATTAGCGTAACT
Organism: Voacanga thouarsii; assembly: GCA_026120185.1. Classification (NCBI taxonomy): domain Eukaryota; kingdom Viridiplantae; phylum Streptophyta; class Magnoliopsida; order Gentianales; family Apocynaceae; genus Voacanga; species Voacanga thouarsii. The sequence goes on from JANUWF010002701.1 coordinate 420,920, forward strand.
ATAGGGCAAGCATTCCACAAAATGACAGCACTTGTGTTGAGTTTACCAAAGGGAGATAAGCCTTACGCTCTGTATACGGATGCTTCAAAGGAAGGTTTGGGGGCAGTATTGATGTAGGATAGGAAAGTAATCGCTTATGCTTTGCGAAAGTTGAAGCCTCATGAAGTCAATTATCCCACGCATGATTTGGAGTTGGCTACCATTGTATTTGATTTAAAGAAATAGCGGCACTACTTGTATGGAGTGGAATATGAAGTGTTTACGGATCACAAGAGCCTGAAGTACATCTTTACCCAGAAGGACTTGAATTTGAGACAGTGGAGATGGATGGAATTTTTGGAAGAGTATCGTTGCCCTATCAACTACCACCTAGGAAAGGCTAACGCCATTGCTAATGCCCTGAGCTGGAAAGTTAAAATGGCCAGGTTGAGAGTGTAGGAGATCTAAACGGTCCAAGACGTGCTGGATAGAAGAGCAAACGTGCAAGAAGAGAGGATTATTGTTAGCAATATGAGGTTGATGCCGGATCTAAGGCGAGAAATCATTGAAGCTCAGCAAAGTAATGTGGAATTTCAACTTTTCAAGGATAAGGAGCTTAAACGACAAGGCAGTGATTTTCGGTAAGACGAATTGGGAGTTCTGTATTTCCGAGACCGTTTGTGTGTACCCGATGAGCACTAGTTGAAGGATAGGATTTTGGAGGAGGCGCATAAAAGCAAGATGCCATTTATCCGGGAGAGGTAAAAATGTATCAAGATCTAACAAGGGTGTATTGGTGGCCTAGGATGAAGAGGAACGTAGTTAAGTATGTCTCGACGTGTCTGACCTATCAGAAGATCAAGGCAGAGCACAAAAAGTTAGCAGGATTGCTACAGCCGTTACTAGTACCCGAATGGAAATGGGAAGAGGTGACCGTGGACTTCGTTACTGGACTCCCTATGGCAAGGACCTAAAAGGATGCCATATGGGTAGTACTAGATCGATTGACCAAGTCAGCGCATTTTATACCGGTGAATGTAAGGGATTCAATGGAAAAGTTAGCTCAGACCTACGTGTGAGAAATAGTTAGACTGCATGGAGTGCCTTCGAGTATTGTGTCCGACTGAGACCCAAGATTTACATACCGATTTTAGGGCAAGTTTCTAGAATTAATAGGTTCTAGTCTAAAGTTCAGTACAATGACGCATCCGCAAACTAATGGTAAGTCAGAAAGGGTTATTCAGATATTAGAGGACATACAGAGAGCCTGTGTATTGGATTTTGGGGATAAGTGGATCGAATGTGTACCGTATGCAGAAATAGTGTACAATAACAGCTATCAGTCATCAATTGGAATGGCTCCGTATGAAGCATTGTATGGATGTAAGTGCCAAGTACCTCTATACTGGAGTTGGTCGGAGGACAACCGTAGAAGCAAGTCTGGAGAAGTTTGCGTTTAGAAAATGTTGGATAAGGTTAAGCTGATTACGGAAAGGTTGAAAGCAGCCCAGAGTCGATAAAAGAGTTATGCGGACAATAGGCAAAGAGAGTTAGAATTTCAGGTAGGAGACAGCGTGTTCCTAAGATTGACATTGAATAGAGGAATTCTGAAGCATCTGAAAGGTCGAAAGCTGAATCTGAGGTATTTAGGATCGTTTTTGATAAAGGAGAGAATTGGGCTGGTGGTGTATCGATTGGATTTGTCGGATGGGTTGACGGGAACACACGATGTATTTCATGTGTCTCAGTTGAAGAAGTACAATGCCAACCCTGGACATGTTTTGAATGATGAGCCATTAGTATTGCAACTCGACTTGAGCTATGTGGAGAAACTCATGAAAATTCTGGACCGAAGTATCAAGACTCTTTGGAACAAGCAGATTCCTATGGTGAAGGTACAGTGGGAGCATCATGGCACGCGGGATGCCACATGGGAAATGGAAGAGTAGGTAAAACAGAAGTATCCTGATCCGAGATAAATGTATGCCTGAATTTCAGGACGAAATTCTTTTAAGGAAGGGAGGATGTGAAACCCCACATAAAGCCAACCTTAGAGTAAGGGGGTTGGGATGCTTATCATGTCATTCTGCATAAAAAAAATATACTTTTTGAATAATTTTATGTGCTTTAGAATTATGGTTTATAGGTTAAATGGCTTTTTTTTTTTATTGTCGGGTAAGAAGGGTAAAACGTAATTTAGCTAGAGGTCAAAATAGGAAGATGGCTTGAGGTTTAGATAAGAAGAATATTTTGGTGAGAAAATAAGAATAAGAGTTAGTGTGGTTAGAGCTTTGTGAATTAATATCTAAGGTCATGAGTTCAAATCCCATCACTTAAGTTTTATTCATGATTATCTTAACCATGTTTGAATTTTTGATTTTCTTGCATTCCTTAAAGATAGGAATGTTGTCTTAAGGGAGACATGAAGATAATGTTTTGACTATGTGATCATATCCGAAAAGGAATTGTAGAGGAATTCTTGTCCCCTTTTATTTTTCTAGCCTTGTCCTAACCTTTTTGAAACTTAAACTATCTTTAATTCACTAACCCATTTTTAATCCCAAAAATTCTGTGATAATCCCCTAGCAGTGGAATTCAAAAATTAGCTCTTGAGGATAGGGAATGGCCGAAAATAAGGAGAAAAGTTAGGATGGATTCCCAAGGAAAAGAAATCACCATAGCTATACCTTCAATCCTACCTTCATCTTGTTCATGATTTAGTAATGGAAAAATCTAGAAATTTTCCAGAATTTTTGCAAGATGGTTTTCAAAAAATTCAGCAACATTCTTACCCCATTTGCTTCTAGAAAAATGGTCATTTCATGTAAGGTTGAAGGCTGGGAAAATAGTGAGTTTTCAGACTGCTCAATCTGTCCAAAACCAGAGATTTTCCCTTCAGCAATTCGCTGCTTTGAAGCTGGAGTTGAAGCCACCTCTTGGTCATAAAATCAGCTGGAACTTCCTCTATTTTTCTTCAAGAAGAAGGCTGGAGAAACCACCATTAAAAGACCTTCAAGCACCGCAAAAAAACAGCTACAAATCAGGCCAAAGAATGCAGAAAATTCTACACCAAAAACCACCACTATTCTAGGTACTCTTGAACATTGAAACCAGAAAAATTTCCAGCTTGGTTTCTCAAGGCAAGGGCCGAAAATCACCACCTAAACCTCTGAAAATTAGACCTTGTTCAGCCATGGACTGAATACCATTGACCTTCATACTAACCTTGAGTGTTTGGACTTCATGATCACACCTCAAAAAGCTCCTAAGATTATTATATCCAAAACTCATTTGAACTTCAAACTAATTTCAGATTTTTTGCTCCATTAAAACACTCTTGTAGCAAGTGATTAAACCAGAAATTTCTCCGCCATTAGAGACCATTTTTGGCCAGCATTATAGCTGAACAAATCTCCAGTCTTTGCATTAAACCTAGCTTGTTTAGTCCTACACCATTGAGGAGTAAGAGACCTCCCATGAACAACCACCATTAACTAATCTTCTACCTCAAACAACTCCTCATTTTCCTCCATTTAAATTTCAAAAAAACTAAACAGCTCTCTCTCTCCTTCTTGCTAAACCAAAAGTCCTAATTGCACAAGACCATTCGGCCAACAACAACTCAAAAAATTCGCAAGCCATTTCCTCTCAAACTCTCTCAAAAACACCAAGAACACACACTTAACATCTTCAAGCGTAAACCTATCTTAAACATCTCCAATCACTCTCAAATACCCCATATCACTCATACTTAATCCCTATTTCTGGCCTTTATAACATAAAATCACGCAAACTAGAATTTTCAAACGGATCAAAATTAGTTTTTTTTTTTGTTAAAGGTTCTAAGAACATCAAAAGGTAAAACAAGAGCAACCTTCTTGTTCTTTCCCTTATCCTCAACTTTTTATACTCCATTCTAATGCTCTTCATCCTTCTCCCTTTCTCTCTCTCGGCCGAAATGATGATGGCCAACCATGGCTATTTCTCGGACATCAAAAGGTTCTCAAGCGCGTGGACCATCACTAATCAAGAAACCTTCATCAAGCAATCATCTACCAAGTATTTCTTCTTGAATCATCCTTTTAAATTTCTGAATTCATGTCTCTTAGATGTTGATAGGAAGATTGAATATAAATAGGGGTTGAGTATATGTATGTGGATGAAGGGGATAGAGTTAGGACATAAGGGTTGAAATATATGATTAAGCTTTATGGATTTTCCTTTTGAAATCAATGTATGATCATCATGATTAGAGGGATTTATGAATGTTTTGATGCATGATAGATGTTATGACACCAATGGTGATTAGGCTTGTATGCTCTTATTTTTCATTGAGGTCATGGATGATGATTATGCCTAGTAGGAAATTGGCCATGTGTTAGTATGTGTTAATTCAAGTATATGTTCATGAATGGATTGGCATATTATTTAATGATTGGGAATGGGTTCGTGAATCTCTTCTAGCAATATGAAATTATGGTAAAAATTATTTTCTTTATTAATTCTAAAATTATTTTTATTAACAAAATTTATTACTTTAATTAGAATTACTATTGTATTTTCCATAGGAAATTCGAAATTGCTAGGGAGGTTTGGAATAGAATATTAATTAAAATATTAATATTTTACTAGTTAAATAAATAAAATCTTTTATTAAAAAAATATAAATAATAATAAATAAAATATTAGAATTAATTAATACCAAATGACCTTGTGGATCATAATTTATTATTTGAACCTATAGCTTATTAGTATTTATTTTAGAACCCCTAGTTATTTTAACTTATCAAGCTAGATTTATTTTATAAAATACTTTATCAACTAGTATTAAAGCCTAAGACATTATGGTCATGGTTAGTCATGGTTGTAACTAGCTGAACTAGGAATTGTTTATGTATGACAGATATGGTTCGAATGTTATCTTATGCCTTGTGTTTACCCCAGGTGGGGTTAGGTTGACCTTGGAAAACCTTCGAGTTCAAGAAGAGCAAAAGATCAAGTAAGCTCCAGCATGGAGTCATTTGAAGACCAAAGTTAATGTGGCAAGCCAAACTCAATGCCGTTGAACATTTGTTCTGTAAAGGCAATTAAGGACAATTTTTCCTTTTCATTTCAAACAAGCAAACCTTTTGAAATTAAACAAGCAATTTTACACAAAACGCTAAACTCTTTTTAAAACCCAACTTTGGCAAGAATTTTAGAAACCTTAATTCTATTTCCAAGTAAATCATTGTATGATCATTTTTCTCTCAAGTGGAACAACAATGTTGAGTACTCAATAAGGGTAGACTATTAGGACTAGTCTTTGAAGGGGTAGGGTAAGTCTCTCAGTAACCTCTGAGGGGTGAGTCCTTCCTGGATAGGATGCCTGTAACACCCCACTACCTAGGCCCATCAGGGCCGGGGATGTCGCCCCGTCTAGAGGACAAGGGGTCTTTATAACTAGGTTACATAAACATAAAATAAAAAAAAAGACTTTAAAATTAAACTTATTACAACCCAAATGATAAGTACTGGAACAAATCCAAATAAACTGTTTGCAACAATCTCTCAAAACATCACATAAAGTAAATAACATGCGTCTTCAAAGCATAGGCATCAATCTAGCTAATGTCCTCTACAGCAGGATCTTCCTGAAAACATGGCATAAAAGGTGGTGAGATAAGAATCTCAGTAAGCTCGTGTGTGCTTTGAGTGTTTCAGGTAAAATAATTCATGTATGCAAGTTGTAAAAGTTTCATAAGGAAAAGGTGCTGGCAAGCAATAAATAAGTGTTGAAAATAAAGAGTGGCGTTTCACTTTTCAAACCACACATGTGCACCATAAATACAACCACTCAAATTGGTAGCCATGGGTTACCACACGTTGGGCCCCATGACTAAATAACAGTCAGAATGCCACACTCTGTGCAAACTGACAAAAGGTAGGTGTACAGCCTACCGGGTGAGATACTCCTCCATCTCTACACTCAAACTTACCGGTTGTCCACTCCGGAACACACAGTCCACATTACTGAAACTTGCTAGCTCGGACCGGTATGACCTACCGGACTGGCATCCTATCCAGGAAGGACTCACCCCTCAGAGGTGGCCACCTCCTGAGAGACTTACCCTAACCCTTCAAAGACTAGTCCTGGTGGTCTACCCTTATTGAGTACTCAACGTTGATTGTTCCACTTGGGAGAAAATTGATCATACTTTGCTTTATTTGGAAATAGCAATTAAGGGTTGCTAAAAGTCTTGTCAAAGTTGGGTTTTAGAAAAAGTTTAGCGTTTTGTGTAAAACTACTTGTTTAACTTTCAAGTGATTTGCTTGACTGAAATAAAAGGGGAAAACAGTCCTTAATTGCCTTTACAAAATAAATGTCTATATACATCGTATTTGGCTTGCCACAACAACTTTTTGGTCTTCACAAAACTCCATGCTGGAGCTTACCTGATTCTTTGCTTGCTCAACTCAAACGTCTTTCAAGGCTGACCTAACCCTGCCTGGGGTAAACACAAAACATAAGGTTACATTCGAACTATACCTGCCTTATATAAATAATTTCTTAGCTCAACTAGTTACAATCATGACTAGCCATGACCCTAATGTCCTAAGCTTTAAGGCTAGGTGATAAAGAAAAATAAGTTTCAGTTGATAAGTTAAAATAACTTGGGGGTTCTAAAATAATTGCTAATAAATTATAGACTCAATTAATAATTCTTGAGTGTTATTTTTAATAAATAAACTAAGGTTTGAGTAGTAAGTCCTAAATAATATTAATAAATGGTGATTTAAAAATAGCTTTATTATAACTAAATAATAAATTACAAATATCCTTTAATTATTTTTTAAATAGGTAATAAATAATTAGTAATAAATAAAATTAATAATGAATGAATTATTTTAAATTTTAATTAATAAATAACAAATAGATTTTAATATAAATAATATTTTATTTACTATAAAGGATTTATTACTATATATATTATTTTTAATAAAAGATCTCATTTATTTGATAAAGAAAATATTAATATTTTAATTAATAAACCCCTCCAAATCTTCCTAGAGTTTCGAATTTTATAGAGAAAAATATAGTAGTAATTCTATTTAAGGTAATAAAATTTGTTAATAAAAATAACTTAGACTTAACAAGAAAATACTCTTTCACCATGATTTTCCTATTGCTAGAAAGGATTCATGAACACATTCTCCAACATCAAATAATAAACCAATCCATTCAAGTACACATGCTTGACTTATCACATACTATCACAAAGCTAACTTCCTTCTAGGCATAATCATCAATCATGGCTTCAATGAAAAATAAGAACATAAAAACCTAATCACCTTTGGTGTCATGGTCTCTAACATGCTTCAAACATCCATAAAATTCATTAAGCACGAAGAACATACATTGATTCAAAAGAAAATTCATACAACTTAGTCTTATACAACAATCATCATGCCTTAACTCCATCCCCTTAATCCACATGCATATTCTCAATCCCTTATCCATATTTCATTCTTCCTATCAATATCTAAGAGACATGAATGCTGAATTAAAAGAAGGATTAAAGGGAAATACTTGATTTGATGAACACTTCGATGAAGAATTAAGAAGGTCCACGCGATTGAGAGCCTTGAGTGATCCAACGGAAAACAGCTATGGTTGATGGTTGATCAACCATTTCGGTTGAGAGAGAGAGAGAGAGAGAGAGAGAGAGAGAGAGAGAGAGAGAGAGAGAGAGAGAGAGAGAGAGAGAGAGAGCATTAGAATGGTACAATTGAGTGGAAGAGGATGAACAAGAAGGTTGTTCTGGACTTACCTTGTTGATGTTCTTGAGACCTTCAAAGAAAAGTTAATTTTGATCCGCTTGGAAATTCTTGTTTGTGAGGTTTTGTGTTATAGATACCAGAAATGAAGTTTAGGGATTAAATGGAAGTGATTTGGAGTATTTGAGAGTGATTGGAGGTGTTTAGAGTAGGGTTAGGCTTGAAGAAGGTTAGTGTGTGTTCTTGGTGTTCTAGGTGAATATGGAGAGAATTTGAGAAAATGCTGCACAAATTCTGGTAGAGGGCTGTCCGAATGGTCTAGAGTGAATGAGAGTTTCGGTTTTCAGTAAGAAGGAGAGAGAATGATCAGATTTTATTTGAAATTTAAATGGAGGAAATGGTGGAGATGTTTAAGGTAAGAGATTAGCTAATGGTGTTTGATCAATGAAGGTTTCTATGCTCTCCAATGGTGCCGGCTGAACAAGGTGGTCTTGCTGAAATGATTGAAGGTTAATGTTGCTCCAAGGCTGGCCGAAATTTAGTCTTAAATGGCAGAGGAAATTCTGGTTTATTTGCTTAATTCAAGAGTGTTTTAATGGAGTAAAATGCTGGAATTATTTGAAGTTTCAAAAAGAGTTTGAATGGAGTGATCTTATGAGTGTTTTGAGGTGTGGCTATGGAGTCCATATGCTCAAGGTAAGTGTGGGGTTAATGGTGTTCAGTTTATGGCTGATAAAGGACCAATTCTACAGAAGTTGAAGGGTGATTTTCGGCCTAGGCTTGAAAGAAGCAAAGCTGGAAAAATTCTGGTTTCAATGTTCAAGAGTTTCGAAGGTTGATGAAGATTTTTGTGCAGAATTTGCTGCACTTCTCCAACCCGATTTGCAGCTGTTCCTTGAGAGGGTTTGAAGGTCTTTCTAAGGTGGTTTTCCAGCCTTCTCCCGGGAGAAATATAGAGGAGTTTTGCTGGCTTGAAGATGAATCAAAACAACTTCATTCACTTGGTTGAAAGCTGCGAAAATGACCAGAATTTTTCTGGTTTTGTGCAGTTTGTGCAGTCCGAAAATTGTACAGATTTTCCAGCCTTCAAGCCACATAAAATGACCATTTTTCTAGCAGAAAATGAGTGGGTTTACTGGTTGAATTTTTGAAGAAATGGTCTGCAAACATTCTAGAAAATTTCCAGATTTTCCTTCACTAGAATATGAACAACATGAAGGTGAGTTTGAAGGTGCTATCATGGTGATTGATTTTCTCTTGGAAACCCTTCCTATTTCTCCTCCTATTTTCGGCCAACTTCCCATCCCCCAAAGCTGATTTTTGAAATTCAAGGTGGAGGGATTATCACAGATTTTTTTTGGAATTTAAAAGAAAGGATTTAATGGATTTAAATTATAAAGATGTTAGGACAAGCTAGAGGTAATAAAAAGGACAAGAATTCCTCTAGAATTCTTTTTAGGACATGGGGATAAGATTAGGACATTCTCTTCATGTCTCCCCTAAGACAACATCCCTATTTTCATGAAATGCAAGAAAACAAAAAAAATTCAAACTTAGTTAAGATAATGATGACAAAAGCTTAAATGATGGGATTCGAACTCATGACCTTAGAAATTAATTCACCAAGCTCTAACCACTAAACCACACTAACTCTTGTTCCTATTTTCTCAACCACATATTCTTCTTATGAATTCCCCAAGCTATCTTCCTAATTTGACCTCAAGCAAAATTACCATTTTACCCCTCCTACTCGATAAGCATAACTAAGCATTTTAACCTATAATCCACAGCTCTAAAGCACATAAAATCATTCAAAAACATATATATTCATGCAAAATAATATGATATGCATCTTGACCCCCCTTACTCTAGGGTTAGCTTTAGGTGGGGTTTCACATCCTCCCCTCCTTAGGAGAATTTCGTCCCGAAATTCAGACGCACCTTTATCTCAGATCGGGATACTTCCGCTTTACCCATTCTTCTATTTCTCATGTGGCATCTCGCGTGCCATGATGCTCCCACTGCACTTTTACCATCGGAATCTGCTTGTTCCGGAGAGTCTTGATACTTCGGTCCAGTATCCTTACGGGTTTCTCCACATAGCTCAGGTCGGGTTGTAGAACTAACGGCTCATCGTTCAACACATGTCCGGGATCGGCATTGTTCTTCTTCAACTGCGATACATGGAATACGTCGTGAATTCCAGTCAACCCATCTGGCAAATCCAATCGGTACGCCACCGGCCCAATTTTCTCTTTTATTGGAAACGGACCCAAATATCTCGGATTCAGCTTTCCCCCTTTCGGGTGCTTCAGAATTCGCCTATTTGGTGTCAGTTTTAGGAACACACTATCCCCCACCTGAAATTCTAACATTCTCCACCTATTGTTAGTATAACTCTTTTGTCGACTCTGGGCCGCTTTCAACCTTTCCCTAATTAACTTGACCTTGTCTGACATTTCCTGAACATAGACTTCTCCTGATTTGATTATATGTCCATCATCTGACTAACTCCAGTATAGTGGTACTTGACACTTATGTCCATATAGAGCTTCATACGGAGCCATTCCAATCGAAGCTTGATAACTATTATTGTATGATAACTCGGCATACGGCACACTTTCAATCCACTTATCCCCAAAATCCAATACACAGGCTCTCAGCATATCCTCCAATATCTGAATAACTCTTTCTGACTGTCCATCGGTCTGTGGATGCGCCGTCGTGCTGAACTTCAGACTAGAACCCATCGATTCTTGAAACTTGCCCCAAAATCGGGATGTAAATCTCGGATCATGATCAGACACAATACTTGAAGGCACTCAGTGTAATCTGACTATTTCCCGCACGTATATCTGAGCCAACTTTTCCATTGAATCCCTTACATTCACGGGTATGAAATGCATTGACTTGGTCAGTCGATCCACCACTACCCATATGGCGTCCTTTTGGCTCCTGGCCATAGGGAGTCTGGTAACGAAGTCCATGGTCACCTCTTCCTATTTCCATTCCGGTACTGGTAACAGTTGTAATAATCCTGTCACCTTTCTGTGCTCCGCTTTGACCTTCTGACAGGTTAAGCATGTTGAGACATACTTAACCACGTTTTGCTTCATCCCGGGCCACTAATAAGACTTTTTCAGATCTTGATACATCTTGACCTCTCCCGGATGAATGGTGTACCTACTCTTATGCACTTCTTCTAAAATTCTGTCCCTCAACTGGTGCTTCTCGGGTACACACAAACGATCTCGGAAGTACAACACTCCCGCTCTGTCCTGTTGGAATTCACTGCCTTGCCGTTTAAGCTCCTTATCCTTGAAAAGCTGAAATTCCGCATTACTCTGCTGGGCTTCAACAATCTCCTACCTTAGATTTGGTATCAGCTTTAGGTTGCTCATAATAATCTTCTCTTCTTGCACTTCTGCTCTTCTGTCCAACACGTCCTGAACTACCTGGACCTCCTGTACCCTTAGCCTGGCCATTCTGACTTTTCGGCTCAGGGCATCAGCAACGATGTTAGCTTTCCCGGGGTGGTAGTTGATAGGACAACGGTACTCTTCCAGAAATTCCATCCATCTTCGCTGCCTCAAATTCAAGTCTTTCTGGGTGAAGATGTACTTCAGGCTTTTGTGATTAGTGAACACCTCATATTCTGCTCCATACAAATAGTGTCGCCATTTCTTTAATGCGAACACAATGGCAGCCAGCTCTAGATCATGCGTGGATAATTGACTTCATGCGGCTTCAGCTTTCGAGAAGCATAGGCGATCACCTTCCTATCTTGCATCAAAACTGCTCCCAAGCCTTCCTTCGAGGCATCAGTATATAGTGCGTAAGGTTTATCTGCCTCCGGTAGACTCAACACAGGAGCTGTCATTAACCTCCGCTTCAACTATTGAAAACTCTTTTCGCATTTTTCGTCCCAAACAAAGGGTACATCCTTTCTCAGCAGCCGGGTCATAGGAGATGCTAGCGATGAAAATCCCTTAATAAACCTTCGGTAGTAGCCAGCCAATCCCAAGAAGCTTCGAATCTCGGTGATGTTCTCTGGTTGCTTCCAGTCTAACACGGCTTCAACCTTCGCTGGGTCTACTTTGATCCCCTCCTTGGTCACCACGTGACCAAGAAATGCCACACTATCCAGCCAGAACTCGCACTTGCTAAACTTGGCATAAAGCTTGTGCTCCCTTAGCTTTTCTAGTACCAACTTCAAATGTTCTGCATGGTCCTCTGGGCTCCCGGAGTATATAAGTATGTCGTCGATGAAGACCACCACGAACTTGTCCAAGTAGGGTTGGAACACTCGATGCATCAGATCCATAAATACCGCAGGTGCGTTGGTTACCTCGAAAGGCATCACCACAAACTCATAGTGACCATATCTTGTATTGAAGGCCATCTTAGGAATATCTTCCTCTTTCATCCTCACTTGATAGTAGCCTTGCCTCAAATCTAGTTTAGAGTAACAACTGGATCCTTGCAACTGGTCGAACAGCTCGTTAATTAACGGCAAATGATATTTATTCTTGATGGTCAGGTTGTTCAAGCCCTGGTAGTCAATACACAACCTTAGAGTCCCGTCCTTTTTCTTTACAAGTAGCACAGGTGCTCCCCAGGGTGACGTGCTAGGTTTGATATAGCCTTGTCTCACCAACTCCTCTAGCTGCTCCTTTAATTCTTTCAACTCCGTCGGTGCCATACGATACGGGGTTCGAGACACCGGTTCTGCTCCTGGGACTAGATCAATGGTGAACTCAACTTCTTGCTTGGGAGGTAGAGAAGTGAGTTCTACAGGGAACACGTCGGGGAAATCCTTTACCACCTCAGTATCCTCCAGGGTGCACTGGTCCTTCGGCTTGTTTATCACATAAGCCAAATATCCTTGACATCCTTGCCTCAACAATTTCCGGGCTTTAGCCCCAGCTATCAAAAACTTCAATTCTTTTACTTTCTTGCCATTGAACTCCAACACATCGCATCCTGGTCTAATGAGCTGAACTAACTTATTTTTACAGTCTACTCTAGCACCATGCTTCGCTAACCAATCCATTCCCAATATTAAATCATAATCATCAATAGCTAAGACTATTAGATCTCCCTCCAAGCTTTCTTTCCCTACTTCAACTTTACAATTCTGCACATACCGATCCGCTTGTACCATTTTCCCCAAAGGCGTACTTACTATCAGGGTAAAAGGTAGTTCTACTTCATCCCAACCCAATTGAAATGCACAATTCTTATTTAAATAGGAATGGGTAGATCTAGGGTCTATCAATGCATTAACAGAACGACCTTGGATAGTAAACGTACCTTCCACTACTGCTGCATCAGCTCCAACCTCCTCCCGGTTGAGAGCGAAAACTTTTTCTTTCACCTGCGGCTTCTGCGTTCCACTCCCAGAAGCTCCCGAGATATTGGCTCGATTGGGCCCCGGGTTCTGAGCTGGGTTCCCCTACCCGATCCGGAGAAGTTTAGGGCAGGTGTTCCGCAGATGATTCGGGTCTCCGCAGTGGTAGCACTGCCGCTCAACTCCTTTAGACCAATAATTTTTCTCAATGTGGCCCTTTTTCCCACAGAGCCGGTATAATGGAAGATTCTGCGCCTGCCCAACCGGTGCTGTTCGGGCTTGCTTTCCCCGATTCTGCCATTGCTGGTTGGCAGGGCACTTGTTAGGTTGCTGCCTCTGAAACGGTCTCGGCGGCTGGCTTGACGGTACGAACGATCATGGAGCCAATCGGTTGCGATCCTCATTCTCAGTACGGGTGGCTGCATCCACAGCCCCCGAGTAAGTCGTCGATGGAGAATGTGCTAATGCCCTTCTTAACTCTTGCCTTAATCCCTTAACAAACTGCCTCGTTCTGTTCTATTCAGTATCCACCAGCCTCTTGCAGTACTTTGACAGTTACGTGAACCGAGCTGCGTATTGGGCTATTGTTAGGCTTCCCTGCTTTAGATTCTGGAACTCATCTTCCCGTTTCTCCACTATTCACTGAGGGATATATTCTGCCCGGAATGCTTCCACAAAATTAGCCCATGTCTAGTCTTGGTCAATCATCTCCCAGTTGTCTTAAACCCTTTGCCACCACGCCCGAGCTGGACCCCTCAGTCGGAATGCAGTGAACTTCACCATTCGCTTCTCCGTGTACTGGAGCGTAGCAAAGATGTCCTCCATTTGTTCCACCCATTGCTCCGCTTTCTGGTCTTGTTCGGCCACCCCCAAGAAAATAGGAGGTTGAAATTTCAGAAACCGCTCCAATGCCTCGTCTTCCCCTTTCGGATTTCTTCGCTCTGTCAAGGTTTGCAGAATCTCAGTCACCTTGTGGAATGCTTGCGTCATAGTTACGCTAATTGGCTCTTCTGATCCCATCTCTGGTCCCATTTCATTCTCATCCCCCTAATTTGGCGATGGCATTTGAGTTGCATCAACCTCTGGTGTCACGGGCTCTGCCACAGGAACCCTTCTGCTGGATGTGGCTGCGTGACGTCTGGGTGCCATTCTAAACCATTCCCCAGATAATGAGTTATGCATCAAAGTTAAAAATATCCAAATTGAGCATGCATTCACATTTAACATTAAGCGGAAGAAAATTAGATGCAAATTTTATATGAAGAATTGCATATAAATTTTTCTCAAAACTTAGGGTACCCTAGGTACTCTTATTTGCATAAATTTTGAAATAAAGCAATAAAGGTGAATGGACTCCTAGCATAGGAGTTTATTGAAAATGGCAGGTAAAACACCCTAAACATAGCAGACCATGGCCTCTCTAATCCTCATCAGAATCTTCAATGTCGGCATCATATAACCACCCCCCAGAATCCCTAGTGGAGTCCATCCCAGCCCCACTTGCGAACCCATCTATTGGCTCCTTCCCGGGTCTCCTAGAACTCTCCCCGATCTCAACTTGATTGGGTGGGGTTACAAAGGAAGGTCTAGGTGGAGATTCATAATCTATCTCCCCTGGGTCATCACTGTCAGCAGTCAAGTCAACTATGGGACTAGGAGGGAGGGGAACATATTCCATGTCTATCTCCTCGTCTTCATTGTCAGTAACCAGGTCGATCATGGGTATTGGAGGCGGCTCAATGATCTGGACCTCATCGTCACTACTATCATCCAAGGCAATGATTGGCTGTGGTGCAGGCTGAGGCACTGGTAAGTCCTCCGGTTAGATAGGAATGGGAGGGTGCCATTGCTGCCCTTTCCTTGCAGTTCTAATCATTCTAACTATCATACAGCACAAACAAGACAGGTCAGACAAATAGTTTGGACTTAATAAATCAAAACATATACCATCAATACTTGCCTAAACCTAGTCTCTGATACCACTTGTAACACCCCACTACCTAGGCCCATCAGGGCCGGGGATGTCGCCCCGTCCAGAGGACAAGGGGTCTTTATAACTAGGTTACATAAACATAAAATAAAATAAAGACTTTAAAATTAAACTTATTACAACCCAAATGATAAGTACTGGAACAAATCCAAATAAATTGTTTGCAACAATCTCTCAAAACATCACATAAAGTAAATAACATGCATCTTCAAAGCATAGGCATCAATCTAGCTAATGACCTCCACAGCAGGATCTTCCTGAAAACATGGCGTAAAAGGTGGTGAGATAAGAATCTCAGTAAGACTGTGTGTGCTTTGAGTGTTTCAGGTAAAATAATTCATGCATGCAAGTTGTAAAAGTTTCATAAGGAAAAGGTGCTGGCAAGCAATAAATAAGTGTTGAAAATAAAGAGTGGCGTTTCACTTTTCAAACCACACATGTGCACCATAAATACAACCACTCAAATGGGTAGCCATGGGTTACCACACGTTGGGCCCCATGACTAAATAACAGTTAGAATACCACACTTTGTGCAAGCTGATAAAAGGTAGGTGTACAGCCTACCGGGTGAGATACTCCTCCATCTCTACACTCAAACTTACCGGTTGTCCACTTCGGAACACACAGTCCACATGACTGAAACTTGCTAGCTCGGACCGGTATGACCTACTGGACTGGCATCCTATCCAGGAAGGACTCACCCCTCAGAGATGGCCACCTACTAAGAGACTTACCCTAACCCTTCAAAGACTAGTCCTGGTGGTCTACCCTTATTGAGTACTCAACGTTGATTGTTCCACTTGGGAGAAAATTGATCATACTTTACTTTATTTGGAAATAGCAATTAAGGGTTGCTAAAAGTCTTGTCAAAGTTGGGTTTTAGAAAAAGTTTAGCATTTTGTGTAAAACTGCTTGTTTAACTTTCAAGTGATTTGCTTGACTGAAATAAAAAGGGAAAATAGTCCTTAATTGCCTTTACAAAATAAATGTCTATATACATCGTATTTGGCTTGCCACAACAACTTTTTGGTCTTCACAAAACTCCATGCTGGAGCTTACCTGATTCTTTGCTTGCTCAACTCAAACGTCTTCCAAGGTTGACCTAACCCCGCCTGGGGTAAACACAAAACATAAGGTTACATTTGAGCTATACCTGCCTTACATAAATAATTTCTTAGCTCAACTAGTTACAACCATGACTAGCCATGACCCTAATGTCCTAAGCTTTAAGGCTAGGTGATAAAGAAAAATAAGTTTCAGTTGATAAGTTAAAATAACTTGGGGGTTCTAAAATAATTGCTAATAAATTATAGACTCAATTAATAGTTCTTGAGTGTTATTTTTAATAAATAAATTAAGGTTTGAGTAGTAAGTCCTAAATAATATTAATAAATGGTGATTTAAAAATAGCTTTATTATAACTAAATAATAAATTACAAATATCCTTTCATAATTCCTCTCATGTACGCCATGTTGTGTACTAGGCTAGATATTTGCTTTGCCATAGGCTTGGTTAGTAAATATCAATCAAACCCTGGGGAGGTTTATTGGCAAGCGGTAAATCATATAATCAAGTACCTCAAGGGAACGAGAGATTATATGCTGGTTTACAGGGTTGATGACTTGGTTCCTATAGGATACACAGACTCAGACTTCCAGGTAGATAAGGATGAGAGAAAATCCACTAGTGGATATGTTTTCACCTTGTCTGGATGAGCTATTTCATGGAGGAGTATCAAGCAATCTTGCATTACTGACTCAACTATGGAAGCTGATTATGTGACAGCTTCGGAGGCATCCAAGGAAGCAGTCTGGCTCCGAAATTTTCTTTTAGAACTTGGGGTCGTGCCACATATGGACAGGCCGATTGTAATGTATTGTGACAATACTGGAGTAGTATCACAATCAAAAGAATCCAGGAACCACAAGAAGGGGAAGCATATCGAGAGGAAGTACCACCTGATTCGGGATTTCATCTAGAGACGGGAAGTCGTGGTGGAATAGATTACCTCCGAGAATAATCTAGTAGATCCATTCACTCAGCCTTTGGCTGAGAGAGTCTTCAAGAGACGCTTAGACGCCATAGGGGTTGGCACCTACGGACTTACATAGTCTTATAGTACAAATGGGAGATTGTTGGAATGTATGCCCTCTTAGACTAGGTTTCTGATGTAAAAAATCGAATGTTTTAATAAAAGAATTTATTTTTAGAAATTATTTGTGAATTTACAATTTTATTTATGCACAATTATGTTTGAAAAAAATCCATTGTGTTTAAGTAAGTGGTCCATATGAATGGAGGTCTTTCACAGTAAGGTGTGGATCACAGGTTACTTAACATATAAACATTCATTCTTAACTGATTGATGAGAATGGGAATCTCATCATGTTTAGGTTATTATGTTGTGAATTCTAAATGGGGAACGACTTGCCATTAGCCAGTGAGTAGTCCACTCAGTTCATGACATATGCGTATTTCGAATACGTAGAACAGGACCTGTAGTAGTGGTTTCTAAAAGTATTATATGGTAGAAACCTAGACTACTACCGTTACAGTATGGACTAGTACTCTACAACTTGAGTATGAGTTGGTGGTCTGACGAAGCTGGAAGCATATATACTTTGATATGCTATAGTTGAGATTCTATCGTAGGGCCAATATACTTGCATGTTGGGTATGTGTGACTAGTTAGTTAAGACCGACTTGTACAAGATAGTTTCTATACTATATCGCCCCTTGTGGTTATCTGAATTATCTAATATCCAAGGCCCTGGGAAACATGACTTGGATGTTTGGTTTAGGGCAGCTCATTTGGAAAACGAAAACAATTCAGGAAGTCATGGATCATTGGACTAGAGGCCTAAGGATGGTAGATGTCATTTAGAGAGGTGTTAGTCCACTTTTTTCTCTCTAAATATACGGCGATGTATAGAGGGGTATTTTAGTCATTACACCTGTAGGTCAGAGACTTTGCTAATGTATCACTGTCCTTGGGATCAATATTTCCTTATGATAATATTAGAAAATATTTAAAATGTAAAATATAGCTATTTATATGGCAATGGTATTTTGGTCATTTTAGTAGCTAAGGCGGTGTGTCTTTTGGTCCCTAGTATAGACCGTGAGTCTTAATTAAATACAGCTAAGGAATTGATCTTAAATTAAATGGAATTTATTTTATTTAAATAGCCTGATTTAATTATTAGGCTAGAATAAAATAAAGGTCTATGAAGAGAGAATGAATTAAATTAGGTTAGTGGGTTAATTAATTATTCAGGGCTTTAGCCTAGTTTGAATAATTAGGAATTAACCTGGGACTAAACTACTTTAGGCTTATTTAATTAGATTGGTTTATTTAGACTAGAAAATTAATTATTTGTTAGGCCATTGAGTTGGTTCTAACTAGAATAATTAGTTAAGCCCAATAGGTTAAACCAAGCGTCCAATGGCCCAGTCCAGTTTAACCTAACATTTTTTTATTTAGGTTAAACAGGAGGATTAGAAATAACATTGTTGTAAATCTGACATACAAGAGAGACGGCTTCTTCTCTGTAGAATAGCCAGGCGTCTCTCTCTCTCTAGAAAAATTCCTTAGCCTGTTAGTTGATCACTAAACGGTAGTTAGGCAGGCCATATACTAGAAGATCGGCGTTCACATACATGCAAAGACGGAGTAGGAGGTTTGTAGGAATTGCACTAGAGGCTTCCACAAGCACACCTACCTCGGTTGCGCATGTTTCGGTCCTACCACTTTTGAGAACCAGAAGGAGAGGTAAAATTTTTATAACCTCGGGATTGGGACAGGGCGCAACCGACGCCGGCCCTGCCATGGAATCCCTGTTCTTATTTTTCTAGTTTTTTTTTATGTTTGCTTCCGCTGCGTGCCCCGTGTTTTCCCGCTTTCCACGCCTTCACCAGTAAGTTAGGGTGTAGAGATGGAGGAGTATCTCACCCGGTAGGCCATACACCTACCTTTTGTCAGTATGCTCAATGTGTGGTAGTCTAACCAGCAATATGCTCAACGTGTGGCATACTGACCATGTGGTCATAGGGCCCAACGTGTGGTAACCTATAGCTACCTCTTTGAGTGGTTGTATTTATCGTGCAGATGTATGGTTTGAAAAGAAAAATGCCACTCTTTATTTTAACATTTATTTAATGCTTTCCAACACTTTCTCTTATGAAATTTTTACAACTTGCATACATGAACTATTTTACATAAAACACCTAAAGCACACATGGGCTTACTGAGATTTTTATCTCACCACCTTTTATACCATGCTTTCAGGTCGATCCTATAGTGGAGATCAATAGCTAGATTTGTTGCCTATGATTTGAAAACTCTTTATTATTTCCCGTTATGTGATGTTTTGAGATATTGTTGCAAACAATTTATTTTGGATTTGTTCATTTATTTTTGGGTTGTAATAAATTTAATTTTAAAGTATTGCCTTTATTTTCTTTTATGTGACTAGTTATAAAGATCCCTTGTCCTATGGACGGGGCGACATCCCCGGCTCTGTTAGGCCTTGGTAGTAGGGTGTTACAACTGGAGTCCAAGTGTAGAACTCCCTCCAACAATGTCCACACAGAGGACACCCAAGAAGCCGAATCTTTGTGCTAGCAGAGAAGAGTGGCGGCTATAGTAAACATAGAGAAGAGAGGAAGAATCTTTTCTTTAGGGTTTTCTTTTTCCCACCCGAGAGCTACATCAAAAAAACACTTTTTGTGCCTCATCAAAAGGATAAAAGCAATCACCACCTTCTCCGGGGAAAAAAACGGTGAACAAGCTTCCTATTTGAATTCTAATCAAATTAGAATTCTTTAAATTTCAATTGGAACTTTTAAGTTCTTATAATTATAATTTGGCCCATAAATTATAACTAATTATAATTTTGCTGAAATAACTTCTACTTCTCATGATTAACCCCACAATGTTATCATATACATCTCGAGTATATAATCCTCTATTGTGTGTGACCTATTAGGTTTTCCAGTCTATCGATAGCGAATATGAATTAATCCAAACATTTTTTAAATTAATAATCCTTAAAAGAATCTAGAATTAATCTATTAATTCCAAATAGAATTGATTTATTAATTCATCAATTAATAAACCCATATTCAGCAGATTATGAACGGTATCTAGCAACACATCATGAACACCCAAGAGTCCAGGAAGTCATGTGGCTTGACATGAACCCTTCAATAACAAACTATAGTGCAATAAACTCCTTTCTCCATACAATATCTCATTCAATTAGGAGTACGGAATTAGTGCCAACTCCCTCTAGAATATATATTAATTATGGCCCAAATATATTATTAGTACTTGTACCAAGAATCCATTACTCAACATGTGTATCAATTGGAACTGTTTCCAATACACAATAACCTTGGCTAAGGATTTCACGAGTAGTAATTCCTATAAGTGGCCGTGAAATATTCGCCCCTACTATTAGAAGTGGTGAATCCTTTTTGACCCTCTCAACTATTTTCGTTTACCTCACATTGTACCCAATATCTATTTCATAAGCGGCCCTCGATCTGGCTCTAGAGATTGGAATCAAAGTAAAATACTCAACAAACAAAGTACCTTGGAGATCTCAAGTCTAAGGATACTTGCACATTTGTTATAGCGAGATTCTACCACAAGTATACATAGTTATCCATGTGATTATCTTATAGTCAGGTCATCCAATGTACTTGTTCTATTAACAAGCATCCACGAGTTAACTTTGAGTATCTCAATACTTACAGATATGAGAACCACTGCTTGATCAGATCAGGAAGTCTAACACGTGCTAGTCTTAATGCATTAATGATGTCTTTGTCTCATTAATACTATAAGTAGGGATTATTTAAGTACAAACACTATACAGTATAGTAGGAATCTCACATCATGATCTCTATCATGATTTTCTTAACACAATATTGTACTAGGTATTTTATCTAACAGTTATTTTACATAAAATAAATTGAAAGATAAATAAAGCCTTTTATTAGTAAACAAAAGTGTCATATACAATTTACAAGTAATTGCCTCTAGAGCAAAACACTAACAATAGCTACCTATAATAGAAGACTTACGAGTAGAGGAAGGACTTAAGGATCTAGCACCGAGATGCCTGCACTTGAGAAGAATAAGGTATGGTAGAGTATGAAGGTGATAAGAGAGATAGGGGAAGGATGAGCAATTCATGATGACATTGAGGATGAGTTAGGAGGACTTGGGATTGAGGGGGAGATAGGAGAGCTTGAGGGTGAGAGTGAGATGGAAGTGATGGAGGAGAATAGAGTTAATACACCTGCGATCCCATCTATAGACGAAAGAATCTCGACGTTGCTGGGAAGTGAATCATATGAGTTAGAAACTGGGAGACGTAAGAGTGCATTGATGTTAGCCATGGAAAAGCTTCGAGATGTAGAGCTGAAAGCTAAGCTTAGGGGTTGGAAAGTTAAGGGGTACATTTTGGGTTGGCTTAAGAAGAAGCCCCGATCGTTTGGGTTCGCAAAGGATTGTGTGATAGATCATCCCAACAGCAGTGTAGGATGGCCAGTGGAACCTTTTTTTGAGACTTCTAAGGATTCCAGCAACTTTAGCATAGCTTTGAGTTTTTACGACCTTAGTGCTTAATATTTTATTTTTTTAAAGTGATGTCCGTTTATTTATTTGATTCAGAATGTATTCTTTATTTCGAACTTTGTTTATCATGGACAAAAGGAGTACCTAGTAGGATACTTTCTTATTTTGTACCAAGTTAGATTTGGTCAATGAAAGCATGATTTTGTTGATTTATTTATTCTATTTGGAGTACTATTTGCCAAGCATTTTCTTTCCATCGAATAGCAAGCTATTTCAAATTTATGAGTTGACCAATCGCGTGTCATGAACTTTCCCCTAATAAACCTTGTATTAGGTGCAAGTAGATGGCACCAAAGCATAGAATTGCCGTGCAAAAGAGAACCGTTCGGGAGAGTGAGTCATCAACTCCCGAGTTCGAGTAGGCGTGTCGGTCTATACCAGAAGTGGATGAGAGTTTCGAGCAGGAACAGGAATTGACATTTGGAGGATCTTGAGAAGTGACTATGGGGCAAGCTTTCGACAAGATAGCTACTATTCTTTAGAATTTGACCAAGAAGGTGGATAAGGTGGATAAGAAAGTATCCAAGGGTGAGGATGAGGCACTAGAATGATTCCTGAAGTTTCAACTTCCAATATTCCAGGGAGAAGTGGAGCAAGATGAAAAGGCAGAGAAGTGGATCGAGCAGATAGAGGACATCTTCATGACACTGCAGTATATTGAGAGGAGAATGGTGAAGTTTGATGCATTCAGACTGAGAGGACCTACCCGAGCATGGTGGTAACAAGTCCAGGAGGACTGGAGAGAGAGGATTGCGACTGGACATGGGAGAACTAGGTGGAGGCTTTTAGAGCCAAGTCCATTCTGCAATGGATAGCGGAGAAGAGGGAGGATGAGTTCCAGACTCTAAAGCAAGGAGGGATGACTGTGGCGCAGTATGCTGCGTAATTTACTCAATTGTCTAAGTACTGCAAGTATTTGGTGGACAAGGAGTAGAAACAGACGCGTTAATTTGTGAAAGGTCTTAGGTAGGATTTGAGGAAGGCATTAGTTCCATCTCCATTGGCGATATATATAGCTACAGTGGACGCAGTGACTTGGACAAAAAATGATGATAGGAACTGGCCATTCCAACCAAGTCGACCACCGATGAGACCTCTGATTAATAAGTAACATGCTGGTCCAATGCAGAGGGGAAACAAGGGGAAACAATTGAGGACAATCCCACCAGGTCCTATACCAAATGCTTCTATGTATCGGAACTGTAGGAGGTGAGGTCATGCAGAAAGGGATTGCTGGTCCAAGGGAGCAACAAAGAGATGTTTCAACTGTAGGGATCCGAACCACCTGAGAAAAAACTGCCCTAAACCATTCAGGATGGGGTAAGGAGCTGCCACCCAAGCACCTGGGGTGAACAAAGATGTAACTGCTAGGACAGATGGAAAAGGAGGTTAAAAACCTTAAGTGAAAGCTAAGGTTTTTGCTCTAAACTGGAAAGATTTCACTGGTAGTTGAAGGTACATTTTCTGTTCAAGGTCAATCTATTTCTATTTTGATAGACCCTGAATCAACTCATTCATATGTGAATGATAAGTGTATATGCCATTTGGGTTGGGATGGGGTAGAATTGCCTTATACCAAAGAGATGCGAGCAGGGTAGTGCAAGAGCATGACATTATGGTGGGGAGAGAGATTTTGAAGGAGGACCTCATAATCCTATCTATTGATGACTATGATCTTATTCTGAGTATGGATTAATTAGCATAAGTGTGAAACCCCATCTAAAGCCAATCTTAGAGTAAGGGGGTTGGGATGCATATCATATTATTCTGCAAAAAAATATATATTTTTGAATGATTTTATGTGCTTTAGAATTATGGTTTATAGGTTAAAAGGCTTAGCTATGCTTATTGAGTAGGAAGGTTAAAAAGGTCATTTTGTTTGAGGTCAAAATAGTAAGATGGCT
The DNA here is from genome assembly GCA_026120185.1 of Voacanga thouarsii. Taxonomy (NCBI): domain Eukaryota; kingdom Viridiplantae; phylum Streptophyta; class Magnoliopsida; order Gentianales; family Apocynaceae; genus Voacanga; species Voacanga thouarsii. The sequence continues at coordinate 444,548 of JANUWF010002701.1, forward strand.
TGAGGTTTGAATAAGAAGAATATTTGAGTGAGAAAATAAGCACAAGAGTTAGTGTGGTTAAGTGGTTAGAGCTTTGTGAATTAATCTCTAAGGTCATGAGTTCAAATCCCATCACTTAGGTTTTATTCATGATTATCTTAGTTATGTTTGAATTTTTGTTTTTCTTACATTCCTTAAAGATAGGAATGTTGTCATAGGGGAGACATGAAAAGAATGTCTTAATCATATAACCATGTCCTAAAAGGAATTCTAGAGGAATTCTAGTCCTTGTTATTACCTCTAGCTTTGTCCTAATATCTTCCCAATTTAAATTATTCAAAATCATTAAATCTCTTCTTTTAATTCCAAAAATTCTGAGATAATTCCTTAGTCTTGAATTTCGAAAATTAATCTTGGAAGGTAGAGGATTGGCTGAAATTAGGGAGAAGAATCCATGAGAAAGAAATCACCATGGTAGAACCTTCAAGCTCACCTTTATGTTGTTCATGTTTTTGATAAAGAAAATCTGGAAATTTTCTAGAATTTTGAGTAGTTCAACTTTCAAAAAATTCAGCTAGTGTTATTGCTCATTTGCTAGTAGAAAAATGAACAATTCATCTAGCTGGAAGACTGAATTTTCTGTGCAAAATTCGGACTGCATAAAACTGCACAAAATCAGAAAAATTCCTATGTAATTTCGCTGCACACCAAGCTGAAATTGAAGCTGTTTTTCTTGTCATAAATCCAGCAAAACCTCCTCTACTTTTCTCTAGAAAGAAGGCTGGAAACCAACCTTAAAAGACCCTCAAACACCCTCTCAAAATCATTTGCAAATCGGGCTGAAGAAATGCAGAAATTCCACACAGAAAAATCATCAACCATTCGAACCTTTGAACAACTTTGAAACCAGAAAAATTCCAGTTTTGTCTCCTTAGGCCTAGGTAAAAAAACCACCTTCAAAACTCTGCAAAATGGACCTTGTTTAGCCATAGACTGAACACCATTGACCTCCACACTAACCTTGAGTACTTGGACTCCATAATCACACCTCAAAAATCTCCTAAGATCACTCTATTCAAAACACATTTGAGCTTTAAAAAAAATTCCAAAATTTTGCTCCATGAAAACACTCCTGTATTAAGCTAATAAACCTGAAATTGCTCTACCATTAAACACTGAATTTCAGCCAACCTTATAGCCTGAACAACCTTCATTCCCTTGCCATAAGTCTGACTAGTCCAGCTGGCTCCATTGAAGAGCAAAGAAACCTCCATTAATCAAACACCATTAGCCTATTTTCTACCTCAAACAACTCCACAATTCTCTCTATTTGAATTTCAAACAAAATCATATTATTCTCTCTCCTTCTAGCTAAAAACCAAAACTCCTAATCACCCTAGACCATTTGGCCAACACCATTCCAGATTTCGTGCAGCTCTTCTCTCAAATTCTCTCAATTTTCAGAAAGAACACCAAGAACACACACTACATTCCTTTAAGCCAAAACCTACCCTAAACACCTCCAATCACTCTCAAATACTCCAGATTACTCATACTTACTCCCTAGTGTTCATTTCTGGTCTTTATAATACAAAATCTCGCAAACAAGAATTGACTATCAGATCAAAAACCAGTTTTTTCTTAAAGGTCTCAAGAACACCATCAAGGTAAATGAAGAACAACCTTCTTGTTCACCCTCTTTCATTCAATCTTCAATGTACCATACTAATTCTCTCTCTCTCTCTCTCTCCCTCTCTCTCTAGCGAAATGGTTGATCAACAACCATGGCTGTTTTTTCCTTTGGACAACTCATGACTCTTAATCGTGTATGGACCTTCTTTAGTCTTCATCAAGGGATTGATTATCAAGTATTTTTCCCTTAATCCTCCTCTTAAATTCTGAACTTATGTCTTCTAGATGATGATAGGAAGACTAGAATATGAATGGGGGATTGAGTGTATGCATGTGAATGAAGGGATTGGGGTTAGGATATGAGAATTGTTGTATATGAATATGCTATATGAATTTTCTTGGGAATCAATGTATGTTCATCATGTCTTAAGAGAGTTGTGGATGTTTAAAGCATGTTAGATGTTATGACACCTATGATGAATAGGGTTTTTATGTTCTTATTTTTATTGAAGCCATGAATGATGAATATGCCTAGTAGAAAATTAGCCTTGTGATAGTATGTGTTAATTCCAGCATATGTTCATGAATGATCTAGCTTGTTAGTTGGTGTTTGGGAATGTGTTCATGAATCTTGTTTAGCAATAGGAAAATCATGATGGAAGATTATTTTCTTGTTAATCCTAAGTTATTTTTAATAACAAATTTTATTATTTTAATTAGAATTATTATTACATTTTCCTTAAGAGTTTCGAAATGCATAGGAAGATTTGAAAATGGAATATTAATATTTTATTGGTCAAATAAATAATATATTTTGTTAAAAATAATATATATATATATATATATAGCAATAAATAAAATCTTTTAAATAAAACATTAGAATTAATTAATGACCTTGTAGACCTTAGTTAAAACTTTTACCTATATTTATATATATTATTTATATTAAAATTTATTTGTTATTTATTAATAAAAAATTAAATATAGTTCATTTATTTTTAATTTTATTTATTGCTAATTATTTATTATCTATTAATTGTTAATTAAAAAATTAAGTGTAATTTATTATTTATTTATAATAATACTACTTAAAAATTACCATTTTCTAATATTATTTAGGACTTAGTATTATTCAACATTAAGACACTAGTTCATTTATTAGTAATAATACTCAAAATTTATTATTTGAACCAATAACTTATTAGTAATTATTTTAGAACCCATAGTTATCTTAACTTACCAAGTTAGATTTATTTTATAAAATCCTTTGTCGTCTAGCCTTACAGCTTAGGACATTAAGGTCATGGTTAGTCATGGTTTTAACTAGTTGAGCTAGAATTATTTATGTAAGGTAAGTATAGTTCGAATGTAACCTTATGCCTTGTGTTTACCCCAGGCGGGGTTAGGTTAACCTTGGAGGATTTTTGAATTCAAGCAAGCAAAGGATCAGGTAAGCTCCTATATGGAGTCATTTGAAGACAAAAAATTATTGTGGCAAGCCAAATTCAATGTGTATGAGCATTCAGTTGTAAAGGCAATTAAGGATTGTTTTTCCTTTTTATTTCAGCCAAGAAAATCATTTGAAAATTAAACAACCAGTTTTACACAAAACGCTAAACTCTTTCTAAAACCTAACTTTGACAAGCATTTTAGAAACCCTTAATTACTATTTCCAAGTAAATCATTGTATGAATAATTTTCTCCCAAGTGGGATAAACAACGTTGAGTACTCAATAAAAGTAGACTACTGGGACATGTCTTTGAAGGGGTAGGGTAAGTCTTTCAGTAGGTGGCCACCTTTGAGGGGTGAGTCATTCCCAGATAGGATACCAGTCCGATAAGTCATATCGGTCCGAGCTAGCAACTTTCAGTTAAGTGGACTGTGTGTTTCCGAAGTGGACAGTCGGTAAGTTTGGGTGTAGAGATGGAGGAGTTTCTCACCCGGTAGGCCAGACACCTACCTTTTGTCAGCATGCTCAACGTGTGGCATTTTGACCATTATAATGTCATGAGGCCCAACGTGTGGTAACTCATGGCTACCTTTTTGGGTGGTTGTATTTATTGTACACATGTATAGTTTGGAAAGCAAAACACCACTCTTTATTTTTTACATTTATTTAATGCTTGCCAGTACTTTCTCTTATAAAACTTTTACAACTTGCATACATGAACTATTTTACCTGAAACACTCAAAGCACACATAGGCTTACTAAGATTTTTATTTCACCACCTTTTATGCCTTATTTTCAGGTCGATCCTACTGTGAATGTCATTAGCTAGATTGTTGCTTGTGACTTTGAAGACTCTTTGTTGTTTTCCTTATGTGATGTTTTGAGAGATTGTAGCAGACAATTTATTTTGAATTTGTTCATGTATTATTAGGTTGTAATAAGTTTAATTTTAAAGTATTTCTTTTATTTTATTTTATGTGACCTAGTTATAAAGACCCCTTGTCCTATGGATGGGGCGACATCCCCAGCCCTGATGGGCCTAGGTAGTGGGATGTTACACAAAGCATGGAGTAAGAGTGGGTTGCAAGGTCAAGATGGTGCAGTTTATTAGACTCGAATGCGATGTATTGGAGTTTAGCAGGAAGAAGGTAAAAGAGTTAAAATTCCTAATAGCTGGAACAAATGCCCAGAAGATGCTGAAGAAGGGTTGCATAGGGTATCTGGCTGACATAATCAATAAGCCAAAGGATTAGTATACCTTGGAAAGCACCGAGGTGGTGAAGGATTTCACAGATATATTTCCAGCCAACTCACTTCTCTTCCATCTTCATGGGAAATTGAGTTCACTATTGATCTAGTTCATGGAGCTGAGTCGGTATCGAAAATTCCCTATCGAATGGAGCCCACAGAATTGAAGGAATTTAAGGAACAACTAGAGGAATTGGTTAAGCAAGGGTACATAAGACCAAGTACTTCGCCTTGGGGAGCCCTAGTATTTTTTGTAAAAAAGAAAAATGGGACATTGAGGTTGTGTATACACTATAGAGGGCTGAATAACCTCATAATTAAGAACAAATACCCCTTACCTCTAATCGATAAGTTGTTCGACCAGTTGCAAGGTTCTTGTTACTTTTTCAAGTCGGATCCCGACAAGGTTATTACAAAGTGCAAATTAAAGAGGAGGATATTCCCAAAATAGCCTTCAACACTGGATATGGGCACTATGAGTTCATGGTGATGCCGTTTGGAGTAACTAATGCCCCTGCTATTTTCATGGATCTTATGCACATAGTTTTCCAGTCGTACTTGGATAAATTCGTGGTGGTGTTTATAGACGATATTTTGATCTACTCTAAAAGTCCCAAGGAGCATGTAGAGCATTTGAAGTTAGCTCTAGAGAAATTGAGAGAGCATAAACTCTAGCAAATGTGAGTTTTAGTTAGATTCAGTGGCCTTTCTTAGTTATGTGATATCTAAAGATGGAATCAAGGTGGACCCAGCGAAAGTCGAAGCTGTTTCTAATTAGAAATAGTTGGAGAGCATAACTAAGATTAGAAGTTTTCTTAGATTGGTGGGATATTACTGTCGGTTCATCAAGAACTTCTCTACGCTGGCTACACTGATGACCTGATTACTAAGAAATGATGTGTCGTATGTTTGGAATGATAAATGTGAGAAGAGTTTTCAAGAGCTCAAGAGGAGATTAATGACGATACTGGTGTTAAGTTTACTTGAAGGAGGTAAACCCTATTCCTTGTACACGGATGCCTTTAAGGAAGGTCTGGGGGTAATGCTGATGCAAGATAGGAATTTTATCACCTATGCATCAAGAAAACTAAAGCCACACGAAGTGAACCATCCAACGCATGATTTAGAGTTGGTGAGATAGTGTTTGCATTGAAAAATAGTGACGCTATCTATATGGAGCAGAGTATGAAGTCTTCATGGATCGTAAGAGCTTGAAGTATATCTTCACATAAAAGAACTTGAATTTAAGGTAGAGGAGATGAATGGAGTTCTTGGAAGAATACAAGTGTCTAATTAACTACCATCTGGTGAAAGCTAACATTGTAACTAGTGCACTAAGCTGAAAAGTGAGGATTGCTAGTATGAGGGTGTAAGAAGTCTAAGTAGTACAAGAAATCTTAGAACGAAAGGCGGAAGTAGGAGATGGGAAGATAGCTACTTGAAGTTGGAGCCTGGGCTGAGGTAAGAGATTAGTGAGCTGCAACGGAGCAACCAAGAATTTCAGATTTTCAAGGCAAAGGAAGTTAAGAAAGGAAATAAAGAGTTTCAGACTGATGAGGCTAAAGTGTTACATTTTCAAGAGCGAATATGTGTACCAAATGATCAAGTGTTGAAGAGGAAGATAATGGATGAGGCTCACATGAGTAAGTATACTATTCATCCTGAAGAAGTAAAACTGTACCAGGACTTGAAAAAGGCCTACTGGTGGCTAGGAATGAAAAGGGATATGGCGCGATACATCTCTACTTATCTGACTTATTAGAAAGTAAAGGCAGAGCATAAGAAGGCAGTTAGATTGCTACAACCGCCGCCTATTCCCGAGTAGAAGTGGCAAGAGGTGACGATAGATTTTGTTATCGGTCTACCAATGTCGAAGACTTTGAAGGATGCTATCTGGGTTGTAGTTGAAAGGTTGACCAAGACTACTCATTTTATCCCAGTAAATGTTAAGGACTCTATGGAAAAGTTGGCTAAGACTTATATTCGGGAAGTGGTTAGATTGCATGGTGTACCGTCAAGTATTGTATTCGATAGGGATCCCAGATTTACCTTAAGGTTTTGGACCATGTTTCAAGACTTAATGGGAACAACTCTGAAGCTCAGTACTTCTGCTCATTTGTAGACAGATGGGGACAATCTGAAAGAGTCATCCAGATATTGGAGAATATGCTTAAGGCTTATGTGTTGGATTTTGGAGATAAGTGGTTGGATTGCATACCTTATGCTGAGTTGGCCTATAACAACACTCGTCAAGCATCAATTGGGATGGCACCTTATAAAGTGCTATATGGATGGAAGTGTCAAGTACCACTATACTGGGGTTGAACGGAGGATGGACAAATCAACAAGTCTGGGAAAGTGAATATTGAAAAGATGGCATATAAACTAGAGATGATAAGGGAGAGATTGAAAACCACACAAAGCCGACATAAGAATTACGCTGACAACAAAAGAAGAGAATTGGAGTTTTAAGTGGAAGACGGATTTTTTTGAAGATAACGCCTCACAGAGGTATTCTAAAGCATCATAAAAGAGGTAAACTGAGTCCTAGATATTTGGGACCATTTCCAGTGATTGAAAAGATTGGACTCGTAGCATATCAATTGAAGTTGCCAAAAGGGCTGGCATCTCAGTTGAAGAAATACAACCCTGACTCAGAGTATGTACTGAATGAGGAACTATTGATTCTACAACCTAATTTGAGCTATGTTGAGAACCTGATTAAGGTTCTAGTTCACAGTGTCAAGATGTTGAGAAATAAGTAGATACCTATGGTGAAGAGTTATGGGATCATCATGGTACTCAGGATGCAACATGGGAAGCTAAATATTAGGTGAGGAGGGAGTATCCAAATTTTCTTTAAATGTAGCGCTCTGAATTTCGAGATTAAATTCTCTTCTGGGGGAGATGATGTAATACCCCATTTTAAACCACCTTTATTATATAGGGAAAATCATGCATAGCATTTTATAATTTGAATCATTTTCGTGAGCATGTGATCCATGTGTAAAACTCCACCTAAACCTACCTTAGAGTAAGAGGGATAGGATGCATATCATATTATCATGCATAAAATATATCTCGTGAATGATTTTGTGTGCCTTAGAATTGTGGTTTATAGGTTATATGACTTATTTGTGCTTGTTGAGTAGAAAGAGTAAAATGGTAATTTTGCTTGAGGTCGAAATGGGAAGATGGCTTGAGGTTTAGATAAAAAGAATATTTGGTTGAGAAAATAAGAACAAGATTTAATATGGTTAAGTGGTTAGAGCTTTGTGACTTAATCTCTAAGGTCTTGAGTTCAAATCCCATCACTTAAGTTTTATTCATATTTATCTTAACCATTGTCTGAATTTTCTTCTTTCTTATATTCCTTAAAGTTAAAAATGTTGTCTTAAGAAAGACACAACGGTAATGTCCTGACCATGTGGTCTTGTCCTAAAAAGAATTCTAGAAGAATTCTTGTCTCTATTATTCTTGCAAGCCTTATCCTTAGCTCTTTGAATTTAAACTATTCCTAAATCTTTAATTCATTATTTTATATCCATAAAATTTTGGGATAATCCCTTGCTAGGAATTTCAAAAAATCCCAGCTCTTGTGGGATAGGGGTAGCCGAAAATAGGGAGGAAAAATAGGAAGAACGTTCCATTAAATCACCATAGCTATTCCTTCAAAACTCCATCTTCTTCTTGTTCATGTTTTGGTTAAAAATCTGAAAATTTTTCCAGATTTCCTTCAAAGCTATTTTCAAAAAATTGCAGCAAGATTCCCTACCCAATTCTTGCAAGGAATCAACCACCTTGTGTGAGGATGAAGGCTGAAATCCCTTGAAATTTTGCAGCTTCACAAACCAGGCCAAACCAGAAAATTTTTCCAGCAATGTAGCAACCTTTGAACATGAACTTGAAGCCATCTGTTAGAGCATATGAACATTTGGAACTTTTTCCTTTTTTCTTCAAGATGATGGCTGGAAAACCACCATTAATGGACCTTGAAACATCCTTAAATTCCAGCTGTAAAATCATTCCAAAGTGGACAAAAAATTCTGCACCAAAACCATCTCAATTCCAAGTATTCTTGAGCTTCAATTCCAAAAAGTTTTGTCCAGCTTTGTCTCTTCATACTAAGGCCGAAATTCTTCAGCAAACTTCACCAAATTTCGGCCCTTCTATAGCCATTAATTGAACCTCTTGGCTTCTCCACCTATCTTGAACAATAGGACTCCATTAACATACCTCAAAACACACATATCTTCACTCTATCCAAGCTTATTCAAACTTGAAATTAAAATTCCAGATTTTGTTCAATTAAAATAGTCATTTAGTTAAGTTGATAAACCAAAAATTCTTTGCCATTCCATAGCCAATTTTGGCCAGCCTAAGCCTGAAACAACTTTGCATTCTTTAGTTAAAACATAGCTAGTTCAGCTATACACCATTGAAGGACAAGAAACCTTCAAAGACCAAACACCATTACCTAATCCTATACCTCAAACCACTCCACTTTTCTCTCAATTTGAATTTTGAAACAGATGAAACTCTCTCTCTCATTCTTGGATAATCGAAAGCTCCCTCTAGGCTAAGCCATTCAGCCATCACTCACACTAGCGCACACGAAATTCCTTTCCTCTCAAACTCTCTCAAAAATACCAAGAACACACACTTCACATCTTCAATCACTCCCAAACACTCTAAAGGGCTAGTATTCAACCTATATTCTTCATTGGTGCACTTTATAACACTAAAACACACAAGGTTGAACATTCGAAGGGATTAAACCACTCTTTTTTGTTGAAGATTTGAAGAACACCAAAAAGGTAAAATAAAAACAAATTTCTTGTTTTTCTTCTTTTATTCAACTTCTATTCTTCTCTTCCTTTCTCACTCTCTCTTGGCCGAAATGTTGATGAACAACCATGGACTATTTTCGAATCACTAAAAAGCCATCAAGCACTCAAGGACCTCCACTAAGCAAGGTGAAACCTTCATCAAATCAAGTATTTCTTTCTTGATCTCCTCTTTAAATTTTCAAATTAAGATTCTTGGATGATGATAGGTTGATTGAATAAAGTTGGGGTTGAAGATATGTATGCGGGAAAAGAGGGTGCATTGAAGACATGAGAATGGGAATGAATGCTATGATTTATGGATTATGCTTAGAATCACTATATGTTCACTATGATTAAGAGCATTATGGATGTTTTGATGCATGTTAGACATTATGCCGCAAATATTGATTAGGCCTTCATGATATTATTTTTTAGTAAAGCCATAGATAATGTTATGCCTAGTAGAATATCATCGTTGTTGTAGTATATGTTAATTCAAATCTATGTTCTTGGATAGATTAACATGTTATTTGTTGAATTTATGTTTGTATGAGTATGTGTATGGATTTTCTCTAGCAATAAAAATTATTGTAAGAACTACTTTTATTAATTTTAGAATTATTCTTACTATCATTATTATTATTAGTATAGTTAATATTATTATTTTATTTAATTTACAAAATTCAAAAAATATTAAGTAGGTTCAAATTAGAAGATGATTTAAAATATTATTATTTTATTGGTTAAATAAATAAAATATTTTTATTAAATATAAGTCATAAAATATTAGAATTAATTAATATCAAATAACTTTTAAAATCATAATATTATTAGATAGCCTTACTAAAAATTTTATCTACACTCATAAATATTATTTATATTACAATAATTTATTTATTTATTATTAATTAAAATTAAGTATAATTTATTATTATTCATAACAATACCATTTAAATATTATTTATTACCAATATTATTTAGGATTTATTATTATCCATTATTTATTAGTAATTTTATTTATTATCAATATTACTCATTATTTATTATTTGGTAATAAATAGTTAAAACTATAATTTATTATTTATTATTTGTTATTTATAACACCTATTTATTTTAACTTATCAAACTAATTTTATTTTATAAAATGCTTTATCAACTAGTGTTAAAGCTTAATGCTTTGCTGTCATGGTTAGATATTGTTATGGCTAGTTGACCTAAGAATTACTTATTTAAGGCAAGTATTGTCTGGATGATTATCTTATACCTTGTATTTACCCGAGGCAGGATTAGGTTAACCTGAATTACATTCGAAGACTTTTATACCCAAGAAGAGCAAAAGATCAAGTAAGTTCCTGTATAAAGCTGTTTGAAGACCAAAGTTACCTTGGCAAGTCAAGCTTAATGTATATGAGTATTTGTACTCTAAAGGTAATTATCGACAATTTTCCTTTCCGTTTCAGTCAAGCAAACCATTTAAAGTTAAACAAGTAATTTTATACAAAATGTCAAACTTTTCCTAAAACCCCAACTTTGACAAGAATTTTGAAAACCATAATTGCTATTTCAAAGAGAATCAAGGTATGATCTTTCTTTTCCCAAGTGGGACGAATACAACGTTTTGTACTCAATAAGGGAAGACTATTAGGACTAGTCTTTGAAGAGTTAGGATAACTCTCTCAGTAGGTGGTCACCTCTGAGGTGTGAATCCTTCCCGGATAGGATGCCAGTCCTGTAGGTCATACCGGTCTGAGCTAGCAAGTTCAGTCAAGTGGACTGTGTCTTTCTAGAATGGACAATCGGTAAGTTTAGGTGTAGAGATGGAGAAGTATCTCACCCGGTAGGCCATACACTTATCTTGTGTCAGTATACATAAAGTGTGGCATCTTGAGCTTTATATTGTCATGATGCATAAAGTGTGGTGCCATGGCTACCTCTTTTGAGTGGTTGTATTTATTGCATACATATATAATTTGAAAGGAAAACATCACTCTGCATTTGTGAAATTTATTTGAGACTTACCAACACTTTCTTTTATGAAAATTTCTCAACTTGCATACATGAATTATTTTACCTGAAACACTCAAAGTACACACGGTCTTACTAGATTTTTGTCTCACCACCTTTATACCATGCTTTTAGGTCAGTCCTATTGTGAAGGTTGTTAATTAAAGATTAACTTGAGTTGGAGGCTTATTTCTTCCCTATGTATTTCATTTGAGAGACTTTAGTAGACATTTATTTATTTTTGGAACTTGTTCATGTATTTCTTGGGTTGTAATAAGTTAAATTCTAAATTATTTTTTTCATTTCTTTTGTGTGTCCTAGTTATAAAGACCCATTATCTTATAAATGAGGCGACATCCCCAGCCCTAATAGGGGCATAGGTAGTGAGGTGTTACACCATAAGTTTGTTATTTCATGAATTTATTTATTTTGGATATAGTTGTGTTGGATGAGTGGGTTGAGATTTTGTTTTATCGAGTAGGAATTATTAGAAGGGAAATAAAGTAAGTGAGTGGGAGTTAAGGATATTTGTTAGTGGAATATTTGCACAAGAGATGTTGTGATCTAGTGGTTAAGGCTTGGTGTTTGTTTCTTGGTGGACTTGAGTTTGAATCCCAACTCTTTCAAACCTTGACTCTCATATTTCTAATTAAAATTTTTTCTTTTTTTTTTTTTTACTCCTCTTGGCCGATTGCTCTTGGGTTGCCGCCACCCTAGGTTTCCAATTCCTAAAATATTTGAATTTGATTATTTTAGGTTTTGCTAAAAAGGAATCAATATAAATTAAATTCCTATTATTCTCTAATTAATGTTTTATTCCAAACTTTTAGGAAATTTAATTATTTTCTCATCTAGAATTTTCTAGGGATCTTACTCAAGGATTTCATTAAGGAAAGAAAATTATAGGAACATCTATTTTGGAAACTATACTATAGCTACTATTTTCAAAAGGAGGAAAGTTTTCCAAAGTTGTTTTCTCTAAAGAGTTTATTTAGAAATAAATATTCTCCCAAGATTTATGGCCTTTTCAAAAACTAGTATATAAGGAAAGAAAATTTCAGCTTTATTCCAAGAATCTATATTTTATTACCTAATATAATTATTCCTTAAATTAATTATTTTTTGCCTAAAATAAATTAAGACACTACCTAAATTAATTCTTGGATCAATATTCCATTTTTGTTAACTGAAAATTTTGGATTATAACTAACCCTAGCCACCACCTTGGTGAGCTTTTTATTTCCTTTCAAGTTCCCTAAATAAGAAGGGAAACTTACCTAAGTAGTTTTAATCAATCAAGGCTCTTGTAATCAATTAATCAAACCAGATTTTTCTCCACTTCTTTCTCTCCAATTTCGGCCACTAAACACACACACACACACACACACACACACACACACAAGCACAAAAATTCCAGCAAGCATTGTTCTCCAATTCTTTCTTTTTTAGCCAAAACAGCAACACTAAAAAGCCATCATTCCTATTCTTCAATTTCGACCAATACAAGAACCAAAAGAACAGCTTCTTTTCTCTTCTTTTCTTCTCTTGTTTTAGCCAAAATACCAACCAGAAAATAGCCACACAAACATCCTAGGACTTGCTCAATTTCGGCCAAAACCAAGAAGGCAAAAAGTTGTCATTTTTCTTCTTGTGGTCAAGAGTCCAAAACAAGACCAATTTTTCCCAACCACTAAAACACCTGAACCTAACCTATTTCCTTCATCAAACCAGCCTCCAAGCAAGTCCTAAACACTCCCTACTACATGAAATTCAAGCAGCCACCCTCTACAAGAAATTCGTCCCTCTTAACCTCCAAGCATCTCCAAACTTGAAATCTAAGCCTAAGGTGAGTATCCCTTCAACCTTTCTTAAATTTTACTTCAATAATCCTCATATTTTCTCCTTAATCTCAATCATCAAGGGATTGATCTTTGTCCCCTTTTACTAGAGATTTTCAAACAAGAAGGCCAAGGGCATCCCGATCAACCCTTCATTCCTTAAGTGAGCCCAAGCAACCACCTAAGGCACCAACTTAGATCTTAGTATGTCTTGTCAAGAGGTATTCTTGGTCTCGATCTCTTTTTACTTTAAATAAGATTTCTTTTATGGTGGTGTTGTCATGCATGGAGGCTAGACAAAAGCATGAATATGCTATATTGATGAGTTGAGGGTTAAATGGAATGATCTAGGCATATATGTCTTTGATCATGATTGAATAATGCTATAAATGTCTAGGTCTATTTTATGTTCTTTAAAGATGATATCTTTTGACTCAAAGGAGGCTATGGTATGGATTTAATGATAGTTGGGTATGGGAGTTATCATATTGATGGTTTAAGTTGAGTATATGCATGCTTGATGTTGAATAGCATATTTGGGGATGGTCATGTGCATAGTTTGTTAATTTGATTTGTTTAGATGCCATGGATGATCTATGGGATCATGGGGATTCATGTTGCATGAGATGATAGTAGTTAGGCTATGTGCAATATTTTAGATCTGACTATAAAATCATTTATTCTAGATAAGAAGGAAGTCTGAATAGAGTGCAAGCATTGGGTTTGATTTGTCTGGTTGAGTAAACAAATAAGTCTCTGCATAACTGTTTTACCAAATATTATATGTTTGCAAGTATTTTTTGTAAAGATATTTGAAATAGTGTCAATGAGATGATTAATATATTGGTTGAAACGTTGGTTGAATACGATGAGTGGTATTATGGTATTTTGATACTTGATTTGAGAACGTGGATATTTTATTCTCTAGAGGAGTTTGTCAAATCTCACCTTTTAAACTGAAAGTGATTTCTTTTCTTTATTACTAAATGTTTTCAAAGAAAACTGATTGTGACAATCTACATTTTGCAAAGAAAAGATAATTAACGTTTGTGAAAATAAAGGAAATGGTTCTGCCCCTAAATAGGGGGCATTGAGTACTCAGCTAGGGTAGGCTAGTAGTACTAGTCTTAGAGAGTTGGAGTGAGTCTTTTGGTAGACGACTGCCTCTAGAAGAGAAACTGCACTTAAAGAGGCGACAATACTATATAAACAGGCTGGTCCGAGCTAGCATATTGGTCAATGTGGACTTTATTTATCCGGATTGGATAACCGGTATATTGGGCGTAGAGAAGAAGAAATATCTTACCCTAGTGGGTGGATCACCCATTGCCTAGTATTGAACGGTTACATTGGGAGCTATCATGATGGTGGTCATAATATTACCTTGATATTGATATTGATGTTGAATTATTGTTACTGCCTTCTTAATGAACTTATGATTATGATGAGATGATTATTTATTGTGAACTACTTTGAATATGTTGAGAAAAGCCTTGAATAACTGTTTATTGATGAAAATGACTTGCGAACATATTTTGTGGTTTTGATAAACTTGTATGCACGAGATGTTTATATATGACACTCACACACACGAGACGTACTGAGATGCCAATTTCACACTATTTTACATCATGTTTCAAGGGAGTGCTTTTGCTATGCAAGTTAGATGAATAAGATCTGGCTGCTTAGATTTATTCTATTTTATCTTTGTATTTATTTTGAGAGATGATTGTTAGTTTCAAATTTTTAGACATGTATAAGTTTTGACTTTGGTTGTAAAACCTTGTTGTAAAGACCCTTGGTCCTTTGGATGGGGCGACATCCTGCCTTATCTGGGTATGTAGGTAGTGAGGTATTACAAACATAACCTAATACACAACATTATAGAAGGATGTTTTGCTCTTGAACTAAATACTTTTAAATATTATAAAATGACCCCCAAAATAGCTACAAAACATTAGGGGTTTGGGTTTCAAAACAAAGCAGGGGCTGGGTACGTCTCCTGGGGGTGGCATCAGGTCCAATCTAGAGGAACAGTTCTCGTGCACAAAAGTTGGAACAATAAAAATGGGACTTGTCCACAACTAGCACCGGGTCAGACTGTTAGGGCCGGCGCTAGGTCCAATCTGCTGGAACAATGTGTGGAACTGTTCCTCTAGCCAGTTCATAGCCGGTCCAACTCATTTGTTCCGTTCCTTCCATTACTTTTTCATATGTTTCTTTGATCTTCCAAATGAAATGTTGGTAGTCTCGAGCTCTCCTTGTTAGTTCTTTGGTCATTAATCCTTGTTTCAATGTCGGCTTAATTCTCCACTTAGATTGTTGTTCCTTTTGTGTTCCATTTACTGCTCCTTTGGGTCGCATTTCTTCATTTGCCTGTTTGCCCTTGAATCCTTGTTCATTTGTTTGCTTAACCTTCCACAAGGATTGTTGCCTTCTTTGTACTTCTTTTGGCCTTCCTTTATCCACTCTTTCATCAATCTCTTGGTCCTTAGTTTGTTAGCTTGGTTGGCCTCGAATTCCTGTTGAAACCTATTGAAAATGGATCTTACCCAAGGTGCCATGAGTTGTGGCTTGGATGTCTCTTCGTTTTCTTTTAAGTGGCTTTCGTGCCTGGGGGGATTCCTATCATTTCTCCTTCATGAAAAGGATTCATCCTCGAATTAAAACTTGTATAAGAATTCAAACAAGAGAGTTTTTGTGAAAGTAAAATGTCATGGCTTTGTACCTCATTATTCTCTATATTTTCTCTTTTCACTACCCATATTTTTCCTCTCATTTTACATCCTCTCTCCTTTATTTTTTTTATCTCTCTTTTATTTTTCTCTCCGACTTGAGGTGGTCACTGCGAATCCCCAGTCGAAACCAACCTTAGAATAAGGGGGTTGGGATGCATATCATATTTTATTGCATGTTTAAATAGATTTTTATATGATTTTCTATGTTTTGGATTTGTGTGTTATAGTCTCGAGGGCTTAAATATGTTCATTGAGTAAGAAGGGCAAAATGGTAATTTTTACTTGAGGTGAAAATAGGGAGATAGCTTGAGGATTAAATAGGAAAAATATTTTAGAGAGAAAATAAGAACAAGAGTCGTTGTGATTTAGTGGTTAGAGTTTTGGAATTAATTCTTGAGGTCTTGGGTTCAAATTCCATTATTGGAGCTTTAGCATGATTAAATTTTATTTTTTCTTGGGAAGGTTGTATTTTCGGCCTTAGGTGCTTTAGAGTAGAGTAGAGGTGTTGTCTTAGGGGAGACATGATAGGAGTATCCTAATCCTACTCTTGTACCCTACAAAAATTCCTAAGGGAATTCATCCCTTCTTGATCCTTAATTTTTCCTACTTCTTAATTCATTAGGTTGGTCAATTTGTTCTAGCCAATTTCATTCCAGAAAATTTAGTAAAGTGCTGTGGCTTTGAAGGTTCAAAATGTCTAAGGGAAAGACATCTTATGGTCCAAAAATGTGGAAGAGATGGGGAAGGTTCCAAGAGAATTAATTCTCCTAGTGAACCTTCAAATCTTCACTCTAGCCATGCACATTTCCTTCATGTAATGATCTGAAAATTTTCTAGCTTCTTGTGCATGCAAGGTGTCGAATTTCTCAGCCATTATTCCCTCCCAAATGCTGCCAGGAAATGGCCCTTTTGACCAGCTTGAAATTTGAAATTTACTGGCCAATTTCGGACTGCACAAATGCTATGCAAAACCAGAAAAATTTTATGGGCAAAATCGCAGCATGTATGAGCTTAAACCAAGCCAGTTTCTTCCAGTTTTCTCCCAACTCCTTAGCCAAAATTTTCCTCCACGAAGAAGGCTAGAAACCAGCCTTGAAAGACCTCTGAATGCCCCTTCAAACTCTCTACAATCTGACTGGAAAATGGCAGCAAAAGTTGCCCAGAAAAATTCCAGCACTTGCGAAATCTGTACAGGATTTTCTGTCCAGCTTTGTTTCCTATTCCAGCCCTGGCCGAAACTTCATTCTTTTTCTGCACAAACCTCTCTTGAACAGCCATGAACTGAACCCCATTGTCTTCCCCAACCTTCTACACGAAAACCAGTCATGGCTGCCCTAAAATATCTCCAATAAATTACTCCAATCATGCCTTGTTTGGATACCAAAATTCCAGCAATCCTAATTTAGAAAACTTCCATAAAATAACCCTTAAACAACCATTACTTTCCTTCACCATTGCACCCCCTCTTTTTGGCCACTATTAGCCTTCTTCAACCAGCTTTCATCTAGCCAAATCACTGAGCAATCAGTTGGCCATTACAACTCCAAAAAGCTCTCCATTGATCAAAGATATTCTTGCTATATTTTATTTCCAAATTTGATTCCCAAAAATATTCTTTTAAGATTTCAACAACCAGCCTTTCCTTTTCCTTTCAAACAAAAAAATCATCTACCTAAACTACCCAACCAATTTGGCCACTGCAAACACACAGAATTTCAATAGCTTCAAACTAAAATCCCTCCATTCTCTTCAACCTTCAAGCACACATAGAACACCAAGAACACCTACTCACTTCTCTCACCTAATACCTGTCTAAACCACTTCAATCTTCTTCAAAAAAATTCTAGAATTCATCTACTCACTACCGTGAGTCCATCCATACCACTTTTAACATCAAACTCCAAAATCTAACTCTCCCGTTTGGATAAAAAATTAGTATTTTTGTGAAGGCTCAAGAACACCTTCAAGGTAAGTTTGTTCAAGCAACTTCATCTAATGAATATATATATATATATATATATATATATATATGAACAAACATGCTAATGGACACTCTTCTTCTCTTTTCTCTCCCTCCCTCTCTCTCTCTCTCTCTCTCTCTCTCTCTCTCTCTCTTGGCTGAATGAATTCTTCACCAATGGCCATTCTTTCTATATCTCTCATGGACGGATTTAGTCACCTAGGAGTCGAGATCCATTTGAAACTCCTTCAAGGTACTCATCAATCAAGTAAGCTTTTTCAACCCTCCTTTTTAATTCTAGATTCGTGTCTCTAGGATGATATTGGTAGGAGATGGATTATGAATAGGATTTGAGCATGTATTGTTGTGATGAGTTGAGATTGAAGCATGAATAAATGTGTGTATATGATGGAGATGAGATTTATGCATGAGTTGGTTATCTTGGTTGATTATATGGTGTTTTTAGTGTTTAATGCATGTCTCCATGTCATAAGTAGTATTTGTGATCAAGTATGTTAGAGATTATATCACCTATGGTGAATAGGATTTATATTCATATATGATTGTTAAAGCCATGATTATGTTTATGCTAGTAGAGGTTGGATCATGCCTTGGTAAATTTAGATCTATGCTTTTATTCATGATTTGGATGAGTTGATGATTGAAGTGGAGTAAATGTTCATGATTGTGGTTAGCAATAGAAATATGATCATGATCTAGTTGTCCCTAAGCTAAGGTTATTTCATCAATAAAATATTTAATATTTTAATTTTTGCTAGTAAGGTAGACATGGATTATTATATATAATAAGGATATTTTAGTCAAATAAATGATAGCCTTTATTTCAAGAAATAAAATATATAGATATTATATATAATAAAATATCAAATAGAGCCTTTTATATAAATAATCATAATAAGTAAAATATTAATTTTGTAAGTCTTATATTCATAAATATCATTAAAATTTATTATCTTTCAATTATTATCTTTTAATCAAAACCTATTAAAATTTATTTAGTATATTTCAATCAAGACCCATTAAAATTTATTTTCAACTAATTTTAATTATCAATTATTTTCAAATAGT
Source organism: Voacanga thouarsii (assembly GCA_026120185.1). Lineage (NCBI taxonomy): Eukaryota > Viridiplantae > Streptophyta > Magnoliopsida > Gentianales > Apocynaceae > Voacanga > Voacanga thouarsii. The sequence goes on from JANUWF010002701.1 coordinate 463,316, forward strand.
TAATTATTAATAAATCATTATTTTACCTAATGCCACCTAGGACTCTTCATCAAATAAACTCTAAATTATTCTTAGCAAGATTTAAACCTTCAACTTATTAGTACCTATTTCCCGAAACGATAATTATTTTAAATATCAAATTAGACTTAGCTTATAAACCCTTTTTATTTATTATTTGGCCTTAAAGCTTGGGACACTAGGATCATGGTAGTAGTGAGTTGAGCTAGCTTTATTTGTGAAAGTGGATTTTATCTTGAGATTAATTATGACTTGTATTTACCCCAGGTGGGGTTGGGTCAGTTGTTGAAGACCTTTATTTTATCTCAAGCTAAGGATTAGGTAAGCTCCTGCATAAAACCTATTTGATGCAAAATGTTTATTATGGCAAGCTAAATGTAGAGTGCATGGACACTCATTTATGTAAAGGTAATTGAAGATTGTCTCCTGTCTTATTTCTGTCAAACAAATTATTTGAAAATCAATAAGCAGATTTACTCAAACTCAAAATTCTTTCTAAAACTGATTTTGACAAAAACTTTGGAAACCCTTAATTGCCATTTTCAAGTGGAACTATATTTTTTTCCTTTTTCCCCAAGTGGGGTAAGTTACGTTGAGTACTTAATAAGGATGGATTGCTAGGACTATTCTTTGAAGGATTAGGGTGAGTCTCTCAGTAGGTGGCCACCTCTGAAGGGTAAGTCCTCCCCGGATAGGATGTCAGTCTAGTAGGTCATGTCGGTCCGATCTAGCAAATTTTTTTTTTAGTCAAGTGACAGTGTGTTGCCGGAATGGACAACCAGTTGTTGTTTGGGTATAGAGAAGAAGGAGTATTTTGCTCGGTAGGCCGATCACCTACCTTTTGTCAGTCTGCACAAAGTGTCGCCATTCTGGCCGGTTATGGGGCCCAACGTGTGGCAACCCATGATTATTTCTTTTGAGTGGTTGATTTTATTGATTATGTATGGTTGGAAAAGCCAAAACACCACTCTTGATTTTGACTAATATCTATTGCTTGCCAGTATTTCTCTTATAAAGATTTATACTTTGCATTCACGAACTGTTTTCACTGGACACTCAAAGCACATACGGACTTACTGCGATTTTTATCTCATCACCCTTTTTACCTTGATTTCAGGTCGATCTTACTGTGGGGATGAGTAGCTAGTTGTAGCCTGCCTTGGAAGATTTTTCTGATATTTATTTTGTGTAATGCTTTGGGGAGTTGAGAATGGATAATTTTATTATAGATTTGATTTTGGAATTCTTGGATTAATTCTTAGGTTGTAATAAATTTTAAGTTAAAGTATTATTTTTATTTCTCTATTTTAATTGTGTGACCTAGTTATAAAGACCCTTTGTCCTTTGGACAGGGCGACATTCTCGGCCCTGGCGGGCGTAGGTAGTGGGGTGTTACAGTCATTGTCCTCTCATCACTGTCTTCCTTCATTTCCTCACTTCTTGTCTCTCTTTCTTCTCTCACATTAACCTCTTGTTCCCCCTTCTTTAGTTCTTCCCTATTCTCTTCTTTTTTCTTCTCATTTCTTTTCTCACTCATCTTTTTTTTCCTCTCATTTCCCTCTCTTTTTTCCTTTTCTTTTTCCCTCAAGATATTTTGATATCTCCTCAGTAGGGGATAAGGGAAGTAGAGTGATTTTCTTTTCATCTTTCCTCAAAGAATAAGTGTTCCTTTTCCCTTCATGGACCACATCTCTATCAAACATCCAAGGTCTTCCCAACAAAATATGCCATACATGCATGAGAAATGCATGACAAACCACTTCATCTGTATACTTCCCCATATCAATGGCAACCTTGGCTTGTTTGTTCACCTTCACCTCTCCATAATTGTTCCACCATTGTAACTTGTAGGGTCTAGGGTATTTCAAGGTTTCTATTCCTAACCCCTCCACCAATGTAGTACTAATCACATTTTTACAACTCCCTCCATCAATGAGGACACTACATGGTTTTTGCTTAATTAGACACATTGAAAAAAATATATCCTCTCTTTGTGAATTTTCTCATTCTTCCACTCACTCACAAGCATTTTCAACTTCCATTGCTACTCCAATCAATGCAAATGGTTTCTCAAGTATATCCTCATTTCTTCCATCCACTCTATCTCCTACACTAGATTTGATGTTATTTTGTGAAGTTGAACTAGATGCTTCATTTTTACTAGTTTCACTCAATTTCATTTACTTTTCACCACCTCTAGCAAACTTCTCTTTTTTTCGTCTTGTGAATGTGAGCTTTCTTTCACTTCGTAAGTACTTGAAGCAGTTTAAAACCCTTCATCCATAGCACACATGTGCTCATTATTTACCTCAATTTTTGAATTCTTTGGCTCTTCAACAAATTCCATACTCTTTTGCTCAACTTCTTCTTACTCATTCTCCTCTAACACTTCCAATGGGTTTGACTCATCCTCTAGAAAGAATAGAATATTGTAATATTCATTAGTCACCCCATTTGTTAAATTAATGGTTCCACGTCTTCTTCTTCATTATCACTAAGCTCCTCATCAAGCTCATCAATACTTTTCTCAACTTCTTCATGCACCACTTCATCATTTTAATCGAGCATTCCTTTGCACTTGGCCTCATTTTCTAGCTTTTTCTCCTTCTCAAAGCCATGTAATTCATTTTGCTCAACCTTCTCAACTTTTTCTTCACTTGCCCTTCTTGGCTCCTCAACATCTACAATATTTTTCTTGGCCACTTTAGTCTCAAGTCTAGCTTTTTGCTTCTCAATTTATCTCTCTCTTTCATAATTGTGCACCCCATAAAATCTTTCATATGCCAATTTATTTGGACAATCAAACTTTGCGTGCCTTGTACTATAGCAAATCTCACAAGCCAAACTTCTACTACCCCTTTGTTGCACCATGCTTATAGAGGCTTGAGATTCTCTCATTTTTCCTTGCAATTCTTCCTTCTTCTTTAGTTGTTGTGGCAAACTTGGGGCACCAGTAGTAATAATGGCCACCATTCCTATTATTGTAACAATTATAGCCTTTCCACTTATGCACCTCTTCTTCCGGTGTCTTAGGTACTATATTCCTCCTTCTTTGTTTAACTCTTTTTGGATAATCATAGGAAGTGTGCTCGAAACTCCCACACATTTTGCATTCACACTCCCTCAAATTCTTTTGCACTCCATGCTTTGTTACTTTTTTTGTGTTTCTCCCACATAAACTTGCTCATTCCAATATTCCTCACTCTAATGTTCTTCTTTGTATTCCTAATTTTGTTCCTCAAAACTCCCATATCTTTCCCCACTCAAATAAGGTTCTCCATTGTTTTCACTCCCCCTATTCCAATCTTCCATAGGACTTAAGTTCTCACATTCTTGATCATTTTCCCCTAAGTCTCTGTCATAGCTATCATATTCCCTTCCATTTGCACTTGGCCCCTTATCATGTTCATCTAAATATCCCATGTTCTCATAGTTATCCTCCTCATATTCTTGCTCATATTCATTTTTTAACCCAGAACTACCCTCACTATAGTAAGATTCCTTATAATTGTCATACCCTTCACTTTCACTCCAACTAGCCATTGTGAATTTTCTTTCAAGAGAAGTACTCACAAAATTGAAGTAGAAAACACAAGGAAAATTCCTCACTTTACTCCCTCACGTGTTTACACTCAATTTTTAGTAGTCACTCTTCACTCTGTTTGCATTCTTCTTGGCTTTTGCAAAATGAGTTCACTCTCTTGCCTTTTTCAATTTCTCAATTCCACACTTAAGTTCTTCCCAACTCTTTTCCACTTCAAAGGATTTAGTTCTACTAGTCAAGTCAACTAAATTTCAAGGAATAAGAAAAAAAGGTGTATTAAGGTAATTTATCAAACACTTGGTATGCAATAAGAAAGATGAATGGATTTCGAAGAGTTGTTACACTAAGTGATGCTATCACAACGTCAATCACAATTTAGCAATTAAAAATCACTTAAATATTCTTTAATAAACAAATTATTTATCATACTTCATGAATGGAAGCTTTGGTAGTCAAGTGTGAGCAATCACAGTTCATTAGGACAATATATCAAATACATTGAGTGCAATCTCGTAGCTCAATGTTGTATAGCAAATTTTAGCTTGGTTTTGCTCCTAAATCAACAAATGTTTACTCCAAATGACTTCCCAAACATCAATATACCATATAGGGTCAAATTAACAATATTTCCATGGCATAATTTCAAGTTTTTGACATAAAAAAATAGCAAGAGAAAAAGTGATGAAAATTTGAAAATCAGTAGATCTTGAAGAAGATTATACCTTAGCCAAAAGAAAGTTGGTTGATTAGAATCAACACAATGCAAGCTTTGATACCACTTGAAATGATCTTGGGAAGCACAAAATTTGTAGATTAAACTCAAGAACAAGAAATCTACCAAACCCACACATAAGAACACTAAAATGTTAGGAAATTAACTTTCTTGGGATAATGTAAATCTAGCCTACTTCAAAAAAACCTTAACACCATAATCTAACTAGAGATTAGAACACTAAGGATATGAATTTGAAGGCACCTAACTTAATACTATCAAACACACTTAGCAACCTAGCAGATAAAAATAGAGATGAAGTTGAGATTATCCCTTAAGATTTAGAGACAAAGATTAAATACGGGACTAAATCCTTTGATTTAGTCTTGATGTTTAATGGACATCACCCAAGAGAATCACCCTTTCCAAAGCTCTCAAAGAGTTCTTGAACTCTCACAATTTCATATGCCTCCCAAGGTTCTTGATTTACAATGTTATAATAGGGTATTTATAGTCCCCTAACATACCTAACATAAAGCATTATAGAAGGATGTTCTGTTTTTGAACTAAATACTTTTAAGTATTACAAAATGACCACAAAACAACTGCAAAATGTCAGGGGTTTAGGTTCTAGAATAGAACGGGTGCCGGGTACATCTCCTGGGGGTGGCGTTAGGTCTAATCTGAAGGAATAGTTCTCGTACACAAAAGTCGGAACAATAAAAGTGGGACTTAGCCAGTCCACAGCCAGCACCGGGTCGGGCTGTTAGGGCTGGTGTAGGGTCCAATCTGTTGGAACAGTGCGTGGATCAGCTCCTTGCTCATTTAACCTCCGTTCCTTCCATTCCTTTTCCATGTGTTCTCTTGATCTTCCAAATGATATGTTAGTCGTCTCAAGCTCTCCTTGTTAATTCTTTGGTCTTCAATCCTTTTTTCAATGTTGGCTTGATTTTCCACTTGAATTGTTGTTCCCATTATGTTCCATTTACAGCTCTCATGGGTCGTATTCCTTTATTTGCCCGTTTGCCCTTGAATCCTTATTCATTTATTTGCTTGACCTTCCACAAGGATTGTTGCCTTCTTTGTACTCTTTTTGGCCTTCATTTTTTTATCCACTATTTCATCAATGTTTTAGCCCTTGGTTTGTTGGGCCTCAAATTCTTGTTGAAACATCTTGAAAATGGATCTCACTCAAGGTGCCATGAGTTGTGGCTTAGATTTCTCTTTGTCTTCTTTTGAGTGGCCTTCGTGCTTGGGGTGATTCATATTAAAAAGCCACAAATTATCAAGTTTTAAATTTAAAATGCTAAGCACTAAAACTACACATAAGGGCAACTATACCTATCGCATAGTATAGGGAATAGCAAGTATCAAATCCACAGGAACTTAGCCATTACCACTACTTTGCTCTCATCTCATTGTCTAGCTAATTAAATACATGAAGTACAAATAATTACACTACACTAGGAAACCTATTATGTTCTCACTTAAGGAAGAGTCATAAGTTCATCAAGGGATGAGAAAGAGAGAAGGGCTATATAACAAAGAAAATTCCCCCATTGAACACCTCAAAGATGAGTACCCTTTAAACCCATAAATCCTAATTCTAGGCATCATAGTGAGTCAAATATAAATCTCACACTCTCTTGAGTTATGAGATCCCTAACCCTAAATTCGATTAATCGGTCTCTCTTCCTAATCAACTAAACCCAAGGAGGCATTAAACACCACTCACAATTATCCATAAGCCAAAAAAATCCTTATCATTAGGCAATTTCATGAACCCATTGGTTATTAGCTCTAATCCACAACCTCCTTCTTGGGTTAATTGAAGATGGCAAACATTAAATTTGCAAAGTGGGTGTTCTAACCTTAACCCCATCTCTCAAAATCATTAAGTAAGATCATTTAATTGAAGAGGTTTAACTAAAATTGATTCAACCAAAATAACACAATTAATACAAATAACCAAATGACATAGAGATAAAATCATAGATCCAAGAAAAATACATCAACACAAGGTACAAAATAGGGTACAACCTTTTATTACAATTATAAACCAAAATATAGCTTAATATTGACAAAGTAAAATCTACAAGAGATGGAAAAATACAATCCATAGACAAGCCATGTTCTTCCACTTCCTTGAGATCCTGCTTGGAAGCCTTCTTCTTTCTCATCAAATCTTCAAGTTCATTCTCTTCTTCTTGTGAAAATAGCTTGCTAGAGGGTCTCTTGGTTGCTAGCCAACCAAGGATAATTTTTTAGGGTATAATAGGGTATTTATAGTGGAAAATGAAGAAAACTCAGAAAATGCACGAATTTGTGCAACTGGGCTGTACAAGGAAGTTCAACTTCCTTGGGCCACCTAGTTCCTAGCTAAGTGCAAATTGGAATGAACACTAAAAACACATTATATATATATATATATATATATATATATATATATATATATATATTACAAACACTAGGTGGCCATGGGAAGTTAAGCTTCCCTGAGCTGCCATCTATTACACACACACACACACACACACACACACACACACACACACACACAACTAGGCGGCCTAGGGAAGTTAAGCTCCCCTTGGTAGCCTGTTCACTGGGCAAATGCACACGGCTTCCTTGATTTCTTCAATCTCTATTTCTTGTATTTTCTTCTTCCTTTTTCCTTCTTCACCTCTTTTTCTTCCTTTTTATCTTTAATTGATATTTCCATTTCCTAGCAAAAACAAGATAAAAAGGGATATGGTGAGTAGTGAATTATGTAAGAATTTATCTCAATCGAAGTACAAAAGAATAGAAAATGTATATATGATCAAGCCTCATCACACACCCCCACACTTATTCACAAACAAAGAATTGACTATTATACAAATCTAGCACCTTACATATATTCACAACTTAACTATTGTACAAACTAAGAAGAATACATTATTTCACAAGGACAAAGAATAACTAATTCACAAGCACAATGAAAAATATTCTACATAGCATTCTAGGTGAGCCATCAAGAACAACTTAGCATATATGCAATAAAGGTTAAAATGGTAAAGAGATTATTTCTTCCTCCATCTTAGAATTCATCTCAACACTAATCTATGCAAGTTAATCCCATGTATACTCTTATACTAAGCTAAACACTACCAAGAACCTCAAAATGAAATCAAACAAGCTTATGACAATTAAATGTGGTTCACTTAATATCTTCAATCAAAATTTCAAACAAAACGGTTTATATGAGATAGGATCTAATAACTCACTCAAGTCTCATGGCTATCCCGGGTACATGTATTACATATGTTGCACTACAATACTACAAGACTTTATACTTTGATACAACAATACTACAATCCATTTCAATTGGAATTAGCAAAGTAGGAGCCTCTCATTTTTCATCATTTTTCTTTCTACAAAGGAAAGGCATTTGAAGTGATTGTAACTTAAATGTTTGTTTGCATCCCTTACCTTTTTTTTTTCTTTTTTTTCTTTTTCTCTTTCTTGCTTTTCCTTTTCCTTTTCATCATATATTATTTTTCATTATAGGACATGCATTTTGCATTCTTAGAGCTTTTTTTCTCCTCACTTTGGTAGGTGCATTAAGCAACCTACCTTTTGCTCCTATTTGCCTTTTTATTAAAAAATTACAATAAAAAATTGAAAATTTCTATAATATAACATACAACACAAAAATGAATGAATGAATAAATGAGATTAGCTGCGAAGCTAGAGAGAAGCCTATGACCCACACTTTAAATTTCATCACTAAGTTTTTACCCCTTCTAAAAGAATTAAGCTTCACAACATTTTCAAAAGCATAAACAAGGTTAATACACTTTTCCAAACTTAGTCTATGTTATGCCCAATATCTTAGTGTACATAAAATAACTTTCTTAGAGAAGTCTTAAGTAGAATCCCAAGAAAAAGATAAATAATAACTTTATCAAACTAACACATATCGATATATATACCAACAAGCCTTGAAAAGTTACCCAACAATGCGAAAAAAATCGAAAAAATATTAGCCAAATTGCAAAAACAAGAAATTTAGCCCAAAAAATAAGAAAAATTCCAGTATACATAATACAAAATTATAAAGACAATATTATTCAACCTCTCCCCCATACTTAAATGGGACAATGTCCTCATTGTCCAAAAATCAAACAATATATGCATATTTCAATATGACAAAAGAAATAAAAGGGAGAGGAAAGCAAAGCAATACTCCCCTAAACATCTTGGCACTTAATTGTATCATAGGAGGGAAAGGAAAGGGAGGATTGTTCCAAAGAATAAAATTTGCATTCCAGCAAAAAAAAAAAAAAAAACAACAACAACAACAACAGCATACCATGGCTGGAGAGATAGAAATAAAAGGAATACAAAAATAATAGACAAAGAAAATAATTTAAAAGCAAATATAAATAAAAAGGATACAAGGAGTTGTACAAAAATTCATTAGTATCAATATTAATACAAAATAAATCATCATATAATTATAATAGGCAAATTTGTATAAATATTCCCAAATCTATTATACTTACCGTAGGAGAGTCCCAAATCTTTATTTTCAATTTTTACCATCCCTAACCTATATATTTCAATTTTTTATAGTCCTTGCCACCCAAATACGGTGGAATCCGATGGAGCTCATCACGCCATCTACACGTGAGCTTCTATATGAAGGGCAAATTTGTCATTCTGGTCGTCTTAATCTCACTATTAATGAAATTGTGTTTGGTATCCCAATCTAAACTCTACCTTCTTGGATTTTACCTTTGCACCTGTGGTGCTTGGGATAAGTCCTCCAACAACTACAAGATGGTGATATCCAATATGCCCTCTAATCCGAACATGTCAAACTTGTTTCACTTTCACCTAACTCAACTCCAATTCAACATAGAGGTACAAAATCTCTTTCAGAGTCTCTAATGCCAATCAATTCAAACTTTTTTGTCCAATTGCATACCCGATTCTAAGATTTCTATGAATCTTCACACTGTAATGTACAATTTTCAATCCCTACTATATGAACAATTTGAACCTAATCTTAGTTTGTTCCATCCTATTTGAAATATAATGCTTTCACTTTATGCAAAATCATAGGATTTGATGCTATGGAAGGTGATAAATGTTTTAATGCCATTAGATGGCAAATTGTAGAGTCTTAGTTTTAGATTAGCATCGCAATGCTTTCTATGAAATATTCATAAAAAAAACATTGCTGCATTTGTTTTTTACTTATCCAATAGCTCTACAATTACGGCGATATTGCCTTGGTCCAATTGTTCCTTACTTGGAACTTGTTTTGCTTCAGTATTCAATTTCATTGATCATGATTTCTTTCTGGAACTTTACAGGTTCTAAAGGGGTGGTATATAAGTTCTTTTCTAACGTAATTCCCTAGATTCTCTGGAAGGAAAGAAACTCAAAGGGGAAAATGCTTGCTTATTTTTAGCTCAATAGAAAATTGTGCTAGACTTCTCAGGCATTCATTTGCTGCCATCCACTCTATCCTTCCTTTTTGCGAGAACTCATATCATGATTAATTGGTCTTTGAGAAAGTTTATATTGATTCAACCATTTTATTAGTCGGGTTTATATGATTTAATGTAGAATAGAAATATTGTGGTTTGGAAAGGGATGATCACAACCTGTAGAAATTGCAGATATGATGATATTGCCATGACTTTGTTTCAAAAAATGCTTTGCTTTGGATACATAATAATTATAGTTTGGCTAGTGCTTTGAGTCTCTATTCTGTGGAGCTCTTAGATTTTGGAAGGAAGTGTTTATTACCTTCCTTTTCTTCTTCTTCTTCTTTGTTCCTCAATAGCCACGACACTACATGCTCTCCAAGTGTTTGTGTAATTGCTAATAAGAGGGGTTGATGATTGTGATACAAAACTTATAATTTGACAATTTTGTCGTGTTATAAATATGCATTTGAGGCTCCCACTAGATTCCACCATATTTGAGGTGGTGAGAACTATAAAAAATTGAAATAAATAGATTGGGGATTGTAAAAATTGAAAATAAAGATTTGAGACTATCCTGCAGTAAGTATAATAGATTTGGGACTATTTATGCTAATAATAATAATAATAATAATAATAATAATAATAATAATAATAATAATAATAATAATATACACAAATATTATTAATAAGTCATAACATTAACTAATATAGCTAAAACAAAAATAGACATTAGTACCAACAATACAACTACTACCAATACAACCAAGCCACAAAACAATTGAATAACCCAATAATTTCACTATGAAATACTAAATCAATATATACATGCTAATATAGTTTCATCAATACCCAAAAACAATAAAACTGCAATATACAAAGCACAAGAATTAGTATACAACAATGAACACACTATAAACTCAGTCCAAGGAAAAGTGAAATGGTCAAGGATTTAGTGGTTATATTGAAAAGATTGTCACAACTACCACTACCAATTCGTGAATACCACACCTTCCAAAAACACCGTAGTATCTCCCCAACAACTAACAAATAATTCCTACATTTCAATAGCTATTATCCAAAAGTGGTAAGAAAGTTAACCCAATCTCTAAACCAAAAATCAATAATCCACCAAATTACAACATCAACTATATAAATCAACCATCTCCTCAACTTATTCACCACTACTACAATCAATTTTCAACCTCCACAATATATAGTACAACAACCCAAAACTACAATCAATAATACTTTCATTTCTTAAAACAAAAATCTAACACCATTACAAAAACAATAAAACCAATCCTATTATACAACAATTAATCACAAATAGCTATTATACAAGAAGATTCCTCAACCACAACAATAATAGTCAATTACAACAATATTTCCATCCTAAAAATACTAACACAATAACAAATACAAAATGCCCTAACAACAATAATAATATACAACAAGGCCACATACAAAACATGTGATTCTTGTTTATTAGGCAAAATGACTAAAGCACCTTTTAAGAGACAAAATGAAAGGGCTACTGATTTATTGGGCCTAATACATACTGATGTATGTGGACCAATGAATACACATGCTAGAGGAGGATTTCAGTACTTCATTATATTTACAGATGATTTTAACAGATATAGCTACCTATATTTGATGAAATACAAATCTGAATCGTTCCAGAAATTCAAAGAATTTCAAAATGAAGTACAAAATTAGCTTGGCAAAAGTATCAAAAAACTTCGATCAGATCGATGTGGTGAATATTAAGTCACGAGTTTGACGAGCATCTTAAAAATTGTGGAATAATCTCCCAATTAACTCCACCTGGAACACCTCAATAGAATGGTGTATCTGAACAGAGAAATCGGACTTTATTAGATATGGTTCGGTCAATAATGAGTCAAACTGATCTTCCAATCTCCTTTTGGGGTTATGCCCTAGAGACTGCGACATTTATTCTAAATCGAGTTCCATCTAAATCGGTTCAGAAAATGCCATATGAGATATGGACTGGGAAACAACCTAGTTTGTTATTTCTAAAGATTTGGGGGTTGTGAAGTTTATGTTAAGCGTTTAGTATCTGATAAACTTGCACCTAAATCGGATAAATGCATATTTGTGGGGTATCCTAAAGAAACTAAAGGATATCAATTTTATCTCCCAAAAGAAAATAGAGTAATTATTGCTTGAAATGGATTCTTTCTTGAAAAGGAATTTATTTCCAAAAGAATCAGTGTGAGTAAAATACATCTTGATGAGATTCACGAGCCACAATTAGTGCTTGAACCAAATAATGAACCTCGATTAGATGGCTCACAAGTCCAAGATGAGCCTACATCTATAGAACAAGGACCTCGAAGATCTGATAGGGTTCGTCAACAACCTGAGAGATATGGATTTCTCATTACTGATGATCACAATGTGGAGCTTATGGTTAATGATGAGCCTACTTCCTATTAAGAAGCCATTAAGAGTTCTGACTCTGGAAAATGGTTAGAGGCTATGAAGTCTGAGATGCAATCCATGTATGATAACCAAGTCTGGACTTTAGTTAATCCACCTAAAGGTTCAAAAACCATTGGGTGTAAAAGGTTTTCAAAAAGAAAACAGACATGGAGGGAAATATGCATACTTACAAAGCACGACTGGTTGCAAAAGGTTATAGACAAACTCATGGTATAGATTATGATGAAACCTTTTCACCAGTTGTAATGCTTAAATCTATTAGAATTCTTCTTGCCATAGCAACATATTATAATTATGAGATTTGGCAAATGGATGTTAAAACTGCGTTTCTCAATGGAAACTTACTCGAGGATGTGTACATAACACAACCTGAGGGTTTTGATGATCCTTTGAATTCTAATAAAGTGTTCAAGCTTGAAAGATCCATTTATGGATTAAAACAAGCATCTCGAAGCTGGAATCTTCGTTTTGATGAAGTAATTAAAGAATTTAACTTTATCAAAAATGAAGATGAGCTTTGTGTCTATAAGAAAACAAGTGGGAATGCAATAGTCTTTTTGGTACTTTATATTAATGACATCTTACTCATTGGAAACGACATCCCAACTCTACAAACTGTAAAGAAATGGTTGGGAAATTGTTTCTCAATGAAAGACTTAGGTGAAGCTGCCTATATTCTAGGTATAAGGATCTATAGAGATAGATCTAGAAAACTAATTGGACTAAGTTAAAGTGCATATGTTGATAAGGTACTGAAAATGTTCAGTATGCAAGATTCTAAGAGAGGATTCTTGCCAATGTCACATGGCATTAAGCTCAGCAAAACTCAAAGTCCTTCTACGAAGGATGAAGAAGAACGCATGAATAAGATACCATACGCTTCCGCTATAGGGTCTATCATGTATGCCATGTTATGTACTCGACCCGATGTATCATATGCATTGAGCATGACGAGTAGGTTCCAGTCAAATCCTGGAGAGGCATATTGGATAGCTGTCAAGAACATACTGAATTACTTAAGAAGAACTAAAAATATGTTCTTAGTTTATGGAAAACAAGAAGGCGAGCTAGTTGTAAATGGTTACACTGATGCTAGTTTTCAGTCTGACATAGATGATTATAGATCGCAATTAGGTTTTCTATTTTGTTTGAATGGAGGTGCTGTAAGCTGGAAAAGTTAAAAGTAAGACACCGTGGCCGATTCTACTACAGAAGCTGAGTATGTAGCTGCCTCAACTGCAGCTAAAGAAGCAGTTTGGATTAAAAAGTTCATTACAGAACTAGATGTAGTTCCTAGTATTGTGAACCCAGTGGATCTCTATTGTGACAACAGTGAAGCCATTGCACAAGCTAAGGAACCAAGATCACATCAACGATCCAAACATATACTTCGACGTTTTCATCTCATTCGAGAAATTTTTGATAGAGGAGATGTCAAAGTATGCAAGGTATCAACTGATGACAATATTGCAGATCCACTGACAAAACCTCTCCCATCGTCTAAACATGATAGTCATACCAGATCAATGGGATTACGGCTTATGCCAAATTGGTCTTAGTGCAAGTGGGAGACTGTTGGGGATATGCCCTAGAGTCAATTTGTACTTATACTATTGTCGTTATGTTTTATATAATAATATGAGGCTTTCCTTTCCATGAATAGTGCATTTTGTTTTGTGGTCATCAAGTATGTGACTTGATAGTAAAACCCAACAATGAATACAATGACTATTCTAAATCTATTCCTAATCGTTTATTATTATTGGAATAATAATAAATTAAGATTAGTATGTTTGTGACTGGATGGCTATGTTTTACTAGTCATGGATATTTATGATATCAAGTCAAAACATAAATAAATGTTAGAGAACATTGTATTGGACATGACCCACTGTGAGAGTACTTCATGGAACATGTCATAAGTACTCTCTAGTCATAATAATATTAAAAGTCCTTCGACCTAAATTCATCATAGTTTCCTACTTGATAAATTCTGTATTTTGACGTTGTCTAAAGTTCTCTTTAACCAAATAATAAATTAGACTACTGTTGGATGTAGAATAAATCAATAAGAGGAATATGATTGATAGTGAATGAATTTGTCCCTCTCAATTATGGGAGAGATATCCATGGGCCCTTTGATAAGTTAGACTGTTAAAATGCATGGCCGTGCTCAAATATATCAATCGAGATATTGATATCATTTGTTTGAACAGTTTACTATGAAATCAAGAAATAATTGATTAAGCTTAATAAGGATGACATGCTCTGTGCCTTATGCTTAATCTGGATATCATGTGACAAAAGGACTAAATGTAAAATTATGGTTTGGTTAAAAGAGATCACCGATCTTCATTTAACCTAAATAGTTATAATATTTTGCTAGAAACCGCTTATAACTTGTAGGCTATTTAAATATGATTTGGGCACACTGCCAGTGTTAAAATGAACCTATAGGGTCATACAATAAGCGAACTTGTCAGGTTATTTTCTGGTAACCAGATTCGATGAATCTGGAAACATGTCTAAGTTAATCGAACTTAGAAAATCTACTAGATACAATGAATCTGGAAATATGTCCACATTCGATGTATCTGGTGAAGGAAAACGCAGAAACAGGGACATGCACCGTAAGTTAAAAAAAATTGGAGAAAAATAAAACGCGAGCCATAAAGGCCATGCGGAAGCGTGAAGATCATACCTTTGTGTTCCTTAACCCTTCTAGGTTGCGTAGGAATAGATTGAACGGCTGGAATCGCCTCGCTTTGCACACTTGAAGGAGCTTCCAGTTGAACACCCGCTAGCCTTCGACTTCGCCTTGTTTGCATTAACGCTTAGCTCTCCAGCTCTCGGGATATTCCTCAGCCTAACCTCTAGTTGGTGAACACAATGGGAAAGAGAAACGGTTTCAATTCTCCTTGGTTCGCTCGCTATTAGTTAGCAAAGAACAAGGAGAAAAACAAAGAGGAGGAGAGAGACGTTGAGAGAGAGACTCACGTGAAGCTTACAGAGAGGCGTGAGTCTCAGAGTGGCTAGGGAAAGGGAAAAATTAGGGTTTTACCTTTTCAAAGAGTTGTTTATATTTAGCCTAAACTAGGTCTCTCAATCTCTGATAAACATATCCCCGGGATTTCAAAACACCCGGATGTCATCCTGAGAAACAGTTTGGTCTAACCTTAAACTCCTCTTAACCGTATCTGGAGAAAACCCTAAGGTCCAAGCTATTGGGCCAGATAAATATTTATTATTTTCCTTGGACCCAAAAAGGCCCAAAATAATAAATATTAATTATTTATTTCCTGGGCTTACATAAGTAACCCAATAAATAATTAATGAGCCCAAATGAACCATAATAATTAATCTTTAATTATTTATTTCTTGGGCCTATATAAATAACCTAATAAATAATTAAACATTAATTATTTCCCCTAGTTTAAGCCCAGGTTAATTTCTTAATTATTCATACTAGACCTAGGCCCTGAATAATTAATTAACCAAATAAACTAGATGATTAATTTCTCTCAACTCCTATTTTATTTATTTATTTATTTATTTTATTCCAGTCCAATAATAAATTAGACTTCCTGAATAAAATAAAATAAAACAAAATAAAATAAAATCCTCTTCAACTGAGACCAATTACTCAACCCAAAAAAGTTAGGACTTACGGGCTATCCCGAGGACCAAAAAGACACATCGCCTTGGCTGTTAAAAAGACCAAAATACCCCTGCTATATAAATAGCTGTATTTTGCATTTTAAATATTTCCTAATATCACCATTAGGAAATATTGACCCCAAGGACAATGCTGCATTCGCAAAGTCTCCGACCTACAGGTGAAATGACTAAAATACCCCTCTACACATCGCCGTACATTTAGAGAGGAAGAAGTGTACTAACACCCCCCTAAATGACATCTACCATCCTTAGGCTTCTAGTCCAATGATCTACGACTTCTTGGAGTGTTTCCGCTTTCCAAGGGAGCAACCCTAAAGCAAACATTCAAGTCATGTTTCCCAAGCCCTGGATAATTTAGACCATTCAGACAACCACAAGGGGCGATATAGTGTAGAAACTATCTTGTATAAGTCTGTCTTAACTAACTAGTCACACATACCCAACATGCAAGTATATTGGCCCTATGATAGAACCTCAACTGCAGCAAATCAAAGTATATGCTTCCAGCTTCGCTAGACCACCAACTCATACTCAAGTCGTAGAGTACTAGTCCACGCTATAGCGGTAGTAGTCTAGGTTTCTACCATATAGTACTTTGAGAAACCACTACTACAGGTCCTGTTCTACGTATTCGAAATACGCTTATGTCATGAAGTGAGTGGACTACCCACTGGCTAAAGGTAAGCCATTCTCCATTTGGAATTCATAATATAATAACCTAAACATAATGAGGTTCCCAGTCTCATCAATAGGTTAAGAACAAATATTTATGTGTTAAATAACCCGTGATCCATACCTTACTGTGAAAGACCACCATTCACATGGATCACTTATTTGAACACAATGGGTCTGTTCCAAACGAAAATCGTGCACAAACAAAAAGTAAATTCACAAACAATTTCTGAAAGTAAATTCTTTTATTAAATAATTCGATTTTACATCAGAAACCTAGTCTAAGAGGGCATACAATCCAACATCTGGATGATGTCCAGATTATAAGAATCTGTCTCTGTAAATTAATTAGTTAAATTACCGAGATAATGACAGAATCTTATCATATTAGTTTTAATTTAATTTGAATTTAAATTAAAATACGATAAGATATTATTGGGGTTGGACCCTAAGAGGTTCAGAGTGGGTTTTTAAGAAAACCCTAGCCGTCTTCTTGGGTGTGCCATTTTTTGTAGAGAATATTCGTGCCTCCATTCATCAGAAAAAGAAAACCTCTCAAACCCTAGGTGCTAGCACTCCCCGGGTAACGAGTGAGTTCGCGGTGTATATCCGATAGAGGACGTTCGCATACTGCAGCGTTTGGTGATCGTTTGGGTTGCACGTACAGTGTCAGAATTAGAATCGAAGGATATCGATTACACCAAACAGAGGTAATTCTACAAACCTACGATCTTCTTAATTGTTTACTTGGATCCTCGGAAGGAATTCATGGATATTTTTCGCATTTAGGAGTCCACGAATTCTAACAGTCAGAAGTATCATGAGCCATGTAACTCTTCCTATTTTCTTTTTGGGATATACTCTAAAAATAGCGACATATATTATAAACTTGGTACCTTCCAAGTCAGTGCCTAAAACACCCTATGAGATGTGGACTAGACATGAGTCCAGTATAAATCATCTCAAGGTATAAGGTTATCCAACTTATGTACTGCCTAAGGGAAGTAAGCTAGACTCATGATCAGAATTGTGCTACTTTGTGGGGTATCCAAAAGGAATAAGGAATGGATACTTTTATTATCCCTAAGAGCAAACGGTATTTCTTAGTACTTATGCTAGTTATTGGAGGATAAACAAAGTGTATCCCCTAAGATTTTGAGTAAGGTGGAATTGGAAAAGAAGTTCAATGATACTTCAACTTCTAGTACCCTAATTAAGGAGCCTAAAGAGGCACAACCAGATATTCCTATAAAAATTAAGCCACGTCGAAGTGGGAGGATATCTAGGGTTCCTAAAAGATGGATTGGAGAAGCCTTCAAGGTAGTTTCTGACCATCATGAGCAAGATCCGGCTAGATACGATGAGGCCATTGCTGATGTCGATGCAGATAAATAGCAAATGGTAATGGATGCCGAGATTTAGTCTATATATCTCAATCAAGTCTAAGATCTTGTCACTGCACAAGGAGGAATTAAACCCATTGGGTGCAAATGGATATACAAGAGAAAGAAAGGAATAGATAAAAAGGTAGAAATGTTGGGTATTTCTCATGCATATCATATATGGTGTAGCGGAAAAATAAAACGAGATACTATCTTAGGACCCGCATAAAGTGGAAAACAAGATATAAAGAGAACAAAGGTAACAGCTTTATCTTTCTTTGAGCGTCTGAAAAATAAAATTTTTCCTTTTCAAGTCAAGGCGCGATCCAGTAGTCCTCCTGATCAAACACCACGACAGTTGAATATCCAACCACTGTAATCATAGTGTGTGATTATCTCTAATAGAAATCCACATGGAGGATAACACTCAAGCACCAAGATTTTTTGTGCTAACAGAAACTAAGATGGTGACTAGGGTTTGATCAAGATCAACGAGAAGGAGAGAAAGAGAAGTGGGAGGAGATCGTGTATCCCCTAGGGGTTTTCAGAAATTTCGTGTCTCACACCCTATTAGGGTTTCATGCATATACCTTATATGTCACCAAAAATCATTGAAAAACTGAGAATTCTAAAACAGTTAGAATTCCCTAATTGTAATTGGAAATATCAAGTTTTCTCAATTACAATTTGGATCATAAATTATAACTAATTATAATTTAGCCCACAACAACTTCTCTTTCTCACAATTAGTCCTACTATGTTATCAAATAACATCTTGAGTATATAATCCTCTATTGTGTATGACTTATTAGATTTCCCAGTCAATTGGTAGCGAACCTGAATTAATCCAAACGTCTTTGAGATTAATAATTCATAATTAATTCGACTTAATCATATCAATTCTAATTAGGATTGGTTTATTAATTCATCAATTAATAAACCCATATTCTCAAATCATGAGAGGTATCTAACAACACATCATGACCACCCAAGAGTCCAGGAAGTCAAGTGGCTTGACATGAACCCTTCAATAACAAACTACAGTGCAATTAACTCATTTCACCATACAATATCTCATTCGGTTTGGAGTACGGAATTAGTGCCAACTCCCTCCAGAATATATTAATTCTAGTCCGAATATAAAAGTACTTATACCAGAAACCCACTACTCTAGATGTATATCAATTGGAACTGTTTCCAATACACAATCGCCTTGGCCAAGGACTTCTCGAGTAGTAATTTCTACAAGTGGCCGTGAGATATTTACCCCTACTATTAGGAGTAGTGAATCCTTTATTGACCCTCTCAATTGCTTTCGTTTACCTCACAATATACCCAATATCCATCCTATAGGCGGCCCTCAATTTGGCTCCAGAGATTGGAATTAAAGCACAATGCTTAGCAAACAAAGTATCTTAGAGATCTCAAGTCTAATAATGCTTGCACGTTTGGTATATTAAGATTATATCACTGGCACTAAATAGTTATCCTTGTGATTATCTCATAGTTAGGTCATTCAATGAACTTGTTCCATTGTCAAGCATCCACGTGTTAACTTTGAGTATCTTAATACTCACGGATATGAGAACCACCGCCTGATCAAATCAGGAAGTCTAACACATGCTAGTCTTAACGCATTAATGATGTCCTATCCTATTAATACTATGAATAGGGACTATTTAAGTACTAACACTATATAGTGTAGTAGGAATCTCATATCATGATCTCTATAATGATTTCCTTAACACAGTATTATACTAGGGACTTTATCTAACAATTATATTACATAAAAGTAAACAAAAAAAACTGTAAGATAAATAATGTCTTTTATTAAAATAAAATATGTCATATATAATGTACAAGTGATTACATCTAAGGTATAACACTAACAAGAAACATATAAAGAAAGGTTGGTTGCAAAAGGTTATACTCAGAAAGAAGCGATCAATTATGAGGATACAATTTCACCTATTGCCATTCTTAAATCCATTCGTATTCTCTTGGCCCTCGCATGTCATTATAACTATGAGATATAGCAGACGGATGTTAAGACAAGTTTTCTTAATGGCTATCTTAGTGAAGACATCTACATGACCTAGCCTAAAGGATTTATTACAAGAGCCTAAGAATATA
This sequence comes from Voacanga thouarsii, assembly GCA_026120185.1. NCBI lineage: Eukaryota > Viridiplantae > Streptophyta > Magnoliopsida > Gentianales > Apocynaceae > Voacanga > Voacanga thouarsii. Next base: position 483,404 of record JANUWF010002701.1, read on the forward strand.
TTATTTGTAAACTTAAGAAGTCCATTTTTGGACTTAAACAACCATCACATGCATAGAATATAAGGTTTGATGATATTGTAAAGTTTTATGGTTTTATACAAAACGTAGATGAACCATGCGTGTATAGGAAGGTAGATGGGAATAACATGTCTTTTATGGTACTTTATGTAAATGAAATTTTTCTCATTGGAAATGATATATAGACATTGTTATCTATAAAGGTTTGGCTATCAAGTCAATTTAGCATAAAGGATATAAAAGAAGCTAGCTACATTCTTGGAATAAAACTTCTTAGAGATAGGAAGCAAAAAATGTCAAGCTTATCCTAATATGCTTATATTGACAAGATGCTGGTTAGGTTTATCATGAATCAGTGTATAGGGGTAATCATACCTTTTAGGCATGGATTGACTTTGTCTTCTAAATAGTGTCCTAAGATACAAGTAGAAAAGGAAAGGATGAGAATAATTCCCTATGCATTGGTAGTTGAAAGTCTCATGTATACCATGCTTTGTACAACACCAGATATCTTTTTTGCAGTAGGCATGATTAGCAGGTATCAGTCATACCCAAGGAAAGAACATTGGCAAGTTGTAAAGTATATATTTAAGTACCTAAAGGGAATGAGGGGTTATATACTTATTTATAGCGCTGATGATTTAATTCCTACTAGTTATATTGGCTCAGACATCTAGGTGAATAAAAATGAAAAGAAATCCACTAGTGGATAAATGAGTATGTAGTATGTAACACCCCACTACCTAGGCCCAACAGGGCCGAGGATGTCGCCCCGTCCAAAGGACAATGGGTCTATATAACTAGGTCACACAATCGAAATAATAGAATGAAAACAATACTTTAAACTTAAAGCTTATTACAATCAAAGAATCCAAAACACAAATCCAAAATAAAATTGTTCACTCTCAACTCCCAAAGCATTACACAAGATAAATAGCAGAAAATCTTCCAAAGCAGGCAACAACTAGCTACTCATCCCCACAGCAGGATCGATATGAAATTATGATAAAAAGGGCGATGAGGTAAAAATCTCAGTAAGTCCATATGTGCTTTGAGTGTCCAATGAAAACAGTTCGTGAATGCAAGATGAAAACTCTTCATAAGAGAAATACTGGCAAGTAATAAATAATAGTCAAAATCAAGAGTGGTGTTTTTGGCTTTTCCAACCATACATGTTCAATAAAATTAATCACTCAAAAAGGTGGTCATGGGTTAGCACACGTTAGGGCCCATAACCATACAACGGTCAGAATGCCACACATTGTGCAGACTGACAAAAAGTAGGTAATCGGCCTACCGGGCAAGATACTCCTCCTTCTCTATTCCCAAACAAAACCGGTTGTCCATTTCGGCAACACACAATCCACTTAACTGAAAACTGCTAGCTCGGACCGGCACGACCTACTGGACTGACATCTTATCCGGGAAGGACTCACCCCTCAGAGGTGGCCACCTACTGAGGGACATACCCTAACCCTTCAAAGACTAGTCCTAGTAGTCCACCCTTATTGAGTACTCAACATAATATATATCCCACTTGGGAAAATGAATAAAACATAGTTCCACATGAAAATGGAAATTAAAGATTTCCAAAGTTTGGGGCAAAACTGGTTTTAGAAATAATTTTAGAGTTTGAGTAAATCTGCTTTTTGATTTTCAAATAATTTGTTTGACTGAAATGAGAAATGAGACAATCCTCAATTGCCTTTACAGAAATGAGTGACCACGCACTCCACAATTGGCTTGCCATAGAACCATTTTGCATCAATCATGTTTTATGCAGGAGCTTACCTGATCCTTAGCTTGAGATAAAATAAAGGTATTCAACAGCTGACCTAACCCCACCTAGGGTAAATATAAGCCATAATTAAACTCAAGCCAAAATTCACTTTCACAAATAATTCTAGCTCAACTTACTGCAACCATGATCCTAGTGTCCAAAGCTTTAAGGCTAGATAATAAATAAAAGGGTTTATAAGCTAAGTCTAATTTGATATTAAAATAATTAGGGTTTTGGGAAATAGGTACTAATAAGTTGAAGGTTTAAACCTTGCTAAAAAATAAGTTAGAGTTTATTTGATGAAGGGTCCTAGGTGGTATTATGTAAAATAATAATCTATTAATAATTATTTGTTAGAAAATAATTGGCAACTAAAATTAGTTGTAAGCAAATTTTAATGGGTTTTGATTGAAAGATAATAAATAAAATTTAATAGTATTTATGAATATAAGACTTACAAAATTAATTTTTTACTTATTATGATTATTTATATATAAGGCTTTATTTAATATTATTATTTTATATAATATCTATATATTTTATTTCTTTAATAAAAGTTATCATTTATTTGACTAAAATATCCTTATTTTATAGATAATAGTCCAAATCTACCTTCCCTGAGGTTTTCAAAATTTACTAGAAGAAATTATAGCATTAATCATTTTATTGATGAAATAAAACTAGCTTAGGGACAACTAGGTCATGATCATATTTCTATTGTTAACCACAATTATGAACATACACTCCACTCCAATTCATCAAATCATCCAAATCATGAATGAAGGCATAGATCTAAATTTACCAAGACATGATCCAAACTTTACTATCATAAACATTATCATGGCTTTAACAAAAATACATGATCATAAACCCTATTCACCAAAGGTGATATAATCTCTAACATGCTTGATCATATATACTACTCACATCATGGAGAGCATGCAACAAAACCCTAAAACCGTCATACAATCAACCAAGACAATCAACGTATGCATCAATCCCATCTCCATCATATACACACATTAATTCATGCTCAAATCTCAACTCCTTCACAACAACACATGCTTAAATCCTAATCATAATCCATCTCCTTCCAATATCATTCTAGAGACATGAATCTAGAATTTAAAGAGAGGATTGAAGAGGCTTACTTGATTGATGACTACCTTGGAATAGTTTCGAATGGATTCTAGCTCTTAGGGACTTGATCCGTCCAAGAGAGTTGAAGAAAATATAGCCATGTTTGAAGTCACCATTCGGCCAAGAGAGAGAGAGAGAAATGAGGAAAAGAGAATCCATTAGTAAGTTTATATATACATATATTCATTAGAAGTTGAAGATGAGAGAAGGTGGGGTGATTGATCATGCTTACCTTGAAGGTGTTCTTGAGCTTTCACAAAAATACTGGATTTTTGATCCAAAAGAGAGAGTTAGATTTTGGTAGTTGATGTTAAAAATTGCAGAAGTGGTTTCAAGGGGTTGAGTAGGTATGATCTGGAGTTTTTGGAGGAGATTGGAGAAGTTTGGAGTGATCTTAGCCTTGAGGATGTTTAGTAGGTGTTCTTGGTGTTCTTGGTTTTGAGAGAATGGAGAGAGTTTTGGTTGAAGTTGGCCGAAATTCTGAGGGATTAGGGTGGCCGAATTGATTTGGAGGGTTTAGGAAGTTGAATTTTCTGATTTGAGAGGAAAAGGAAAACTGGTTGTTTGAAATCCTAAAAGAATATTTTAGGGAATCAATTTTGGAAACAAAATATGGTAAGAAGATCTTTAATGGAGGAGAGCTTTTGGAAGCTCCAATGGCCGACTGTTTGTGTGTGAGTTTTGCTGAGATGAACGATGGTTGAAGGGGCTTAATGGTGGCTGAAAATATGGAGTACAATGGTGGAGGGATTTCTAGTTGTTTGAGAGATGAATTATGGTAGTTTACTAAATATGATTGCTGGAATTTTGGTCTCCAATCAATGCCTTGATTGGAGGGATTGATGGAGATATTTTAGGAGCAGTCATGTGACTGGTTTCGAGCAGAATGCTGGAGAAGATGATGGAGCTCAGTTCATGGCTGTTCAAGGGAAGTTTGTACAGAAAAATGGTGGAGGTTTTGGACAAGACTGAAGAAAAAGCTGGAAAAATTCTAGGGCAGATTTCGCAAATTGCTGGAATTTTTTTGGATAGATTTTGCTGCCATTTTCCAGTCAGTTTCTAGAAGATTTGAAGGGGTATTTAGAGGTCTTTTAAGGCTGGTTTCTAGCCTTCTTCATGGAGCAAAAACGAGGTTAAGATGCTGAGTGAAAAACTGGAAGAAACAGCTTGGTTTAGGTTCACCAAAGCTGCAAGAGTGTCCAAAAAATTTTCTGGTTTGCACAACATTTGTGCAGTCCGGTTTTGGCCTTATAATTTCAGACTTCAAGCTGGTCAAGTGGGCTATTTTTCTGGCAGCATTTGGGAGGGAATGATGGCTGAAAATTTTGACACTTGGACTGAACAAGAAGTTGGAAAAAAAATTCCAGTTTACAACATGAACAAGATGAATACACTTAGGTTGGAGTTTGAAGGTTCAACCATGGAGATTAATTCTCTTGGGAACCTTCCACAACCCCTCCCTATTTTTAGCCCACAAGATGTCTTACACTTAGACATTTTTGAACCTTCAAAGCCACAGCACTTTGCTGGATTTTTCTGAAATAGAATTGGCTTAGCTGAATTGAACAACCTAATGAATTAAGAAATAAGAAAAACTAAGGATAAAAAAGGGTATGAATTCCTTTAGAAATTTTTGTAGGACACAAGAGTAAGATTAGAACATTCCTATCATGTCTCCCCTAGGACAACACTTCTACTCTTCACTAAGTCATGCAAGGCCAAAATATAGCCTTCCTACACAAAATAAAATTTAATCATGCTAAAACTCCAATGATAGAATTTGAACCCAAGACCTCAAGAATTAATTCCAAAGCTCTAACCACTAAACCACCACAACTCTTGCTCTTATTTTCTCTCCCAAATATTTTTCCTATTTAATCCTCAAGCTATCTCCCTATTTTCACCTCAAGCAAAAATTACCATTTTGTCCTTCTTACTCAACAAGCACAAACAAGCCATCTAGGCCACAAACCACAAATCCAAAGCACATAAAATCATATAAAAATATATTTATGCATGCAATATATTATGATATGCACCCAACCCCCTCACTCTAAGAAAATGGCTAGAATCACTTGATCAGACTAATGAGTTGAGAATTAAGGAAAATCAAAGATCAAGGGAAAATGAATTCCCTTTAGGAAATTCGAGTAGGGTAAGGGAGTAGAATGAGTTTACTCCTAACCTGTATCTGTTAGGACATCATCCCTACCTTACTCCAAGCTCATAAGGCCGAAATTATTCTTCCCCAAGCAAAAATAAAATTTAATCAAGCTAAAGCTTCTATGATGAAATTTGAACCCAAGACCTCAAGAATTGATTCCAAAGCTCTAACCACTAAACCACAACAACTCTTGTTGTTATTTCCACTAGCAAATTAATTCCTATTTAATCCTCAAGCTATCTTCCTATTTTCACCTCATGCAAAAATTACCATTTTGCCCCTCTCACTCAAAACTCATCAACAAGGCTTCAAAACAATAAAACTCAAATCCAAAGCACATAAAAATCATATAAAAATATATTGAGTCGTGAAATAAGGCATGATGTGCATCCTAACCCCCTTACTCTATGGTTGGTCTTGACTGGGGTTTCACATCCTCCACTCATTAGAAGAATTTCGTCCCGAAATTCAAGTATACCTCTATTCCAACTCGGGATACTTCCGCTTAACCCATTCTTCCAACTCCCATGTGGCATCCTACATGCCATGATGTTCCCACTGAATCTTAACCATCGGTATCTGCTTATTTCGGAGAGTTTTGACACCGCGGTCCAATATCCGCACAGGCTTTTCCACGTAGCTCAGGTCGGGCTGCAGTACTAACGGTTCATCATTCAGTACATGACCGGGATCCGCATTATACCTCTTTAGTTGTGACACGTGAAACACATCATGGATACCCGTCAACCCATCCGGTAGGTCTAATCGGTAAGCTACTGGTCCGATTCTTTCCTTAATCGAAAACGACCCCAAATATCTCGGATTCAACTTTCCGCCCTTCGGATGCTTCAAAATTCTCCTATTCAGCGTCAGCTTCAGAAATACGCGGTCCCCGACTTGAAACTCTAATTCCCTTCTCCGGTTGTCCGCATAGCTCTTCTGCCGGCTCTGAGCCGCCTTTAACCTTTCCTGAATTAGTTTCACTTTATCCAACATTTCTTGGACACAGACCTCTCCGGTTTTGCTCACATGACCATCTTCCGACCAATTCCAATACAATGGTACTTGACACTTGCGCCCATACAGAGCCTCGTATGGTGCCATCCCGATCGAAGCTTGATAGCTGTTGTTATATGACAACTCGGCATACGATACACACTCGATCCACTTATCTCCAAAATCTAGGACACAAGCTCTCAACATATCTTCTAATATTTGGATCACCCTTTCTGACTGCCCATCGGTCTGCGGATGCGCCGTTGTACTGAATTTCAAATTCGACCCCATTGCCTCCTGGAACTTTCCCCAAAAACGAGATGTAAACCTCGGGTCTCGGTCTGACACTATGCTCGAAGGTACTCCATGAAGTCATACTACTTCTCGAACATAAGTCTGGGCCAGCTTCTCCATGGAGTCCCTCACATTTACCGGTATGAAATGGGCCGACTTGGTCAACCAATCCACCACTACCCATATGGCGTCCTTCTGGGTCTTTGACATGGGGAGTCCGGAGACAAAGTCCATTGTCACCTCCTCCCACTTCCATTCCGGTATTGGCAGTGGCTGCAATAGTCCTGCTGACTTCTTGTGCTCCGTTTTAACTTTCTGGCAGGTAAGACAGGTTGGAACATACTTAACTACATCCCGCTTTAGTCCGGGCCACCAATAAGCTCCTTTCAAATCCTGATACATCTTAACTTCCCCTGGATGAATGGCCTACTTGTTCTTGTCCGCCTCCTCCAAAATTCTGCCCTTCAATTGCTGCTCTCCGGGTACACACAATCGATCTCTGAAACGAAAAACTCCCGCTTCATCCTGACGAAATTCACTGCCTGGCCGCTTAAGCTCCTTATCCTTGAAAAGTTAAAATTCGGTGTTATTTCGTTGAGCTTCTACAATTTTTCCCTTCAAATCTGGCGCCAATCTCAAATTTCTGATGATATTTCTTTGATCTTGCACTTCCACCCTTCTGTCTAACACATCCTGAACTGCTTGCATCTCCTGCACCTTCAGTCTAGCCATTCCAACTTTTCTGCTTAGGGCATTTGCCACAACGTTGGCCTTCCCGGGATGGTAGTTGATCGGGCATCGGTATTCTTCCAAGAACTCCATCCACCTTCGTTGCCTCAAGTTCAGATCCTTTTGAGTGAAGATATACTTCAGACTCTTATGGTCGGTGAACACCTCATATTCGGCTATATACAAATAGTGTCGCCATTTCTTTAGGGCGAACACTATAGCTGCCAGCTCCAGATCATGAGTGGGGTAGTTCATCTCATGAGGTCGTAACTTCCGAGACGCATAAGCAATCACTTTTCTGTCTTGCATCAACACCGCCCCCAGTCCCTCTTTCGAAGCGTCGGTGTACAGTGCGTAAGGTTTGCCTTCCTTCGGTAGACTCAATACCGGTGCTGTCATTAGTCTCTCCTTCAATTCTTGGAAACTTTTCTCACATTTTTCGTTCCATACAAACGGAACATCCTTTCTCAACAAATGGGTCATTGGCAATGCGAGCGTCAAAAATCCCTTGATAAACCTTCGGTAGTATCCAGCCAATCCTAAGAAACTCCGAATCTCGGTAATATTCCCTGGCTGCTTCAAATCTAATACTGCTTCAACCTTTGCCGGATCTACCTTGATACCTTCCTTGGTTACCACATGGCCAAGGAATGACACACTGTCTAGCCAGAATTCACACTTGCTGAACTTCGCGTATAGCTTGTGCTCCCGCAGTTTCTCCAGCACGAGCCTCAGATGCTCCGCATGCTGCTCCGGACTCTTGGAGTAAACCAAAATGTCGTTTAAGAAAACCACCACAAACTTGTCCAGATAGGGTCGGAATACTCGGTGCATCAGGTCTATAAATACTGCTGGGGCATTGGTCACCCCGAACGGCATTACCATGAACTCGTAATGTCCATATCTGGTGTTGAAGGCTGTCCTGGGGATATCTTCCTCTCTTATCCACACTTGGTAATATCCTTGTCTCAGAACCAACTTGGAATTGCAACTGGATCCCTGTAGCTGATCAAATAGCTCGTCAATCAGGGATAAGGGATACTTGTTCTTAATCGTCAAATTGTTTAGCCCTCGGTAGTCGATACATAGCCTCGGGGTTCCGTCCTTCTTCTTTACAAATAGCACAGGCGCTTCCCACGGCGACGTGCTCGGTCTAATATAGCCTTGACCAACTAGCTCCTCTAGCTGCTCTTTCAACTCTGTCGGTGCCATCCGGTACGGCGTCCGCGATACTGGTTCTGCTCCGGGAACTAAGTCTATGGTGAATTCCACTTCTCGAGAATCAAGCTCCGCCGGAAACACATCGGGAAAATCTTTTACCACTTCCGTGTCTTCCAGAGTGCACTGGTCCTTCGGTTTGTTTATCATGTAAGCCAGATAACCTTGACATCCCCCGCAATCAAGTACTTCAGTTCTTTCACCCTTTTGCCATTGAATTCCAATACATCACAACCCGGCCTGATGAATTGGACTAACTTATTTTTACAGTCTACCCTAGCGCCATGCTTGGCTAACCAGTCCATTCCCAGAATCAAGTCATAATCCTCAATGTCTAATACAATCAAATCTCCCTCCAGGTTTTCTCTCCCTACATCAATTTTACAATCCTTCACATACCGATCCGCTTGCGCCATCTTCCCCAAAGGCGTGCTTACTTCTAAAACGAAAGGTAGCTCCACTCCATCCTAACCCAAATGACATGCACACAACTTGTTTACATAGGAATGAGTAGAGCCAGGATCAATTAAAGCATTAACGGAACGTCCTTGAATAGTGAGCGTACCTTCTACCACCGCTGCATCGGCCCCAACTTCCTCTCTGTTGAGGGCGAACACCTTGGCCTTCACTTGCGGCTTCGGTGCTCCACTCTCGAATGCTCCCGTGGTGTTGGCTTGGTTGTGTCCCTGGTTTTGAGCCGGGTTTCCTTGCCCGACGCGGTACAATTTGGGGCAGGTGTTCCTTAGGTGGTTCGGGTCGCCACAATGATAGCATTTCTTCTTACCACCCTTAGACCAACAATTTCTCTCGGTATGGCCTTTTCTTCCACACTGTCTACATGATGGGAGATTCGGGGCAGGTCCACTTGGTGCTGTCCGGGCTTGCTTTCCTCGGTTCTGCCATTGATGATTGGCGGGGCGCTTGTGTGGTTGCGGTCTCAGGAAATGTCCCTGCGGCTGCCTTAGCGGTTGGAAAGGCTTGGCCGCCATCCTGTTGCGGTTCTCGTTCTCCGTGCGAGTAGCTGCGTCCACAGCCCCTGAATAAGTTGTTCGTGGAGCAGGTACCAATGCTCTCCTCAATTCCAGTCTCAGCCGCTTGACGAACTGCCTCGTCCTGTACTGCTCGGTTTCGACCAATCTTCGGCAGTATTTCGACAATTGAATGAATCGCGCCGCATATTGAGCCACTGACATGCTTCCCTGTCTCAAATTCTAAAATTCATCCTCTCCCTTTTCCACAATCCACTGAGGGATGTACTCCATCCTGAAGGCTTCAACAAAACTGGACCACGTCCATTCTTGCTCATCCATCTCCCAGTCATCTTGGACCCGCTGCCACCATGCCCGAGCTGGTCCTCTCAATCGAAAAGCTGCAAACTAAATCATCCGCTCCTCAGCATACTAAAGCATTGCGAAAATGTCCTCCATTTGCTCGACCCATTGTTCGGCCTTCTGATCTTGCTCGACTTCTCCTATAAAGACAGGCAGTTGAAATTTCAAGAACCTCTCTAAGACCTCATCTTCCCCTTTAGGTTTCCTTCGCTCGGTCAGCGTCTGAAGGATCTCGATCATCTTACTAAGTGCCTGGCCCATTGACACATCAACCGGGGCATCGGGCCCCATTCCCATTCCTGGATCACTTTGTCCATTACCCGGATTGGGTGATTGCATCTGTTCAGTTTCAACTTCCGGTGCTACGGGGTCTATCTCCGGAATCCATCTGGCTGAAGAAGATGCACGTCGCTTGGGTGCCATTCTATACCATACCCCAAATGTTAAGTATATGCATTCCAGTATCAAACCATTTTAGTGGTGCATGCGTACATGGCTAAGTATGAGTAGGAAGAAATCAGATGCAACTTATTTAAGGAATTGCTAAAAAATTTCGATTTCAAAAATTGACTTGCATAAATCCAAATGTGTGAACAAAACATAGAATTGTAAATCTTTAACAAACTAGTTCTCGAAAGACAACAAATAAATAATCATCCCAAAATAAAATAACTCCTAACTCTCTAATCCTCATCAGAACCCTCATCATCAGCCTCATATAACCAACCCCCAGTGTTCTTGGAAAAATCTACCCCATCCCCGCTAGCAAATCCCTCCATGGGCTTCTTCCCGGGGCGCTTAGAGCTCTCTCCAGGCTCAACTCGGCTGAAGGAAGGAATGAAAGAAGGCCTACGTGGAGACTCATAGTCTATCTCCCCCGGGTCATCACTATTTGCTGCTAAGTCCACTTCGGGATTAGGAGGGTAGGGTTCAGGCTCCACTATCATCACTTCATCCTCACTGTCAGAGCTTATGTCTATCACCAGGATTGGAGGTGGCTCAAGGATCTGGACCTCGTCCTCACTGCTATCCTCCAAAAGGTCAATCTCACCATCACTGTTATCCTCTATAGGGACAACTGGCTGAGGGGCAGGCTGGGGAACTGGAAGGTCCTCCGGGTCTAGATAGTAAGGCGGGTGCCACTGCTGCCCTTTTCTCACGGTCCTAAGCAGTCTAACCATCCTACAGCATCAACAAGATAGGTTAGATGAAGATTTAAACTTAAATCAATAGAATAAATATATATCATTAATATTTTCCTATAACCTAGGCTCTAATACCACTTGTAACACCCCGTTACCTAGACCCGCCAAGGCCGGGGATGTCGCCCCGTCCAAAGGACAAGGGGTCTTTATAACTAGGTCACACAAATAGAATTGCGGAATAAAAATAATACTTTAACTTAAAAATTTATTACAACCCCCCCCACCCCCCCAAAAAAAAACTCCAAGAGTAAATCCAAGAATTCCCAAAACAAAATCATAAATAAAATTATCCACTCTTGTCTCCCCAAAGCAATACATAGAATTAAATGATAACAATCTCTTCCAAGGTAGATACTACTAGCTACTCATCCCCATAGCAGGATCGACCTGAAATCATGGTAAAAAGGTGATGAGACAGAAATCTCAGTAAGTCCGTGTGTGCTTTGAGTGTTTAGTGAAAGCAGTTCATGGATGCAAAATGCGAAATCTTTATAAGAGAAATATTGGCAAGCAATAAACATTAGTCAAAAGCAATAGTGGCGTTTTAGCTATTCCAGCCATACATGATCAACAAAATCAACCATTTATAAGAAAGGATTATGGGTTACCACACATTGGGCCCCATAACCGGATGGTCAGTACGCCACACTTTGTGCATACCGCCGGTCAGAATGCCACACTTTGTGCAGACTGACAAAAGTAGGTGATCGGCCTACTGGGCAAGATACTCCTCCTTCTCTATACCCAAATAACAATCGGGTGTCCATTCCGACAAACACAGTCACTTGACTGAAAAGAACACTACTAGCTCGGACCGGCACGACCCACTGGACTGATGTCCTATCCGGGAAGAACTCACCCCTCAGAGGTGGCCACCTACTGAGAGACTTACCCTAACCCCTCAAGGACTAGTCCTAGTAGTCCACCCTTATTGAGTACTCAACGACGTTTCCCACTTGGGATACAATGAACAAAACACTGCTCCACATGAAAATGGCATTTTGAGGGTTTCCAAAGTCCTTGTAAAAATCAGCTTTAGAAAGAGTTTGAGTTTGGCAAATCTGCTTCTTGTCTTTTAAATAATTCAAATGTTTGAAATAAGAGAGAGTTCAACCCTCAATTGCCTTTACATAAATGAGTGTCCACACACTCTACATTTGGCTTGCCATAAGAAAAACATTTCACATCAATCAGGTTTTATGCAGGAGCTTACCTGATTCTTGCTCACAACAACAAGGTCTCCAACAACTGACCTAACCCCACATGGGCAAATACAAATCACAATCAATTCCAAGCCACAATCCACTTCCTCATTTTTAAATCAATTCCCTTTACTACTACCATGATCCTAGAGTCCCAAGCTTTAAGGCCAAACAATACATAAATAGGTTTGTAGGTTGAGCCTAATTTGATATTTAAAATAATTAATGATTTAGGAAATAATTTCTAATAAGTTGAAAGTTTAAATCTTGCTGGGGAAAATTTAGAGTTTATTTGCTCAAGAGTCCTAGGTAGTAATAAGTAAAATAATCATTTAATAATAGTTTAGTTGTTAGAAAATAAATGGTTGCTGAAACTAGTTGAGATTAAATTTAATGAGTTTTGCTTGGAAAATAATAAGTAAACTTTTAAAAAGGGATTTGATTTAATAAATATTCTACTAATTATGATTATTTCCATAAAAGGCTTCAATTGATTTCTTTATTTTAAATAATATTTATTTATTTATTTTCTAGCAAAATTATTATTTATTTGACCAAAATATCCTTTATGTATATAATAATCCAAATCTACCCTTCCTAGGGTTTTTCAACATTTACTAGGAAAATTTTATATCATTAAATATTTTATTTATGAAATAAAATTAGTTTAGGGACAACTAGATCATGGTCAAATTTCTATGGCTAACCACAATCAAGAACATATGCAATCCTTCCATTCATCAAATCATCCAAATCATGCACATAAGCATAGATCTAAATTTATTAAGACATGCTCTAACCTCTACTAGGATAAATATGATCATGGCTTCAATAATCTAACATGCATATAAATCCTATTCACCAAATGTGACATAATCTCTAGCATGCTTCATCTCAAATACTTCATACATCAAACCTCAAATCATCACACAATCAACCAAGATAATCCTTTCATGCATAAATCCCATCTCCTTCACAATCATACAAATGTTCACGCTTCAATCTCAACAATATATATATACTCGAATCCTATCACCATCCACCTACTATCAACATCATTCTAGAGACATGATTCTAGAGTTTAAAAGAAGGATTGGAGGGACTTACTTGATCGATGAATGCTTTGAAGGAGTTTAGAATAGATCTCAACTCCATGATGCCTGACTTTGTCCAAGGGAGATGGCGAAACCATGGTCAAGGGGTAAAGGAGCCATCCGGCCAAGAGAGGGAGGTTTCGGCCATGAGAGAGAGAGAGAGAGAGAGAGAGAGAGAGAAAGAAAGAAAGAAAGAAACCATTAGCATGCTTATACACATAGGTTCGCATTAGAGATCAAGATTGGAGGAGATGAAGTTGTTAGAATAAATTTACCTTGAAGGTGTTCTTGTCCTTCACAGAAATTTCTGGTTTTGATCCGAAGTAGTAAGATGATTTGTGGAGTTTGATGTTAAGAATGGGGTTGATGGACTCACGGTAGTGAGTAGGTCAAATCTTGAAGTTTTAGAGAGGATTTGAGATGGTTTGGAGGGGTATTAGGTGAAGGAAAGAGGTAGGTGTTATTGGTGTAGTGTGTGTGTTCCTGGAGGTTGAGAAAATTCGAGAGGTTGAATTTGTGTAAATGCCGAAATTCTGTGAGAGCTAGGGCTGGCCGAATTTCTGTAGGGTTTAGGAAGTTATTTCTTTGATTTGGAAGGGAAAAGGAGAGGTTAGTTGTTACAATCCTTGAAGAATATTTTTAGGAAGTGAATTTGGAAACTAAATATTCCAAGAATATCTTGATTGTTGGAGAGCTTTGGAAGTCTGCCATGGCCGACTGTTTGAGCAGAATTTCGGTGGAATTAATGCTGGTTCATGGAAGCTTATGGTGGCCGAAAGTAGGGTGCTCAATGGTGAAGAAGAAGTCTGGTTATTTGGGGAATGCATTATGGAAAGTTGCTAACCAAAGGTGGCTGGAATTTTGGAAATCAATCAAGCATAATTGCAGGGATTTGTTGGAGAGATTTTCGGACAGCCATTGCTGAATTTCGTGCAGAAGCTTAAGGGAAACAATGGAGCTCTGTTACTGGAGGTTCAAGGAAGGTTTATGCAGAACAAGGGTGGTGTTTCGGCTGGAAGAAGATTAGGAAACAAAGCTGGAAAATTTTCCTGCACAGAATTTCATTGGGTAGAAATTTTTTGGACAGATTTTCGGCTGCCATTTCCAACCAACTTACAGAGAGTTTGAAGGGGAATTTCGGGGGTATTCAAGGCTGGTTTCTAGACTTCTTCATGGAGGAAAAACATGGCTAAGGTGCTGCACAAAATCTGGAAGAAAACAGCTTGGTTTTGGACTCTCAAAGTGGCGATTTGTACAGGAATTTTTCCTGTAGTTGTTCCAGCTTTGAGCAGTCCGAAAATGGCCAAGAAATCCAGATTGCAGCTGATCCTAAAGACCATTTTTCTGTCAGTATTTGGGAGGGAATGTTAGCTAAGAAACTCGACCCTATCAAGGCACAATAAGCTGGAAAATTTCAGCTCATTCCAAGAAGGAAGATGAACTAGCTAGAGTGAATTTTCAGCAAGCTCACTAGAGGGATTTTTCCTCTTGGAATTTCCCACAACTCTTCTACATTTTTCAGACCATAAGAAGTCTTTTACTAAGACATTTTGATCCTGCAAGATCACAACACTTTACTGAAATTTCTGGAAGAAAATGTCTAGAATCACTTGATCAAACTAATGAGTTGAGAATTAAGGAAAATCAAAGATCAAGGGAAAATGAATTCCCTTTAGGAAATTCGAGTAGGGTAAGGGAGTAGAATGAGGTTACTCCTAACATGTCTCTCTTAGGACATCATCCCTACCTTACTCCAAGCTCATAAGGCCGAAATTATTCTTCCCGAAGCAAAAATAAAATTTAATCAAGCTAAAGCTTCTATGATGAAAATTGAACCCAAGACCTCAAGAATTGATTCCAAAGCTCTAACCACTAAACCACAACAACTCTTGTTGTTATTTCCACTAGCAAATTAATTCCTATTTAATCCTCAAGCTATCTTCCTATTTTCACCTCATGCAAAAATTACCATTTTGCCCCTCTCACTCAATACTCACCAACAAGGCTTCAAAACAATAAAACTCAAATCCAAAGCACATAAAAATCATATAAAAATATATTGAGTCGTGAAATAAGGCATGATGTGCATCCCAACCCCCTTACTCTAAGGTTGGTCTTGACTGGGGTTTCACAGTACACCTATAAGCACATCATTAAAGCTTGACAAGTATGAACATGGTAAAAAGGTATATGAATCAAAGTATTAAGATATGATTCGAAGTCCTCTATAACTTACTGCTAGCCAACCTGACGTCATGTTTTCGGTTTGTCTTTGTTCATGATTCCAATCTTGTCCCAAATAATGACACTTATGTCTTGTAAAATGTATATTTTGATACTTGGTTAGGACACATGATTATGGTCTATGGTATCCTCGAACTAACTCATTTGATCTTATAGGATACACATATGTAGATTATATAGGTTGTAAAGTTGAAAGGAAGAGTACAAGTGGGCATTGTCAATTTCTTGGACATTCCCTAGTCTCTTGCTACAACAAGAAGCAAGCTTGTGTGTCTTTTTCAACAACTGAAGTAAAATATATAGCTGCAGGAAGTTATTGTGCTCAAATTTTATGGATAAAACATACTTTATTCAATTTTGGTCTTAATTTTAAGTGTGTTCCTATTCTACTTGACAACACTAGTGCCATATATTTAACAAAAAATCCTATTCAGCATTCAAGAACTAAGCACATTGAGATTAAACATCACTTTATTAGAGATAATGTGCTAAAGGGTAATGTTTGTGTTGAATACATTTATACTAATGATTAACTTCTAGATATATTCACCAAACTACTAGTTGAAGATAGATTCAATCAGCTGACGAGAAGATTGGCGATATGTAAATTTTTGGTGCATAAAATCGTCAATTTTAAATTCATCCCTTAGTCAAGTTTTAATTAAAATATTAATCCCAAAATACATATATAAGCAAGTATACTCATCGTGAGCATAGTATAGGGGATTAATGAGTATCAATCCTCAAAGGAATAAGTACACACTAACCACTTTTCATTCATTGTTTAACCGACACAAATAAAGTGAGAAAAGAATAAAAAGAAAAATAAATAAATATATACAATTCAAGGATGTAGGTTTATGCAATTTAGACAAATCTCTTAGAAAACATTACAATGAACCAATTAGCAGTTCTCTCAATTAATTATCATTTTGGCATCATGAAGGAATGTAAAGTAAAATTCAATCATTTGTTAAGTCATGAATTTACTTAGGTAAATTCCACTTTGTTTGTCAATCCATAGAATCCTATATTTTGATTCATATTAACAAATTTGCCAACAAGCTAACATAACCAAAACATGCATTGAGCTCATCATTCATATCTTGATTCAATTAGCAAATTTGTCAATCAAGCCATTCTAACCAAAACATGCATGAATTTCAATTCCTTAAAAACATAAATTTATCTAATAACCTTATGTCAAGGTGAAATTAATTTAACCTTTGATCACTTAGTTCTAAAATCCTAACTTCATCGTCCATCAAGATTCAACAAATACGAAATCAATGCAACGAAACTCCTAACATCGTTTTTTCAAAGTCAATTAGAAGAACTCGTATGAATAACCATTGAAATCAAGTAATCAAATACCAAAGATGATAAAAAAAAAATTGACCAAATAACTAAATTAACACAAAATCATGAATCTCAAAATAATGTTAAATTATAATTAAAACATTGAATACATCATTGCTAAAGGAAAAGAAGACAAAGAGAAAAGAAAGCACTCATAGACAAGCTTCTTTCTTCTTTCTTGAAGACTCCCTTAAACAATCCTCATTGACTTGGGTGAATACATTCTTCAATGAAAGATTCATAATTTCTGCCTTTTAATTCACCTCTCTATGTTGTATATCTCCAATTCTTGTGTTCTCTTATACTTTTATAGGCCTTTTGGATGCCAATTTTATGGTTGAGGAAACCTTGGCCAAGTAGGAGTAGGAAAATACCAAAATCATTGTATAAGCCCTAATTCTGGATACAAAATATTTGCTTCCAAAGCGTACTTGGCACCGAGTACCTTCAACCCACCTAGCGCCAAGTGCACTCTGTTTTTCCCCTATTTTTGCTATGTTTTTTGCCAGTTCTTCTTGACAGACAGACTGGACCCAGCGACAGGTGCACTTGCCAGACCTGGCGCCAAGTCTGTTCTAGAAATCTCTTGACGTTGGCTTAATTTCTTCTGCTGGAGTAGAATGGACGTGGCACCTAGTTTATTAGTTGGGCCTGGCGCCCAATCTATTCTGGTTGTATACACTTTCTACTTGATTTTAACTTAAATATGTATATATTTGCCAAAAACACCTTTTACAAGAAAAATGTCAAATATGAAGGAATATGACTAGTTAGGACAACAACAAAATGCATCTTAAAACAACCTCAAATAAATAAGAAAAGAAGGGTGATTTTTAACCCGTATCAAATTAGGAATTACCAGATTATGTAATTGATTATTTTGTTGGAGTTAGTTGTTTATTCTTGTAAGTTCTTGAAGAGTTCTGATTTCTGGGTGGAGATTTTGGATGTAGTGATTGGACGAAATGAATCCAAAATCCCTTCAATAGAACCATCTCTTAAGTCAAAATACTCTATATCAAAATCGGATGGGCATTTTGGACTAAATTCCAAGTCAAAAATCGTAGTATCCTATGGCTAGGTGTGACACATGTTTTGGACAGGCAAATTGGATGGACAATTTTTGTGCCCCAAACTCTTCAAAATTTTAAATTCTAAATATTTGTGCTTTTTGTCCACTTCAGCCATAAACACTTTCTCTCCTTCAAAATATCATTGCAAATCCCTAAAAAATCACATTTTTCAATGTACTTGATTATACTTATCTACTCCAATACTTTGTAAAGTCCAAACGATTTCAAAACCACTTGAATTACCTTCTCATTTTCAAAATCTATAGCTGTCATCTTTCTCTTTCCTCTGGACATGTGCTCTTAACAAAACCAGAAAAACTAAACTTCAAACTTCATCTTCCAAGGCTAAACATAAAAAATCCAATAAATGGACAGATCCAAAAGCAAAGAAGACCAAGAAAAGTAATGCAGCGGGAAAGAAATCAGTTGTTACCACTCCAATGCCTGCAAAGAAATAGAGCAAGGAAGTGGTTGTCAATGAACCCACTTCTCAATCCACCTCATTAGAACAACAACTGGAGGAGGAATGTACTGATACTCAGGTACTGATGGGAATTAAGCTAGCCAAGAAGTCCAATCTCATGAAGGGGGAACGACCTTGCAAGGATTAATGACAAGATCAAGAACCAAGAGGTTCCAAGGTGATATCCAATTGCTTATAAAACTATATTTGATGATGAAGAGATTTGGAAGGATGTTGAAGGTATCCAAGAGCTCAACTTGATGATTATCTAAGAGGAACCCCAACAAAAACTTAAGCTAGCACTAAAGGAGAAAGAAAAGGCAGAAGAACCACTGACCAGCGAAGAACCAGCGCCAGCCTATGTCAAGGCCCAGGCCCTGTTTTTTGAATTTCTGATGGTTTTTTCGATTTCTTTCCATTTTAAACACTTTATAAACACTTTTTAGGCCTTAATTTGTCTTAGGACCTCAGGAATCCCTTAGCTAGGGCTAGGATAATATAAATACATTTTTTTAATGATTTAACAAGACAATCTACATACTTTATTCAAATTTGTAGAGAGAGTCTTGACAGGTCTTTACCTCCTTGTTCATCTTCTTCAAGACCATGCTTAGGGTTTAGTCCTTTTTTTGAATAAGTCTAAATCTTTTGGATAATCTAATTTGTTTGGGTTTTAGTTGATTTGTTCTTCTAAGGTTTATCTTGAATTCCATTATTTGAGTGTCTATAGTTTCTAATATTTTGTTCTTGATTACTTTTGTTGTTTCAAGTGTATTTGGGTGAGTCTATATTTGATTTTGCTACTATTCTTGTGGGTTTTTAATGTCTAATTCTTCAAGGATTTGCTAGAGTGTAGATAGATAGCTTCATTGCTTTATTTTAGCCATAAAGCTCCACAGTTTTGGTCCCAATATATGACCTGAGAAATTAGCCCATTGTCCTATCCATTTAACTAATCAAGATCGTATCAAGTACCCCAATTTCTAGATTCAAAAATGTGAATTTGAATATAATAACTGAGTGTCTAGGAATAGAACCATTGTTGTGGGTTACCGGGTTCATGCAAATGCTTTTTTTAATTATGCAAATGCTCTAAATTTGTTTGAATCGATTGGTTAGGGAACACTATTGTCTGTAAATGAAAAGATGTACATGACTTTGGTCTAGAAATTTTATTCCAATCTGAGAAAAGGAAGATATAAGGAAACAAGGGATTGATTTTTGATGTAGTAGTACACATCTCGGGTTGGAGGTGTAAATTTTGAGTTTGACCACCGAATGCTAAATAGAATTTTTTTTGTTAGAAATAGAGGGGTAAAATTCTTTGAGATAAATAAACTGCCTGAGAGTTCTGATCTGTTTAAGTTGGGGAGATTTAAGAGTAAATTTACTAGTGGGAAGTGATGTGTTTGGACTTGGGTATAAAAATCATACAACAACTAAATACATTTCCAATCAAGTTTAAATTAAAATATTCAACCCAAATCACACATCTGAGCAAACGTACTCATCATTAACGGAGCATAGGGTTCAAATGAGTATCGATCCTCCAGAAACAAGTAGACATTAATTACCTTCCTTTCATTGTTTAACCGACTCAATAAAGTGAAAAATAAATAAAAAGAAAAATCAAATCAAATCAAATCAAAATAAAAAATATATACATGTCAATGATGGAAAATTATGTAACTCAAACCATTGGTTAAACAACCATAATCTTAAAGTATCCAATCTTTTTTACAACCAATTATTCTCTTGGCCTCATAAAGGATTAATATAGACTCACTTCGTTTCCAATCTATGAATCACTATCTTCTAGGTAACTTAGCATCATATTCGTGCCTCAACCAGTCTTACCCAAAAATGCATTAAACACAATCATTTGATTAAATTTCCATTCCTGGAAAACTTAAACATAAAATTAACCTACGAATCCATTCCTGATAGGCATCAATTAACCTTTAATTTCCTTGTTCTTATCAATTAACCCCTTTTCCAAGTAAGTTAAGAGACAGTAAATATGAAATCAATGAATTAAAACCACCATCAACCCCTTTTCCAAGAAATTGCTTAGAAAGTAACAATCAACCAATCTCGTAATCAGCCCAAGTAATTAAATACCAAGAAGAACAATCAATTAATTAAAAGATCAAATACCTCTAAATATCATGAGTATCTAAAACAATGTCAAATTATAATAAAATAATTAACATATCATTGTCCAAGAAAAAGAAAACAAAGTAAAAGAAAGCACTCATAGACAAACCTCTTTCTTCTTCCTTTGAAGACCTTCTTGCACAACCCTGCTTGAACTTAAAGAATTCCTCCTTTGATTGAATAATTTTCTATGACAATCAATGAATTCTCTCCTTTTCTCTTGTGTTTTCCATATATTTATAGGCTTAGGAAGTGCCTAAACTCAAAACTCATAGGTACAATGTTCTTGGCTGAGTAGAAGTTGGAAGATACTAAAACTCCTCAAATTACCAAAAACCACGTAGAAAAATCACAGTACCGCCTTAGCTTCAGGGCACAGCCGGTGCCACCTTGGCTCTCGGAGCCGGCACCGGTTGTGTTCTGTTTCTCTACTCATTCGCCGATTTTTCTTCGAATTTTGCACAATGTGTTCCAGAATATAGCCGGCGCCAGTTCCAGCTTCACAACCGATGCCTCCTTGGTTCTGTTCTGCTCTATTTCAATAATTTTTCGTTGCTTCAAAGTTCGTTTCAACAGTGCATGGCCAGTGCCGGTTCCAGTGCCCTAGTTTGCGCCGCCTCTCCTCTATTTTGGGCTGTTTTTGTTTCGTTTTACCCTAAAAATCTGAAATAAAGAATAAAATACCTTTCCAAGGGTAAAATCTCAAATATGAAGGAATATGACTAGTTATTGAACAAAATGTATTACAAATGAACCTCAAATAACTGGAAAAAAAATGACTAATTTAGCCCTTATCAAGAAGCATTCAAAAACTTAAGTGACCGCAATACCAAATAGCTAAATGGAATGGGCAGACTACTTCACCATATGATTTCAACTATGGTCATACCAAGTTTTAGACATAAAACTTTTATAAGAAATATGTAGATGGTGTTGATGTTGGCTTTGTTAAAGGGCAGGCCAATTAATTTTGGGTTTTTAGCTGATAAATTGATTATTCAATCTTAGAATACTACCAACGAAGATTTTCCTTTCAAGAATCTTCTAACTAAACTGTTTAACTATTTTAATGTTGATTTAAATTTAGTTGCCCCTAAACACTCTATGGCTAATGTTTACTGCAATGATTTCTTTTAAAAAATAGGGTTTATCCACATAGACAACAAATGGATTTTGCTTAGGGATGCCACAAACGAAGAAAATGAGAAACTGAGTAAGGTTAAGGCTAAAGGAAATAAATCTGCCTCAGCTGCCCCTATTAAGATAAAAAGAAAAGTTGAAAATCAAGAGGAATCATCCGGTAAAAGCAAGCAGAAGAATGAAGAAAGTGGCATGATACAAAGCATTTTGAATGCTATAAATCTTTTATTTACCAAATTAGATGGTCTAAGTACATAAGTCATGACTGAATTGCAAAATCTGGGGAATAGATTAACTAATGTGGAAGGGCAGCAATCTGCAACTACATCTGTCTCAAAAGAGCAAGCCCATCCACTAGAGCAAGATCCAAAAACTATCCCCCTTCCACCAGAAAAGGATATCGGTGTTAATCAAGCTGAAGGACCTCTTACAGAAACTACTGATGAATCTTCTGCTTCCACAACTATTGCCATTGCTGATAAAGTTGCTCCTATGCAGGCCATACCAATTACACTTGGCAGTTCATCAGGCCGCCGACAGAAACATATAGTAGTTAAAAGGAAATTTAGTAGAATAGCTAGGCAAACAAAGAAGAGTGGTGCAGATGCCAAGCCTGCAACTATTGTGATTCAAAGAGATATGGCAATCTCTACCAACAAACATTGTGTCAAGACTATAAAAAAAATTAGCTGACCTCTCTCTTGATGCCCGTTTAACACTGAACAATTTTTGC
This sequence comes from Voacanga thouarsii, assembly GCA_026120185.1. Taxonomy (NCBI): domain Eukaryota; kingdom Viridiplantae; phylum Streptophyta; class Magnoliopsida; order Gentianales; family Apocynaceae; genus Voacanga; species Voacanga thouarsii. The sequence continues at coordinate 505,744 of JANUWF010002701.1, forward strand.
CTTCTTTCATGAACAATTTTTAAATGTTACACCTACTTATTATTGCTACACTTGTTTATTTATTTTTAAATTATCTCGTTTATCTGCTTCTATTTTTAGCTTTTTTTTTTATTGATGCCAAAGGGGGAGAAATTCTTGTTTGTGATTCTATTTGGATTGTGTGTGATTTGGACTGGTGAGAAAAATATGGATGAGTGACTTTGGGATAAATCTGTGATACAGATGATTTGATTAATGATTGGATTAATGATATTCTGTTTGGACCTTGCATAAACACAAGGGGAATAATTCTGAATCCAAAAACACAGTCCAAAAAATGTTCTTACAAAGTGATATGATCTTGTGTAGGCTTTTTCTTAGTGTTATGAGTGGTTTAGTTGGCTATGTGTTCAGCTCAATCAATTAGACCAAAAATAGAGATTCTTCTTGGGACAAAAAGGAGAAAATAAAATAACAACCTACCCTCTATCAAACCCTTCAAGAACTAAGCTTCAAAGACCCTTAAGAATAGTAGAATGTTCTACTATAATCTCACCCCAATATCCTTGAAGCAACAAAGGCAAACAAGAACAAATAGAATAGAGAAAATAGGCACCCAAATAATAGAATTCAAACAAACCTTAGAAGAACAAAGCAACTAAAACCCATTCAGAGAAACCACATTGGGTTATCCATAAGATTTATAGACTCATTCATAAGGAGGACTAACCCTTAAGCATGGTCTTGATCAAGATGAACAAGGAGGCTATGGCCTCTCAAGATTTTCTCTCAAATTTGAATTAAAATGTATGAATTGTATTATCAAGTCACTAAAGGTTGTATTTATACTACCCTAACCCTAGATAAGTAATCCCTAACATTCTAATACAATTTAGGGTCATAATAAGTCTTTACAAATATTTTAAATGAAGTAAAACCAGAAAAAATATAAAAAACGCGGGGCAGCCGGCTGCCCAGGATGAAGCCGGCGCCAGTTGCGCATTGCTTCCTGGGCGGTTGCATGTAGGTTGAAGCCGGCATTAGTTTGGGTACTTGGGCAGGCACCGGCTGTACTCTAGAGGCCTCTTTTTTGGTCGAGTTTCGTCTGTCTTTGTTGCCACTTGAGTTCTTGTTGGGGGTCCTTCTTGGATAGTCATCAAAATGAGCTCTTGGCTAGTTCCTTAACCTTTTAACCCTCTTCCATCCTCATGCATGATTTTATTAGCTATTGAAACTCATCTTGAAGCTTCTTGGACCTTGATCTTATCACCGATTCTTGTCCTTGCATGGTCACGCCTCCCCCTCCTTGATCTTGACTTCCATGATAAAGCAAAGTCTCATCATCTCCCTCTCCTTGAAAAGGATTCGTCTCTAAATTATTTCCTTCATCTACATGGATTGCCTTCACCATTGCCGCCGTCTTAGCTCTATCAAGGTTCATTCGTTCACCTATAGGCAAGGGAACCAATTCTAAAAGAGTTAGAGGGTTAAAACAATACACAATTTTAAAAAGAAAATAAGAAGTGATAGAGTGAATAGCCCCTTTGTAAATAAACTCAAGGTGTGGCAAGCATTCCTCCCAATTGTTCAAGTTCTTCTTGATTATGGTCAGCAAGAATTAGGTAAGTGTTCGATTGACCACCTCATTTGAAAAAACTTCTTCAAATTCTTGAAGAATAGCTGCAATTTCATTGGGTAAAGACAATATAGAATCATTAGTAGAATCATAAGAACCTTTGCATAAAAAAAGAATAACCGATTGCTTAGCTTCTATAGCCTCTATGACCTCACTTTCTTTTGCAAAGAAATTCACTATTCTTTAACCTCCCATCTTTTGTCCTTGCTCACTCCCATCCTTGATCATTAAAGGTACTTGTTTGTCCATCCTCTCCCTCAACTCTTTTTCTTTCCTCTCTTGTTCTTTCCTCTCAATTTCTTATTTTTGTTTGACATCTTGTGCTCCCTCCTTCTTTTCTTTCTCCTTCATGATTCTTTGATCTTTGTTCACCTCACTAGGGGCCATGGGGGTGAGAGTAAACTTAGTTCCCTCATTGAGTAGGAAATAAGTATTCTTCCTCTCATCATACTTTACATGCCTATCATATTGCCAAGGCCTCCCTTAGAACAAGTGACCCGCTTGCATGGATACCACATCACATAGCACATCATCCTTGTATTTTCCCGTCTTAAAAGACACTAAAACTTGTTTGTTTACTCTCATTTCCCTCTATCGTTCAACCGTTACAATTTGTAGGGCTTGGGGTGTTTAGTCCAACTTATGTCCAATTTCTCAACTAAGTTTTACTAATCATGTTAGTGCAACTCCCACTATCCGTAATGACACTACAAGGAGTCTTGTTGATTAGACACCTAGTGTAGAAAATGTTCTCCCTCTGTTGGTGATCTTGATCTTCAATGGCTTATGAATTCAATGACCTTTTTGTGACTCTCACCAAAGAGTATTCTTTACCAACAACTTCCCCTTCATCACTTTCCTTTTCTCCATTTCCCTCTTAGTTTCCTTGGTACCTTTCTCCCTCTTCTTCTTCGTCTGTAGAAACCTCACCATAGGAATTAATATACATCATTCTCTTACTTGGACACTCATAGGAAGTATGTCCATATCCAAGGCACTTAAAGCACTTTATGTCCCTATTCCTTTGTGGCCTCTCTGTGGCTTTTCTCTTGTCTTTGTTCCAACCTTCTATAGGCTTCCAATCCTCTTTAGGTTTTCAAGCCTCCCTTGGTTTGTTGAAGTCCATTTGGAGTGGCTTAGGGGCTTCATCCTTCTTAAATGATACCTTGCTAATAGTGTTAGGGTTTAGAAGTGGTAGTCTAGTAAATGTCATCCTCTTTAATTGCCTCTCAATCTTCATAGAGGCATGTACCATATCCTCCAATCGATCATAAGAGTGCAATCCTACCAAATTGGTAATTTCCCTATTTAATCCTCCCAAGAACCTTACCCTCATTGCTCTAGGATCCTCATTGATTTGAACTCTCATTAACATTCCTTCCATCTCTTGTTCCCTTGCTTGAGTGATTGGAGCCTTTGGTAAAGATCATTGTAGTAATAGTGTGGTATAAACCTTGCCCTCACCATATCTTTCAATAAATTCCAACTAGCCACGGTTTCCACTCCCATTTGTCTCCTTTGTGCACTAACTTTCTCCCACCAAACCAAAGCATACTTCGAAAATCCCAAAATAGCCAACCTCACCTTTAACCTCTAACTATAGGTATGACTTTCTAGGAAGATCTCCATCTTGCTCTCCCACTCAAAATATGCTTCGGGGTCACTCTTGCCATAGAATGTGGGCACTTTCAATTTAATATAGTTCAACTCCCTCTCCTCATCATTTACTTCTCTCCTTCCTCCTCTATTGCCCCATCCTCTATAGTGTTCCCCAAGGGCTTCAACTTGTTCCCCATTATACCATTCATCAACTCCCTCAAACTCTCTTTCTAACCCCCTTAGGTTGTTCCCACCATTCATTCCTTGGCTCCTACCTTGTCCTCCTCTCATACAAAGCCTTCCCCCTCTCATAGGAGCTTGTTGGAATCCCCCGATTGAGTGCTCATCCCATTCTTCCCCTTATTGGGCATTTAATGGAGGGGTATGGGCATTGCCATCCCTCATCCTAGGGCAAGGTATTTCAAATCACTCTTGGCCTCTCCTTTGTGCGACGGTAGAAGATTGTCCAAGATGATTTATCAACTCCCTTGTCATGTTTTAGAACTCACTTTGCATAGTCCTTATCATAGCTTGCAAATCTTCACGCAAAACCCTAGCATCAATTTGTTCTTCTTGAGGTCTACTAAGCCCACTTAGGTTAGGCCCAGAGATCTCTTGATCATGAGCCATGGTGATGGAATATTTACTTACTTATACCTACAAAATAAAAAAGATTAGAAAGAAAAATAGATCCTCAATTCACTTTCTTGCGTGTTGTCTCTCAAGGTTGATCACTCCATGCCCGTGTTTACTCTCTTAAACTCTTTTAGTAATAAGCTCACCCTATTGCATTTTTCTCAATACTCAAACCTTCTTGTTCAATCCCAATTCTCCCCAATAGCTAAAGATTTAGTCCAACTTAGTTAATCACACAAATCAATGGATTTTTCCAATTAGAGGGTCTTAGAGGAATTTCAACAAACACTTGTTGGGCACCTCAAGCAAACAAGTTTTAATCAAGAATTTCAAAAAATATGGACTCAATCGACACAAGAAAAAACACTAGATGAACAACAAACACTTCTAAGTAAGAAACGAACAAGAATTAGTAAGAATAAAGAAACAAGAACAACTAGAACTAGAATTATGAAGAACAAGATGATCACAAGTGTGCACTAATAAAGTTGAGTTCAATGAGTATGGAATTCAATAATAGAGTGATATACTAAGTCCTAATATTCCAAGGAATGGAAATTAAAAATCAAAGCTCCCAACTATATCCAAAAATATTCTCATGGAACATTTATCAAACACCTTGGATGCAATCCCGTCACTTAAGAACAACCAACATTCTCACATATATTCAAGCCAAATTTCACCACAATCACAAGATAAATTTGTTCCCAAGGATTATATTAACATCAATGAGCAATTTCCCAAAAGAAAAATTAATGTATAACAAAGATTTCATGACCTTTTTGGAGCATGTTTTTTAGTTACGGGATTTTCTCTGTTTTCTTTTTCTTCAACTTTGTAGAGCTCCTTTTTTTGCTTTCAAGCTTTGATTGGAATCAAGCTTTTCCTTACTCTGATAGAAAACTCTTTGATATGATCTTGTGTGGACTTTTTCTTGGTGTTGTGAGTGGTTTAGTTGGTTATGTGTTCAGCTCAATTAATGAGACCAAAAATAGAGATTCTTCTTAGGACAAAAAGGAGAAAATGAAATAACAACCTACCCTCTATCAAACCCTTCAAGAACTAAGCTTCAAAAACCCTCAAGAATAGTAGAAAGTTATACTATAATCTCACCACAATATCCTTGAAGCAACAAAGGCAAACAAGAACAAATAGAATAGAGAAAATAGGCACCCAAGTAATGGAATTCAAACAAACATTAGAAGAACAAAGCAACTAAGACCCATTCAAAGAAACTACATTGGATTATCCATAAGATTTATAGACTCATTAATAAGGAGGACTAACCCTTAAGTATGGTCTTGATCAAGATGAACAAGAAGGCTAGGGCCTCTCAAGATTCTCTCTTAAATTTGAATTAAAGTGTGCGAATTGTATTGTCAAGTCACTAAAGGTTGTATTTATACTACCCTAACTCTAGCTAAGTAATCCCTGAGATTCTAATACAATTTAGGATCTTAATAAGTCTTTACAAATATTTGAAATGGAGTAAAACTGGAGAAAACATCAAAAATGCAGGCGCCGACTAGGGCTTCTACAGCCGATGCCGGTTGCGCGCTGCTTCCCGGGAGGTCGTGTGTAGGTTGAAGCCGGTGCCGGCTGTACTTTGGAGGCCTCCTTTTTGGTTAAGTTTCATCTGTCTTTGTTGCCGGCTTAAGTTCTTGTTGGGGTCCTTCTTGGATAGTCATCAAAATGAGCTCTTAGCTAGCTTCCTCAACCTTCCAACCCTCTTCCATCATCAAGCATAGTTTTATGAGTAATTGAAACTCATCTCGAAGCTTCTTGGACCTTGATCTTATCACTGGTCCTTGTCCTTACGTGGTTATGCCTCCCACTCCTTGATCTTGACTTCCATGATGAAGCGGAGTCTTATCACAAAGGTTGTATATCTAATTTTTTTTTTTTACGCACATTTTGGAAGTCCAAAATCAAAATTCCAGTTTTATCTATTAATGCTTAATATTATAAATATCCTTCTATCTACTGCTCATATGCATATAGAAAGTGGGAGCATTAATGACTATGTTCTGTCTTCTACACCTCCATATGTACATATATATATTTACGTTGCATTTTTGTGCTAAGATATTTTATATCTAATGACCATTACTTGGCTATTTTCTTGTGAAATAGTCCTTTTAAAGAAGGAAGGAGGATACGGAAGTAGGTAGGTCCATAGGCTCTTTGAGCCCGATTTATAAGACTATGCTTAAAATTTTCTAATCTTATCTCATAATCACTCTTTGAGCTTTATGTTGAGAGATCATGCATCAAAAGATTATAAAATTCCCTATCTCTCGATTTAACATGTTCTTTTCCTTGTGACAATCCATCAAGTTCAACATCATCCAAAAAGGGGGAGATTGTTAGCCCAAAGGGCTTTTTCTTATGTTTTGATAAATGACAAACATTGATGTTGATTAACATGTGTAATTTTTATGTGATAGTATTTTTGGATTATAGCATGTTTGACCACGATTCTTCAAAGTCTCATAGATAAGATTGCAAAGCAACTCATAGATGATGAAGTTTAAGAAGCATTGATCAAGTCAAGATCCTACCTAAAGGAGTTCCATACCATGAAGACTTTTAAAGAATTATAGACTAGAAAATTATGGTTAAGGTATTACTTGTATTTTCTTTATCTCTTTACCATAAGTTCAACTTTAATCATATTGAAGAACTTAAAATTATTTCAAAAAGAGGGTATTTTTAATCTAGCTTTTGATCATAAATATTATTTTAGAAGAAAGGCTTGGTTGAGTAGTTTTGGATGGACCTATGAATCCAAAGTTTGTTTTGAAAATGCCTAAATCTAAAGTTGTTCAAAATATACTTCTTGGCAGAAATAGTGTTTTAGACGCACTTTTCAGACGCACAGAATTTTACCTTGTGAGTCCAAAATCCTACAAAACCTGACAGTAACAACTAGCCATTGTAACTCTGATTTTTTCCCCTATAAAAGCCATTTAAACAATTTTCAGTAGGGGTTAGTGCTAAGACTTTCAGAAACACTCTAGCACTTTTGAAAAATGAAAATCCCTCATCTGCATTGTGCTTCAAAGTGAGATCCATTGCTCTAAAGGGAAAAACGTAAAGGCACATTTGTTGGGTTATATATGCTCAAATTGTGAGCAATTTTTGCTTTTTGTCTTTAAACTGATTTATATCAAGGTTTAGGAAGTAAAATCCAGTTATGGTGAGCCTTGATTATTGGGTGTATTGAAGTTAGGAGTAAAACCAAGTATGGTGAACCTCTATTATAGGATTGGTGATGCCTACCACCATTAATTTGGAAAAAAAAAAAAAAAGTTTGAGTAGTTGAGTTGAAATCCTTAAGTGCATACTTAAGGTAGTGGATGTAGATCATTTTAGAATTGAACTAATATAAAGCATTGGGTCTATTCTCTTGCATTTAGTTTGAATTTTATGACTGTGATTTTACTGTTCATCTTATTAGAAAACATTACATTTCTCCTTGGATTCACTGATTTGGTTAAAGGCATTTATGTAGAAGAGTAAATAAGTTCATGATGTATTAACTATCCATCTTTAATATAGTCTCTTTTCTCATTATTTAGTGGAGTTTTGAAAGATCTTTGACCACACACTTAAAGCTACTCAGAAAATCCTTCGTTTGGCACATACCCATTTCTTAGGTTCTTTTTAAGTGTTCAAAAGACTTTGAATATTTGTATTTATTTGCCATAAATCTTATTTACCCCTCTCTAAGGTTTATCATCATCTTTTCCAAATATGCAACAGCTTTTTAATAGAGTTATTGAGGTTTTTTCATGTTTAAAGAGTTGTTTTCGATGGAAAAACACGATAAAATCCTTAATAGTGGAAAAACATGAGCACACATGAGACTCATTGAGTGTTTTGTGTAATAACCTGCCTTGCCCACCTTGTGTAAAGCATTTGTGTAGAATAGTCTTGTTTAAAATAAAAATACATATACAAAGAAATTAATGATATATTTTCTTTTCCTTATTATTAATAATATTATTAAGACTATAAATTAATAATATTATTCATAGTGTTATAATATAGCCATCACCAATGCTATTGTTATTATTAATATTAGCATTACTATTATTTTTGCTAATATCATTGTTAATTTTATTTCATTTTATCCTATTTTATTTTAGTTTATTTTATTTTCATATTTATTATTATTATTATTGTATTTTATTATTATTATTATTATTATTATTATTATTATTATTATTATTATTATTATTATTATTATTATTATTATTGTTGTTGTTGTTGTTGTTGTTGTTGTTTAATGATAATATCATTATTATCACTTTTATTCTATTATCCATTACTATTATTTTTATATCTATTATCTAATACCAATATCTCTTAGTAATATTAAATTATAGTATTATTATATTCAATAATTATAATTGAATTATTATATTATTCTTAATATTATTATATATATATAATGCAATTAATACCATAAATATTTTAATTATATTATATTATATACAAATATATTTTAGAGGGCCCATAAGAAATAAATAAGGATGGCCCACAAGCACAACAATTTTTGACCAAGTTAGACCACCCTTTGACTTCATTTGACAAAGATTAATTAAGTTAAACTAGGTTAGAGCAAGTTAACCATAATTATGCATGGCCATGCAAGGTTAGCAAATATATTAATCTTGAGAAGTTCTAAGGATTTCTACAAGCTTCTACATGATTCTAAAATTTTCTAGGATATTCCACAAGGTTCTTTTAAGTTCTATGAAAGCCTAAAAGCTTCTAGAATGACCAACTCACCTTAGTTCCTTTTACTAAGACCAAAATAAGACTAAGAAGAGCAAGCTATATAAATAGGAGCAAGAGAGGAGGATTTTGGCCAAGAGAGAAAGCTAGGAGAAGAGGAGAAAAACAGAAAAGTGAAGAGAGGAAAGGAAAAACAAAAAAAAGACCAAGGGAGAGAGAGATTTTTCGGCAGCAAGAAAAGGAAAGAAAGAAGAACTGGCAGCAAGAAAAGGAAAGAAGGAAGAACCGGCAGCAAGGAGAAGGAAAGGAAAAGGAAGGAAAAGAAGGAGTGTCACAGCTTTGCCTTCATCTTGGAAAGGTAAGGGATCACTTCTAAAAGCTAAGAAAATGATACTAAAAGTTGGAAGCTATTTGCATATGAATTTGTTGATGTTGAGTAATGAAAATATTTTGATTTTGTGATGGTTGTTGGTTGACCGGTTGGGTTGGTGATGAATTGAGCATGGTTTTCAGTTCATTTGAGATGTATTGGAGGGATGATATGCTGAAAATTTGGAAAGGAAAAGGATGGAAATGATAAAGAAACAAGAAGAGCTAATTGATGGTGATGAATAACTAGCTTGTGTTGTTTGGAAACTTCAAAGTAAATCTGAGTAAGAATGACTAGAAATGAAGCATAAATAATCCTAAACATGACCTAGACTAGTTAGAAAGGATTTGGAACAAGTTGTGTGGAGGTTGTGAGGGTTTTGAATGGCTAAGAGATCATAAATAGCAAGAATGGGGAAAGCTGTTAAAAATTTACTGGTTTGGTAAGCTTGGAATAATTTATTTGTTTGAACAAAAGAGAAGTGCTGGGCATGAAAAACTATTAGAACAATTATTTTGGGATCTTAAATGAGGTATTAAATGGTTTACATGTGGTATGATATGTTGAAGAAACCATAGAAATAAATTAAAACAAGTTGGGTTTCTAAACTGTAATTTTGAACCTCCAACTCGGAACAATATGTTTAACTGAAAAACTGAACAAAATGGAGGGAGGTTTAAATACCCCATGACCTGGAGTTGATATATAATTGTCCTAGGAGTATTTTGGAAGTAGTTTCACCTCATTTGGACCTGTATTGAAAGAGATATGTACAAAATACTAGAAGATGACAAAACTGAACTCCAAACTCAGAACAGTGGAATTAACTGAAAACTGTACAAAATGGGATGGAGTTTACATGTCTCATGACCCGGAATTGATAGAGGGATGTCTTAGGAATATTATGGAAGTGACATCACCTTATTTGGACCTATATTGAATAAGTTATGTGAAGAATAGTGGAGGATGGTAAAGCTGTAAAACCAGAAAACCATCAAAAGCATTAATTCAATTATTTATTTAAGGAACTTATAGAAACCTTATTCGAACCATCAAGCATTTGAACTCACTAAGTAATAATACGGAGATATACTAATGGTGTAGGTAAATCAAGTCAAGGGAACTTCTTTTAGGACTATACGAGTGCAACTTCGACTTAATATACAAGGTGAGTCCCATTGATTTCTAAACCTTTTTAAAGGCTAGTGTGCTTTGATTTTCTATAAAATGCTATGTTTTATACTATTTTGGAAATCTTCGAATATGTGTAAGGTTTACATGATCAGCATTTGCTTTTATGCTATTTCGGACTCGAATAAATTTCATATTCAGCCTGGAAACCTTACTGGATGTTTAAAACACGAATTTTGTAAATTTAGTCGTTTTCGGATTAAATATTTTGGATTTCTAAAAAATGGTAAATTTTGGAATCAGGTATTTGGAGAATAATCCAAATATCCTTATTGGAATATTTTATGAAAACTCTTAGAACTCGGGTATTCGGTAAATGAATGAAATATCCTTATTAGAACTTTTGTGAATATTTTTCAAATCGGGCAAGGGTAAAATGACTCAGATACCCTAAAAGTCTTTTGGAATTTGGCATGGGTGAAATGACCTGAATACCCTTGGAAAATGACTTTTGTGATCAAGTACGACCCCAGACAATAAGAAATGTTTTGATTTGGAAATCCTGCAGGATCAGATGACCCTTTGGCCTGATCAGTCAGATGGGGTTGGTGTTGTTGCGTTGAGTACTCAGCAAGGACTTTGATCTTTGTACTAGCCCATGTTAGAGGTAGATGACCCCAAGTAACCTGATAAGTTCTAGGGATTGTCTTAATCTAAATAGGGTGACAGGACATTGTGATGAGTCGTCCCTGGCTAGCCGTTGTGAGCCTGGCAATTGCCTAGTGATTATGATGGTGGGTTGATCACATGATACCGAGCGGGGACACTCGGTATGTTCAATCCCTTGCCACCTCGATGGTGATTGACATTACGATTGAGACCCCTGGCTTATAATGACAAGTAAAAGATCCCTAAGTGCACGGTGAGGTACATTTGTACGCTGCTCACCCTTCCGGCATAACACGGGTGACGTGTTGTAAGGCGCAATCGCTGGCATAAAAGACCGTGTGGCCGAAGGCGAAATTCCTTGAACTTTGCACGCGGGTCGCACTTCTAAATAGAGAAGAACCCGCATTTATTGAATTAGGGGCCATGTGTTTGGAAGCCATTGTTTTTCAAAAGTACATGATAGAGTGAACCTAAATTCATCAATTACCGTTGTTTTTTCATGTTATAAAATTTATTACAACAAAGAAATTGACAATTGACTTTCTTTTCTAAGAAAAACACTGGCACACACGGGACTTACTGAATATACTACTCACACGTATGTTTGCTTTTTTTTTAGGGATTGGAGTTGAAGAATAACGACGGTATTCTAGGACTTCTTCTATGGCATTGGATAGCAAATCTTTTGGAGTGATCATTGAACATAGACTATGAGATGTTTTAGCTTATGTATTTTGGAAACTATGACAATGTACCTATCGTGACTCATATGTTTATATAAATAAAGAGCATGTTTCATATATTTACTTAAGTTTCGACTTTACCGCTTACTTTAAGTTTAAATCGTTATAAAGACCCCTAGTCTGAGAATTCAGATGGGGCGACATCCCACCTGAGTTCGGCCCACTATGACAAGAAGAAAATGTGGGGTGTTACATTTTGCACTCACACTTTTTCCTATATATTTTTAGGCCCTGTTGTACTGGTTGGTGATCGAAGTGCACAATGGAGGCATTATGGAGTAGAAATAAGCAACAAAAAATATTGTATGATATATTGTGAGCTTAAAATATTGTATGAAGAATTTGAAGTCCATGTATTGTGTATTTTCCTATTAATAAATTTCCTATTTTAGACTAATTCCGATATGTTTTAACTATTATAAAGACCCTTTATCTAGGAGACTAGACAGAGCGACATCCCATAAAGATAAGGCCCACTACGACTGAATATGTGGGGTATTACAGTTCGTATTAGAGCTTAAGCTTATTGATCTTTAGGAGTCACAATTGGTATTAGAGCCTACAGTAGAGCACAGTAGAGCCTATAATATAATTTACGATTGTAGATATATAAAGTTAGAAAATCCTATAGAGTCATATATAGAAGTAGACATGATACACGAACTTGAGGCATCCAAGTTGGTTATGATCGCCTTTGACAATTCAGAAGAAGAGGTAGTTGAGATAATCACAATATATTGGAAGAATTTGACGAATAGGCTAGGTGAGAAGGCAAAAAGTTGATCCAAAACTCGAATAACAGTATAGAAATTGAGGTTAGGGAGGCCTCAGATTTGATATACAAGTGCTATTTATATCTTCCGACTCTGAACTCCCAGTCATAGGATTAGTAGTAATGATGAGTAGAGAATTTTGTGTACTCAAGAGTTTTGTATATATAGCATGAAATAACCTGCAGCAATAAATATGGCAGTGAATATAACATGTCGATAAGGATGTACGCACTTGTGTAATGCCCTAGCATTATATTCTGAATACTAGGAACCCTGTTTTGTCATTATATATATATGTGTGTGTGTGTGTGCGCGCGCGCGCGATCATACCAACATTAATGCACCAGATCCCATCAGAACTCCGAATTTAAACGTGTTTGGGCTACATTAGCAACATGAGGGGTGACCCCTAGGAAGTAGTCTTAAGAATGGAAGGAGAAGACTTGGAGCAATTTTAAACAAGAAAATATAAGGGAATTCCAACCTTTTCACCATAAAAGACCTGGAGGACCTAGTCGGCAGATAATTGGGAAATTCCCAAAGAAAGAAGGAGACTAATGAAGGAGCATAATTTTTTCATTGTTTTAATTGTGAGAAGAGAAACACAAAATCATAGATTACCCCACCCCAAACGATTTACGGGATAGGTAAATTTAAGAATAAATTACATAGGATTGAGACTGGGACTCATAAAAGATATTTAGGGCCCAATCCTTGTCTCTAAATTAGGAGTAAATAAGCTATATGTGGAAAGACGGTTGGTTATTTTGGATAAAGTGGATCCTAGTACAACAGTGGTTGTAGAAGGTAATATTCAAATCTTTAGCAAAGAGGCCAAGGTTTTAAGTTCTACTTAATCTTTTATTAGTTATCCCTCAACTTAATGTTGGATTGTATGTCCTCTTAGACTAGGTTTCTGATGTAAAATCGAATATTTTAATAAAAGAATTTATTTTCAAAAATTATTTTTGAATTTACTTTTTGTTTGTGCACAATTTTCATTTGGAACAGACCCATTGTGTTTAAATAAGTGGTCCATGTGAATGGTGGTCTTTCACAGTAACGTATGGATTACGAGTTATTTAACACATAAACTTTTGTTCTTAACCTATTGATGAGACTGAAAATCTCATCATATTTAGGTTATTATGTTATGAATTCCAAATGGGGAATGGCTTACCTTTAGCCAGTGAGTAGTCCACTCACTTCATGACATAAGCGTATTTCAAATACGTAGGACATGACCTGTAGTAGTGGTTTCTAAAAGTACTATATGATAGAAACCTAGACTACTACCGCTACAGCGTGGACTAGTACTCTACGACTTGAGTATGAGTTGGTGGTCTAGTGAAGCTGGTAGCATATACTTTGATTTGCTATAGTTGAGATTCTATCGTAGGGCTAATATACTTGCATGTTGGGTATGTGTGACTAGTTAGTTAAGACAGACTTATACAAGATAGTTTCTGCACTATATCACCCCTTGTGGTTGTTCGAATGGTCTAAAATATCCAGGACCCTGGGAAACATGACTTGGATGTTTGCTTTAGGGTAGCTCCCTTGGAAAGCGGAAACACTCCAGGAAGTCGTGGATCATTGGACTAGAAGCCTAAGGATGGTAGATGTCATTTAGAGGAGTGTTAGTACACTTCTTCCTCTCTAAATGTATGGCGATGTGTAGAGGGGTATTTTAGTCATTTCACCTATAGATCGGAGACTTTGCTAACGCAGCATTGTCCTTAGGGTCAATATTTTCGTATGGTGATATTAGGAAATATTTAAAATGTAAAATACAGCTATTTTTATGACAAGGGTATTTTGGTCATTTTAGTAGCCAAGGCGGTGCGTCTTTTGGTCACCAGTATAGACTGTAAGTCCTAATTAAATAAGGGCTAAAGAATTAATTTTAAATTAAATGGAATTTATTTTATTTATGTAGCCTGATTTAATTATTGATAAAGGTCCATGGATTGAGGGAATTAATTAAATTAGTTTGGTGGATTAATTAATTATTCAGGGCGTTGGCCCATTTTGAATAATTAAAGATTAACCTGGGACTAAACTAATATAGGCTTAATTAATTGGACGGGTTTATTTGGGCTGAAAAATTAATTATTTATTAATTGGGCCATTTATTTGGTTTTAGTTAGAATAATTAATTAAGCCCAAAAAGGTTAAACTAAGAGTCCAATGACCCAATCCAGTTTAACCTAGGGTTTTATTTAGGTTACACAAGAGAAAAAAAACAACGTTGTTTTTCCAGTGTTTCCTCTCTGTGAAAAATACCAGACGTTTTTTCCTCTCCCTCTCTAGAAAATATTCTTTGGCCCCTAGGTTGTTTCACCAAAACGATATTAGGCAGGCTATATACTGGAAGATCGAAAATTAGGTGTTCATCTACATGCAAAGACGAAGTAGAAGGCTTGCAGGAATTGCACCAGAAGTTTTCACGATCGTGCCTACCCCAGTTCCACATATTCCAGTTCAGCCGATTTTGAGAATAAGAAGAAGAGGTAATGAGAAAATATATTTTTTTTCCCTTTTTCTTCTTCACGCAGGAGTGCTGCGTTTTTGTTGTTCCTTGGCTGTCTTTTTTACTATGTTTCGCTTGCAATTTTATCTTCACTTAAAATATGGGAACTAAGAGTAGGGAAGCTCCCTATGAGATAGTAATTAGCACTTCTCTAGGGAAACAAAAAGGACGGTGATAAGATGTGTTTGAAGTGTGAGCTATTGATAGGAGATACAATTTTGAAAGGAGGTCACATATGTTTACCTTTAGAAAACTATGATATTATTCTTGGGATGAATTGGTTAGCCCGACATTATGTCTGAATTGACTATAGAAATAAATTTGTACAATTTTTTCAACCACGGAATGCTGTGTTAAGAATACTTGGGATGAAAAGGGTAGCAAGAATGAATACATGATATTTGAAAGGAAAGAACTTGAGAAGTTGCAAGAAGCCAAATTTTATGTTAAGATAGTAAGTGTGAGTTTTTATTGGATAAAACGACCTTTTGGAACATGTAGTATCCAAGAAAGGATTGAATATAATGCTGAGTGATAATATATATAAATATATATATATATATATATATATATATATATATAAAATTGCATGGGTGCTTGAAGGAAGCCTAAAAAAAGGAAGAGGAATCACATGGATTGAAACAAGGAGAAATTACCTGAGAATGGAAGTTAGATGGGGTGATACTTCTAACCAAAAGAATAAGTGTAATTTTGGTGGAAATTGAGATAATGATGATTGGAATTTAAATTGTTGAAAGCGTTATATTAGAATATGAGGCACCTGCTAAAGTTGTTAGAGGCTTAAGTTCAAATTTTGAGGGCTAAATTTCTTAAAGGGGAGGAGGGAGATTGTAACATACCTCCATTATGCACATTGATTGGAGACTACTTTTTATTGAGTGAGCATATGCATGAAGGCTCAAGATAATAAACGATCAATGTACTTAGAAAAACATTTGGTGAGATAAAGATTTTAAGGGGTGTCGGAAGAATTTTCGATCGCGAATTAAGAAAAACTGAGAAGCAATTTGAAAATTTTAAGAAGCACTAAAATGCTCAATTTAATGCATAGATCGCATTGGTAAAATAAAAAATTTTCCCGATCGGGATAAATAGTAATGTTAATTGATAGGGGTTAAAATCACTATTCTTTTTCTGGTTATTTGAGGTTGTTTTAAAATACATTTATTGTAATAACTAGGCATATTCCTTCCTATTTGATATTTTACTTGTAAAATATGTTTTTGGCATATATATATATATATATATATATATAAGTTAAAATCGAGCAAAAAATGCACAGAACCAGAATGCACCTAGTGCCAGGCCCAGCCAGTGGACCAAGCGACGCATCTATTCTGTCCAGCAGCAGAGATTGAACAAGCTTCAGGAATTTTTCTAGAATAGACCTGGCACCAGGTCTGGTAAGTGTACCAGGTACCGAGTCCATTCTGCCTGTCAAGGAAAAGACAGTAAGAAAAAGAGAAAAACAGAGGAAGAATAGAGTGTATTTGGCGCCCTGTGGGTCGAAGGTACCCGGCACCAGGTAGGTTCTAGAGGCAGAAATTATGTACGCAGAATTAGGGCTTATCCAAGGATTTTGATATTTTCCTATTCCTACTCAGTCATGAAATAGGCATCCAAGAGGCCTATAAAAGCATAAGAGAACATAAGGGTTTAATATACAACCAAGAGAGGAGAATTAAAAAGCAAAAATTTTAATTCTCTCATTGAAGAAGGAATTCACCCAAGCCAAGGAGGATTGTTAAAAGGGAGTCTTCAACGAAGAAGAAAGGTGCTTGTCTATGAGTGCTTTTTTTTTTCTCTTTGTTTTCATTTTCTTTAGCAATGATGTATTCAATATTTTTATTATAATTTAACATTATTTTGGTATTCATCATTTTGGGTTAGTTTAGTTATTTGATCAATTCTTTGTCATCTTTGGTATTTGATTACTTGATTTCATTGGTTATTAATGCTAGTTTTTCTAATTGACTTCGACACAACGATGCTAGGAGTTTCAATGCATTGATTTCGTACTTGTTAAATCTTGATTGATTTGAACGATAAAGTTAGGATTTGAGAACTAAGTGATCAAAGGTTATGTTAATTTTGCATTAACTTAGGGTTATTAGTTAATTTCATATTTATAAGGAATTGAGCCTAATGCATATTTTGGTTATGTTAGCTTGATTGACAAATCTGTTAATATGAATCAAAATATAGGATTCCATGCATTGACAAATGAAGTGGAATTTACCTAAGTAAAATCATGACTTGTGAGACGATTAAGTTTAACTTTATATTCTTTCATAATGCCAAGATGATAATTAGTTGAGAGAATTACTAGTTGATTCATTGTCATATTTTCTAGTGTACTTGTCTAAATTGCATAAACCTATATCCTTGAGTTTTATATGTTTCTTTTGTTTTTCTTTTTATTCTTTTCTTACTTTATTTGGGTTAGTTAAACAATAAAAGAAAAGTGATTAGTGTGTACTTATTCCTTTGAGGATCGATACTCATTAATACCCTATACTATGCTTGCGATGAGTATACTTGCTCACATGTGTATTTTGGGATTAATGGTTTAATTAAAACTTAATTTAGGAATGGATTTAAAATTGATGATTTTATATACCAAAAATTTACGCATCACCAACTGTGGTAACGTTTGGGAAACCTAATTAACTATGGTTAAGATGGAAAGAGATAATGGGTTTTAATTATATATAATATTGGTGGGCTATTTAAGTAATGGATTTAAATTTGTTTATCCAACAAATTGAAGTTGTATGGATTTAATTGAATAGTGGTAAAATAAGCCACTTGGAGGCTTATGATAAGTTGCATGGGCAAAACACTCGGGTCTATGTAATTGGTTGTATGAATGAAATATTTAGAACAACATGATTGGTTGCATGCATAGGGGGGCTACTTAGAGAATTGTGATTTATTGTATGAAGGCTACATGTGATTATATAATTGGTTACATAAGAACAATATGACATTTGTGATTGGTTGTTGGAGGCTAGGTGACCTTCTATGATTGGTTGTATGAGAGATCACTTGGAATTACTTTTAGTGTTATGCTCTAGAGGCAATCACTTGTATATGCATATGACACATTTTATTTTAATAAAAGGCATTATTTATCTTACAGCTTCTTTTGATTACTTTTAAGTAATATAACTGTTCGATAAAGTCCCTAGTACAACACTGTGTTAAGGAAATCATGATATGAGATTCCCACTACACTGTATAGTGTTAGTACTTAAATAATCCTTAGTCATAGTATTAATAAGACAGGACATTATTAATGCGCTAAGACTAGCATGTGTTAGACTTCCTGATTTGATCAGGCGGTGGTTCTCATATCCGTGAGTATTGAGATACTTAAAGTTAACACATGGATGCTTGTTAATGGAACAAGTTCATTGGATGACGTAGCTTTGAGATAATCACATCGATAACTATTTAGTGCCAGTGATATAATCTCAATATAGCAAATGTGCAAGTATCCTTAGACTTGAGATCTCTAAGGTACTTTGTTTACTGAGCTTTGTACTTTGATTCCAATCTCCGGAGCTCAATCGAGGGCTGCCTATGGGATGTATATTGGGTACATTGTGAGGTAAACGAAAGTAGTTGAGAGGGTAAATAAAGGATTCACCACTCCTAATAGTAGGGGTGAATATCTCACGGCCACTTGTAGGAATTACTACTCGAGAAGTCCTTGGCCAAGGTCAATGTGTATTGGAAATAGTTTCAATTGATACACATTTAGAGTAGTGGGTTCCTAGTACAAGTACTATTGTATTCGGGCCAGAATTAATTTTGGAGGGAGTTAGCACTAATTCCGTACTCCAAACCGAATGAGATATTGTATGGTGAAAGGAGTTAATTGCACTAAAGTTTGTAATTGAAGGGTTCATGACAAGCCACTTGACTTCTTGGACTCTTGGGTGGTCATGATGTGTTGCTAGATACCGCTCATGATATGAGAATATGGATTTATTAATTGATAAATTAATAAACCAATCGTGATTAGAATTAATAGGATTAATCCTAATTAATTATAGATTATTAATCTCAAATATGTTTGGATTAATTCATGTTCTCTACCAATTGACTGGGAAACCTAATAGGTCACACACAATAAAGTATTATATACTCAAGATGTTATTGGATAACATAGTGGGGTTAATTGAGAGAAAGAGAAGTTGTTATGGACAAATTATAATTAGTTATAATTTGTGGTCCAAATTGTAAGAGAACTTGATGTTTCCAATTACAATTAGGGAACTCTAATTGTTCTAGAATTCTTGATTTTCAGTGAATTTTTCAGTTTTATGATGATATAACTGAAAACCCCTATAGATGAATTCACATGAAATTGTAGGCACCTAAACCTTTTCTTCTTCTTCTCTCTCTCTCGATTGTTCTTGTGAAGAACCCTAGCCGCCATCTTTTTCTACTAGCATAGAAAATTTTGGTGCTTGAGTATTCCTCTGTGTAGATTACTATTAGAGATAATAACACACTGTGATTATAGTGGTTAGACGTCCAACCCTCGTGGAGTTTGCACAAGAGGATTGCTAGATCACGCCTCAACTTGAAGAAGAAATTTTTGTTCTTTGGACAATCAAACAAAGGTAAAAGCTGTTACTGTTATTATTTTTATGTCTTGTTTTCCACACATAGGTGGGTCCTGTGATGCTATCTCATTTTATTCTTCCGCTGCGCTGTATAGGATACGAGCCTGAGATACCTAACAATTACATGATTGGTTGCCTAAAAGGTCACTTGGAACTACAAGGTTGGTTGCATGAAAGGCTACTTGGAACCTTATGATCAATTGCTATATGATGAGATGGAAAGCTAGAAAATTCTAAAGTTTTCTAGGATGTTCCACCAAGTACTTAAAGGCTCTAAAGAAATTTACAAGTTTCCAAAGTTGCCAGGTGTCCAGGATATTTTCCATTTTTTCCTATTTTGATCACATAATTATGTCTATAAATAGAAGAAGGAAGGCTGGTGGAGGCCACTTTTGGCCATTAAAATTTAGCAAGGGAAGAAAGAGAAAGAAAAAGAAAGAAAAATAAGAGAGAGAGAGAGAGAGAGAGAAGGAAACGGCAGAAGGAGAAGGAAGGAAAGCTTACTTTTCTCCAATGTAGAATTCATTATATACAAGGTAAAACTCTCTTCTTCAAGAATTAAAGTTGTCCTATATATTTTGGGGAACATTTTGATGGTAATTTTCATGGGAAAATAGCATGAATTATAGAAAGTGATATATGAAAGACTGTTGTTGTGATGTTGTTTTGAAGAAACTATGTGCTGGTTACTTGGGAAAGTGGTTTGCTATGATTTTTGTGATGTTTAGACATGGTTTGAAGGATTTATAAGAGGTTGAATATGGCTGTACATGAAGAAGGAAATAAATAGAGAAAGGAAGGAAGAAAACGGAATTATAGTTATTGGAAATGAAAAATATGATTTTGTTCTGCAAAGCTGTGATTTTCATCACCTTATATGCGTGAAGAATCTGCTCTATTCATGTCTTAAAATCAGGAGATTATGTGATGTTCGTATGATAATTAAAGTGAATTAAATGATGATTAATTGATTAGATGAAAAGGTAATGAATAAAGAATGCATTTGTTGGAAAAGAAGATTATTTTCTAGAAAAACAGCAAACATTTACTAGTAGTAGTTCTGCAACAGCTGTGAATCTGGTTGTCCTAATGTTGTGGCTTTGTAGCTAATTGTCCTAGGAACATTTTGGGACCAATTTTAAATTATTTGGAGTGGTGAATAGAAAGTTATGACAAAAATATAATACACTGCCAAAGCTATGAGAAGATTAGAATTCTGGAACTTTGTAACTATAACTGAACAAAATGGAAGAGAATATGGGTATTCCATGAACTAGAATTATAAAGGAATGTCTTGAGAATATTTTGGAGCTAGTTTGATGCCATTTGGACTTGTGAATCAAAAGTTATAATAAAAATACAAAGGCATGACATGAAATGAAAAAATTTATTGAAAAAGTAATATTATGTTTTGTTCCATTAAAATTAATAGATAGTTGAAAGTGAATAAGGCAAAGTTACCACACATATTTTGCTACATGTTTTAAGGCCATGTTGTATATGTTGGTGATCAGAGTGTGCAACAAAATCATGATGGAATTGAAATAAGTAACATGAAATATTGTATGATATATTGTAAGTTTAGATTATTATATGAAGAATTTAAAGTCCCTGTATTACAGATTTTCCTATTAACAAATTCCTTATTTTAGAATAATTCCATTATGTTTTAAGTATTGATATGTTATTAAGACCCCTTGTCTAAAAGATCAGATGGGGCGACATCCCAAAAAGATAAGGCCCACTACGGTTGGATATGTGGGGTGTTACAACCTCTCCCTTACTTGAATAGGACAATATCCTCTTTGTCCAAAATATATGATACAAACACATTTACATGCTACAAAATAAGGAGGAGAGAGAAACAATACTCCCCGTGTATCTTAAAGCTCATTGTCCAAAACATTAGTGTTGACTGTATTAAATGACACTGGTTAAAAGGTAATAGTCGGTGCTGTTTATTCCCAGTATCTCAGCATTGACTGGTGCCATATTATATAAACTAAATGGCACCGTTTATGTTATGTTCCTACAAAAACAAATACACAAAGGCCAAAGAAGTAACAATAAAGATACAAGTAGCAGGAACACATATATACATTAATATTATAATTAGACTATAAGATCAACTAATAGGAACAAAACCAAAACCAATATTAGCACAAAGAATTACACAAAAACCCTTACAACAATACAACAAAAGAAATGATCAAACCAATATATACACTTTTATGATATAAATGACAAAAATAATAAGTATCCACTTATTAAGCTCTCATCACTCTTCAGAGCAATCATCTTATTCTCAACTTTCTTATTATATCACTAAATAAAATCGTGATCATCAGAGTGATCAAAATAGATAGAAGGCTTAAAAGAGTATTTGAGAGGAATTCAAATATTTCTATAACAACAATCACTAATCAATGCTTCAAACTTCAAAATCAAAATGAGGTCTCCAACCAATCAAAAATTTGCCTCAGCACTACAACAACTTCTGTACAAAGGTTTAAACAATTTAACAAATGCCCAATTAAACAACAACCAACCACAAAACATAACACCTATTATACAAGACATCTAACTTCTCAATACATTCACCACTACTACAATCAAATTTCAACATTCACCAATATCTACTACTGCAACAACCACTACCAAAAAGACCACAAAGCTAAAAGAAAATTTCCACAACAACAATAATGATTTCCCTATAAAATATCCAATATCAACCAAATCATAAAAATATCCAACGCTATTACAATAATAATGAACCAAATCCTAATACACAACAACCAATCACAATAGCTATTATACATGATGTGTCTGGACTTGGGTGTAAAAATCATACAAAAACTAAGCACATTCCTAATCAAGTTTAAATTAAAACGTTCAACCCAAATCACACATATAAGCAAGTATACTCATTATTAACCGAGCATAGGGTTCAAACAAGTGTCGATCCTCTAGGAACAAGTAGACATTAATTACCTTTCTTTTATTTTTTAACCAACTCGATAAAGTTAAAACAAATACAACAAAACAAAAGAAAAGAAAAAAATAAAAATATACACATGTCAAGAATAGAGAAGTATGTAACTCAAACCATTGTTTAGACAAACATGATCTTAAAGGACCTAACCATTATCATAACTAATTCTTCTCTTGGCACCATGAAGGATAAAGGTAAATTAGCATCACTTGGTCTGTCTCAACTAATTCATCCACAAGATACATTAAACACAACCATTGATTAAATTTCCTTGGTTTGAAAAATTTAAAAATATGAAATTAATCAATGAATCCTTAGTCTGGCAAGCATCAATTAACCTTCAATTACTCAATCCTTAGCAATTAACCTCTTTGGGCTAGCAAGTTAACAGCCAATAAATATGAAATTAATCAATTGCAACTATCATCAACCTCTTTGGTCTAGCAAGTTAATGAAAAGAAACAACTAATTAATCTCGTAATACGCCCAAGTAATTAAATACCAAGAAGAACAATCAATTAATCAAAAGATCAAGTAACTTTAAATATCATCAATATCTAAAACAATGTCAAATTATAATAAAATAATTAATATATCATTATTCAAGAAAAAGAAAACAAAGTAAAAGAAAGCACTCATAGACAAGCCTCCTTCTTCTTCCTTTGAAGACCTTCTTGTACAACCCTCCTTGAACTTGAAGAATTCCTTCTTTGATTGAGTAATCTTCTATGATAATCAATGAATTCTCCCCTTTTTCCTTGTTTTTTCCATTTATTTATAGGTTTAGAAAGTGCCTAAACTCGTAGGTACAAAGTTCTTAACTGAGTAGAAGTTGGAAAATACTAAAACTCCTCAGATTACCAAAAACTGTGTAGAAAAATCACAACACCGCCTTGGCTTCAAGGCACAGCCGGCATCACCTTGACTCTTGGAGCTGGCGCCGGTTGTGTTCTACTTCTCCACTTGTTCGCCGATTTTTCTTCAAATTTTGCACAATGTGTTCTAGAATGCAGCCGGCGCCGGTTCTAGCTTCATAGCCAGTGCCGCCTTGGTTCTATTCTATTCTGTTTCAACAATTTTTCCGTCACTTCGAAGTTCGTTTCAACAGTGCATGGCCGATGCCGATTCTAGGGTCCTAGCCGGCGCCGCCTCTCCTCTGTTTTGCGACGTTTTTATTTCGTTTTACCCTAAAAATCTGAAATAAAGAACAAAATACCTTTCCAAGGGTAAAATCTAAAATATGAAGGAATATAACTAGTTATTAAACAAAATGTATTACAAATGAACCTCAAATAACTAGGAAAAATATGACTAATTTAGCCCCTATCAATACAATAAGATCTTCTCAAGTAACGACAATATACAATAACATCTCCATCCTATAAACACTAACATTATCAACAATACACAATTCCCCAATAACAACAATAATATTACTCCACAACAACAAGGCAAAACACAAGAATAAAACTTAAATCAAATGAACCAAATATATATAATTTCCCCAAACAACATACAATAATATCTACAATAAATAATGCATCAACCATAATGATACAATACTAGAATTGAATACAATTTATTTATCTCAATGACTACAAATCAAGAATCAAAATAACATACAAACAAGGTATAAAAAGGAAAAGAAATCTATATACAAGTAAAGGTTAGTACTATGAAAAAATATAAAAATAAATATTTACATAAGAGAATTTGTAATATTCACAAATATATACAAGGCTAAATCAACAAAATCTAAATTATCATGATATTATCCTTATTCCCTAGCAACAACACCAAAAACTTGTTGTACAGTTTCGAGTGTAAGAAATATTACCAACAAACACACACAAACAAACAATCAAATTTTAATTAAAATCCCAAAATAGTCAAAACTTACAATTGAGCAAGTATACCCATCATATAGTATAGAGTTTAATGCCAAGTATCGAAGATTCTCGGGAAAAGGATAAAGGTATCACAATTAACTCTTCTTCTATTGTTTAGCCTAATGAATAAATGGAATATAGTAACTACAATTATCAAACCTAGACAATCAACACATCCCCACACAAGATTGGCCATGGGAAAATCAAGGATAAAAAAGAGAGTATAAGATATGTACTTGTCAAGAATCCCCCAAAATTAGCCAAGTACCAAACCACACCCAAGATCATTAACTTCTAATTCTAATACTGGTAGAGGTCACAAATGCACAACCCACTCTTTCTCGAGTTATGGATTTCCTATTCTTAGCCAATTAAAGGGTATCTCCACCTTCTTAATTGAAACCGAGAAACATTAAGTGCAAAAACCCCAATTACCAAAAAGTAAATTCGAAAGAGCCTAATACCTTGATATCTAGGTGAAATTGAATTCTTAATAATTATTAAGTTCTAATCCCACAACCTCTCTCTTGAGTTAATCAAAGGAAACCCCACATTGTTAACTAGAACTCAACTACTAACAAATTCATTAGGAGAAAGCGACCCAAATAAACAAATCTAACACAATAAAATCAAATAATCATTCATTAGAATTGGATATCAACAAATCAAGAGTATATTTAACACAAGAACAAACTAGGGTTCTTCCCTTCAAGAATAATTAAAGGATTCCATACAAATTGACAAAAATAAGCAAAGGAAAGAGAATAAGAAATGCTTATACACAAGCTGTCTCTTTATCACTATCTTTAATATTCTCTTAAATCAACCTCCAAATCTCTCTAACCTTTTCTCTCTTATGTTTGGGTATTATTCCCCATTGTTGGCCACACAAAATAGTTCGGAAAAGTTCTATTTATAGGCCTTGGAAATCCCAAAAAATCACTTAAAATGGGAGCCGCGTTTCTGTTATGCAAATTTGCACGACGCCTTTTGAGTTGATCTACATGGTGTTGTTCACTCTTAGTAAACTTGCACAGTGCCATTTGACTTGATTTGCATGACATTGTGTACTCTTAGCATCTCTTTCTTTTCTTTTTTTTTTCAAGCCTAGCCAACCAGAGCTTCTTTTTTTTTTTTTTTTGTTATCTTCTTCTTCTCTTTCCATTTTCTTTAATTTTCATCCATTTTCATCATTCTCTTTATTTAATTTTTATATATTTAATCATACACAAAATAATATAAAATTGTGAGAATGAGAAATTATTTAAATATTATTTTATAATAAATATAGTAACAATTTGCATAGAAAATAAGTGCATAATAAGAACTTATCAATAGTAATGATGAAATTCAGCCAGACTTCTACTTTTTTAACAATAGAGATAAGGATAATCCTTTTGGTAGTGCAACATCACACTTTTGTCAAAGTCCATAATGACAAGACTTTATTCTAAAAGAAAAAGAGAACTTCGACAACTCCAACTGTATAACATATCAAGGCCACTTTATTCAATCACGAGCCTCGTCTACAAAATAATTCACTACACAGACAAAAGTGGTGGATCTCTCTATTAAAAAATAATGCTAGAACAACTTCTACGTGTGGTAGACAACCTGATGCCTACTTCACATGTTGTGGATCTCACAACAATAATGCAGTTTGCATTTAAAGAAAGCTATGCCACTTTAGCCTATTAAAGGCTCTAGTTCCTTCAAGAAATGCAAAGCGAGTTTACTAGTCCTTCCAGTGAAAAATCTTTGTATTTTAAAATTGATTAACTTTTATTTCAATTAAAAAATTTATATTTGAACACCAGTTCTATCATATAACTCCTGATCTATATAATTAATAAAATCAGCAAATGCTTTGAAGAATTCTTGGGTGCACATTTTGGTATCAGAGCCATGTTCATTTTCTACCCTGTTATGATTCAATTAACCATGTCCGAGTAAGCTTCTCACTTTCTCTTTTTATTCTTGCATGATGTAGTCATTAATCTTTCTTTTTATTATTCTCTTTCTTTATTTTCTTCCACTATTCTTTCTACTATGTGGTTGACTAATAACTGTGAGAGTAGCTGATACATTGGTAGCCCAGAGTGGATTGGATTAGGCCATTGTTAGCCTAGGTTAGCATATTGGGTCGGACATCGAGGTGGTCTTGTAGCTCTCAACCCATACATAGTAAATAGGTTTGTCCTAAGAAAAAAAGAGGATAATAAAGTTAGAGAATAATAGAGCAGAAATATTTAAGACTACTTATTGACTAGATAAGCAAGAGAAAGTTTCCTCTCAACCATGGTTTTAAAGTTTCCTATCAACCATGGCTTCTAGTTCAAACTTATCTGACATTAACATTAAAACTATTAATGATCTTGAAATTAGCTCACAATTAGATAGAATTGAATCCAAATTAATGAATTGGAAAATGCCAACTAAAAAGTTTGATAAAATCTATGAAAAAAGAATATTTGACTAAGTCCAAAATTATAATATCAAAAAACACACAAAAAAAAAAAAACAAGTTTCAATCGATAAGCCTTATAGTACTGTTCATATTTTTAATCCAGAAACTTTAAAACTTCATAGAAAAAAAAATATAGATATGTGCATATTGGTTTAGGATAGGTAGTTGTCAAACCCTTATGTTGATTAGGAATTAATTCTCCCATCTGCCTTTTATTAAGAGATAACAAACATTTAGATTCTAATAACAATCTTTTAGCAGTCCTTGAACCCATTACAACAAATGGCCCCGTTTATTTAATCACTATTCTCACTTCAAAATAGATCTAATAGAACCACATATTCTAAAAAGTTTAACTCTAAACATTCAAACAAAAAAATTTAGACCTAGAAATTGGATCTAAATTCCGTGCATTAATATACTGTGTTTATTACAAAGTAATGAAAATCAATATAAATCCCAAAACAGAAAGTCATTTAGGAAATCCTAAAGAAACTTGTTTGTTAGAAACCAATTTTGAAAAATCCAATACTTTTGTCCCTCAATTTCAAAATGGCATGATGTTCTTCACTATATAAAATGGAATTTTGAACATATAATTAATCCCAAAAGACTTTATGAATCCAACAAACCAGTTCTGTGAAACCCCAGTTGAAACCAACCTTAGAGTAAGGGGGTTGGGATGCATATAATATTTTCTTGCATGCATAAATGCATTTTGGTATGATTTTATGTGCTCTAGATATGTGATTTATAGTATAGAAGGCTTAATTGTGTTTATTGAGTAAGAAGGGAAAAATGATAATTTTTTCTTGAAGTAAAAATAGGGAGATAGCTTGAGGATCAAATACGAAAAATATTTGGGAAAAGAAATAGGAACAAGAGTTGTTGTGGTTTTGTGGTTAGAGCTTTGGAATTAATTCTTAAGGTCTTAGGTTCAAATTCCATCATTGGAGTTTAACATGATTAAATTTTTATTTTTGTTTAGGAAGGCTATATTTCAGCCTTGTATGCTTTAGGGAAGAGTAGGGGTGTTGCCCTAGGGGAGACATGATAGGAATGTCCTAATCCTACTCTTGTGCACTACAAAAATTTCTAAGGGAATTCACACCCTTCTTGATCCTTAGTTTTTCTTACTTCTCAATTCATTAAGTTGTTCAATGTATTCAAGCCAATGTTATTCCAGAAAAATTCCAGCAAAGTGCTGTGGCTTCGAAGGTTCAAAATGTCTAACTGTAAGACATCTTATAGACCGAAAATGGGTAGGAGTTGGGGAAGGTTCCCAAGAGAATTAATCTCCATAGTTGAACCTTCAAACCTCCACCTTAGCTATGTTCATTTTCTTCATGAAGTAATCTGGAATTTTTTCAGCTTCTTGTCCATTCAAAGTGTCAAAATTTTCAGCCATCACTCCCTCCCAAATGCTGCCAGAAAAATGGCCATCTTCTCCAGCTTAAAGTCTGAAATTTCATGGCCAAAATCGGCCTGCACAAATGCTGTGCAAACCAGAAAATTTTCTGGGCAAATTCGCAGCTTTAGTGAGCCTAAACCAAGTTGTTTTCTTCCAGTTTTCACCCACCATCTTAGCCACGTTTTTCTTCCATAAAGAAGGCTGGAAACCAGCCTTGAAAGAACTCTGAATAACCCTTCAAATCTTCTGCAATTTGGCTGGAAAATGGCAGCAAAAGCTGTACACGAATTTTTCCAGCTTTCTTCCTTCTCCAGCCCTGGCAAAAACTTCACCATTTTTCTGTTCAAACTTCTCTTGAACAGCCATGAACTGAGCTCAATTATCTTCCCCAACCTTCTACTCAAAAAACCTGTCCATGGCTACCCTAAAATATCTCCAACAATTACTCCAATCAAGCCATTGATTGAAGACCAAAATTTCAGCACATATGTTTAGTAAACTTCCATAAAATATCCCTTAAACAACTGGACATTCCTTCACCATTGTACTTCCTTTTTTCGGCCACCATTAAGCCCCTTCAAACAGCTTTCATCTGGCAAAAACTCTGATCAAACCAGCCAGCCATTAGAGCTTTCAAAAGCTCTCCTCCATTGAAAATCCTCTTACCATATTTTGTTTCCTAAATTGATTCCCTAAAATATTCTTTTAGGATTTCAAACAACCAGCCTTTCCTTTTCCTCCCAAACCAGAAATTCAATTGCCAAAACCTCTCAAACAATTCGGCAATCCCTCCTACTCAGAATTTCGGCTAGCCCTCTCCCTTTTCTCTACATTCTCTCCACACCAAGAACACCTACTAACCCCCTCACGCCTAAGACCACTCCAAACCACTCTAATCTTCTCCAAAAACTCCAGATTACACCTACTCAACCCCTTGAATCCACTTCTACATTTTTTAATCTCAAACACCAAAATCGAAGTCTCACAGTTGGATCAAAAACCAGAATTTTCTTGAAGGCTCAAGAACACCTTCAAGGTAAGCATTAACAATCATCTTCATCTTCTTCCATTGTTGACCTAGATGAGTATATGCTAATGAACTCTCCTTTTCTCTTTCTCTCTCTCTCTCTCTCTCTCTCTCTCTCTCTCTCTCTCTCTCTCTCTCTCCTCTATCTCTCTTTCTCTCTCTCTCGGCCGAATGTTACTTCAACCATGGCCATGTTTTTTTCTTCCTCCGTTGGATGGATCAAGTCTCCTAGCGAGAGGATTCTCTAGAGACGTCCCCAAGGTAGTCATCATTCAAGTAAGTTTCTTCCATCTTCTCCTTAAACCCTAGAATAATGTCTCTTAGATGTAGTTGGATGAGGATAGGATATATTTGGAGATTAAGTATGCATTTATATGATGGAGTTGGGATTGATGCATGATGATGATTGGTCTTGGTTAGATTATATGATGTTTTAGAGTTTGTTGCATGCCTTATGTCGTGAGTAGTATGATTAATCAAGCATGTTAGAGATTATGTCACATTTGGTGAATAGGGTTTATGTTCTTGTATTCTTGTTGAGGCCATGCATATGATTATGTTTAGTGGAGTTGAGATCATATGTTGGTTAATTTAGATCTATGCTTTTATTCATGATTTGGATGATTTGATGATTGGTGTAGAGTGTATGTTCATGATTATGTTTAGCAATAGAAATTATGATCATGACCTTGTTGTCCCTAAGCTAATTAAGTTGGCCAATTTTATTTCATCAATAAAAATGATTTATGCTATAATTTCTCCCAGTGATTTCAAAAACCTTAGGAAAATATGGTTTTGAACGATTATATAAAATAATAATATTTTAGTCAAATAAATGATAGCTTTTGTTAAAGAAATAAAATATATAGATATTATATATAATAATATCATTTAATCAAGCCTTTTATATAATAATCATAATAGGTAAAATGTTAATTTTGTAAGTCATATATTCATAAATACTAATAAAATTTATTTATTATCCTTTAATCAAAACATAATAAAATCAATTTATTACTAATTTTATTTACCAATTATTTTCTAACCACTAGCTATTATAAATCATTATTTTAAATAATACCATCTAGGACCTAGGACCCTTCATCAAATAAACCCCAATTTATTTAAAGCAACATTTAAACCTTCAACTTATTAGTACCTATTTTCCAAGACCCTAATTATTTTTATATCAAGCTAGACTTAGCTTATAAACCCTTTTTTTTTAATTATTTGGCCTTAAAGCTTGAGACACTAGGATCATGGTTGTAGTAAGTTGGGCTAGAATTATTTGTGAAAGTGAATTTTGGCTTGAGTTTAATTATGGCTCATGTTTAACCCATGCAGGGTTAGGTCAGCCGTTGGAGACCTTTATTTTGAGTAAGGATCAGGTAAGCTCCTACATAAAACTTAATTTTGTAAAAAGTTGCTGTGGCAAATTTAAACCCGAAGTATGTGAACACTTATTTTGAAAAGGCAATTAAGGACTGTTTCCTTTCTTATTTTAGTCAAACAAATTATTTGAAAATCAATAAGCAGTTTTACTCAAACACTAAACTATTTCTAAAACGAATTTTGACAAAGACTTTGGAAACCCTTAATTTCTATTTTCAAGCAAAGTTATGTTTTATCAGTTTTCTCCCAAGTAGGATGAGCTACGTTGAGTACTCAATAAGGGTAGGCTAGTAGTACTAGTTTTGAAGAGCAAGAGTGAGTCTTTTGGAAGGAGGTCACCTCCAAAAGATAAACTCAACTTAGAGAAACGTCAGTACTACTTAGTCATGCCGGTCCGAGCTAGCAGTTTTTAGTCATGTGGACTGTGTGTTGCTAGAGTGGACAATCGGTTTTGTTTGGGTGTAAAGAAGGAGGAAAATATTACCCTGTAGGCCGATCACCTACCTTTTGTCAGTCTGCACAAAGTGTGGCTTTCTGACCGTTGTATGGTTATGGGGCCCAATGTGTGGTAACCCATGGCCGCCCTTCTAAGTGGTTGATTTTATTGTACCTGTACGATTGGAAAAGCTAAAACGCCACTCTTGCTTTTGAACATCATTTATTGCTTGCCAGTATTTCACCTACCTTTTTGTCAGTCTGCACAAAGTGTGGCATTCTGACTGTTGTATGGTTATGAGGCCCAACGTGTGGTAACCCATGATCACCCCTTTTAAGTGGTTGATTTTAATGAACATGTATGGACGGGAAAGCCAAAAGCCACTCTTGGTTTTGAACATTGTTTATTGCTTGCTAGTATTTCTCTTATGAAGATTTTACACTTTGCATTTATGAACTATTTTCACTGGGCACTCAAAGCACACACGGACTTACTGAGATTTTTATCTCATCACCCTTTTTACCATGATTTCAGGTCGATCCTGCTATGGAGATGAATAGCTAGTTATTGCCTGCTTGGAAGATATTCTGCTATCTATTTTATGTAATGCTTTAGGAGTTGAGAGTAAATAATTTTTATTCTAGATTTGTTTTGAATTCTTGGATTGTAATAAGTTTTAGGTTTAAAGTATTATTTTTATTCTATTATTTTGATTGTGTGACCAAGGTATAATAACCATTTGTCCTTTGGACGAGGCGACATCCCTGGCCCTGTTAAGCCTAGGTAGCAGGGTGTTACAAGTGGTATCAGAGCCTAGATTTAGGCAATTATTGATATTATATGTTCTATTTATTTAAGATTAAATCTTTATCTAACCCATCTTGTTTATGCTGTAGGATGGTTAGGATGCTTAGAACCACGAGGAACGGGCAGCAGTGGCATCCTCCTATTCCCATTTACCCAGAAGACCTTCTAGTTCCCCAGCCTGGTCCTCAGCCAGTTGTCCTTTTGGAGGATAGCAGTGATGATGAGGTCCCGATCCATAAGCTATCCCCAATCCCAGTGATAGACATAAGCTCTGACAGTGAAGATGAGGTGATAGTCGTGGAGCATGTACCCTACCCTCCTAATCCCGTAGTGGATTTGTCAGTGGATAGTATGACCCGGAGGAGATAGACTATGAGTTTCCACCTAGGCCTTCTTTCATTTCTCCTCCCAGCCGAGTTAAGCCCGGGGAGAGTTCTAGGTGCCTCGGAAATGAGCCAATTGAGGGGTTTGCCAGTGGGGTTGGGGTAGATTTTTCTAAGAACTCTGGGGGATGGTTGTATAAGGCTAATTTTGAGGATTCTGATGAGGGCTAGAGGGGCTGAGAGTTATTATTATCAGGATATTTATTTATTATTTTTCGTAAACTCCTATGTTAAAGACTTACTTTTTGTTTACTGCTTTTAATTTCAAATTTATGCAAATAAGAGTACCTGGATTACTCTAAGGTTTGAAAAAAAATTTATGCAATTCTTTAGACAAAAACTTGCATCTGATTTTCTTTAAACCTGAATGTGATTGCATGCTTAAAATGTTTTAAACTTAAGTGCATAAATTCATCATCTGGGCATGGTTTAGAATGGCACCCAAACATTATGTAGCCACATCAGGCAGGACAGCTCCGGAGGCAAAACCCATGGCACCAGAGGTTGAAACGACTCAAATACAGTCACCCAAAAGAGGAAATAAGAGTGAGCTAGATTTGGAAATGGGGTCGGAGGAACCTGTTGGAGTGATAATAGGGCAAGCATTCAGCAAGATGACCGAGATTCTTCAGATTTTGACTGAGTGGAGGATATCCCCAAGACAGCCTTCAACACTAGATACGGGCACTATGAGTTCATAGTAATGTGGTTCGGGGTGACCAATGCTCCAGCAGTATTCATGGATTTGATGCATCGGGTGTTCGGACCCTATCTGGATAAGTTCGTGGTGGTCTTCCTCAATGACATTCTGATTTACTCCAAGTGTTTGGTGGAGCATGCGAAGCATCTGATGCTTGTGTTGGAGAAGCTGCGGGAGCACAAGTTGTACGCCAAGTTTAGCAAGTGTGAATTCTGGCTAGATAATGTAGCATTCCTTGGCCATGTGGTGACTAATGAGGGAATCAAGGTGGACCCGACAAAGGTTAAAGTAGTGTCAGACTGGAAGCAACTGGAGAACATCACCGAGATTCGAAGTTTTTTGGGATTTGTTGGTTACTACAAGAGGTTCATCAAAGGTTTTTTTACACTCGCATTGCCTATGACCCGACTGCTGAGAAAGGATGTTCCATTTGTGTGGAGTAAGAAGTGTGACAAGAATTTCCAGGAATTGAAGCGAAGACAGATAACAACACCGGTATTGAGTCTACCAGAGGAAGATAAGCCTTACGCGCTGTATACCGATGCCTCGAAAGAATGATTAGGAGCAGTATTGATGCAAGACCGGAAGGTGATCGCTTATGCTTCTTGGAAATTGAGACCCCATGAAGTCAACTACCCTACTCACGATCTAGAGCTGGCAGCATTATGTTCGCCCTAAAAAAATGGCGACACTACCTGTACGGAGCTGAGTATGAAGTGTTCACCATCCACAAGAGTCTGAAGTACATCATCACTCAGAAGGATCTGAATTTGAGGCAACGAAGATGGATGGAATTTTTAGAGGAGTACCGTTGTCCGATCAATTACCATCCTAGGAAGGCCAATATTGTAGCTGATGCATTGAGCAAGAAAGTCGGTATGGCCAGGCTAAGAGTACAGGAAATTCAACTGGTTCAGGAAGTGTTGGATAGAAGGGTGGAAGTGCAAAAGAAGTATCGTTGTTAGCAACCTGAAGTTGGTACCGGATTTAAGACGGGAAATCGTGGAAGCTCAGCAAAGTAACACGGAGTTTCAGCTTTTCAAGGACAAGGAGCTCAAGTGACAAGGCAGTAAATTCTGGCAAGAGAAAGCAGGAGTTTTGCAGTTCAGGGATCGGTTGTGCGTACCCGAAGAGCATCAGCTAAGGGACAAAATTTTGGAAGAGATGCACAAGAGCGAGTACGCCATTCATCCAGGGGAGGTCAAGATGTACCAGGATCTGAAGAGAGCCTATTGGTGGCCCAGACTGAAGCGGTATGTGGTCAAGTATGTCTCGACCTGTCTCACCTACCAGAAAGTCAAAGCAGAGCACAGGAAGTCAACAGGGTTATTGCAACCATTGCCAGTACCGGAATGGAAGTGGGATGAGGTGACCATGGACTTTGTGACTGGACTTCCCATGTCAAGGACCCAGAAGGACGCCATATGGGTAGTAGTGGATCGGCTGACCAAGTTGGCCCATTTCATACCGGTAAATGTAAGAGACTCAATGGAGAAGCTGGCTCAGACATATGTTCGAGAGATAGTCCGACTGCATGAAGTGCCTTCAAGCATCGTGTCTGACCGAGACCCGAGGTTTATATCTCAATTTTGGGGAAAGTTTTAGGAAGCAATGGGGTCGAGTCTGAAATTCAGTACGATGGCGCATCCGCAGACTGATGGGCAGTCAGAAAAGGTTATACAGATATTGGAAGATATACTGAGAGCCTGTATTCTGGACTTCGGGGACAAGTGGATAGAATGTGTACTATACGCAGAACTGTCGTATAATAATAGCTACCAAGCTTCAATTGGGATGGCACCGTATGAGGCTTTGTATGGGCGCAAATGTCAGCTACCACTGTACTGGAGTTGGCCAGAAGATGGTCACGTAAGCAGAACCGGAGAAGTCTGAGTCCAGGAGATGTTGGATAAAGTAAAATTAATCAGGGAAAGGTTGAAGGCAGCTCAGAGCCGATAGAAGAGCTATGCGGACAACTGGCGGAGAGAATTGGAGTTTCAAGTCAGGGACAGTGTATTTCTGAGATTGACGCTGAATAGGGGAATCTTGAAGCATCCGAAGGGTGGAAAGCTGAATCAGAGGTATTTGGGGCTGTTCCCGATAAAAGAAAGGATTGGACCGGTAGATACCGATTAGACTTGCCAGATGGGTTGACGGGAATTCATAATGTGTTTCATGTGTCACAATTGAAGAAGTACAATGCCAATCCTGGTCATGTTCTGAATAACGAGCCGTTGGTGTTGCAACCCGACCTGAGCTATGTGGAGAAGCTCATGCGAATACCGGACCGCAATATCAAGAGTCTTCGGAACAAGCAGATACAGATGGTCAAGGTTCAGTAGGAGCATCATGGCACGCAGGATGCAACATGAGAATCAGAAGAGTGGGTTAAACGGAAGTATCCCGAACTGAAATAGAGGTATGCCTGAATTTCGGGACAAAATTCTTCTAAGAAGGGGAGGATGTGAAACCCCAGTTAAAACCAACCTTAGAGTAAAGGGTTTGGGAAGCATATCATATTTTCTTGCATATATAAATGCATTTTTGTATGATTTTATGTGCTCTAGATATGTGATTTATAGTCTAAAAGGCTTAATTATGTTTATTGAGTAAGAAGGGCAAAATGGTAATTTTTTCTTGAAGTGAAAATAGGGAGATAGCTTGACGATCAAATAAGAAAAATGTTGGGAAAAAGAAATAAGAACAAGAGCTGTTGTGGTTTTGTGGTTAGAGCTTTGGAATTAATTCTTAAGGTCTTGGGTTCAAATTCCATCATTGGAGTTTAACATGATTAAATTTTTATTTTTGTTTGGGAAGGCTATATTTCGGCCTTATATGCATTAGGGAAGAGTAGGAGTGTTGCCCTAGAGGAGACATGATAGGAATGTCCTAATCCTACTCTTGTGCCCTAAAAAAATTTCTAAGGGAATTCACACCCTTCTTGATCCTTAGTTTTTCTTACTTCTCAATTCATTAAGTTGTTCAATTTATTCAAGCCAATGTTATGCTAGAAAAATTTCAGCAAAGTGATATGGCCTTGAAGATTTAAAATGTCTAAGTGTAAGACTTCTTATAGACCGAAAATGGGTAAGAGTTGGGGAAGGTTCCCAAGAGAATTAATCTTCATTGTTGAACCTTCAAAACTCCACCCTAGCTTTGTTCATTTTCTTCATGAAGTAATCTGGAATTTTTCCAGCTTCTTGTACATTCAAAGTGTCTAAATTTTCAGCCATCATTCCCTCCCAAATGCTACTGGAACAATGGCCCTCTTGTCCAGCTTAAATTCTGAAATTTTATGGCCAAAATTGGACTGCACAAATGCTGTGCAAACCAGAAAATTTTCCGGGCAAATTCACAGCTTTGGTGAGCCTAAACCAAGGTGTTTTCTTCCAGTTTTCACCCAACATCTTAGCCACATTTTTCTTCCATAAAGAAGGCTAAAAACCAGCCTTGAAAGACCTCTGAATAACCCTTCAAATATTCTGCAAGTTAGCTGAAAAATGGCAACAAAAGTAGCCCAAAAGTTTGCAGCAACTAGCGAAAAAAACTATACACAAATTTTTCTAGCTTACTTCATTCTCTAGCCCTGACCGAAACTTCACCATTTTTCTGTTCAAACTTCTCTTGAACAGCCATGAACTAAGCTCTATTATCTTCGCCAACCTTTTGCTCGAAAAACCTGTCCATGGCTACCCTAAAATATCTCCAACAATTACTCCAATCAAGCCATTGATTGAAGACCAAAATTTCAGCAAATATGTTTAGTAAACTTCCATAAAACATCACTTAAACAACTGGACATTCCTTCACCATTGTACTCCCTCTTTCTAGCCACCATTAAGCCCCTTCAAACAGCTTTCATCCAGCAAAAACTCTGATCAAACCAGCCGGTCATTAGAGCTTCCAAAAGCTCTCCTCAATTGAAGATCTTCTTACCATATTTTGTTTCCTAAATTGATTCCTTAAAATATTCTTTTAGGATTTCAAACAACCAGCCTTTCATTTTCCGCCCAAACTAAAAATTCATAAACCTCTCAAACAATTTGGCACTCCCTCCTACTCAGAATTTTGGCCAGCCCTCTCCCTTTTCTCTCCATTCTTTCCAAACCAAGAACACCTACTAACCCCCTCACACCTAAGACCACTCCAAACCACTACAATCTTCTCCAAAAACTCCAGATTACACCTACTCAACCCCTTGAATCCACTTATTCAATTTTTAACATCAAACACCAAAATCGAAGTCTCACTTTGGGGTCAAAAACCAGAATTTTCATCAAAGCTCAAGAACACCTTCAAAGTAAGCATTAACAATCATCTTCATCTTCTTCCATCTTCGACCTTGATGAGTATATGCTAATGAACTCTCCTTTTCTCTTTCTCTCTCTCTCTCTCTCAGCCGAATGGTTACTTCAACCATGGCCATGTTTCTTTCTTCCTCCATTGGATGGATCAAGTCTCCCAGAGAGAGGATTCTCTAGAGACGTCCCCAAGGTAGTCACCATTCAAGTAAGTTTCTTCCATCTTCACCTTGAACCCTAGAATCGTGTCTCTTAGATGTAGTTGGATGAGGATGGGATATATTTGGAGATTGAGTATGCATTTATATGATGGAGTTGGGATTGATGCATGATGATGATTGGTCTTGGTTAGATTATATGATGTTTTAGAGTTTGTTGCATGCCTTATGTCGTGAGTAGTATGATTAATCAAGCATGTTAGAGATTATATCACCTTTGGTGAATAGGGTTTATGTTCTAGTATTCTTGTTGAGGCCATACATATGATTATGTTTAGTGGAGTTGAGATCATATGTTGGTAAATTTAGATCTATGCCTTTATTCATGATTTGGATGATTTGATGATTGGTGTAGAGTGTATGTTCATGATTATGTTTAGCAATAGAAATTATGATCATGACATTGTTGTCCCTAAGCTAATTAAGTTGGCCAATTTTATTTCATCAATAAAAATGATTTATGCTATAATTTCTCCTAGTGATTTCAAAAATCCTAGGAAAATATGGTTTTGAACGATTATATAAAATAATAATATTTTAGTCAAATAAATGATAGCTTTTGTTAAAGAAATAAAATATATAGATATTATATATAATAATATCATTTAATCAAGCCTTTTATATAATAATCATAATAGGTAAAATGTTAATTTTGTAAGTCATATATTCATAAATACTAATAAAATTTATTTATTATCTTTTAATCAAAACATAATAAAATCTACTTATTACTAATTTTATTTACCAATTATTTTCTAACCACTAGCTATTATAAATCATTATTTTAAATAATACCATCTAGGACCTAGGACCCTTCATCAAATAAACCCTAATTTATTTAAAGTTAGATTTAAACCTTCAACTTATTAGTATCTATTTCCCAAGACCCTAATTATTTTTATATCAAGCTAGACTTAGCTTATAAACCCCTTTATTTATTATCTGGCCTTAAAGCTTGAGACACTAGGATCATGGTTGTAGTAAGTTGGGCTAGAATTATTTGTGAAAGTGAATTTTGGCTTGAGTTTAATTATGGCTCATGTTTAACCCAGGTGGGGTTAGGTCAGCTGTTGGAGACCTTTATTTTGAGCAAGGATCAGGTAAGCTCCTACATAAAACTTATTTGTTATAAAAAGTTGCTGTGGCAAGCTAAACCTGAAGTTTGTGAACACTTATTTTGAAAAGGTTATTAAGGACCGTTTCCTTTTTTGTTTCAGTCAAACAAATTATTTGAAAATCAACAAGCAGTTTTACTAAAACACTAAACTATTTCTAAAACGAATTTTGACAAAGACTTTGGAAACCCTTGATTGCCATTTTCAAGCAAAGTTATGTTTTATCAGTTTTTTCCCAAGTGGGATGAACTACGTTGAGTACTCAATAAGGGTAAGCTAGTAGTACTAGTTTTGAAGAACAAGAGTGAGTCTTCTGGCAGGAGGCCACCTCCAGAAACTTAGAGAAATGTCAGTACTACTTAGTCATGCCGGTCCGAGCTAGCACTTTTCAGTCATGTGGACTGTGTGTTGCCGGAGTGGACAACAGATTTTGTTTAGGTGTAGAGAAGGAGGAGAATCTTACTTGGTAGGCTAATCACCTACCTTTTGTCAATCTGCACAAAGTGTGGCATTCTGACCGTTGTATGGTTATGGGGCTCAACGTGTGGTAACTTATGGCCGCCCTTTTAAGTGGTTGATTTTATTGTACCTGTACGATTGAAAAAGCCAAAACGCCACTCTTGCTTTTGAACATCATTTATTGCTTGCCAGTATTTCACCTACCTTTTTGTCAGTCTGCACAAAGTGTGGCATTCTGACTGTTGTATGGTTATGGGGCCCAACGTGTGGTAACCTATGACCACTGCTTTTGAGTGGTTGATTTTAATGAACATTTATGGATGGAAAAGCCAAAACGCCACTCTTGGTTTTGAACATTGTTTATTGCTTACCAATATATCTCTTTTGAAGATTTTACACTTTACATTTATGAACTATTTTCACTGGACACTCAAAGCACACACGGACTTACTGAGATTTTTATCTCATCACCTTTTTTACCATAATTTCAGGTCGATCCTGCTATGGGGATGAGTAGCTAATTATTGCCTGCATGGAAGATATTTTGCTATCTATTTTATGTAATGCTTTGGGAGTTGAGAGTGAATAATTTTTATTCTGGATTTGTTTTGAATCCTTGGATTCTAATAAGTTTTAAGCTTAATGTATTATTTTTATTCTATTATTTTGATTGTGTGACCTAGTTATAAAGACCTCTTGTCCTTTGAACGGGACGACATCCCTGACCCTGTTGGGCCTAGGTAGCGGGGTGTTACAAGTTCAAATTCTAGAAACATCTCTAGGAAATATTGAACTTGAATTTAGTTGAAAATCTTTTTCTGTAGCCTCTTCCTCTTCTTCTAATAGACCTTTCTTTAGATGTCAGAAACTCAATAGTGTTGAATTTTTTTGGAGAAATTCCTAAAATAAATTATGAAGATGACATTAGTGCAAAGTCATCAAGCCCTACTAAATTGGAAATGCAAATACCAAATACTTTAATGACAATCTCTTCTGATGGTGAATTTGATTTAGAGAAAACATATCTAAAACAATTATGAAATAGACCATGTAACCAACTGGAAATAGATTGGTATTTTACTACCATAATGCATGATAAGAGTCTTAAACTATGAGAAAAATATTGTTCTGGCTTAAATAAATTTAGAGAGTATTTAGACTTTTTTATTGGTACGAATATTCTAGAAAATATAATAAATTTTGGAATCAATAAATATGATTGCTAGAAAATAGTATACTACTAAAAAGCGAAGTAAAAAAATCTATAATTCCTTATCCTGAAACAATTAAAATCCATGTCGAATGTCTCACTATTACTGCTTCCCTTTTTAAAGTAGAAATTTTAGATGAACAAGGTAATATTACTAATATAGATTTAAATAAAGTACTTTAATAAAATCTCTATACAAATCAAATATTGATTACTATAGCAAATAAGGTAGAATAATTAGATAATAAATCAATTGTTATAGAAATGCCTAGGTTGAAGCAGTGTCATCCTAAACAAGCTGTAGATCCTAACCTACATGTATGTTGGAATATATGCCTAAAATAGACAATGTATTGTACTTTGATGGATATTAGGTACATTGTAAGGTAAACAAAAATAGTTGAAAGGGTCAATAAAGGATTCACCACTCCTAATAGTAGGGGCAAATATCTCACGGCTACTTATAGGAATTACTACTCGAGAAGTCCTTGATCAAGGCAATTGTGTATTGGAAATAGGTTCAATTGATACACATCTACAATAATGGGTTCCTAGTACAAGTACTATTGTATTCGGGCCAAAATTAATTCTGGAGGGAGTTGGCACTAATTCCGTACTCCAAACCGAATGAGATATTGTATGGTGAAAGGAGTTAATTGCACTGTAGTTTATTATTGAAGGGTTCATGTCAAGCCACTTGACTTCTTGGACTCTTGGGTGGTCATGATGTGTTGGTAGATACCGCTCATGATCTGGGAATATGGGTTTATTAATTTCAATTAATAAACCAATCTTATTAATTTTAATTAATTATGGATTATTAATCTCAAAGACGTTTAGATTAATTCATGTTCGTTACCAGTTGACTGGGAAACCTAATAGGTCACACATAACAGAT
Source organism: Voacanga thouarsii (assembly GCA_026120185.1). Classification (NCBI taxonomy): domain Eukaryota; kingdom Viridiplantae; phylum Streptophyta; class Magnoliopsida; order Gentianales; family Apocynaceae; genus Voacanga; species Voacanga thouarsii. The sequence continues at coordinate 546,919 of JANUWF010002701.1, forward strand.
GATTATATACTCAAGATGTTATTTAATAACATAGTAGGGTTAATTGCGAAAAATAAAAGTTATTGTGGCCAATCTATAATTAGTTATAATTATGGTCTAAATTGTAATTGTGAGAACTTGATGTTTCCAATTACAATTAGGGAATTCTAATAGGATTAGAATTCTCAATTTTAGTAGGATTTTTTCGGTTTATATGTATGACATACTCGAAACCCTAGAAGAAGTTGGATTCACGGAAACCCTAGGCAACAAACGACTTCTTCTCTTCTCTCTCTATCACGTTATTTTTCTGAAAAATAAGTAACCCTAGCCGCCACTTAGATTTTTTTTCTAGCACAGAATACTTCGTGCTTGAGTGTATCCTCTGTGTGGATTACTGTTAGAGATAATCACACACTGTGATTACAGTGGTTGGACGTTCAACTCTCATGGAGTTTGATCAAAAGGATTGCTGGAGCACACCTCAACTTGAAGAAGAAAAATTTTTGTTCTTCGGACGATCAAAGAAAGGTAAAAGCTGTTATCTTTGTTATCTTTATGTCTTGTTTTCCATACATATGCGGATCCTGGGATGGCATCTCGTTTTATTTTCCGCTGCGCCATATATGAGATACCCAACATTATGTGGTGAATGAAGGTACTTGATTGTTGGTTTAACGGGTTATTCATGGTTGAAGAAACAAGTGGTGAAATTGGAAGAAAAAGGAAGCTTTAATGGAAATAAAACTAAGCTATTTTTAATTCATGTTGCTGACTACATATTGTTCAAAGCATGAATTTGGTGACTTGTTGGGCCTAAAATCATGAAGAATTAAAGATTTTTTTATGGGGAATAAGGTGGATTAAGGGTTGTATAGATGATCAAAATAAAGGAGAACAAGATGGTAATATTATTTTGTGAAAATGAATTAGGATAATGAAAATTCTGGGATATTTTTGGCATAGTAGTTTCTGGACGGTTTTAAGGATATGGAAAAAGAATCCGTAGAAGCAAATTTCAAGGTTTAGCGAGTGTTTTGATATAAAATGGAGCCTGATTAGAGTTGTAGATCAAAAGTTATGCACAAAACAAAATGGTGTGACGAACGGGAAAAATGCAGGATTTTATTTTTGATGCAAGTGAACTCTAAGGAATTGTTTGCATAACTTTGGGAATAAAAATGGTGGGGAAAATGAAGAAGATTTCTAGTTCATGAAGAAGAGAAAATATGGAAATAGGAAATTGAGGAATTGAGTGTGCAATATATGTACACGTACACGTTTACTCAAATAAGAAAAATGAAGAAATAGGAAATAAGTGATTTTCTTACATTTGTGTTGGCTTAGAATTGGTTTGAACTTTTGGTAAGGCGAACTAAACATGGAATAACGTTTCATGTAGGCTATTCGCATTAAACGGTCGGCAAAGAGCTAAATATGATATTCGAACAATATAACCTATTTAGGGCATGAGGTGAGTTCCGCTGGATTTCTAAACTTTCAAATGCTTGTATGCTTTACTTTTCATGAAATAACACGTTACGTACCATTTTGGAATCCCTATATTGATTTAAGGATTTTTTTGAGCAAGATAATAGTATTCTGCCATGTTGAGCTAGCATGAATATCATAATTAGCTTGAAAACCATAAAGGATAATAAAGGTATGTATTTTGTAAATTTAATTCTTTTAGGATTAAATAATTAGGATTTTTGAAATATGATAATTTTTTGAACGGGCATTCAATAAATGATCGGAATCACCTTATTAGAATATTTTGTGGAAGCATAATTGGAAACTTTGAATCTAATCCTCTTTTAGGGTTAGAATTCTAAAATTCTTGAATAATTTTTTTTTTGGAATTGAGTATGGGTAAAATGACCCAGATACCCTTATTGGGACATTTTATAATGCGAAAAGGACATTTTATCCTTTTTCGCTATAGATTTTTGAAATGATCTCTCGGTATGAGATCAACTTTTGAAAAATGATATTTTAGCCCCGAAAAATATTTTATTTATACTCCTTCGGGAATAAATTATTTATTTGGCCTTGTGAGCTAGCGGAATTGGTACTGATCTTGTGAACTAGTGGAAACGTTGAGTACTCAGCAAAGGCTTTGATTTTTGTACTAGCTTATGTTAGAGATAGATAATCCCAAGTAACCTAGCTAGTTCTGCGGAATGTCTTACTCCAAACAAGGTGATAGGACATTGAGATGAGTCGTCCTGGTTAGCTATTTAGTGCCTGGTAATTTCCAGCCCTTGTGCGCATTTTGATTTTAGGTTATTCACGGGCTGGGCCGGACACCTAGCGTTGTTCAACCCCTTACTACCTCGATTGTGATTGATGTCAGGATTGGGTCCCTTAGGTTTACAGTAGCAAGCAAAACATTTTGAATTACTCAATGTTGTGGTTGTTTGCACTTACACTTCCGACAATACACAATTGAGTACTACAGGCTTTTGTCCTTAGTGCAATAAGACTGTGATGTTGAAGGCGAAGCCTTGTGAGCTTTGCAATAGGGCCGACCCTCTACTGAGAAAAGTGCCTGTATTTTGAAAATTGGGGCAATGACTGTGCAATGAAACATGATTTTTCCAAATATGATTGAAACTGTAACAAATTCCCTCCTAGTAAGTGGTAGAGTTGTTTTTAGTGGAAAATTATAATATTTTTCTTATGATGAATTTTTGAAATAAAATTCGAAAATACTTATGTAAATTTGTTTATAAAGCACTAGCACACACTTGGGACTCACTGGATGATTTTCACTTACACGTATCTTTTATCTTATTCTAGGACTCGGGGTTGAGTAGTTGCGCAGGTAGAAGGGATACCACAATATAGGTCCAGTTACTTTCTCTTTTACATATGTATATTACATTACTATTGTAGTACTAACAACCGGATATATGAGACCTCACCTTTGTACATTACATTATATCTGTATGGTTTTGTTATATCAATCTAGGATTTATTCACTTTATTAGTGTTGCGCCCTAGAGACAATCATTTGTATTTTGTATATGACACATTATATTTTAATAAAAGGCATTATTTATCTTACAGTTTTTTTATTTACGTTTAAGTAATATAACTATTCGATAAGGTCCCTAGTACAACACAGTGTTAAGAAAATCATGATAGAGATCACGATATGAGATTCCTACTACACTGTATAGTGTTAGTACTTAAATAGTCCCTAGTCATAGTATTAATGAGACATGACATCATTACTGCGTGAAGACTAGTATGTGTCAGACTTCCTGATTTGATCAGGCGGTGGTTCTCATATCTGTGAGTATTGAGATACTCAAAGTTAACACATGGATGCTTGTTAATGGAACAAGCTCATTGCATGACCTAGCTATGAGATAATCACATCAATAACTATTTAGTGCCAGTGATATAATCTCAATATAGCAAAGGTGCAAGTATCCTTAGACTTGAGATCTTCAAGGTACATTGTTTGCTGAGCTTTGTACTTTGATTCCAATCTCCGGAGCTCGATCGAGGGCCGCTTATAGGATGGATATTGGGTACATTGTGAGATAAACGAAAGTAGTTGAAAGGGTCAATAAAGGATTTACCACTCCTAATAGTAGGGGCGAATATCTCATGGTCACTTGTAGGAATTACTACTCGGAAAGTCATTGGCCAAGGTGATTGTGTATTAGAAATAGTTCCAATTGATACACATCTAGAATAGTGGGTTCCTGGTACAAGTACTATTGTATTTGGGCCAGAATTAATTCTAGAAGGAGTTGGTACTAATTCCGTACTCCAAACCGAATGAGATATTGTATGGTGAAAAGAGTTAATTGTACTGAAGTTTATTATTGAAGGGTTCATGTCAAGCCACTTGACTTCCTGGACTCTTGGGTGGTCATGATTTGTTGCTAGATACCACTCATGATCTGGGAATATGGGTTTATTAATTGATGAATTAATAAACCAATCCTGATTAGAATTAATAGGATTAATTCTAATTAATCATGGACTATTAATCTCAAAGACTTTTGGATTAATTCATGTTCGCGACCAATTGATTAGGAAACCTAACAGGTCACACACAATAGAGGATTATATACTTAAGATGTTATTTGATAACATAGAGGGGTTAATTGCGAGAAAGAGAAGTTGTTGTGGACAAATTATAATTAGTTATAATTTGTGGCCCAAGTTGTAATTGTGAGAACTTGATGTTTCCAATTACAATTAGAAAATTCTAATTGTTTTAGAATTTCAGATTTTCATTAGATTTTGGAACATATATTGGATATGCTCGAAACCCTAATCTAAGGGTGATTCACACGAAAATAGGAGCCACAAAAACAAACGTCTTCTTCTTCTTCTTCTTCTTCTTCTTCTTCTTCTTCTTCTTCTTCTTCTTCACAAAAATAGGCGCAAGAGAAGTTGTTACCTTTATTATCTTTATGTCTTGTTTTCCACACATAGGTGGGTTCTGGGATGGTATCTCATTTTATTCTTCCGTTGCGCCGTATACGATACAAGTCTAAGATACCCAACACACTTTTCTATCTTATCTGTTATAAAAACCCCTTGTCTGGGCAACTGGACGAGGTGACACCCGATTTATTGTATGCTTCTATTGCTATTTATGGTAGAAGTATTACAATTGGTATCATAGACTAGCTATTATAGAACTATGATATCATCATAGAACCTGTTTATCTTGTAGGCATAGTGGGTAGAGATGATCACGGAGATGATGAGCAGAAGAAGCTGGAGAACTGTGAGAGTTCATAAACAAAGAAGAAGTTCGAGAAGGTTAGAAAGATTTCCCCTTAGTGGAACCTTGGTTACTTTTTATCAACGGGACTCGGCCCCAGACGACATAGGCCACTGCGACTCTCTGACAGGAGGTTTTGCAAGTGACACCTACCCGAGATCCCACCCTAGATAGGACACCATCACTATCTAGACGATTGGGAGAGGTAGGCAGTAACTCTGACAATATTGAGTCACGACATTCTGGCAACGAGGAGGCATTTAGCTGAGATATCCCAAAAGTGCTTGAGTGGGATATACAAGGATTGGGGGAGGCTGAGGTAGATGGAGATTAGGTAGTTCCTGATGAGGAGGAGCCTATGGCAGAGCCAGAGATAAATTGAAAGGAGGTTTGGGTGCAATAGCTTGTGATATAGTACATTATGAACCCAAATGTTGACAATTTGGATATGAGGGGGCTAGTACGCCTGAGTCCTACACTATTTCTTCTAATTTGGGACCTCCATTTTCAAATAGGGATGAGGCGATTATGATGACATTATATATATAGTATGATATGTACCGTATGACATGTGTACTCTAGATATGATGGTGTGCAGGGCACACAAATTTTTTACAGGTCTTATGGTTTGACGAGGAATGAATATATGTTACTACTTACATTGTGTCCACTTTTATACTTACTTTGATATATATTATATTTATTTTACAAACAAAACCTTATGAATTGTACAGATGCCACCTAAACGTACCCCAGGAGGATCGAAATGAACTACTTAACACTATCCTGAGTCACCCACTGAAGAACTCCAAATAGGAAGTTCCTAACTTGTAACCCTAGACTACCCCATGTTCAAGAGTAGAACTAGAGCATAACTGGCGCCGGCTGTAAGGCTGGAGGCGGCACCGGCTGTAGTTTGGAACGTATGTGCAAAATTCGAAGAAAAACCGGCAAACAAGTAGAGAAACAGAACACAGGCGGCGCCAGCTGTAAGGCTGGAGGCAGCACCGGCTATAGTCTGTTCCTGAGGCGGTGCTGTAATTTTTTGACGCGTTTTTGGAAATCTGGGGAGTTTTAGCATCTTCCAACTTCTACTCGGCCAAGAACTTTGTACCTACGAGTTTAGGCACTTCTTAAGCCTATAAATAAATGAAAAACACAAGGAAAAAGGGGAGGATTCATTGATCATCATAGAAAATCACTAAGTCTAAGGAGGAATTCTTCAAGTTCAAGGAGGGTTGGACAAGAAGGTTTTCAAAGGAAGAAGAAGGAGGCTTGTCTATGAGTTCTTTCTTTTACTTTGTTTTCTTTTTCTTGACAATGATGTTTTAATTGTTCTATTGTAATTTGACATTGTTTTAGATAATCATGATTCTTCGAGTTATTTGATCTTTTGATTAATTGACTATTCTTCTTGGTATTTAATTACTTGGGCATATTCCGAGATTAGTTGGTTGTTTCTATTGTTAACTTGCTATACCAAAGAGGTTGATGATGGTTGCAATTGATTAATTTTCGCATTCATTGGCTGTTAACTTGCTAGGGCAAAGAGGTTAATTGTTGAAGATTGAGTAATTAAAGATTCATTGATGTTTTCCAGACCAAGGATTCATTGATTATTTTCATATTTTAAATTTGCCAGACCACGGAAATTTAATTAAAGATTATTTTTAATGCATCTTTTGGATGAATTAGTTGAGACAGACCAAGTGATGCTAATTTATCTAGAAGGTAGTAATTAGTTGAGACAGACCAAGTGATGCTAATTTACCTTAATCCTTCATGGTACCGAGAGAATGATTGATTATGATAATGGTTAAGTTCTTGAAGATCATGGTTGTCTAATTAATGGTTGGAGTTGCATACTTCTCCATTCTTGACATGTACATATTTTTATTTTATTTTCTTTTTAGTTTTTCTTTTTATTTTATTTTCACTTTGTTGAGTCGGTTAAACAATGAAAGAGGGGTAATTAATGTTTACTTGTTCCTTGAGGATCGACACTCATTTGAACCATGTGCTCAGTAATGATGAGTACGCTTGCTCATATGTGTGATTTGGGTCCAATGTTTTAATTTAAACTTGATTGGGAATGTGCTTAGTTTTTGTATGATTTTTATATCCAAATCTAAACGCATCATCTAGACATGTAAATCTAAAGCGACCAAAAGGTCCTCAGTGGTAGAAGAAGGGAAATATTCAAAGAATAGGAGCCCCAATTGAACTGCCTATCCAATTTATAACTGCGGAGAAATGGGGCACAAGATTTTTAGTTGCCGTCACCCTCAGAGATTAGCAGGAAGGATAAGACCAGTAGGAGATAATTTGGGACAAAGATTAGGACCCGCAAAAGGAAATTCGAGACAAGCTTCTATATCTAAATCAGGACCTACTATGCCACAGATGAATGCTGCGTGGTTGCCTTAGATAATGCAGACAATAATGATGCAGTAGTAGAAGGTACACTCCCTATTTTTGATAAAGAAGCTAAAGTATTAATAGACCCAGGCTCTATGCATTCCTTTGTTGCAAATTCTTTTCTTGAAACTATGGGGGCTAAAGGGGAGGAAACTCCATATAAAGTGATTGTCAGTACTCCGTTGGAAAAACATATGAGTAGTGATAAAATGCATATGGGATGTAAGATTTCCATAGCAAATGTAATATTAGAAGAAGACCTGATATAGATGCCTATAGAGGATTATGATGCTATCTTAAGTATGGATTGGTTATCCTAATATCATACTCAGGTTGATTGTAGACATAAGGTGGTACGATTTCGTAGACTTGGAGAAACTATATTAGAGTTTGTAGGGACAACCGAGAGGAGAAATCATTCTTTCATATCAGGACTTAACGCCCAAAAGTTAATTAGAAAGGGGTGTACTAGATACTTAGCTTATATACTGAATAAACCAGGAGAAATCAAGAATCGGAAGATGTCCCTGTAGTAAATGAATATTTAGAAGTTTTTTCGACAGAACTAAAAAAGTTACCACTGAAAAGGGAAGTAGAGTTCTCTATTGACTTAGTGCCAACGGCGAAACCAGTTTCAAGGACTCCTTATAAAATAGCACCAGCAGAACTGCAAGAGCTTAAGAAGCAACTGCATGAGTTATTGGAGTAGGGATTTATCCAACTAAATACTTTGCCTTGGGGAGCACCTGTCTTATTTGTTAAAAAGAAGGATGAATTACTACGAATGTCTATAGACTATCGAGGATTAAATACAGTGACGGTGAAGAATAAGTATCTGCTGCCCATGGTTGATGAGTTATTTGATTAATAAAAAGGAGTAGGATGTTTTTCTAAGTTAGATCTGCGGTAGAGATATTATCAACTCCGGATTGAAGAGAAAGATATACCGAAAATTGCATTTAACACAAGATATGGACATTTTGAGTTCATAATGGTGCCATTTGGTGTTACCAATACTCCTGCTACTTTTATAGATTTGATACACCGGATATTTCAGTCTTATTTTGACAATTTTGTTGTCATTTTTATAGATGATATCTTGGTGTATTCAGTGAATCCTCAAGAACATGAACAGTATCTTCGAAAAGTATTGGAGAAATTATGAGAGGCCAAATAATATGCAAAGTTCAGTAAATGTGGGTTTTGGTTACAAAAAGTAGCATTCTTGGGACATGTGGTATCCAAGGAAAGAATTACGGTAGATCCTGCAAAGGTTGAAGCAGTAACAAATTGGCAACGTCCCGAGACCCCAACTAAAGTGTAAAGCTTTCTAGGACTAGTTAGGTATTATTGGGGATTCGTTGAGGGATTTTCAAAGATAGCCTCACCTTTAACTCAACTTACTCGAAAGAAAGTACCTTATGTATGGACAGAGAAGTATGAAAAGAATTTTTAGGAGTTGAAACAAAGGTTAAGCTCTGCTCCCATTTTGGCATTACCAGTGATGGATAAACCCTATGAGGTATATATTGATGCATCAAAAGGGGTTAGAAGGAGTATTAATGTAGGAATGAAGAGTAATAGCCTATATCTCTAGGAAATTGAAAAAATATGAAGAGAAATACCCCATGCATAATCTGGAGTTGGTAGCTATTATGTTTGCTTTAAAGAAATTCAGACACTATCTATATGGAGTTGAGTTTGAAGTTTTTACCGATCATAAAAGCTTGAAGTATGTCTTCACTCAAAAGGATTTGAACATGATGAAGCTTAAAACTGCAAAACATGCATACTAGAAAAACAAAAATGTAGGAAAACACAGCGAAAAGATTTCTTTCATTTACCTCTGTGCTTTAAATTTCTCTTTGGTGCTGAGGAAGATGATTGAACAACAAGAACATCTTCTCCTCTATTTGTTGAAACTTTTGGATCAAATCCCGCTAGCCATCTACTTCTTCTTGGCATGAACGCATAAGCTTTTCAATACTCGAAATATTCCTCTGCCTAAACTCTGTTGGTGAAAATGATTTAGGCGAGAAAACCAGTATCTTTCTTCTTGACACTCTACTGTCAATTAGCAGTATCAAGGAGGAAGAAGGAGAAATCGAGAGAGAAAATATAACACGGACTTTTTTTTTTTCCACAATCGTGTATCTCACAATATACACGGCTTCTCTTAATAACATAAACTCATGAGGTTTTGGTTATTCAAAACCATCCGGTTGTTATCAAGATAAGCCATCACAGAAAATGTTTAGCTTGCATTAAACTCTTCTGTTATGTGAATAGGAAAAAACCTAGTCTAGGCTATTGGGCCAAAAATTTTTTTTATTAATTTCCTTAGACTTAATGAGCCCATAAATAATAAACCTTAATTATTTATTTTTTGGGCTTATAAAATAACTTAATAAATAATTAATGAGCCCAAATTGACCAAGTTAATTATTCAAACCTTTTACCTAGTTTAAGCCCCGATTAATTTTTCCATTATTCAATATGGGCTCAAGTCCTGAATAATTAATTAACCAATTAAAACAAATAATAAATTTAATCTAACTCCTCTCAATATTTTATTTTATTCCAGTCTAATAATAAATTTGACCTTCTGAATAAAATAAAATCCTCTTTAACCGAGACCATTTCCTCAATCCAAAATTAATTAGGATTTATAGGCTATTCTGAAGACCAAAAATACACATTGCCTTGGCTATTAAAATGATCAAAATACCCCTGCTATATAAATAGCTATATTCTGCATTTCAAATATTACATAATATCACCATAATAAAATATTGACCCTAAGAATAATGCTACGTTAGCAATGATTAAAAACCCTTCTACACATCGCCGTTCATTTAGAGAGAAAAAATTATACTAACATCTCTCTAAAAGACATCTACCATCCTTAGACTTCTAGTCTAATGATTCACAACTTCTTGGAATATTTTCGCTTTCTAAGGGAGCTACCCTAAAGCAAACATCCAAGTTATGATCCCTGGGGCCCTAGATATTTAGATCATTCGGATAGCCACAAGGGGTGATATATCATAGAAGCTATCTTGTACAAGTCTGTCTTAACTAACTACTCACATATACTCAACATACAAGTATATTAGTCCTACAATAGAACCTCAACTATAGTATATCAAAACATATACTCCTAGCTTTGTCATACTACTAACTCATACTCAAGCCATAGAGTATAAGTTCATGTTGTAGTAGTAGTCGAGGTTTTTATCGTATAGTACTTTTAAAAACTACTACAACAGGTCCAGTTCTACGTATACAAAATACACTTGTGTTATGAAATGAAAGGACTACTCATTACCTAAAGGTAAGTCATTCCATATTTAGAATTCATAACACAATAACTTTACCATGATGAGATTCTCATTCTCACCATTTGGTTAAGAATGATAGTTTATGTGTTTAAGTAACTAATGGTCCATACCTTATTGTGAAAGACTTCCATTTACATGAAGCATTTACTCAAACACAATGGATCTTTTCCAGCAAAATGTGCACAAAAAGCAATGGAAAAATTCACAAACAATTTCTAAGAATAAAACTTTTATTAATACAAATCAAGATTACATCAGAAAACCTAGTCTAAGAGGGCACACATCATAACAATCCCTCACTTGCACTCTAAGACTAAGTAAGTCCCTAGGTGCTCACCCCTATGGCATCTATGTTGGAAAGTATGACCTTAAAGACTATGAATTCTGTGCAAATATATTGCAATAAAATATTTTGTCCTTCAATTTGGTTTGTTTCTTATATTATTACACATTTAAGGTCCAAGTATGACAAGTAATAGTCTATGTGTTAGGTCTATCTTCATAGTAAGGTATTGACCATAGGTACTTAACATACAAGTAAAATTGAGTTCTTAGTCATTTGATGGATTTGGGCATTTTATCAAGGTAAGACTATTATACCATGAGTTCCAATGAGGAATGGTTTACCTAGAATCAGTGAATAGTTCACTCATATAATTGGTATAAGTGTATTTCGAATATGTAGAACTAGACATATAGTAGTGGTCTCTTTTAAATTACTATAATTATAGAGACCAACCTATTACTGCTACAGCGGGGACGGATACCTTCATACTTGAATGGTAGTCTGGCAAAGATAGGGTCTTATACTTTGATGTTTGTTGGGTGAGATTTCTTTTTGTGAGATCAATAACCTTGTAAGTTGGGTGTATTACTCTAGTTTGTTAAGATGGACTCACATAATAGAGTTTCTATGCTTCACTTTGTGGTGTTAAATCACCCCTTGAGATTGTCCAGGATAATATAATAATCTAGGGCCCTGGGAACGTGACTCAAGAATGTGTGCTTTTTGGTAGCTTCCAATGATAAGCTAGTACATTCGAGTGAGTCATTGATTATCGGACTAGAGATCTAACAATGATAGATGTCTTTGAGATAGGTGTTAGTACAATTATCCCGTCTCATTGACGGGTGTTACATTGAGGGATATTTTCGTCATTTCACCTATAGGTCAGAGATATTGGTTTAGCAATATTATTCTTGGAGTCAATATTTTTATATGGTGATAAATGGGAATATTTAAAATGATAAAATGCAGCTATTTAATAGTAGTAAGGGCATTTTAGTCCTTTTAGTGGCCATGAATAATATTTCTCTTGGTCCCCGGAGTAGCTCAAGTTACCTTAGTATTGTTTAGACACAATCTGGGCTTAATGGATAATTATCTGAAAAAGAAATAAAATTTATTCTAAGAGTCCAATTAGAATTAATTAATTAGTCTTGAATTTTTCAGAAGGCCCATAAAAGATAATTAATTAATTAAGAGAATTTGGCTGGAATAAATTAATTAATTGAGCTAGTATATGTTGACATATATTAAGAGTCCAATTAGAATTAATTAATTAGTCTTGGATATTTAATGAAGTCGAGAAAAGATAATTAATTAATAAAGAGGATTGAGCTAGTCTTGAATTGGCTTATGAACCCAACACCAAGCCCATTAGGGCTTAGTGTGTTTCGGCCCACTAGGGCTTTATTAAACCCTAGGGTGGCTGAAATTTATGGGTAAGAAAGGTAGGGTTTTTTGCTTAAGCTCTCTCTTGTGTGCAGCCACCCTTTATCTTGTGTTTTCTCTTCTTTCTCTTCTCTCTCTCTTGGAGAGTCTTTTGGTATTCAAAGAAGCTTTCACCAAGCTAACCCAAGATCAAGGAAAGAGTAATACTCTGGAAGAGAAATAGAAGAAGCATAGGAATAGAAGATTGGCGGGAATACTGGTCGAACCACAGGCGCCTCCTTCTCCCTTTCCAATGCAAGATCCAGTGCATCCCAGCACCTTGTTGGTTAATCTGCAACCAATAAAGAAAAGTATGTACTCTCTCCTGGATGTGGATCGAAAAGACTGAAAATTTTTCACTACGTTTTCTTTGATGTTTTTCTATTTCGATCCTTCAATTGGTATTAGAACAACGATTGTCATCTAGGAGCATGTATTAGGGTTAAAAACTGGAAAAGGTAGTTCCTTTACTATTAAAAATGAATTTTTTGTGATTTCATATGATCGCTCATACATTAGTTTCTAGAGTTCATGTATGCCTCGCGGTTAGAGGCATAGGATCATGTATTCTAATGGTTTTCCCATTATTTTTCTGGTTTTAAGTAGATGCAATGTATGCCTCGTGTTTAGAAGCATAGGTACTTGTAAAGGCATGGTTTTATGCCTGGTTTTGCATTTCTTTTAACCTGTAAATTTTGAAGACTAAAGAACATGATTACTGGAATTGTTGAAGGGTGGAAAAATGGCTAAAAAGCTGGATTTATCCAAAAATCGGCGCACTCCGGAACAAACCCGGTGACAGGTAGGCCCAATGACATGGCGCCAGGTCCATTCTACTCAATCAGATAGAGAAACAGAGCAGACCCAGCACCAGGTGGGTCCAATAGACCTGGCGCTAGGTCCACTCTGTCCAGCCGGAAGTTTTTGTAGAAACTGAATAGACCTGGCTCCAGGTAAGCCAAATTGACCAGGTGCCAGGTCCATTCAACCAAGAGACGGATGCACGCAATTTTGTCCAAGAAAAGGGAGAGCACTACTGAAGTTCTGTACCTTAAATTTTCCTTGATGTAATCATGTTTTGAAACTATTGTATGAGGTTAATTTTCTGCAATAGTTTTATTTATCTATGGATGAATAATTTGCATGAAAATGAGTAGTAAAGGATGGAACCACATTAGGATTAAAATAAGGTCATTAATTTTTTAATTCATGATGTTTAATCAATTGTTTGGTCACTTAGGAATAAATGAATAGTTTGAACATGAAAAAGTTTACTTTAGTTATCATGCTTGTTTTATTTTTGTGATCAAATACGCAAGTTTTTGTGAGACCAAAATCTCACTAGATAGAACGGTTTTTTGATAAAACGTTTTAATCTAAAAAACTTTAAAATAAAAGAGTTCATGGTTTATTCTCTTAAAGGGTTCAATCCTTACAATACAAAATAATTTTAAACTTGAGGTTATTTAATAAAGTTTTACTTGGTTATTAACTTGGAATAGTAAAATAAATTCATACTTTATTCTCTCAAAGGATTTAATCCTTGACATAGAGAATAATATTGAATTTTAGTTTTTTACTAAAGTTAATGAAACCATAAGATTGTAGAAAACATTTTTGGGCCTAAAATTGTTTTCAATAAAAGATTAAGTAGGAAAGGGGTTCCAGTGACCCTATGACTTCCATCACAACTCTTATTAGAGATAGTGGATTTTCTCGTGTAATTCTGAGCATGACCCCTTATAGGATGGATTTTCACAAGTATATAGAACTAATGGAAGAGTAAAATTAAAAGCCTAGGGTATTTGCTGGGATCGTCCAACCTATGTTGGAGATTTTTAGCCCTAGATTGTTCATAGGTGGTGTGAAACAATGGCCATCCTATTGGTGGAACTTTTTCTAGACCATTACCTATTAAGGAAGTTTTGATTCGTGATGGTTATATACTTAACTTAGAATGCTATTAATCTTCCTGTGAAGCTCTATTAGTTTTTCTAAGAGCTAAACTATTTATATTATTGATAATGATTTTAAGAGTTATCTATTATCAAAAAAATAATATAAAGAAATGTGCATTTTTTTGCAAACTAAATGAATGTTTTTTGCAATATTTCAAAAATGTCTGGTTTCAGTCCATTGTCAATCATTCTCAAGGAGAATAAGTTAACATGCCCAAATTATGTGGATTGGAAGAGGAACCTGTACATAGTACTCACTGCCAAAGAGTACAAGTATGTTCTTACAGATCCTTGTCCTGTGATTGGGGAAGAATTTACTGATCAGGATTGAGAGGCCAAGAAGGCATAGAAGAAAGCTGACCAGATGGCTAAGTGCTATTTATTGGCTTCCATGTCTAGTGTGCTCTCATCTAAGCATGACCACATAGTCACTGCATACAATATGGATTTGTCATTGCGTACCATGTTTGCTGACAAGAGCCAGCCCGCAAGGCAGGAAGCTCTTAAGGTAATCATGAACATTAGGATGGCTAAGAAAGTAATAGTTCGAGAGCATCTGCTCTAGATGATTGCTTACTTCGAGGAGGCCGAGGTCCTAGGCATAATAATATATCCTGAGAGACAAATTACATGGTTCTTAAAACTCTGCCTGATTCATATTCTTAGTTCGAGTTAAGCTACAGAATGAACAAATTGGATATGAATCTTACAGAGCTTATGAAAAAGCTCCAGGCGGCAGAAAAGATCATGAAGCCAGTGTCAAAAGTTTTGGTCTCTCATTTTGCTTCTTCTGGAATTAAGGCAAAACTTAAGAAATTCAAGAAGAGGAAGATCCAGAATAACGTAAGGGCCCAGCCCAAAATATCTGGTTATGCTAAGCCCAACAAGCAGCCCAAAGGTAAATACTTCAAGTATGGCAAGAAGGGGCAATGGAAGAAAGATTGTTCGGATTTCTTAGCCAAGTCTACTTCAGGTATTACTCTATACCTAGAGTCTATTTGATGGTTAGATCAACATCTTCCTGGATAGTCGATTCTGGAGTGACTGACCATGTCTGTAACTCCTTCCAGTGGTTTAGAAAACATAGAGACTCAGCAAATGTGGGCATGAACTTCAAGTAGGCAATAGAGCAAAAATATGGGCTGAAGTAGTGGGAGATTTTAAGCTTATTTTTTATATTAATAGGAAGTTAATTTTAAAAGATACTTTATATATTTCTTGTTTTAAACGGAATTTGATTTTAGTTGCTAAATTGATGAATCAAGGATATTCTATTTTTTTCCATTCTAGTGTTTTCATCAATAGAAATGGTAATTTAATTTGTAAATAAAACATGTATGGAAAACTCTTTTATAGACATCCTATTAGAGATCAAGTAAATAATATTCAAACTAAACCTGATAATAAAAAGAGAAATGTCATATCAAATTACTCGTATTTATGGCATCTAAGATTAGGACAAATAAATCCCAATCAAATTCAGAGGCTAATCCATGATGGGCCTTCAAGTTCATTGAGATTGGAAGAATGGCCTCAGTGTGAATCCTGCCTTAAAGGTAAAATGACCAAAAGGTCCTTTACTAAAAAGGTGGATAGAGCCATGGAAATACTAGCACTAGTTCATACGGATATTTATGGTTCGATGACTACACCAACTAGGGGAAGCTACGAGTACTTTATCACTTTCATAGATGATTACACTTATTTTGGTTATATTTATTTGATGAGGTGCAAGTCTGACTCTTTTAATAAATTCAAGAAATTTAAGACTAAAGTGGAGCGTCAAATAGGTAAATTAATTAAAATTTTGAGATCGGATTGTAATGGAGAGTTCCTCCTTAGTGAGTTTAAGGATTACTTGGTATATCATAGCATAGTATCTTAGTTAACTGCACCTAGGACTCCCCAGCAGAATGGAGTAGTTGAGAGAAGAAATAGAACTTTGATGGAAATGGTCAGAAGTATGATGATTCTTGCGTCTCTTCTTATTTTTTTTTTAGAATATGCCTTTGAAACAGCGGTATATATTTTAAACTTGGTGCCTTTCAAATCAGTATCTAGGACACCCTATGAGATGTAAACTAAGCAAAAGCCTAGTTTGAACCATCTCAAGATATAGGGTTGTCCATCTTATGTGCTGACAAAATGAAGTAAGCTAGAACCAAGATTAGAGTTATGTTACTTCATTAGGTATCCAAAAGAAATAAGAGGTGGATATTTCTACCATCCTCAGGAGCATAAGGTACTTTTTAGTGCTAATGCTAGATACTTAGAGGATAAAAAAGTTACCTCCACCACGGGTTCAAGTAGAATAGAGTTAGAAGAGAAGTTAATCGCTAATGCAACTTCAGGTACTTCTAATACTCTGATTAAGGAACCAAAAGAAACACTACCGAATATTCCTATACAAATTGAGCCTTATCATAGTGGGAGGATCACAAGAGTTCTAGAAAGATAGACTGAAGAGATCTATGATCAAGTCTTTGATCAGCAAGAATAAGATCCTACTAGATACGAGGAGGCCATTGTTGATGCTGATACAGACAAATGGCAACTAGCTATAAATTCTGAGGTTGAGTCTATGTACCTCAATCAGGTCTGGGATCTTGTCATTACACCTAATGGGATAAAACCCATTAGGTGTAAGTGGGTATATAAGAGGAAGAAATGTGCGAATGGAAAGGTTGAAACTTATAAAGCAAGATTGGTTATAAGGAAACCTTTTCACCAGTAGCTATGCTTAAGTCTATCCAAATTCTCTTAGCCATTGCATGTCATTACGACTACTAGCTATGGTAAATGGATGTCAAGACGGCCTTTTTAAATGGCTATCTTAGCGAAGACATCAATATGCCCAGCCAGAAGGTTTTGTTGCTAGAGGTAAAGAACAAATAATCTATAAACCTAAGAAGTCCATCTATGGAATTAAGCAAGCGTCGCGAGCATGGAACATACGTTTTGATGAAACTATGAAGGCTTATAGCTTCATTCAAAATGTGGATGGACCATGTGTGTATAGAAAATCAGATAGTGGCAAAGTGATTTTCTTAGTACTTTATGCTGATACCATTCTATGCATTGGAAATAATGTAGGGACATTGCCATATGTTAAGCTTTAGATATCTAATTAATTTAGCATGAAAGAATTAGAAGAAGTTAGCTATATTCTAGGTACTAAGCTTCTAAGCTTTTTAGAGATAAGAAGCAGAGAATGTTAGGCTTATCGCAGTCTGCTTCTATTGACAAGATGTTGATCAAGTACAGCACGGATCAATGTAAAGGGCTATTATATCCTTTAGACATGGATTATTCTTATCTTCCAAGTAGTGTCCTCAGACACAGGAAGACAAGCAGAAAATGAGCAGGATCACTTATACTTCGGTTGTGGGAAGTTTCATGTATGCTATACTTTGTACTAGGCCAGATATCTACTTTGCAATAGGTATGGTTAGTAGATATCAGTCAGTCCCAGGGGAAGCTCACTGGCAAGCCGTCAAGCATATACTCAAATATCCCAAGGAAACGAGAGATTATATGCTTGTATATCATGCTGATGATTTGGTTCCTATCGGCTACATAAACTCAGACTTCCCGGTGGATAAAGATGAAAAAAAAATCCATTAATAGATATGTCTTCATTTTGTCTAGAGGAGCTATTTCATGGAAAAGTATCAAGCAATCCTATATTGTTGATTCTACCATGGAAGCTGAGTACGTTGCTACTTCAGAAACTTTTAAGGAAGCTATATGGCTCCAGAAGTTCCTCACAAAATTTGGAATAGTACTGCACATGGACATGCCTATCATGATTTATTGTGAAAACACTGGAGTAGTGTCACAATGTAAGGAACCTTGAAACCATAGGAAGAGCAAGCACATAGCGAGGAAGTATCGCTCATTCAAGAGTTTATCCAAAAATAGTAGATTATGGTTGATTAGATTTCCTCTATCAACAATCTAGTAAATCTCTTTACCAAGCCTTTAACAAAAAAGGTGTTTCATAGACACTTAAATGTCTAGG
This sequence comes from Voacanga thouarsii, assembly GCA_026120185.1. NCBI lineage: Eukaryota > Viridiplantae > Streptophyta > Magnoliopsida > Gentianales > Apocynaceae > Voacanga > Voacanga thouarsii. The sequence goes on from JANUWF010002701.1 coordinate 565,106, forward strand.
GGTAGGCACTTATGGACTTTCTTAGTCTTTGTAGTGCAAGTGAGAGATTGTTGGAAAGTATGCCCTCAAAGGCTATGAATTTGATGTAAATATATTGTAATAAAATATTTATTCATTCAATTTGGTTTATTTCTTATATTATTGCAGATTCAAGGTCCAAGTGTGATAAGTAATGGTCTATATGTTGGGTCATTCTTCACAATAAGGTATAGACCATGGGCACTTGTCACACAAGTAAAATTGAGTTCTTAGTCATTTGATGGAATTGGATATTTTATCAAGGTAAGATTATTATGCCATGAGTTCCAATGAGGAATAGTTTACCTTGAATTAGTGAGTAGTTCACTCACATTATTGGCATAAGTGTATTTTGAATACGTAGAACTACACCTATAGTAGTGGCCTATCTTAAAGTACTATAATTATAGAGACCAGATTATACTGCTACAGCATGGACGGATACCTACATACTTGAGTTTGAGTTGATAGTTTGGCGAAGTTAGGGTCTTGTACTTTAATGTATGTCAGGTAAGATTTCTTTTGTGAGATCAATAACCTTATACGTTGGGTGTATTACTCTAGTTAGTTAAGACAGACTCTTGCAACAGAGTTTCTATGCTTGACTTTGTAAAGTTAAATCACCCCTTGAGATTGTCCAAGATAATCTAATAATCCAGGGCCCTGGGAACATGACTCAAGAATGTGTGCTTTTGGGTAGCTTCCAATGATAAGCAAGTACATTCGACTGAGTCATAGATTATGGAACTAGAGATCTAAGAATGGTAGATGTCTTTGAGATACGTGTTAGTATAATTATCTCGTCTCATTGATGGGTGTTACATAGAGGGGTATTTCCATCATTCACCTGTAGGTCGGAGATATTACTTTAGCAATATTATTCTTGGGTTAATATTTTTTTATGGTGATAAATGAGAATATTTAAAATGGTAAAATGAAGCTACTTAATAGTAATGGCATTTTGGTCATTTTAGTAGCCATGAATAATATATCTCTTAGTCTTCAAGGTAGCTCAAGTTACCTTAGTGTTGTTTAGACACAATCTGAGCTTAATCGATAATTATTTGGAAGAGAAATAAAATTTATTCTAAGAGTCTAATTAGAATTAATTAATTAATCTTGAATTTTTCATAAGGCCCAAAAAATATAATTAATTAATTGAGAGAATTAGGCTAGAATAAATTAATTAATTGGGTTTATATATGTTGACATATATTAAGAGTCCAATTAGAATTAATTAATTAGTCTTGGGTATTTAATGAAGCTTAAAAAATATAATTAATTAATAAAGATGATTGGGCCCATCTTGGATTGGTTTATGAGCCCAACACCAAGCACATTAGGGCTTAGTGTGTTTCGGCCCACAAGGGCTTCATTAAGCCCTAGGGTGGCCGAAATTTATAGGTAAGAGAGGTAGGGTTTTTTGCTTAAGCTCTCTCTGTTATGTGGAGCGACCCTTCCTCTTGTGTTTTCTCTTCCTTCTCTTTTCTATCTCTTGGAGAGTCTCTTAGTTATCCAAAGAAGCTTTCACCAAGCTAACCCAAGATCAAGGTAGAGTAATACTCCAGAAGACAAAGAGAAGAAGCTTGGATACTCTTGATGCGTAGGAGTAGAAGATTGGTGGGAATACCAATCAAACTGCAGGTGCCTCTTTCTTCCTTTCCAATGCAAGATCCAGTGCAACCCGGTACCTTAATAGTTAATCCACAACCAATAAAGAAAAGTAAGTACTTTCTCCTAGATATGGATCAGAAAGACTGAAAATTTTCTACTGCGTTTTCTTTGCTGTTTTTATGTTTCGGTCGTTCAGTCTAAGTATCTTTTAAAGACTCTCTCAGCCAATGGCTTGGTTGAGGGATCTGCTAGATTGTTCTCTGAAGCAATCTGTTCCACCACGACTTCCTGGCACTGGATGAAATCCCAGATCAGGTGGTACTTTCTCTCAATGTGTTTCCTCTTTTGTGGTTCATAAGTTCTTTAGATTACAAGACAGTGCCAGTGTTATCGAAATACATCATAATCGGCCTGTCCATCTGTAGTATAACTCCAAGTTCTAAAAGGAACATTTCAGAGCCAGACTACTTCCTTGGATGCCTTTGAAGCTACCACATACTCAACTTCCATGTTTGAATAATCAATGCAAGATTGCTTAATACTCCTCCATAAAATAGCCCTTCCAAGTAAGGTGAAAACATATGCACTAGTGGATTTTCTCTCATCTTTATCCGCCTGTTCTAAAAGGAACTTTTTGAAGCCAAACTACTTCCTTGGATGCCTTTGAAGTTGCCACATACTCAACTTCCATATTTGAATCAGCAATGCAAGATTGCTTCATACTCCTCCATAAAATAGCCCCTCCAGGCAAGGTGAAAACATATCCACTAATGAATTTTCTCTCATATTTATCTACCTAGAAGTCTGAGTTTGTGTATCCTGGAAGAACTAAGTCATCAGCCCTGTAAACAAGAATACAATCCCTCATTCCCTTAAGGTACTTGAGAATATACTTTACAGCTTACCAATGGACCCTCTCAGGGTTTGACTGGTATCTGCTAACTAAGCTTACAATAAAATAGATATTTGGCCTAATACATAGTATGGCGTACATGAGACTTCCCACAACTGAAGCATAAGGAATCCTACTAATTCTGTTTTTTTCTTCTTGAGACTTTAGACAATCCTTTGAAGAAAAAGATAACCCATGTCTACAAGGGATTAATGCTTCCTTGCATAAGTCTATGTTGAATTTGGCCAACATCTTATCAATAGATATAGTTTGTCATAATTCTAACATTCTCTGCTTTCTATTTCTAATATGCTTAATCCCAAGAATATAACTCACTGCTCCCAAGTCCTTCATATTAAATTGACTAGACAGCCAAATCTTAGTAGATGATAATGTTCTTACATCATTCCCAATTAGTAGAATGTCATCCACATATAGTACAACAAAAGTTGCATTTATGCCTTCTAGTTTCCTATACATACATGGTTCATCCTCATTTTAAATAAAACCGTAAGACTTTACAGTCTCATCAAAATGAATGTTCCATACTCTAAATGCTTGCTTAAGTCCATAAATGAATTTATTAAGCTTACAAACCTTATGTTCCTGGGCCTCATTAATAAAGTCTTCCGATTGGGACATATAGATGTCTTCACTAAGATGGCCATTGAAAAGTGTCATCTTGACATCCATTTGTCACATTTCGTAGCTATAATGACATGCGATAGTAAGAAGGATACGAATGAACTTAACTATGGCTACCAGGGAAAAGGTTTCCTCATAGTTGATACTTTTTTTCTAAGTGTATCCTTTTACCACAAGCCTAGCTTTGAAGGTTTTCACCTTCCCATCTGTTCCTCTCTTCCTTTTGTACATCCACTTACACCTAATGAGTTTTATCTCTTCAGGTGAAGTTACAAGATCTAAAACCTGATTGAAGTACATAGATTCAATCTCGACACTTAGAGTGCATCATGCAATAGGTTTGCATCGGCATCAGCAATAGCCTCCTCGTATCTAATGGGATCTTGTTTCTGTTGGTCAGAGACAAGGTAAAAAACCTCTCTAGTCCATCTTTCTGGAACTAGATACCCTTCTACTAGGACGAGCCTCAGTTTGTATAGGTTCCTGAGGCTGTGCCTCTTCTTGTTCTATAATCGGGTTAGAAAAAGTTGATCTAGAAGATAACTTCTCAAATTCCAACCTTATTAAATCTTTAGTGGATGTTCTTTGATTATCCTCTAAGTATCTAATATTAATACTCACAAGTTCTTTTATTCCTTGGGATAATAACCACCATTTGTTCCTTTTAGATAGCGAACAAACTAACATAATTCTGATCTTGATTCGAACTTGTCTCTCTTTATCAGTACATAAGCTGGACAATCCCATATTTTGAGATGATTTAAACTTGGCTTACGCCTAGTCTATATCCCATAGAGCATCTTAGGTACTGACTTGAAAGTCACTAAGTTTAGAATATATGCAACTGTTTCCACGGCATATCTCCAAAAAGACACTGGAAGAGTAGCATGAGACACATGCTTCGGACTATTTCCATCAATGTCTTATTTCTTCTCTCAGCAACTCCATTCTGCTAGGGTGTTCCCAGTGTAGAAAGCTGGGATACTATCCCATAATGTACTATATAGTCCTTAAATTCACCAAGGAGGTACTCTTCACTACGATCTAATCGTAAGGTGTTGATCAGTTTACCTATCCGACGCTCTACTTCAGCCTTAAATTATTTGAACTTGTCAAAAGAGTCAGACTTGTATCTCATTAGGTAAACATAACCATACCTAATACAATCATCCGTGAAGGTGATGAAGTACTCAAACCCCCCTGTAGCTGGTGTAGACAAAGGACTACACACATCAGTGTGAACAAGACTAAATATCTCTTTAGCCTATCCGCCTTTTGGGTTAATTACCTTTTGGTCATTTTTTTCATAATGTAAGATTCACACTGAGGCCAACTTCCCAATCTTAAAGAGCCCAAAGGCCCATCATGGGTTAACTTCTGAATCCTGGTTGAATTAATATGACCCAACCTTAGATGCCAAAGATATAAGTTATTAACAATGGTCTTTTTCTTCCTATTTAAAAGTTTAGATTGACCGTTGTTTAATTGATTGTTAATAGGATTAATGGAGAATAGGTTTCTATACATGTGCCTAGTACATAAAACTTCTCCATTTCTACTAATGCGTTTAGATTTGGGTATAAAAATCATACAAAAACTAAGCACATTCCCAATCAAATTTAAATTAAAACGTTGGACCCAAATCACATATATGAGCAAGCGTACTCATCATTACTGAGCATAGGGATCAAACGAATGTCGATCCTCAAGGAACAAATAAACATTAATTACCCCTCTTTCATTGTTTAACCGACTCAACAAAGCGAAAATCAAATAAAAAGGAAAACTAAAAAGAAAATAAAATAAAAATATGTACATGTCAAGGATGGAGAAGTATGCAACTCAAACCATTGATTAGACAACTATGATCTTCAGGAACTTAGTCATTATCATAATCAATTATTCTCTCGGCACCATGAAAGATTAAGGTAAATTAGCATCACCTGCTATGACTCAACTAATTCATCCAAAAGATGCATTAAACACAATCCTTAATTAAATTTCCGTGGTCTGGCAAATTTAAAACATGAAATTAATCAATGAATCCTTGGTCTGGAAAACATCAATTAACCTTTAATTACTCAATCCTCAGCAATTAACCTCTTTGGTCTAGCAAGTTAACAACCAATAAATGTGAAAATTAATCAATTGCAACCATCATCAACCTCTTTGGTCTAGCAAGTTAACAATAGAAACAACCAACTAATCTCGGAATATGCCCAAGTAATTAAATACCAAGAAGAATAGTCAATTACTCAAAAGATCAAATAAATCATTATTATCTAAAATAATGTCAAATTACAATAAAACAATTAAAACATCGTTGTCAAGAAAAAGAAAACAAAGTAAAAGAAAGAACTCATAGACAAGCCTCCTTCTTCTTCCTTTGAAAACCTTATTGTCCAACCCTCCTTGAACTTGAAGAATTCCTCCTTAGATTGAGTGGTTTTCTATGATGATCAATGAATCCTCCCCTTTTTTCCTTATGTTTTTCATCTATTTATAGGCTTAAGAAGTGTCTAAACTCATAGGTACAAAGTTTTTGGCCGAGTAGAAGTTGGAAGATGCTAAAACTCCCCGATTTCCAAAAACGCATCAAAAGATTGCAGCACCACCTCAGGAACAGACCACAGCCGGCGTCGCCTCCAGCCTTACAGCCGACACCACCTATGTTCTATTTCTCTACTCGTTTGTCGATTTTTCTCCGAATTTTGCGTATACGTTCCAGACTGCAGCCGGCACTGCCTTCAGCCTTACAGCCGCTGGTTAGGCTATGTTCTACTCTGCTTCTCTAATTTTTCTATCGCTTTGAAGTCCGTGCATCCAGTGTACAGCCGGCGCTGGTTCCAGGCTTCCAGCCGACGCCGCCTCTGCTCTGTTTCGCGACGATTTTGCTTCGTTTCACCCAAAAACCTGAAATAATGACCAAAATATCTTTCCAAGGGTAAAATCTCAAATACGAAAGAATATGACTAGTTATTGCACAAAATGTATTACAAAGGAGCCTCAAATAACTACGCAAAATATAACCAAATTAGCCCCTATCATATTCCCCCACACTTAGCTCTTTGCTTGTCCTCAAGTAAAGCATCAAGAACAAGTAGAAAAAACACAAGGTTTTATTCACATCACTTAAACAATTCCCAAAACATATCTTCAATGCTTTCTTTACTTATGAACATAAAACATATGATACTAAATATTTCATAGCCAATGTAAGACTTGTGTAGCGTTAAATGACTTAGTAGAACCATCACAATACTTCACAATATTCTCAAACCATTAGAAAGAAGTTAGTTCAAAAAGAATATGCATTCCATATGCTTACTTTTCATACACTCTCTCCACTAATGCGAGATATATCATGATTCTACTTAGATCAAGTAGGGCTTTTAAGCTTTTAATGTAAGGCTAAAGGTTTGTAATGCGGCTTAGCAAACGAAGGATATAGGAACATCAAAAGTCAAAGAAAAACTTAGAGTAAGCAAGAAAAGGGTAACCAAAATAAACCTATAATTCCCAACTCTTCTTGCTCTCTTATTCCAAGAACCAATCAAACCATAACCTTATATAACAACCCTTACGCATTTTAAGCAAATCCTGCATTTTTTTTTTTCTTTCACCTCTTCTTATCATCAATTCTTTTCCTCACAAGATCAATCAATTTTCCAACAATAGTAGCAAGTATCTTATATGAACTTACTTTTACAGTTCACTCACCATCCCTTTTGTGATTTTTTCGCTCTTTTTGTCTTCAATTCTCTTTCAATTCTTTCTTCTTTTACTCCTCTTTTTTCTTTTTCTGCTGCTGTTCTTTTCTTTTTCATTTACTTTCCTTTCTAACAGCTTGTTGTTTTCTCTCTTCACTTATTTCTTTTCTTCTTTCTCATCTTTTTTTTTCAGCTCGCAATCTTTTCTTTCTCAATCTTTCAACTTCTTCCTTTCATTCCACTTCCTCTCTTTTCCCAGATCCAATTGTAATTGATCCATAACTGAAAGTAACAAGTCATGATCTCTCTCCCTGCATTGTTCTCAACATACATACACTTTCATCCTTGAAGAGCATAATGATTTGGAAATTATACAAACTCTCAGCACAAGTAATATACAAAATATCGTGACGGGTTGTAAAGAAAGAAATCACCAATTTAAGCTCAAAATAGGCACTAGGGATAATATAGCACTAGGTACACTTGAAAAGCTCAAACTATCCAAAGAAGGCCTATTACCGTCATCCCTAAGTTAAATCATGAATGTCTTTCTTATTTCGTCTCGAGAGGTATTCAAGTAAGTTCTAGAATGCTCCACGCATTTTAGAGAAAAAAACAGGTTTAAGAATAATGCAAAGCATTTGATCAAGAACTACTTTGCCCAAATGAGTGCAAAAAGTCATACATAAGCCATAAATGATCTAGAACATATGCTCTATAATTCATCATAAAGACATGCACTAAAAATACGGCTTGAAATCTCCAGAAAATCAGAAATCAGAAGATTTTGATAAATTTTGTTCCTAAGAAAGCTAAAGAGTATGTAGAAGACTTGTCAATCAAACCACTCCCCCACACTTAAATTGGACATTGTCCTCAATGGCCAAATAAATAGAACTAGAACAAACAATACCATGGGACTAAAAATATAAAAGAGAAGAGATAAGAAAAACAAACTTCCATTCCAAATTAGCTCCAAAAGTTTCACTCTTCTAAATCTTTAAATTTTCAGAACTTTTAAACCAAAATTTTCTAAAGTAGCTCACCACTAAGAAAACACCAAGATAATTGATAAAAACTTGGACAAAGTATATCACCAAACCACTCCCCCACACTTAAATTGGGCAATGTCCTCATTGGCAAAAAATACATACAAGAAAGCATCTCCAAAGGGACCAAAAATAATAATGGGTTAGAAAGTTTAAGTAATACTTTCCAAGTGCAATAATGCTCCAACAGATATCCAAACTTGAGGTAAAGAAAAGGGCTTGTCCAATAGGACTTTATGCCTATAAAACAAAATACAAATAAAAACACGTGAAAAATAATAATAAAATAAAAACATACCTAAATAAAAGAAAACAAACTAAAGAAAAAGACTAAAATAATAAAAATAAAACAAACGCTCTGCACCCATCATGCTTCCTCATCAAAACTTTTGAAAAGAAATTAAGTTCAAAATAGAAGATAGGCATAACGAATGTAGAATGAAGAATGGAGGATTTTGAAAAATGGAAGGTTCATGAAAATAATTTATCTTAGCAAAACATATAAACCTCATTTTCTAACATTCCTTTAGACACGTAAATATCTTTTCCAACATATAAGTGCACATAGTATCTAACGGATGCATCAACTTTGAACTCACCAATTAACGCTTCAAAAGAATTTTTACAATTAAATTCTCCTTAAAATATAGCAATTGAGTTCTTAAGAATGGGATCAGGAAATCCTTACTTTTCAACACATCTACAAAAAATAAGTTACCTCTCGTTGAATGGGGTGAAGGGTAGAAATTTCCACCATCCTCCAAGGACTTCTCACGATATAGTGTTGAAAGATCCAACTCCTTGAAGTATGCTAAAGTCAACACATCATTATTTGGACCCATATTCTCCAAGAAAAGAGAGGAACCTACAAAATCATGTGACAAAGAGAGATTTAGATTATTAGCACATAGAGAAGAATTGAATACCCCCTTCCCACATTGGACAGTTGTCCCTCATAGGATCTCCCCTCTCCTGGGAGATTCTCTTGTTCAAGTGTATGGCCTAGCATGAACTCATGAGTCTCCTTAACAATCTTAACTAATTGTTTCCTTGGATCGCACAATTGTTGGGAAGCTTCTTCATGCTACTGAACAGATGAATTTATATTAGCAACAAAAGAATTCACTAATGCTTCTAATGGCGTCTCACTAAAAACATCAATGTGAGCTTGTAATTTTGCTAATCAATACACTAATGTTTTTCTTCTCTCTCTCTCTCTCTCTCTCTCTCTCTCTCTCTCTCTCTCTCTCTCTCTCTTAACAACTAAAAACTATCCTAATTGAATGAATGACCATGATACATTTAAAATAAGAATTCCTAAATTAAAATAAAAGTAAAAAATGTAAATAAAGAAACAACTAATAAAATAGTTCGTCTCCAATATCGTGTTAGCTTAAGTCTAAACCTGAAAATAAAAAGAGTTAGTATTGACTCAAAATTATAGATGTGAAAATCAACAAATAAAAATTATTGTTATTACACATATTCCATATTAACATTGGGTTAGTAAAATTAAATAACTAAATATACAATTTATTCAAACATACAAAAATAAGTTAGTTATTATTAACATGTATCTCTCTATTTACATATTTACAACATATAGTGAAAGTAAAATACAATTATAACAAACAACAAAATATAGCACTTCTTTATACAAGGAACATATATACATATTTATATATTTACATATTTACATGGTTAAATCAACAAAGTCCAAGCTTTCATACTATTGTTCCCCAACAACGGCGCCAAAAACTTAATGCGTTTAGATTTGGGTATAAAAATCATACAAAAACTAAGCACATTCACAATCAAGTTTAAATTAAAACGTTGGACCCAAATCACACATATGAGCAAGCGAACTCATCATTACTGAGCATAGGGTTCAAACGAGTATCGATCCTCAAGGAACAAGTAAAGATTAATTACCCCTCTTTCATTTTTTAACCGACTCAACAAAGTGAAAATCAAATAAAAAGGAAAACTAAAAAGAAAATAAAATAAAAATATGTACATGTCAAGGATGGAGAAGTATGCAACTCAAACCATTGATTAGACAACCATGATCTTCAAGAACTTAACCATTATCATAATCAATCATTCTCTCGGCTCCATAAAGGATTAAGGTAAATTAGCATCACTTGGTCTGTCTCAACTAATTACTATCGTCTAGGTAAATTAGCATCACTTGGTCTGTCTCAACTAATTCATCCAAAAGATGCATTAAACACAATCCTTAATTAAATTTCCGTGGTCTGGCAAATTTAAAACATGAAATTAATCAATGAATCCTTGGTCTGGAAAACATCAATTAACCTTTAATTACTCAATCCTCAGCAATTAACCTATTTGGTCTAACAAGTTAACAGCCAATGAATGTGAAAATTAATCAATTGCAACCATCATCAACCTCTTTGGTCTAGCAAGTTAACAATAGAAACAACCAACTAATCTCGGAATATGCCCAAGTAATTAAATACCAAGAAGAACAGTCAATTAATCAAAAGATCAAATAAATCATGATTATCTAAAACAATGTCAAATTACAACAGAACAATGAAAACATCATTGTCAAGAAAAAGAAAACAAAGTAAAAGAAAAAACTCATAGACAAGCTTCCTTCTTCTTCCTTTGAAAACCTTCTTGTCCATCCCTCCTTGAACTTGAAGAATTCCTCCTTAAACTGAGTGATTTTCTATGATAATCAATGAATCCTCCCCTTTTTTCTTGTGTTTTTCATCTATTTATAGGCTTAAAAAGTGTCTAAACTCGTAGGTATAAAGTTCTTGGCCAAGTAGAAGTTGGAAGATGCTAAAACTCCCTAGATTTTAAAAAACGTGTCAAAAGATTGCAGCACCGCCTCAGGAACAGACCACAGCCGACGCTGCCTGTGTTCTGTTTCTCTACTCGTTTGCCGATTTTTCTCTGAATTTTACACATACGTTCCAGACTGCAGCCGGCGCCACCTCCAGCCTTACAGCCGGCGCCGGTTAGGCTCTGTTCTACTCTGCTTCTCCAATTTTTCCATTGCTTTGAAGTCCGTGCATCCAATGTACAGCCGGCGTCGGTTCCAGGCTTCCAGCCAGCACCGCCTCTGCTCTGTTTCGCAACGATTTTGTTTTGTTTTACCCAAAAACCTGAAATAATGACCAAAATACCTTTCCAAGGGTAAAATCTCAAATATGAAAAAATATGACTAGTTATTGCACAAAATGTATTACGAAATAGCCTCAAATAACTACGCAAAATATAACCAAATTAGCCCCTATCATCTACTGATAGTTAAACTAGAATGGAAAGAAACAGAATGTCCTTGATTTATTAGTTTTGTACTTAAAACCAAATTCTGTCTAAAACTAGGTCCAAATAAAATATCCTTTAAAACAAATTATAATAAAAAAAACCTAGTTTCACTTCTCCTACTACAATGGCCCATACTTGTGCTCTTTTTCCCACGCATAGTCCATGTTCATCCTTCTGGAGTCTTCTTATATTTCTAAACCCCTACAAGGAGTTATAGATGCGATCAGTGGCTCTTGAATTAACAATCTAAGTAGAAGTTGATCCAACTATTGATTTAGACTCTAGATAGAAAACATTACCTGTGGGGTTTTTCTTAGCTTGAAGATCTGGACGCTTTTTTTTCTAGTGTCCTTTCTTTCTACACTTGAAGCATTTGCCCTTGGGTTTATCTTTGGGCTGCGACTTAGCCTAGGGCACTACGTTACCCTTCTTCTTCTTAAACTTTCTAGGCTTGGGCCTAGTTCTTGAAGAAGAAGTAATCATAACCTTTTCTTGTGGCTTTATAACCTTCTCCGTCACCTGGAACTCTTTTATTAACTTAGTTAAACTCATGTTTAACTTATTCATGTTATAGTTCAACTTGAACTGAGTAAAATAGCCCGGTATAGATTTGAGAACCATATCCACTTGGCTCTCGGGGTCAATTACATCCTCCAAGACTTCTACTTCCTCAAAAGCAGCAATCATTTTGAGCATATACTCCCTAACTGATGTTCCCTTAGCCATCTTGGTATTGATGATCATTCAAAGAGCCTCCTGCCTTGCGAACCAACTCATGTTTGCAAACATCGTGGCTAAAGATATGCATATGTCATAAGCAGTCGCCATGTGCTCGTATTTGGACTGAAGCACATTAGACATGGAAGCTAACATATAGCAGCATGCCATTTCGTCAGCATTCTTCCACGCCTTCTCAGCCTCTCGCTCCTCATCGGTGGAACCCTCCCCGATAACCAAATAGGTTTCGTAGAGGACATACTTATAAGTATTATGTCTAGGTTTCTTTTCCATTCCACATAGTTATGACCTGTTAGCTTATTCTCTCAAAGAATAATGGCTAAGGGACTGAAAGAACCTCCACCAACCATTTCTGAATATCGAAAATAAAATAAATTCTAAATTTTGTAGGAAAAAAAATAATTTTGTGCACTTTATCCTTATATGAAACTGATAATAGTTAAACCCATCACTATTATCTTTAACATGATTAATTTAGCTCTTAGGAAAACTGACATAGCTTCTTAGGAAGATTAACAATTTCCTAAGTTAAGTGTTTTAACCACCATAAACTAATTTCCCTTCTAGGTAATAATCTAGAAGATAACTCCATCTATGGGATGGTCATTTCTTCTCATTTCCTATTGACATACCTCACACTATAACCTCCAACATGGGCTAGCCAATTATAGTACATGTCCCGGGTTATTAATTACATTATTCCATTAGTTTTGGATCCTTGTGGTATCTCCATCCTATACGGGTTCACTCCCAGGGTAACACAAGGATACCCACGATCTCTAATAAGGATCATGATGGAAGCCATGGGGTCGTTGGAACCCCTCTCCCACATAGTTTTTAAAATAAGGGTTTTCTCGGAAAAAATATCCTTTGAAAATTTCCATTAAGTTTTCTTTTAAATTGAAAATAAAATATCTAAACCCAAAAAAAAAATTATATGATAAGGTTTATACTCTTTGAGAAATTTTCATTGATTAATTTTATTTAAGTTAAAACTTAATGATTTCAAAAATTTTCCATTAAAACTTTCTAGAGACTTTGATCTTAAGTTTTTATTTGACAAAAATAATTTTTCCTTGTGAAAATAAATTAAAATGGTTTTTCATTTTAACTTACAAAAATCTCTAAATCCAAAATATTTTCTATGTCAAGGATAAAATCCTCTAAGAAAATAACCAATGATTAATTTTTGTTTAAGTTAAAACTAACCATTTAATTAAAGAAAAATATTTTTTCTTGTCAAAAATTCCCAAAGACTTTGATCTTTCAGAAAACGTGCACATAGGTATAGAAATAAAAAGCATGCTAGAAAATTATAAACGTTTCATGCTTTTCTATTTTTTTAAAACCTAAGTGGCCAAAGAATAGAATTAAATACATTAATTAAATTAATTAATGGTCTTCTTTAATCCTAAATTCCTTGCTATTATTTTTCATGCAAAAATGTTCCATGAATATTAACTATTGCAAAAATAATAACTTTGCCTAGTATGGGATCAAAAATGAAAATGAAATTGCGCAAAAATTATAAGAGAGAAAAAAACCCTTGGTCTAGCGCACCCACCACACTGGATCATGTCCCATGGACCACCCGCACGTAACTTAGGTCACAATTGTGACCAAAGCCACGGGAAGATGCATGCCATCCTCCCCAAGATTCGGTGCAAAAGAACCCAACCATGGGACGGCTCGGTGCTTGTTGAGGCTTCCAAGCTGCAACTTAGCCGAGCCATCTCGCAGCTCATGACACGCCGGGACGCAAGCCCAGCTTCGCAGCTCGGGTCCAACAATTTTCTTCTTCAATTTTTTCTGCGATTTTTGTTGTAGACTCCTTCGGCAATCTTTCTTCCACGATCTCATAGACGGTATTTTTTATTACAAATCTCAACCAAAATGAACCAAAACAAAAACAACATCCGCCAATGCCTTTTAGATCAGGCTTACACGATCATCAACTATTGCAGAGGATCCTAAACCTCAACCACGAGGCTCACAAAAATCTATCCTATACAAAAAAAAAAAATGAAGGAACACAGGCACAAACTCAAGCAATTATCTAGCCATTTTTATTAGACTAGAATGCTTCCTAAGCCATTTAAATTTCATGGCTCTGACACCAAATGGAGCTTAAAACTGCAAAACATGCATACTAGAAAAACAAAAACATAGGAAAACACAGCGGAAGATTTCTTTCATTTACTTCTGCACATTAAATTTCTCTTTGATGCTGAGGAAGATGACTGAACAACTGGAACGTCTTCTCCTCTATTTGTTGAAACTTCTGGATCAAATCCCGTCTACTTCTTCTTGGCATGAACGCACAAGATTTTCAATACTCGAAATATTCCTCTGCCTAAACTCTATTGGTGAAAATGATTTTGGCCGAGAAAACTAGTCTCTTTCTTCTTGACACTATGCTATCAATTAGCAGTATCAAGGAGGAAGAAGGAGAAATCGAGAGAGAAAATAAAACCCAGACTTTTTTTTTCCCACAATCGTGTATCTCACAATATACACGGCTTCTCTTGATAACATAAACTCCTGGGATTCTGGTTATTCAAAACCATCCGGTTGTTATCAAGATAAGCCATAACAGAATACGTTTAGCTTACATTAAACTCTTTTGTTTTGTGAATAGTTAAAAACCTAGTATAGGCTATTAGGCCCGAAAATATTTGTATTATTTTTCTTAGACTCAATGAGCCCATAAATAATAAACCTTAATTATTTATTTTTTGGGCTTATAAAATAACCCAATAAATAATTAATGCGCTCAAATAGACCAAGATAACTCTTCAAACCTTTTACCTAGTTTAAGCCCAAGTTAATTTTTCCATTATTCAATTTGGGCTCAGGCCTTGAATAATTAATTAACCAATTAAACCAAATAATAAATTTAATCTAATTCCTCTCGACATTTATTTTATTCCAATCCAATAATAAATTAGACTTCCTAAGTAAAACTAAATCCTCTTTAACCGAGACCATTTCCTCAACCTAAAATTAATTAGGATTTATGGGCTATTCTGGGGACCAAAAAAACACATAGCCTTGGCTACTAAAATGACCAAAATACCCCTACTATGTAAATAGCTATATTTTGTGAAAAAATCTTACGGGGTGAATAAGGTTTTTGGCAAACAAATACAGATTAAAAATTTTGGTCCTTTAAAAATTTGAACTGTACAGCAGAAATGCTTCATGGCTTCAAGAGTACTTTGCAATTTCAAAAGTGTGAGTGGCTTTTAAATTGCCACAGAATGATAAGAAAATGTTTTGAAATAAAAATGGGTAGTTGAGATGTCAAGGACAAATTTAAATCTAAATGCAAATGTCATAAATAAGCCACTGATTTTAGTGAAAAATATACATCATTTAAGGTTAGAAGACAGTGAAAATGCAATGAAGAAATTTAGGCAATAGCACAAGAAAAGACCCAAGGATATATAGTGGTTTGATCCTCAAATGATCGACATCCATTGCCTTAAGCACACACTTAAGGATTTTAACACAACCACTAAAACCTTTTTTTCCAAATCAATAGTGGTAGACAATACCAATCTTACACAAGAGGATCACCACCCTTGGTTTTTCACTCAACCTCTTTAAGCTCAATAATCAAGGCTCACCTCAACTGGGTTTTAGTTTCCAAACCTTGATACACAATAAATCACAGAAAAAATGTAGAAATAGCTTACAGATTGAGTAGATATAAACAATCTAAGTACAAATATCTTTTTAGCTTTGGAGAAATTTTGATTTCACTTTGAAGCACAATCAAAAGGGAGATTTTTGTATTCTAAAATGTCAGAGTGTTTCTGAGAAAAATAACACAAAAATCTACTTCAAAATCAAGTTTTGAAAGCTTTTATAGGAGCAAAAAGTAAGACAACAACAACTAGTTTTTCATTGTCAGATTTTCCAAAGTTTTGGGCTCAAAGATTGAAAGAAAGTGCATCCAAAAGGTGAGTCTAAAATGGCACTTTTTAGGAAGAAACATTTTAACACTATTATAGAGTTTTGGATGAAGCTTTTAGATGTAGAGTCTATCTAAACCACTTAATCCAAACATCTGTAAGCTTACTCTTTGAAATCATTTTATTTGTGTGCTTCAAGGTATAAATAAATTGAATCATAAGGTAAAGAGACATAGGAATTTACACATAATACATTAACAAATGATTCCTAGTCCAAAGTTCTTTCAGAAAGACTTCATGATTTTGCCAGCTCTTAAGTTGAAGTTGTACTTGATCAATCACTTCTTTGCATTCCATTTGCTTGAGAGCTGCTTAGTAGTGTTATTTGCATGCCTTGAAAGAACTGAGGTTAAACATGTCCTATCACATGTATATCACACAAGTTAGTCCTCATCAATGTTTATCACAAGTCAAAACACAGGAGAATGCCCCTAGAGCTAACAATCTCTCCATTTGTAAGTGACGACAAACCTAATGGGATTGTGATTAAAAACAATAACATGTATAGTACAGACATGTTAGACCAAGAGAAATAAGAATATTTTTAACAGAAAAGCATTCTCTTTGTATAGGACTCAAAGAGTGCTTATGAGATTAAAATAAGAAAATTTAAGCATATACTTACAAATATGGCTCAATAAGCCTATGGCCCAACCTACCTCCTTATCCTCCTTCCTTCCATCTAAGGACTATTCCTCAAGGAAATAGCCAGAATAATGGTCACAAAAAAATGTATAGATATGTACATAAAGCAATGTGAAAGATAAATCATCATATATAATGCTCCACCTATGTATGTGCATATATGAACCAAATGATAGTGAGATGATAACTATGAAGTACATTTGAAAATAAGACTTAATTTCAATATTTTGGTCTTCCAAAACGACAATCCAAAATGGGTAAAATGAGGCAGAAGATAGCATTTTAAAAGGTCATTTTTGGACTGATATTTTGGATTGAAGAAATATGAGTCCAAAACTCCCCCTATGTGTGTGTAGGTAAAAAAAGATTCTCAAGAGTAAAGATCAATGATTTTCCTGGAATTAACCGAACTTATTTTTCTCAAGGAAATTCAACACAAGGATTTTTCTGTGCAACCAAAAAGAAATAACACAGATTTCATAAGCATAAATATCCTTATCATCTGAATATTTTAGTATAATGCGCATCACAGCCATTTTCATAATTGCATGACAATGCTGAGTGAAATAAGATATATTTCAAGTTTTCAATCCATATTCAAGAGGGGAAAAAATGAGAGAGCTATTATTCAACCGAATCATAGCAAAATGCACACCAAATTCATAAGAACAATCTTCTCCACAACCACAATTCAATTTCCTCTATCCCTAGGATCACATCAAAGTTTTTAACAAAGTTATATCAAATTCACTTAGACAAATATCCAAAACTCTCAAAATAGTTTTCTAGATTCAATAGACAAAAGACATTCAAAACCAATCCTATCATAATCTATCAACATAAACCCATCACGATATTCGTATAATTTTATTATCACACAATTCAAACAACAGCGATATTCTTCTCAAAATAGTTTGTAGAATAATTTCTTCTTTACTTAAGGCACAATAGTCATCAAAGTGACAATCATAGTTACTATCAAGTCACAAATCACATTTCAAGACCATAATCCATATTTACAAGGGCAAAAATCAGTGAAAGAGATATCATGATAGAAATCCAAATTTGCACAGCACAATGTTTGATCAACCCAAATCCCAACAATGTATATCACAAAATCACGAGCTCCTTAGGAAATTATAGTCTCCATAACCACAAGCTAAATTCAGTCACATCCCAAATCATCCAAATTTAGCATAATATTACGGCAAATTCAGTTCCTAATCATATAATCACAATCCATATTTTTTTCTCCTCCTTTGTCATCAATAAAAAATAACAATAAGTAGCAAAGAAGCAATCAATAGTAAATTTGCAGTAATATCTAGAGAATGCCCAAAACAGGGACAACAATACCCAACAAGCAACATTAGCAATAATAATAAGCAGTAAGAAACTAGCAGTAATATCAGTTAAAGATCAAAATAAATGTGCTCATGAAAATATAGTGCAGAGAGCATGAAATTTGGCAGAATAAAGTTGTGTCATCATAATAAAAGTTGGCAAAAGAGATCATCAGTCATCATGTGCCATATTTCATGGAATGAGGATAGTTGCAGGTTTAGCACTGGCACCCTTTTTTTAATGTTGTCCAACAATTCTATTGGACTTCTATTTTACCACGACATACTTCTGCCTTCGGCTGGATGAGCTACCAAATGCAGCTGGTTTATCTTGCTTGGGAACTTCCTTGTCAACAGTAGGTGTAGCAGTTGTAGGTTCCTTGGTGTGCAAAGATGGGACCTTAGTAATATCTATCTCTTTCTCATTCTTTTTCTCACTCTCCTTCTCTAGCTGAACATCAGTTTCTTCTTGTGTTGAAGGAATGATTGGTTCAAGCTCTAGCACGGGTAGAAGAACTTGTTCAGTCGAATGGCCTTTAGCTTCATATTGCTTTTCTTTCATATTTATCAATCTATTTCCCAAAATTTTCAATTCACCTTTGACTTCTGCACTTAGACTATCTAGCTTAGTGGATAGCAGGTTTATAGCATCCAAAATACTCTGAGTTATACTATTTTCTTAAGTTTTCTGCTTCCCTCTACTTGATGTTTCCCCTTGAGTTTTAGTCTCAGCTTTTCTTTTTGTTCATCCTGATGTAGCATAATTTCCTTGGCCTTCACCAATTTTTTTTCCTCTTCTCTAGTGGCCTCTCTAAGTAATATCCATTAATTATCTGCATGAATGGATCCCATTTTCTCAAATGAATCTCTATTGTAGATGTTTACCTTGCAACCATACTCAAATCAACATCGAAGTACTTGAATAGCTTGGTAAGAAGTTTTTCAAGAAATAATGCTTTGTTTGATGTGTTCTGAGATTGATTTACCAATTTCACAACCAGAAGCCTAAAGTTAATTTGTTTTCCTTCTGACAGAGCCGGCATTAACACCATTTACAGAATACTTACAAATGCTTTATGCCCAAAACTAGGTATCACTATGGTTGAGACCATGTGATATAGCAATTGGTATCTCCCTATTCTATTTAACCATTTGTCATTTCAATCACTTGATTTTCTAAGGCTCTTGGCACTAGTAAATTTCATCTCAAATCAACTTAGTTCAAAGAAAAAAATAGACTTTTTCAGACAATTTGTTCATTTCAAAAGATTGTACTCCACTGTCTATAACATAAAAAAAATTTATTTAACATATAGTGGTCAAACTTAAAGTTTACTTCTCCAACTCTAGGTGTATACCATTGCACTATAAACCCATTCATTATTTCCTCATATCATCCCTTTTTCAGATTCACATAAAATTCCCAAACTAAGGTGGCGTAGAGTTTTTCATCAATAGATAGTAGAGCACCCCACCCAAGAGACTCAAACATACTAAGAATAGATGAATAGTGTAAGAAAGACTCGGGGGAAACATGATATCCAATGGTCATAGTTTTATTTCTAGATACCCAGTCATTGTATTCAAATTAACTTTTTTTTAGTTAAGAAATCGAGGTACCTAAGTGTCTTGCTTTCCTCTTCTGAAGGTTGTTTTGATAATACAATTTGAGGAGTTGGTTTATTATTGGCAACTCATTTTTCCTTTTTCCTTGTAGATATTAGTCCAACAGTGACTGATTTCTCTTTCATTGTCTTGCATTTCTTGATCTTCTTCGTTATTGGCTCGACCCCTTTGCTGGGTTTTGGAGTTCTACCCATGGTGAGCAGGATTGAAGGGTTTGATTTTTTTTTTTTTTTTTTTTTTTTTTGGCAAGAGAACAAAGGCCAGAGGAAAGAGAAAACTACTAAGAAAAATGATAGCCTTTTGTTTTTTGAAAGGAGAAGAAGATTCAAAAAGATTTGAATTCTTTTTGGGATTTACAAGGTATTGAAGAGTATAAGTATAATTTAGTACATTTGATAAATGTGATTTTTGAAAATATGTAAAGATATTCTGATTAGAAGAGAGAGAATGTTGTGTCTAGAATAAAAAAAGGCACAAACATTTAGAATTTAAAAGCTTTGAACATTTGGACACAGACTGTCCATCTAATTTCCTTATCCAAAAGGTGTATCATACATGATCAAAAGATATTGGACTTTTGACTTAAACTATAGTCCAAATATAGAATCTAATATCTCCATCCAAAATCAAAAGATCTTCAGGAATTCTGCAAAAATAAACAACCAATCTCTAGCAAAATCGTTAGTTATATAATCTTGTAATTCCCAAACCTCTCCTCAGATGATCGAATCATTCTTCTGCCAGTGGTTTGGTGAATATATCTTTTGAGTAGTTCTTTGGCATACTTGGCTTGATTTAGGAAGATACCATCTATGGTTTACTTAATTTGTAATCCGAGGAAGAAATTAAGTTCTCCCATCATACTCATCTCAAACTCTTGTTGCATTGTTTTGGTAAATTTTTTACATAGAGAATCATTAGTAGCTCGAAGGAAAATATCAACATAGATTTGAATAGTAAGAAGCTCTTTAGAATTTTCAGATTTAATGAACAAAGTGGTATCAATTAATCCTCTTGAAAAACCTTTAGAAAGTAGAAATCCATTAAGTCGTACATACCAAGCATGAGGAGCTTGTTTTAAACCATAAAGAGTTTTGAAAAGTTTTGGAAAATATTCATGAATAAAATCAAGAGGTTGCTCCATATATAATTCTTCTTCAATAAAACCATTTAAAGAAAAGGTACTTTTAATATCCATTTTGAAAAGCACGAACCATTTGAAGGATGCGAAACCAAACAACATTTTTATAGATTCTAATCGAGTAATGGGAGTAAAAGATTCATCATAATCAATTCTCTCTTCTTGATTGAATCCTGGGGAAACTAATCTGATTTTATTTCTAATGATAATACCATGCTCATCAAGTTTGTTGCAAAAAAAACCCGCTTGGTACTAATCCCGGGATGATCAAGTGGTCTAGGAATAAGCTTCCAAATTTGATTTCTTTCAAATTGATTTGAATTTTCTTACATGACCATAATCCAAAAAATCATCATGCAAAGCCACATCAATGCAATTAGGTTCAATGCTCAAAAGGTAAAGCAAAATTATCAACAAAATACTGTCTAATTTTGACTTTATAGCTAGGATCGCCAATGATCTGCTCTTTTGGATGGACAGTTTTGTGCTTCCAATCTTCTGGCAGATTCTGATCAGTGTGCTCGACACTTCTTTGCTTGCTATCTTTAGCTTATTATTGTTCTTCTAGTTCTTTTTCTTTGGCATGGTTGTCAAGTGATGGAGCTTTATGATGTTCATTGCCATTTTTCTTTGAAATACCTACATCATCGTCATCTTTTTGTGCAGAAGATAAGGTCCAAGTAAATCTAAAAAAAAAAATCAACTACTAATACATAAGCATACCTCTTACCACATAGGCTAGTAGTCTTCATTGGTCCAAACAAATCCATATGTATTAGCTCAAGAAGTTTGAGATTGAAATCGTTTTCTTGGATTTGAAATATGTCTCAGTTTGTTTTCCAAATTGGCAAGCATCACACAATTGATTTTGTCAAATATCATTTTAGGCCGTCTTTTCTTAAGCTTTTTTTAGGAGAATCTATTTAGCAAATCAATAGAGACATGGCCTAACCTTCTATACCAAAGGTAGCCATCATCATCATTTATGGAGAAGCATTTTACATCATGAGCAATAGAATCATCAAGATATAATACGAGACATTACCAATGCAGTTGGCGACAAAAATGATTTCATCACTGGAATTATCAATAATAGTGCATGATTCTTTTTCCAAAATTAACCTTGCAACCATTGTCACACAAATAACTAATACTAAGCAAATTGTACTTCAATTCATCAATCAATAATACTGGCTTAATAATAATGGAGGATCCCTTACCAACATTACATATACAGAGTATTTTGCCTTTTTCTTATCTGCAAATGCGACAAATTCATTATTTGCAACTTGAATATTATCCATTAGTGCTGCGTTATTCATCTTGTGTCTTGAGCATCCACTATCCAACAACCACTTTGTGGAGCTTAATTCTTTGCAGCTGAGGTACCTATTCATGAGATGGAAGAATGGCTTTTAGTACCCACATTTTCTTGGGTCCATGGGGATTAGTAATAATTCCTATAATTTTCCAAAGTGTTTTTGTACCAGATTGCACTTTCTTCCTACATGGCACCTAGATGCTTTGTGTCTAGATTTTCCACAATATGTGCAACAAATATGAGTCTTGTATGAAGAACTAGCTTTTACAAAGTATGATCGGTAATTTCTAGCTTTGTTTTCCTGCCTATAGCTGATACCATTTCGGTTTCTAGCTATGTGATATACACCAAGTAATTTTTCTAGATTGTTTTTTCCATTTATGAACTTCTCAATGCTAGTGGTGAGGTCATCAACTCTATTTTTCATATCATCAAAATTTCTGAGCATAATTTCAAGAGAAAGAACTTTGTCACACAAGCATTTGTTTTCAAATGACAGATAATGCTAAGAAGTTAGGATAACATCCTTTTCAATATTTGAGAACATAACAGAATCAAGTAAAACTTTGTTCTCATTCAGCAGCTTTACATTATCATCTAATAAGGAATCTATTTTTATTTTCGTCTTCTTGTTTCTTCTAGATAGCTTTTTTAGTTTTGAAACATGTCAAACAATAGCTCATTAGGATCATCAGGCTTCTCACAAGCAGAATCATGCAATTTAGATATCAAATTAGAGGAAGTAGGATTTATCTTGTCTTCTATGGCCATAAAGCAAATGTTTACTTTTTCACTATTAGATTTACAATTTTCTTCAGTCTCCAAATCAACTTGGTCCCATGTCCTAACTAGTCCTTTTCTTTTCTTCTGGTTGTGCTTGACTTCTCTTTCTTTAGCTATTGGGCAATCAGTAATAAAATGCTCCATACTCTTGCATTCATAGATATGAGGTTTGAAGGACAAAGTTTGTCTTTTCTTTTTGACAAACTTCTTCCTTTTGCTAAAATTATCTTTTTTGAACATCTTTTTGAATTTTCCAGCTACCACAGCCAATTCTTCATTGTCTAAATCAATACCATCATTACAATCGGTTTGATCACTGTTAGATTCTTCATCAACTACTTTTAAAGCAATTCCATGTTTGCCTTTGTCATCATTCTCATGCTTTTGAAACCTTTTAAGTTTCATTTTATGGGTCAAAAGGGAGCCAATTAGCTCTTCAGTAGGTAAGCTGTTCAGGTTTTTAGATTCCTCCATAGCTAAGGTTTTTGGCTGCCAATGTTTTGGCAAAGTATCAAGTAGTTTTCTGTTTTGCTCACCGAGAGAATAAAATTTCCCATAGGCCTTTAGACCATTCATGATATTTGTGAAACCCCAGTTGAAACCAACCTTAGAGTAAGGGAGGTTAGGATGCATATCATATTTTATATGATTTTATGTGCTTTAGATATGTGATTTATAGTCTAGAAGGCTTGATTGTGTTTATTGAGTAAGAAGGGAAAATGGTAATTTTTACTTGAGGTGAAAATAGGGAGATAGCTTGAAGATTAAATAGGAGAAATATTTAGGAGAGAAAATAAGAACAAGAGTTGTTGTGATTTGGTGGTTAGAGCTTTAGAATTAATTCTTAAGGTCTTGAGTTCAAATTCCATCATTGGAGTTTTAGCATGATTAAAATTTTATTTTTGTTAGGGAAGGCTACATTTTAGCCTTTACATGCTTTAGGGAAGAGTAGGAGAGTTGTCCTAGGGGAGACATGATAGGAATACCCTAATCCTACTCTTGTGCCCTACAAAAATTTCTAAGGGATTCATACTCTCCTTGATCTCTAACTTTCCTTAATTCTTAATCAATTAGGTTGATTAATTCATCCAAGCCAATCTTATTCCAGAAAAATTCCAGCAAAGTTCTGTGATATGAAGGTTTCAAAAATGTCCATATGAGTTATCTTGTTGGCCGAAAATGGGGAGGAGTTTTGGAAGGTTTCCAAGAGAATTAATCTCCATAGTCAGACCTTCAAAACTCCAACCTAGCTGTGTTCATTTTCTTCATATTGTAAACTGAAATTTTTCCAGCTTCTTGTTCAGTCCAAGTGTTAAAATTTTCAGCCATATTTTCCTCCCAAATGCTGCCAGAAAAATGGCCATTTCACTTAGCTTGAGGACTAAACATTCCAGCCAAACCGAGTTGCTCAAAAATCTATGCAAACCAGAAAATTTTTTGGACATTTTTCGCAGCATTGATGAGCCAAAACCAAGCTGTTTCTTCTAGTTTTTCACCCAGCAACTTAACCTCATTTTTCCTCCATAAAAAAGGCTGGAAACCAACCTTGAAGGACCTCTGAATGGCCCTTCAAATCTTTTGCAAACAAACTAGAAAATGGCAACAAAATCTGCCCAAAAATTTCCAGTAAACTTGCGAAAATCTGTTCAGGATTTTCCCGCTTTGTTCCTTCTTCAGCCTTGTCCGAAACTTCCACCATTTTTCTGTACAAACTCCCCTTGAACAGCTATGAACTGAGCTTCATCATCTTCCCCAGCATTCTGTGTAACACCCCACTACCTATGCCCGCCAGGGCCGGGGATGTCGCCCCATCCAAAGGACAAGGGGTCTTTATAACTAGGATACACAATCAAAATAGCGGAATAAAATCAATACTTTAACTTAAAATTTATTACAACCCGAGAATAAATCCATGAATTCCAAAATTAAATCCATAATAAAAATTATCTACTCTCAACTCCCCAAAGCATTACACAAATTAAACATCAGAAAAATCTTCCAAGGCAGGCAATATCTAACTACTCATCCCCATAGTAGGATCGACCTGAAATCATTGTAAAAAGGGTAATGAGATAAAAATCTCAGTAAGTCCGTGTGTGCTGTGAGTGTCGAGTAAAAATAGTTCATGAATGCAAAGTATAAAATCTTTATAAGAGAATTACCGGCAAGCAATAAAAATTAGTTAAAATCAAGAATGGCGTTTTGGCTTCCAACCATACATAATTATTAAAATCTACCACTCAAAAGAAAGGATCATGGGTTACCACACGTTAGGCCCTATAACCGGTCAGAATGCCGACACTTTGTGCAGACTGACAAAGAAAAATGTAGGTGATCGGCCTACCAGGCAAGATACTCCTCCTTCTCTTTACCCAAACAACAACTGGGTGTCCAGTCCGACAAACCACAGTCATTTGATTGAAATAAAAACTGCTAACTCGAACCAGCACGACCTACTGGACTGACATCTTATCCGGGAAGGACTCACCCCTCAAAGGTGGCCACCTACTGAGAGACTCACCCTAACCCTTCAAAGACTAGTCTTAGTAGTCCACTCTTATTAAGTACTCAACGAACGTATCCCACTTAGGAAAAATGAACAAAACACAGTTTCACATGAAAATGGCAATTAAGGGTTTCCAAAGTCTTTGTCAAAATCAATTTTAGAAAGAATTTTGAGTTGGAGTAAATCTACTTATTGATTTTCAAATAATTCATTTGACTAAAATAAGAAAGAAATCAATTATCAATTGCCTTTACAGAAATGAGTGTCCATGCACTCTACATTTGGCTTGCCGTAATAAACAGTTTTACATCAATCAGGTTTTATGCAAAAGTTTACCTGATTCTTAGCTCGAGATAAAATAAAGATCTTTAATCATTGACCCAACCCCGCCTGGGGTAAATATAAATCACAATCAATCTCAAGTCAAGATCCACTTTCACAAATAAAACTAGCTCAACTCACTACTACCATGATCCTAGTGTCCCAAGCTTTAAGGTCAAATAATAAATAAAAGGGTTTATAAGTTAAGTCTAATTTGATATTTAAAACAAGTAGAGTTTTAGGAAATAGGTACTAATAAGTTGAAGGTTTAAATCTTGCTAAGAAAGATTTAAAGTTTATTTGATGAAGAGTCCTAGGTGGTATTAGGTAAAATAATGATTTATTAATAATTAATTGTTTGAAAATAATCGCTAACAAAAATTAGTTGAAAATAAATTTTAGTGGGTCTTGATTGAAAGCTAATAAATAAATTTTAACAGGTTTTAATTAAAAGAAAGATAATAAATTTTAATGACATTTATGAATATAAGACTTACAAAATTAATATTTTTACTTATTATGATTATTTTCATAAAAGGCTTTATTTGATATTATCATTTTATATAATATCTATATATATTTTATTTCCTAGTAAAGCTATTATTTATTTGACTAAAATATCCTTATTATATATATAATAATCCAAATCTACCCTTTCTAGGGTTTTTCAAAATTACTAGCAAAATTCATAATATTAAACATTTTATTGAAGAAATAAAATTTAGCTTAGGGACAACTAGATCATGATCATAATTCTATTGCTAACCATAATCATGAACATATACATCCCTTCAGTTCATCAAATCATCCAAATCATGCATATAGGCATAAATCTAAATTTACTAAGGCATGATCCAACCTCCACTAGCATAAACATAATCATGGCTTTAATGATCATACATGAATTTAAATCCTATTCACCATAGGTGACATAATCTCTAGCATACTTGATCACAAAGACATGGAGACATACATTAAACCCTAAAAACACCATAATATCATCCAGGATAAATCATCACATGCATCAACCCCAACTCCATCATATACACACATCCATTCATGCTTCGAATTCAACTCATCACAACAACACATGCTTAAACCACAATCATAGCCCATCTCCTTCTAGTATCACTCTAGAGACATGAATCTAGAGTCTAAACTAGATTGGTGAGTACCTTGAAGGAATTTCGAATGGATCTCAACTCCTAGATGCCTAGATTCGTCCAAGAGAGATGAAGAAAGCATGGCCATTGATGAAGAGCCATTCGGCCAAGAAGGAGAGAGGTTCGACCGACAAAGAGAGAGAGAGAGAGAGAGAGAGAGAGAGAGAGAAGAGAAGAAGAGATTCTATTAGCATGATTATTCATATATGTATATTCATTAGAGATCAAAGATTAGAGAAGATGAAGTTGTTTGAACAAACCTACCTTGAAGGTGGTCTTGAGCCTTCATAAAATTTCTGATTTTTTATCCAAAAGAGCAAGTTAGATTTTCAAGTTTGATGTTAAAAATGGTATGGATGGACTCACGATAGTGAGTAGATGAAATTTGGAATTTTTAGAAGAAGTTTGATGTGATTTGGAGAGGTATTAGGCGAAAGAAAGGAGTAGGTGTTCTTGGTGTTCTACGTGTGCTTGAAGGTTGAAGAGAATGGAGGAATTTTGGTTAATGCTGGCCGAAATTCTGAGGGAGAGAGTGATCGAATTGCTAGAGTGTTTTAGGTAGATGATTTTCTGGTTTGAAAGGAAAAGGGAAAGGCTGGTTGTTGAAATCCTAAAAGAATATTTTTAGGAATCAAATTTGGAAACAAAATATAGCAAGAATATCTTGTTCAATGGAAGCTTTTTGGGAGCTGTTATGGCCGACTACTGGGTAGGATTTCTGCTAGATGGAAGCTGGTTGAAGGAGGGTAATGGTGGCCGAAAAGAGGGGGTACAATGATGAAGGAAATGTCTAGTTGTTTGAGGGACATTTTATAGAAGGTTGCTAAATTAATATGGCTGGAATTTTTGTATCCAATCAAGGCAGGATTGCAATGATTTGCTGGAGATATTTTCGGGCAGCCATGTCTGATTTTCATGCAGAAGCTTGCGAAAGACAATGGAGTTCAGTTCAGAGCTATTTAAGAGAAGTTTGTGCAGAAAAATGGAGGAGTTTCAGCCAGGGCTAAATAAGGAAACAAGGCTAGAAAATTCTGGACAGAATTTTCGCTGATTGCTGGAATTTTTCTGGACAGTTTTGACTGCCATTTTTCAGTTAACTTGCAGAGAGTTTGAAGGAGATTCCAGGGGTCTTTCATGGCTGGTTTCCAACCTTCTTCATGGAAGAAAAACATGGCTAAGGATCTGGGAGAAAATTGGAAGAAATCAGCTTGGTTTAGGGTCACCTATGCTGCGATTTTGCCTAGAAATTTTTCTGGTTTTACATAGCATTTCTGCAGTTCGAAAATGGCCAGAAAATTCCAAGTTTCAAGCTGTTCAAAAGGGCCATTTTCTGGCAGCATTTGGGGAGAAATAATGGCTGAGAATTTCGACACCTTGAAGGCACAAGAAGCTGGAAAAATTTCAGTTTATTACATGAAGGAAAATGAACCTAGCTAGAGTGAAATTTTAGAAGGTTCACTAGGGGAATTAATTCTCTTGGAACCTTCCCCATCCCTTCCACATTTTCAGACCATAAGATGTCTTCCACTAAGACATTTTGAACCTTCAAAGCCACAACACTTCACTGAATTTTCTGGAATGAAATTGGCTAGAACAAATTTGACTAACCTAATGAATTGAGAATTAGGAGAAATTAAAGATCAAGAAGAAATGAATTTTCTTAGGAATTTTTGTGTAGGGTAAAAGAATAGGATTAGAGTACTCCTATCATGTCTCCCCTAAGACAACATCTCTACTCTACCCTAAAGCTCTTAAGGCCGAAAGTACCACTTCCCAAGCAAAAATAAAATTTAATCATGCTAAATCTCTGATGATGGAATTTGAACCCATGACCTCAAGAATTAATTCCAAAGCTCTAACCACTAAACCACAACAACTCTTGCTCTTATTTTCTCTCTAAAATATTTTTCCTATTTAATCCTTAAGCTATCTCCCTATTTTCTCCTTGGGCAAAAATTAACATTTTGCCCTTCTTACTCAATAAACATGATCAAGCCCTCAAGACTACAACACACAAATCCAAAGCACATAAAATCATATAAAAATATATTTAAACATGCAATAAAATATGATATGCATCCCAACCCCCTTACTCTAAGGTTGGTTTCGACTGGGGTTTCATATTCTGCTCAAAAACCAATCCCATGGCTGTCCTGAAATATCTCCATCAATCACTTCAACCAAACCATTAATTGAAGTCCAAAATTTCAGCAATTTATTTCAGCAACCTTCCATGAATTAAACCTCAAACAACCAGAAAATTCCTTCACTCTTGTACATCATATTTTCGGCCACTCTAAAGCTTCTTCAACCATCATTCATCTCAGCAAAAATCACAGATAAACAGCCGGCCATTGAAGCTTCCAAAAGCTCTCCATTAACCAAGATCTTCTTACCATATTTTGTTTCCAAAATTGGTTCCCTAAAATATTCTTTTTGGATTTCAAACATCCAGCTTTCTTTTTCCTCTCAAACCAAAAAATTCAATTGCCAAAACCCTCTGAAACAATTTAGCCACCCTATCCTCACAGAATTTCAGCCAGCTTCAATCAAATTCTCTCCATTCTCTCCAAACCAAGAACACCAAGAACACCTACTAGCATTGCCTTGCCTAAGACCACTCCAAACCTCTCCAATCTTCTCCAAAAACTCTAGATCACACCTACTCAACCCCTTGAAACCACTTCTGCAATTTTTAACATCAAATACCGAAATCAAAATCTCTCTTTTGGATCGAAAAACCAGTATTTTCGTGAAGGCTCAAGAACACCTTCAAGGTAAGCATAATCAATCACCTCCATCTTCACTCATCTCCAACTCCTAATGAATATAGGTATATATAAGCATACTAATGAACTCTCTTTTTCTCTTCTCTCTCTCTCTCTCTCTCTCTCTCTCTCTCTCTCTCTCTCTCTCTCTCTCTCTCTCGGCCGAATGTTTACTTCAATCATGGCTATATTTCCTTCTTCTCTCTTGGACGGATCAAGTCTCCTAAGAGTAAGGATCCTTTCGAAACAACTCCAAGGTAGTCATCAATCAAGTAAGCCTCTTCAACCTTCCCTTTAAATTCTAGATTCATGTCTCTAGGATGATATTGGAAGGAGATGGATTATGATTAGGGCTCGAGCATGTGTTGTTGTGGAGTTGAGATTGAAGCATGAATAAATGTGTGTATATGATGGAAATGGGATTGATACATGAGTTGATTGTCTTGGTTGAATTTTATGATTTTTAGGGTTTGTTGCATGCTCTTCATGTTGTGAGTAGTATGATTGAATAAGCATGTAAGAGATTATGTCACCTTTGGTGAATAGGGTTTATGTTCATGTATTCTTGTTAAGGCCATGATTATGTTTATGTTAGTAGAGTTTGGATCATGTCTTGGTAAATTTAGATCTATGCCCTTATTCATCATTTGGATGTTTTGTTGATTGGTGTAGAGTGTATGTACATGATTATGGTTAGCAATAGAAATTATGATCATGACCTTGTTGTCCCTAAACTAATTTTATTCCATCAATAAAATGATTATTACTATAATTTCTTCTAGTGAATTTCGAAAACCCTAGGAAATATGGATTTGGTCTCTTATATAAAATAATGATATTTTAGTCAAATAAATTATAGCTTTTATTTAAGAAATAAAATATATAGATATTATATAAAATAAAATATATAGAAAATAATAATAAAGCCTTTTATATAAATATTCATAATAGGTAAAATATTAATTTTGTAAGTCTTATATTCAAAACTACTATTAAAATTTATTTATTATCTTTCAATCAAAACCATTAAAATTTAGTTACAACTAATTTTAGTTACCAATTATTTTCTAACAATTAATTATTAATAGATTATTATTTTACATAATACCACCTAGGACCCTTCATCAAATAAACTCTAATTTATTTATAGCAAGATTTAAACCTTCAACTTATTAGTACCTATTTCCCAAAACCCTAATTATTTTAATACCAAACTAGACTTATCTTATAAACCCTTTATTTATTATCTAGCCTTAAAGCTTGGGACTCTAGGATCATGATTGTAGTAAGTTGAGTTAGGATTATTTGTGAAAGTAAATTTTGGCTTGAGTTTAATTATGGCTTATATTTACCCCCAGGCGGGGTTAGGTCAGCTGTTGGAGGCCTTTATTTTATCTCGAGCTAAGGATCAAGTAAGCTCCTGCATAAAACCTGTTTGATGCAAAATGATTACTATAGCAAGCCAAATGTGGAGTGCGTGGACACTCACTTCTGTAAAGGCAATTGAGGATTATCTCCTTTCTCATTTCAGGCAAACATATTATTTGAAAATCAAGGTGCAGTTTTACTCAAACCCTAAAGCTCTTTCTAAAACCAGTTTTGCCCCAAACTTTGGAAATCATTAATTGCCATTTTCAAGTGGAACTATATTTTATTCATTTGTCACCAAGTGGAATAAATTACGTTGAGTACTCAATAAGGGTGGACTGCTAGGACTAGTCTTTAAAGGGTTAAGGTAAGTCTCTCAGTAGGTGGCCACCTCTGAGGGGTGAATCCTTCCCGGATAAAATGTCAGTCCAGTAGGTCGTGCCAATCCGAGCTAGCAGTTTTCAGTCAAGTGGACTGTGTGTTGCCAGAATGGACAACCGGTTTTGTTTGGGTATAGAGAAGGAGGAGTATCTTACCCAGTAGGCCGATCACCTACTTTTGTCAGTCTACATAAAGTGTGGCATTCTGACCGTTGTATGGTTATGGGGCCCAACGTGTGGTAACCCATAGCTGCCCTTTTGAGTGGTTGATTTTATTGTACCTGTATGGTGGGAAAAGCCAAAACACCACTCTTGATTTTGACTACTATTTATTGCTTGCCAGTATTTCTCTTGTGAAGATTTTACACTTTGCATTCACGAACTGCTTTCTCTGGACACTCAAAGCACACGCGAACTTACTGAAATTTTTATCCATCACCCTTTTTACCATGATTTCAGGTCGATCCTGCTGTGGGGATGAGTAGCTAGTTGTTGCCTGCCTTGGAAGATTTTCTGATATTTATTTTGTGTAATGCTTTGGGAGTTGAGAGTGAATAATTTCTATTTTAGATTTGTTTTTAAATTCTTGGATTATAATAAGTTTTAGGTTTAAAGTATTATTTTATTTCTATTATTCTGATCGTGTGGCCTAGTTATAAAGACCCATTGTCCTTTGGACGGGGTGACATCCTTGACCCTGTTGGGCCTAGGTAATGGGGTGTTATAATATTTGTGAATCAAGTGAACATATTAGTTATGTTCTCACTTAGTCTCATATTGAATAATTCATAGTCTCGGACCAACAGTCCCAACTTTGATTCTTTATTTGATTGATCCCCTCATGGGTTACCTCAAGTAATTTTCACATTTCATGAGGTGAATCACAACTACTAACTCAATTGTATTCATTAGCATCAAAGGCACACTGCAATATGTTCATTGCTTGAAAATCCAAGGTCATTTTTGAAATGTCCTCAGTATCCTATTCATCACTCTGTTTAGGTACTTTTCTGCCATCAATAAACTTTGACCGGACAAATGGTCCATTTTCAATCACATTCCATAGCTTAAAATTAATTAAGCAAATATAAATCTTCATTCTATTTTTCCAGAATGTATAATTGCTTCCATTGAATAAGGTCTATTTGTGGAAGATCCTTTAATATAAGGTAGAGCAGATGTGTTTGCCATATGGATTTTTGCTACAAGATTGTTAAACCGAAAATAGTGTAGACCAGTGTTCTAATACCAACTGAAAAACCTTAGAGGGGGTGAATAAGATTTTTGGTAAACAAATACAGATTAAAAATTTTGGTCCCTTAAAAATTCAAACTATATAGCAGAAAAGCTTCGCAATTTCAAGAGTGCTTTGCGATTTCAAGAGTGCAAGAAGGGATATTTTAAATTGCCACAGAATGATAAGAGAATGTCGTGAAATAAAGTGTTGGGAAATATGCCCTCTTAGACTGGGTTTCTGATGTAAACATCGAATGTTTTAATAAAAGAATTTATTTTCAAAAATTATTTGTGAATTTACATTTTTATTTGTGCACAATTTCGTTTGAAAAAGACCCATTATGTTTAAGTAAGTGATCCATGTGAATGGTGGTCTTTCACAGTAAGGTATGGATCACGGGTTACTTAATACATAAACGTTCGTTCCTAACCGATTGATGAGAATGGGAATCTCATCATGTCTAGGTTGTTATGTTATGAATTCCAAATGGGGAATGCCTTACCTTTAGCTAGTGAGTAGTCCACTCACTTCAAAACATAAGCATATTTCGAATACATAGAATAGGACCTGTAGTAGTAGTTTCTTAAAGTACTATATGGTAGAAACCTAGACTACTACTGCTACAGTATGGATTAGTACTTTATGACTTGAGTATGAGTCGGTGGTCTGACGAAGCTGGAAGCATGTACTTTGATATGCTATAGTTGAGGTGCTATCATAGGACCAATATACTTACATGTTGGGTATGTGTGACTAGTTAGTTAAGACAGACTTGTACAAGATAATTCTATGCTATATCACCCCTTGTGGTTGTCTAAATGATCTAAATATCCAAGGCCCTGGGAAACATGACTTGGATGTTTGCTTTAGGGTAGCTCCCTTGAAAAGCGAAAACAATCCAGGAAGTTGTGAATCATTGGACTAAAAGCATAAGGATAGTAGATGTCATTTAGAGAGGTGTTAGTACATTTATTCCTCTCTAATGTACGGCGATGTATAAAAGGGTGTTTTAGTCATTACACTTGTAGGTCAGATATGAAACCCCAATTAAAACCAACCTTAGAGTAAGGGGTAAGGATGCATATCATGTTTTCTTCCATGCATAAATATATTTTTGTATAATTTTATGTGCTTTGGATTTGTGATTTGTAGTCTAGATGGCTTAATTATGCTTATTGAGTAAAAAGAGCAAAATGGTAATTTTGCTTGAGGTGGAAATAGGGAGATAGCTTGAGGGTTAAATAGGAAAAATATTTGGGAGAGAAAATAAGAACAATAGTTGTTGTTGTTAGAGCTTTGGAATAAATCCTTGAGGTCTTGAGTTAAAATTCCATCATTTGAGTTTTAGCATGATTAAATTTTATTTTTGATAGGTATGCTATTTTGGGCCGTTGCATGCCTTAGGGAGGAGTAGGAGTGTTGTCTTAGGGGAGACATGAAAGGAATGTCCTAATCCTACTCTTGTGCCCTACAAAAATTTCTAAGGGATTCATACCCTTTTTGTTCTCTAGCTACCCTTAATTCTTGATCAATTAAGTTGCTCAATTATCATTTTTATTTCCAGAAAATTTCAGCAATGTTCTGTGATTTTAAAGCTTCAAAAATGCCTCTTGGAGGATGGAATTTTATCTGAAAATAAGGAAGAGTTATGGAAGGTTCCCAAGGGAATTAAACTCCATGGTTGAACCTTCAAACTCCAACCTATAGGTATTCATCTTCTTCATGTAGTAATCTGGAAATTTTTTCAGCTTCTTGATCAGTCTAATTGTCAAAATCTTCAACCATCTTTTCATTTTAGATACTACTAGAAAAATAACCAACTTACTCAGATTGAAGACTGCAAAAATTTGGCCAAAATTCGGACTACTCAAAGCTGTGCAAACCAGAGAAAATTCTAGGTAGAATTCGCAGCATAGCAATCCGAAAAATCAAGCTGTTCCTCCAGCTTTCAAACCAGCAATTTAACCCTATCTTCACTCCATCAAAAAGGATGGAAACCAGCCTTAAAGGACCCTCCAATACCCCTTCAAACCTTCTGCAAGTTGGTTGAAACATTGCAGAAAAATCTGCACAGGAATTCCAACAAGCCATGCGAAAGACCAACTAGAAATTTCAGCATTGCTCCTTCTCCAACCTTGCCCAGAAAACCCCTTTAACTTTCTGTAAAACCCACCTTGGTCAGCCATGAACTGAACTTCATCATCTCCACCATTGTTCTGCATGAAAAGAGCTCCATGGCTACCCCTTAAATCACTCCATCAATCGCTGCAATCAAGCCTTCAATTGGAGTCCAAAATTCCAGCAAATTATTTCATCAAACTTCCATGGATTAAGCCTCAACTATCTAGAAAATCCCCTCACCATTACACTCCATAATTCGGCCACCCTAAAGCTCATTTAAACATCATTCATCTTACCAAAATTCCAGCCAAACCAGTCGGCCATTGAAGCTCCCAAAAGACCTCCCTCAACTAAGATATTCTTACCATAATTGCTACCATAATTCATTCCCTAAATTACTCATTTTGAATTTCAAACAACCAGCTTTTCTTCTTCTCCCAAATTTGAAAATCCAATTACCAGAATTCTCCAATCCATTCGGCCACCCTTTCCAAGCAAAATTTCTACCAGCCTTCTTCTATTCTTTCCAAACCTCCAAAAACACCAAGAACACACACCACCATTCTCCACGCCTAAGACCACTCTAAACCCCTTCAATCTTCTTCAAAAACTCCAAATCACATCTACTCATTCTCTTGAATCCATTTCTGCAATTTATAACATCAAACGCTAAAATCAAGGTTCCACTTTCAGATCAAAAAAATCAGAATTTTCTTGAAGGCTCAAGAACACTCTCAAGGTAAGCATAATCGATTATCTCCATCTCCTTTCACCTTCAATCTTTAATGAAATAAACTAATAAACTCTCTCTTTTCTCTTTCTCTCTCTCCCTCCCTCTCTCTCTCTCTCTTTCTCTCTCTCTCTCGGGGCTGAAATGGTTACTCCAACCATGGCCATTTTTCTTCTTCCTCCTTGGACGGATCATGCCTTCCAAGTGTGAGGATTCTCTTGAAACTTCTTCAAGGTAGTCATCGTTCAAGTAAACCTCTTCAATCTTCTCTTTAAATTCGAGATTCATGTCCTTTGGATGTTGTTGGAGAAGGATGGATTATGTGTGGAGATTGAGTATGTGTATATATGATGGAGTTGGGATTGAAGTATGAGAATGAATGTGTTTATATGATGGAGTTTAGATTGATGCATGAGGATGATTTATCTTGGTTGAGTTTTATGATGTTTTAGGATTTATTGCATGCTCTTCATGTTGTAAGTTAGTATGAATGATTAAGCATGCTAGATATTATGTCACCTTTGGTGAATAGGGTTTTATGTTCTTGTATTCTTGTTGAGGCCATGAATATGATTATGTTTAGTGGAGTTTGGGTCATGTGTTAGTAGATTTAGATCTATGTTTTTATTCATGATTTGGATGGTTTGTTGATTGGTGTAGAGTGTATGTTCATGATTATGGTTAGCAATAGGAATTATGATCATGACCTTGTTGTTTCTAAGCTATTTAAGTTAGCCAATTTTATTTCATTAATAAAAATTAATACTATATTTTCTTCTAGTGATTTCGAAAACCCTAGGAAAATGTGGATTTAGATTGATATAAGAAATAATGATATTTTAGCCAAATATTTATAGCAAGATTTAAACCTACAACTTATTAGTAACCATTTCACAAACCCTAGTTATTTTATTATCAAGCTAGATTTAGTTTATAAAATTCTTTTTATCATCTAGCCTTAAAGTTTGGAACATTAGGGTCATGATTGTAGTAAGTTGACCTAGGATTATTTATAAAAGTAAATTTTGGCTTGAGTTTAATTATGGCTTGTGTTTACCCCAGGTGGGGTTAGGTCAACTTTTGGAGATCTTTGAATTATCTCGAGTAAAAGATCAGGTAAGCTCCTGCATAAAATTTATTTATTGTAAAAGGTTACTATGGCAAGCTAAACACGAAATATGTGAACGCTGATTTGGTAAAGGCAATTAAGGACTATTTCCTTACTTGTTTCAGTCAAACCAATTAATCAATAAGTAATTTTACTCAAACACCAAACTATTTCTAAAACTAATTTTGACACGGACTTTAGAAACTCTTAATTGCCATTTTCAAGTAAAGCTATGTTTTATCAGTTTTCTTCCAAGTGAGATAAACTACGTTAAGTCTCAATAAGGATAGGCTAGTAATATTAGTTTTGAAAAGCAAGAGCGAGTCTTCTGGCAGGAGGCCACTTCCAGAAGATGAACTCAACTTGGAAAAGCGACAGTACTACTTAGTCATGCCGGTCCGAGCTAGCAAGTTTCAGTCATGTGAACTGTGTGTTGTTGGAGTGGACAACTGGTTTTGTTTGGGTGTAGAGAGAGAGGAGTATCTTACCCGGTAAGCCGATCACCTACCTTTTTTGTTAGGCTATACAAAGTGTGGCATTCTTACCGTTGTATAGTTATGGGGCCCAACGTGTGGTAACCCATGGCCGCCCTTTTGAGTGCTTGATTTTATTGTACATGTATGGTTGGAAAAGCCAAAACGCCACTCTTGATTTTAACATTATTTATTGCTTGCCAGTACTTTTCCTTTTGAAGTTCTTATACCTTGCACACATGAACTGTTTTCACTGGACACTCAAAACACACACGAACTTACTGAGATTTTTATCTAATCACCCTTTTGCCATGTTTTCAGGTCGGTCCTGCTGTGAAGATGAGTAGATAGTTTGTTGCTTGCTTTGAAGGCCTTGTGTTATTTTCTTTATGTATTGCTTTGAGAGATGAGAGTATTCAATGTATTCATGGATTTGTCTTGAATTCTTGGATTGTAATAAGTTTTAATTTTAAAGTATTATTTTATTTTTGTTTGTGTGACCTAGTTATAAAGACCCATTGTCCTTTGGACGGGACGACATCCCCGGCCTTGTTAGTGGGGTGTTATATCGGAGACTTTGCTAACGCAGCATTGTCCTTGGGGTCAATATTTTCTTATGGTGATATTAGGAAACATTTAAAATATAAAATATAGCTATTTATATGGCAAGGGTATTTTGGTCATTTTAGTAGCCAAGGCAGTGTGTCTTTTGGTCCCCAGTATAGACCATGAGTCCTAATTATATACAGGCTAAGAAATTGGTCTTAAATTAAATTAAATGGAATTTATTTTATTTAAATAGTCTAATTTAATTATTGGGCTAGAATAAAATAATGGTCCATGGAGAGAGAGAATTAATTAAATTAGTTTGGCGGGTTAATTAATTGTTCAGGGCTTTGACCCAGTTTGAATAATTAAAGATTGTCTTGAGACTAAACTAATATAGGCTTGTTAATTGGACTAGTTTATTTGGGCTGGAAAATTAATTATTTATTGGGCCATTTATTTGGTTCTAATTTGAATAATTAATTTAGTCTAAAAGGCTAAACTAAGAGTTCAATGAGCTAATCCAGTTTAACCTAGGGTTTTATTTAAGTTAAACAGGAAGATAAAGAAGGACGTGGTTTTTACTTTTCTCAGGGTTAAAAAAAACAACGTAGGTTTTTTCTTCTTCTAGCGTGAGGAAAAACACAGCCCCTTTCTCTCTCTTGAAAATATTCCTTAGTCCTGTGAGTTGTTCACCAAACGGGATTAGGCAGGCCATATACTGGAAGATCGAGAGGTTGGCATTCATATACATGCACAGATGGAGTAGGAGGCTTGTAGGAATCGCACCAGAGGTTTCCACCAGTGCACCTACCCCAGTTCCACACATTTTGGTCCAACTAATTCTGAGAACGAGAAAAAGAGGTAAAAAAAAATTTTCCCTCAGAGTTCTGCCAGGCCGTGACCGACGCCAGCTCCAGTTTGTGTTTTTGTTTTTTTTATTTTTTTTTATTTTTTTGCTTTTGCTACGTGCTTTGCTTCCCCCTTTTAACCTTCATAGAGATGGGTAGTTGAGAATTCAAGGACAAGTTTAAATCAAAATGCAAAGGTCATAAATAAGCCACTAATTTTAGTGAAAAAGATACATCATTTAAGGTTAGAAGACAATGAAAATGCAGTGAAGAAATTAAGTCAATGGCATAAGAAAAGACCCAAGGATATATAGTGGTTTGATCCTCAAATGATCTATATCCACTACCTTAAGCACACACTTAAAGATTTCAACACAACCAGTAAAACCTTTTCCCCAAATCAATGGTGGTAGGTAACACCAATCTTACACAAGAGGATCACCACACTTGGTTTTACAGCAAACCTCTTTAAGTTCAACAATCAAGGCTCACCCCAACTGGGTTTTACTTCCTTAACCTTGATCCACAATAACTCAAGGCTCACCCCAATTGGGGTTTACTTTCCAAACATTGATACAAAACAAATCACAGAAAAAATGCAAAAATAGCTCATAGATTGAGTTGATATAAACAATCTAAGCACAAATACCTTTTTACCTCTGGAACAATTTTGATTTCACTTTGAAGCACAAAGGAAAGGGAGATTTTTGTATTCTAAAGTCTAAGAGTATTTTTGAGAAAGATAGCACTAAATCTACTTCAAAATCGAGTTTTGAAAGTTTTTATAGGAACAAAAGTAAGACAACAATAGCTAGTTTTTTGTTGTCAGATTTTTAAGAGTTTTGGACTCAAAGATTGGAAGAAACTATGTCCAAAATATGAACCTAAAATGGCGCTTTTTTAGGTAGAAACATTTTAACACTGTTACAGAGTTTTGGACGAAACTTTTGGATGCAGAGTCCATCCAAACTGCTTAATCCAAACATCTGAAAGCTTACTCTTTGAAATCATTTTATTTCTGTGCTTCAAGGTATAAATAAATTAAATCATAAGGTAAAGAGACATAGGAATTTATACATAATACCTTAACAAATGATTCCAAGTCTAAAGTTCTTTAACAAGGACTTTATGATTTTACAAGCTCTTAAGTTGAAGTTGTACTTGATCAATCACTTCTTTGGATTCAATTTGCTTGAGAGCTGCTTAGCAGTGTTATTTGCAAGCCTTGAAAGAAGTCAAACATGTCCTATTACATGTAGATCATACAAGTTAGTCCTCATCAATGTTTATCATATATTAAAATACAGGAGAATTCCCTTAGGGCTAACATTTTGTATTTTAAATATTTACTAATATCACCATAAGGAAATATTGACCTCAAGGATAATTTTGTGTTAGCAATGTCTCCGTCCTACAGGTGTAATGACTAAACTACCCCTCTATACATCATCGTTCATTTAGAGAGGAAGAAGTATACTAATACTTCTCTAAAAGACATCTACCATCCTTAGGCTTCTAGTCCAATGATCCATGACTTTTTGGAGTATTTTCACTTTCTAAGGGAGTTATCCTAAAGCAAACATCCAAGTCATATTCCCTAGGGCCCTGGATATTTAGATCATTCGGATAGCCACAAAGGGTGATATAGTATAGAATCTATCTTGTACAAGTCTGTTTTAACTAACTAGTTACATATACCCAATATACAAGTATATTGGTCCTACAATAGAACCTCAACTATAGTATATCAAAACATATGCTCCTAACTTTATCAAACTACCAACTCATACTCAAGCCATAGAGTATAAGTCCATGTTGTAGCAATAGTAGTCTAGGTTTTTACTATATACTACCTTTAGAAACCACTACAACAAGTCCAGTTCAACGTATTAGAAATACGTTTGTGTTGTAAAATGAGAAGACTACTCATTGACTAAAGGTAAACCATTCCACATTAGACTCCATAACACAATAACCTTACCATGATAAGATTCCCATTCTCACTTTTCAGTTAAGAATGATAGTTTATGTATTTAAGTAACCCATGGTCTATACCTTACTGTGAAATACCTTCATTTACATGAACTATTTAATAAACACGGTGCGTTTTTTTCCAGAGAAATTGTGCACAAAAAGCAATAGTAAAATTCACAAATAATTTCTGAGAATAAAACTTTTATTAATACAAATTAAGATTACATCAAAAACCTAGTCTAAGAGGGTATACATCCCAACATATAAGATAATGCAGGTGGATGGAATTCTTAGAAGAATTTCGGTGTCCAATTGGATATCACCCTGGGAAATCAAATATAGTGCCGACACTTTGAGTAGAAAAGCCAATCTATCCACTCTTTGGATGACACCCGTCCCAGAATTGGAAATATTTGCGGTTAAGGGATGAATGAGAATGGGTAATATTTAATTCAACTTGCTTTTTTGCTACAATTGAAAGAAGAGTAAGATAAGGATGAAGATCTACAAAAAAATATTACAAAAAAAGGCGAATAGAGAGGAAAGTGAATTTCAAAAGGGTAAGAATGGGATTTTTTATTATTGAGACTGGTATTATATTATGAGACAAGTGCAGTGAAACAGGATATCTTGACTAAAGCACACCGTAGTAAGTATACCATCCACCCAAGAGCAGTAAAGGTGTATCAAAACTTAAAGAAATGCTATTGGTGGATTGGAATGAAGATGTGAAACCCCACCTAAAGCCAACCCTAGAGTAAGGGGGATCGGGATGCATATCATATTATTTTGCATGAATATATATATTTTTGAATGATTTTATGTGCTTTAGAGTTGTGGATTATAGGTTAAAAAGCTTAGTTATGTTTATCGAGTAGGAAGGGTAAAATGGTAATTTTGCTTGAGGTCAAAATAGGAAGAAAGCTTGAGGATTGAATAAGAAGGAAATGTGGGTGAGAAAATAAGAACAAGAATTAGTGTGGTTTAGTGGTTAGAGCTTGGTGAATTAATTTCTAAAGTCATGAGTTCAAATCCCATCATTTAAGCTTTTATCATGATTATCCTAACTAAGTTTGAATTTTTGTTTTCTTGCATTTCATAGAAATAGGAATGTTGTCTTAGGGGAGACATGAAGAGAATGTCCTAATCTTATCCTCATGTCCTAAAAAGAATTCTAGAGGAATTCTTGTCCTTTTTATTACCACTAGCTTGTCCTAACATCTTTATAATTCAAAACCATTAAATCCTTTCTTTTAAATTCCAAAAAAAATCTGTGATAACTCCTCCACCATGAAATTCGAAAATCAGCTTTGGTGGTTGGGAAGTTGGCCGAAAGTAGGAAGAGAAATAGGAAGGGTTTCCAAGAGAAAATCAATCACCATGAAAAAACCTTCAACTCCACCTTCATGTTGTCCATAGCTTAGTGAAGGAAAAATCTGGAAATTTTCCAGATATTTTGCAGACCTTCTCTTCGAAAATTCAGCCAGTAAAACCACTCATTTTCTTCCAAGAAAATGGTCATTTCATGTGGCTTGAAAGCTGGAAAAACTGTGCAATTTTCGGACTGCACAAAACAGCACCAAACCAGGAAAAATTCTGGGCATTTCTCCACTTCCAATCAAGGAAATGAAGCTGTTTTTAGCTCATCTTCAAGCCAGCAAAACTTCCCTGTATTTGTCCAGAAATAAGGTTGAAAAACCATCCTTGGAAGACCCTCAAACACCCCAGAAGAACCTCTGAAAATCGAGCTAAGTGAGTGCAAAAATTCTGCACAAAAAAATCTGCAATCTTCGAAACTAAGAACAACCATGAAACCAGATTTTTTTCCAGCTTTGCTCCCTTCTAGCCTAGGCCGAAAATCACCTTCAACATCTGTAAAATTGAACCTTGCTCAGCTATAGACTGGACACCATTAACCCCACACTCACCTTGAGCATAAGGACTCCATAGCCACACCACAAAACACTCCTAAGATCACTCCATTCAAACTCTTTTTGAACTTCAAATAATTTCAGCATTTTACTCCATTAAAGTCACTCTTGTATTAGGCTAATAAACCAGAATTTCCTCTGCCATTTAAGACTGAATTTTGGCCAACCTTGAGCAACATTAACCTTTAATCATTCCAGCAAAAACCCCTTGTTCAGCCGGCACCATTGAAAGACATAGAAACCTCTCTTGACCAAAACACCATAGCTAACCTCTTACCTTAAACATCTCCACCATTTCCTCCATTAAAATTTCAAAAAAAAAAATCTGATCATCCTCTCTCCTTCTTGCTGAAAATCGAAACCCTCATTCATTCCATACCATTCGGCCAGCCTTCTACCAAAATTCGTGCAGCACTTCTTCCCAATTCTCTCTATTTTCACCTAGAACACCAAGAACACACACTAACCTTCTTCAAGCCTAACCCTACTCTAAACACCTCCAATCACTCTCAAATACTCCAAATCACTTCCATTTAATCTCTAAACTTCATTTCTGGCATTTATAACACAAAACCTCGCAAACAAGAATTTTCGAGCAGATCAAAATTAACTTTTCTTTGAAGGTCTCAAGAATATCAATAAGGTAAGGCAAGAACAACCTTCTTGTTCATCTTCTTCCATTCGATTGTACTGTTCTAATGATCTCTCTCTCTCTCTCTCTCTCTCTCTCTCTCTCTCTCTCTCTCTCTCTCTCTCTCTCTCTCTCTCTCTTCCAACCGAAATGGTTGATCAACCATCAACCATGGCCGTTTTTCCATTAGATCATTCAAGGCTCTCAATCGCGTGGACCTTCTTAATTCTTCATCGAAGTGTTCATCTAATCAAGTATTTTTCCTTTAATCCTTCTTTTAATTCAGTATTCATGTCTCTTAGATATTGATAGGAAGAATGAAATATGAATAAGGGATTGAGTATATGCATGTGGATTAAGAGGATGGAGTTAGGACATGATGATTGTTGTATATGACTAGGATGTATGTGTTTTCCTTTCGAATCAATGTATGTGCTTCATGCTTAATGAATTTTATGGAGATTTGAAGCATGATTAGATATTATGACACCAAAGGTGATTAGGCTTTTATGTTCTTATTTTTCCATGGAAACCATGATTGATGATTACGCTTAGCAGGATTTTGGCCATATGATGGTATGAGATAGTTCAAGTGTATGTTCATGAATGGATTAATATATTGTAGATGATGGAGAATGTGATCATGAATCCTTTCTAGCAATAGGAAAATCATGGAGAAAAAGTATTTTCTTGTTAAGGCTAAATTATTTTTATTAACAAATTTAATTACCTTGAATAGAATACTACTATATTTTTCTCTATAAAATTCAAAACTCTAGGGAAATTTGGAGTGGTTTATTAATTAAAATATTAATATTTTCTTTATCAAGTAAACGAGATCTTTTATTAAAAATAATATATATAGTAATAAATCCTTTACGATAAATGAAATATTATTTATATTAAAATCTATTTGTTATTTATTAATTAAAATTTAAAATAATTCATTCATTATTAATTTTATTTATTACTAATTATTTATTATCTATTTAAAAATTAATTAAATTTTATTTGTAATTAAATATTTATTTATAATAAAGCTATTTTCAAACCACCACTTATTAGTACTATTTAGGACTTAATATTCAAACCTTAGTTTATTTAGTAAAAATAACACTCAAGAATTATTAATTGAGTCTATGATTT
Source organism: Voacanga thouarsii (assembly GCA_026120185.1). Lineage (NCBI taxonomy): Eukaryota > Viridiplantae > Streptophyta > Magnoliopsida > Gentianales > Apocynaceae > Voacanga > Voacanga thouarsii. Next base: position 609,168 of record JANUWF010002701.1, read on the forward strand.
GTTAGCAGTTATTTTAGAACCCCAAGTTATTTTAACTTATCAACTAAAACTTATTTTATAAAATTCTTTGTCACCTAGCCTTAAAGCTTAGGACATTAGGGTCATGGCTAGTCATGGTTGTAACTAATTGAGCTAAGAAATTATTTATGTAAGGCAGGTATAGCTCGAATGTAACCTTGTGTTTTGTGTTTACCCCAGGCGGGGTTAGGTCAACCTTGGGAAACGGTTGAGTTGAGCAAGCAAAGAATCAGGTAAGCTCCTGCATGGAGTTTTGTGAAGACCAAAAAGTTATTGTGGCAAGCCAAATATGATGTATATGGACATTTATTTTGTGAAGGCAATTAAGAACTGTGTTTTCCTTTTTATTTCAGTCAAGCAAATCGTTTGAAAGTTAAACAAGAAGTTTTACACAAAATGCTAAACTTTTTTTAAAACCCAACGTTGACAAGACTTTTAGAAACCCTTAATTGCTATTTCCAAATAAAGTGGATTATGATCAATTTTCTCTCAAGTGGAACAATCAACGTTGAGTACTCAATAAGGGTAGACCACCAGGACTAGTCTTTGAAGGGTTAGGGTAAGTCTCTCAGTAAGTGGCCACCTCTGAGGGGTGAGTCCTTCCTGGATAGGATGCCAGTCCGGTAGGTCATACCGGTCCGAGCTAGCAAGTTTCAATCATGTGGACTGTGTGTTCCGAAGTGGACAACCCGTAAGTTTGGGTGTAAAGATGGAGGAGTATCTCACCCGGTAGGATGTACACCTACCTTTTGTCAGCTTGCACAAAGTGTGGCATTCAGACTGTTATTTAGTCATGGGGCCCAACGTGTGGTAACCCATGGCTACCCATTTGAGTGGTTGTATTTATTATGCACATGTATAGTTTGAAAAGTGAAACGCCACTCTTTATTTTCAACACTTATTTATTGCTTGCCAGCACCTTTTTCTTATGAAACTTTTACAACTTGCATACATGAGTTATTTTACCTGAAACACTCAAAGCACACACGGGCTTACTGAGATTTTTATCTCACTACCTTTTATACCATGTTTTCAGGAAGATCCTGCTGTGGAGGTCATTAGCTAGATGTTGCCTATGCTTTGAAGACTCATGTTATTTACTTTATGTGATGTTTTGAGAGATTGTTGCGAACAGTTTATTTGGATTTGCTCCAGTACTTGGCTTTTGGGTTGTAATAAGTTTAATTTTAAAGTCTTTATTCTATTTTATTTTCATGTAACCTAGTTATAAAGATCCCTTGTCCTCTGGACGGGGCGACATCCCTGGCCCTGATGGGCCTAGGTAGTGGGGTGTTACAAGAAAGATATCTCGGAGTTTGTGACTCGATGTTTAACTTACCAACAAGTGAAAGCTGATCAACAACGACTTGGAGGCTTATTACAACCACTACATATCCCCTCATGGAAATAGGATGAGATCACCATGGCTTTTATAACAAGATATCCCATGGCAGTAGGACAACGGGATGCTATATGAGTGGTGGTGGACTAACTAACTAAGTCCACTCATTTCATTCCAATCAACCAATGGGATTCTTTAGAGAATTGAGTAAAATCTATAGGGAAGATATGATCATATTGCATAGAATGCCCTCTAGTTGTGAAACCCCACCTAAAGCCAACCATAGAGTAAGGGGGTCGGGATGCATATCATATTATTTTGCATGAATATATATGTTTTGTATGATTTTATGTGCTTTAGAATTGTGGATTATAGGTTAAAATGCTTAGTTATGCTTATCAAGTAGGAGGGGTAAAATGGTAATTTTGCTTGAGGTCAAAATAGGAAGAAAGCTTGGGGATTTCATAAGAAGAATATGTGGTTGAGAAAATAGGAACAAGAGTTAGTGTGATTTAGTGGTTAGAACTTGGTGAATTAATTTCTAAGGTCATGGGTTCAAATCCCATCATTTAAGCTTTTGTCATGATTATCTTAACTAAGTTTGAATTTTTGTTTTTTACGTTCCATGAAAATGGGAATGTTGTCTTAGGGGAGACATGAAGAGAATGTCATAATCTTATCCTCATGTCCTAAAAAGAATTCTAGAGGAATTTTTGTCCTTTTTATTACCACTAGCTTATCTTTACATCTTTATAATTTAAATTCATTAAATCTCTTCTTTTGAACTCCAAAATTCTGTGATATTTCTTCACCTTGAATTTCGAAAATCAGCTGTGGAGGATGGGGGAGTTGGCCGAAAATAGGAGGGGAAATAGGAAGGGGTTCCAAGAGAAATCAAACACCATGAAAGAACCTTCAAAATTCACCTTCATGTTGTTCATGTTTTAGTGAAGGGAAATATGGAAAATTTTCCAGAATTTTTGCTGACCACCTCTTCGAAAATTCAGCTAGCAAACCTCTTCATTTGCTGCCAAGAAAATGGTCATTTCTTGTGGCTTGAAGGCTGGAAAATTTGTGCAATTTTCGGACTGCACCAACTATGCAAAACCAGAAAAAAAAAATTATGGGCATTTCGCAGCTTTCAACCAAGTAAATGAAGCTGTTTTGATTCATCTTCAAGCCAGCAAAACTCCTATGTATTTCTCCAGGAAGAAGGCTGGAAAACCACCTTAGAAAGACCTTCAAACTCCCTCAAGAATCAGCTGCAAATCGGGTTGAAGGTGTGCAGAAATTCTGCATAAAAATTCTTCACCAACCTTCAAAACTCTTGAGCCATTGAAACCAGAATTTTTCCAGTTTTGCTTCCTTCAAGCCTAGGCCGAAAATCAACCTTCAACTTCTGTAAAATTGACCCTTGTTCAGCCATGGACTGAACATCATGACCTTCACACTTACCTTGAACTCTTGGACTCCATAACCACACCTCAAAACACTCCTAAGATCACTCCATTCAAACTCTTTTTGAACTTCAAATAATTTTAGATTTTTGCTCCATGAAAACACTCTTGTATCAAGCTAATAAACCAGAATTTTCTCTGCCATCTTAGACTGCATTTCGGCTAGCCTTCTAACCTGAACAAGCTTCACTCATTTTAGCAAAGGTAGCTAGTTCAACCGGCACCATTGAAGAGCATAGAAACCTTCCTTGATCAAACACCATAGCTAACCTCCTACCTTAAACAACTCCACAACTTCCTCCATTTAAATTTCAAAAAAAAAAATCTGATCACTCTCTCTCCCACAAGCTGAAACCCGAAACTCCTATCCACCCCAAACCATTCGGCCAACAGCTCTCCAGAAAATTGTGAGCCTTTTCTCTTATTCTCTCTATTTTTCACCAAGAACACACACTAAACTTCTTCAAGCCTAAACCTACTCTAAACACTTCCAATCACTCTCAAATACTCCAAATCACTTCTATTTAATCCCTAAACTTCATTTCTGGGATTTATAACACGAAACCTCGCAAACATGAATTTTCAAACGGATCGAATTTAGCCTTTTTCCTTGAAGGTCTCAAGAACATCAACAAGGTAAATCAAGAACAACCTTCTTGTTCATCGTTTTTCCATTCAATTCTTAATATACCCTTCTAATGCTCTCTCTCTCTCTCTCTTCCTCTACCGAAATGGTTGATCAACCATTAACCATGGCTGTTTTTCCCGATGGATCACTCAAGGCTCTCTATCGCGCGTGGACCTTCTTTTGTCTTCATCAAAGCAATCGACAATCAAGTATCTATTCTTAAATCCTTTCTTTTTAAATTCTGAAATCATGTCTCCTAGGTGTTGATAGGGAGATAGAGTATGAATGGAGATTGAGTATATGCATGTGGATTATGGGGATGGAGATAAAACATGATGAGTGTTGTATAAGGCTAAGTTGTGTGTGTTTTCTTTTTAAATCATTGTATGTTCTTCATGCTTAATGAATTTTATGGATGGTTGAAGCATGTTAGAGATCATGACACCAAAGGTAATTAGGCTCTTATGTTTCTGTTTTCCACTGAAACCATTTATGATGATTATGCCTAGAAGGAAGTTAGCTTTGTGATAGTATGTGATAAGTTAATCATGTGTTCGTGAATGGATTGGTTTATTATTTGATGTTGGAGAATGCGTTTATGAATCTTTTCTAGCAATAGGAAAATCATGGTGAAAGAGTATTTCCTTGTTAAGTCTAGGTTATTTTTATTAACAAAATTTTATTACTTTAAATGGAATTACTACTATATTTATCTCTATAAAATTCGAAACTCTAGGAAGATTTGGAGTGGTTCATTAATTAAAATATTAATATTTTCTTTAGCAATTAAATGAGATCTTTTGTTAAAAATAATATATATATATATATATATAGTAATAAATCATTTATAATAAATGGAATATTAGAATTAATTGATGACCTTGTAGACCTTAGTTCAAACTTTTACCTGTATACCTAAATATTATTTATATTAAAATCTATTTGTTATTTATTAATTTAAAATTTAAAATAATTCATTTATTATTAATTTAATTTATTAAAATAATAATAAATAAATAAATAAATAAAAATATATTTGAGATTTATTATTTACTAATAATAAAGCTATTTTTAAATTACCATTTGTTAATATTGTTAGACTTAATATTATTTAAAATTCAAACCTTCTTTTATTTATTAATAGCACACAAGAATTATTAAATGAGTCTACAATTTATTATCAACTATTTTAGAACCCCAAGTTATTTTAACTTGTTAAACTAGACTTATTTTATAAAGTTCTTTTTTTTTTTAGCTAGCCTTAAAGCTTAGAGCAATAGGGTCATGATGGTAATGGGTTGAACTAGGATTATTTTATGTTAGTGAGTTTAGCTTGAATGTAACCTTATGTTTTGTGTTTACCCCAGGCGGGGTTAGGTCAGCCTTGGAAGACTTTTGAGTTTGAGCAAGCAAAGAACCAGGTAAGCTTCTTCATGGAATTTTGTGAAGACCAAAAATTACGGTGGCAAGCCAAATGCGATGTGTATGGACATTTATTTTGTGAAGGCAATTAAGGACTGTTTTCCCTTTTATTTCCAGACAAACAATCATTTGGAAATTAAATAAGCAATTTTACACAAAATGCTAAACCCTTTCTAAAACTCAACTTTGACAAGACTTTTAGAAACCCTTAATTGCTATTTCCAAATAAAGCGGATTATAATCAATTTTCTCCCAAGTGGGACAATCAACGTTGAGTACTCAATAAGGGTAGACCACCAGGACTAATCTTTGAAGGGTTAGGGTAAGTCTCTCAGTAGGTGGCCACCTCTGAGGGGTGAGTCCTTCCTAGATAGGATGCTAGTCCGGTAGGTCATGCCGATCCGAGCTAGCAAGTTTCAGTCCTGTGGACTGTGTTTTCCGAAATGGACAACCGGTAAGTTTGGGTGTAGAGATGGAAGAGTATCTCACCCGGTAGGCCGTACACCTACCCTTTTCTCAGCTTACACAAAGTGTGGCATTCATACTGTTATTTAGTCATGGGGCCCAACGTGTGATAACCCATGGCCACCCATTTGAGTGGTTGTATTTATTATGCACAGTATGGTTTGAAAAGCGAAACGCCACTCTTTATTTTTAACACTTATTTATTGCTTGGTAGCACTTTCCCTTATGAAACTTTTACAACTTGCATATATGAATTATTTTACCTGAAACACTCAAAGCACACACGGGCTTACTGAGATTTTTATCTCACCACCTTTTATGCTATGTTTTCAGGAAGATCCTGTTGTGGAGGTCATTAGCTAGATTGTTGCCTATACTTTGAAGACTCATGTTATTTCCTTTATGTGGTGTTTTGAGAGATTGTTGCAAATAATTTATTTTGGATTTGTACCAGTATTTATCTTTTGGGTTGTAATAAGTTTAAATTTTTAAAGTCTTTATTTTATTTTATTCTATGTGACCTAGTTATAAAGACCCCTTGTCCTCTGGACGGGGCGACATCCCTGGCCCTGATGGGTCTAGGTAGTGGGGTGTTACACTAGTATTGTATCAGATCGAGACCCTAGATTCACCTCAATGTTTTTGACTAAGTTGCAACAAAGATATAGGACAACATTGAAATTTAGTATTGCAATACACTGAGAGATAGATCGAACTGGTGAATTGAGTTCTGGAAGACATGTTATAGGCCTGTGATTTAGATTTTAGAACTAAATGGATTGATAATTTAGCATATGCAGAGTTTGGCTATAACAATAGTTATCAATCAACAATTGGAATGGCTAAATTTGAAGCTTTGTATGGAAGAAAATGTCAGTCCCTATCGTATTAGGAAAGCCTAGGATAGAGATTAAATAAACAAGACATTTTTTACCTTAATGAAGTATGGCAGACTGTGAGTTGATCAAAACTAGGCTAGAAATAGCTCAGAGTAGGTAAAAGAATTACGCTGATCGATGCAGGAGAGATTTGAAGTTTGTAGAAGGAGGTAAGGCATTGTTGAAGTTAACTCCACAACGACAATTACGAAATAAAGGACAAGGAAAAATAAACTGGCACCTAGGTATATTAGACCATTTCCTATTGTTGAATGAATTAGGAATGCGACATATCATTTGGAATTACCGGTAGATCTTCAAGGTATTCACGATGTATTTCATGTCTCCCAACTTCAGAAATAGGTGGTAGATCCTTCACATGTTTTGAATGAAGAATCCATTGAGATCACTCGAAGCTTAAAATATAAGAAAATGCCTATTAAACTCTTACAGTATGTTGAAAAGGAGCTGCGAAATAAAAAGATTGCACTTGCAAAAGTGTTATGGAATCAGCACCCTGTATACGACATAACCTGGGAGACAGAGGTAAACATGTGGGAGAAGTATCCTGAGTTATTTCAAGGTTAAGCCAATTTCGAGGATGAATTTTTTTGAAGGAGGGGAGATTGTAATACCCTGTATTTTAATCCTTGACTAGCTAATACTTTTGATAGAATAAGAAATTGTATCAATGGTCAGAACAAAAGATGATCATTATAATGAGAAGAATATTTTGGGATAATAAAAAAAAATATGGAGACCTAGATGCAATTTTGAATTTGTTCTACCCATACTCTAAATTTTTAGAAGGCTACTACTTTTAATAAAATAAGAGATTGGGGGTACACTTAGAACAAAGATTGATCAGTGTGATGAGACAAGCGTTTCGGTATGAATTAGGCTATTTACGGTTCCAGAGGCATTTTCGTAATTTTGAATGCAATCGGAATTTTGGCCATGAATTTTATAGGGTTGAGAAAGAATTGAATATTTTGAATATTACAATTGAATTCAGTGGAATTTATAGAATTCATTAGTGAAATAACGTATTTTTCCAATACGGACCCGAATTCAGTCATTTCTGAGAAAAATTGAAAATGCGGTAGAAAATTTGGACGTGTGGCTTCATGTGATTGGTGGCCAAGGACATGTGTTAAACTATGATAGGATGCATGAAAAACTTCCCAAATAAGTTTTGTAAAATGATTAAGAAAATATGCGAAAAATCGAGCACATGACAAGTGTAAAGTAGCTGCCATGCATTTAATGGAACAAAATCCTATTGGTCTTCATTTGGACCATGAATGGTGGTGGAATAAGGAGGAGAACTGGCCAAGAAAATAAAAGAAGAAGAAAGGAAGAAATAAGGAAGAAAAGAAAAGGAAAATCAAGGAAAAATAGAAAAAAGAGAGACAAAGAAAGAATTGTGTGTGTTCTTGGTGTTCTTGGAGCAAAATTAAGCCAAAAGATCCTACATACACAGTGAACGCCTATGATTCAAGAACTAAAGTCATAGATTTCATTACGGTGATTATTTGGTATGAATTTTAACATGAAAATATGAGATTTATGGTTATGATTTGGATTAAATGTGTACTATGTGAAACTTTGTACGTGCAAGTGTGTGTGCCAGTTGGATGAAGGCTTTATATGCTATGTTTTATGTGGTGAATGAAGGCACTTGATTGGTGTTTTAAGGGGTTATTCATGGTTGAAGAAAAAAGTGATGAAGTTGGAAGAAAACGGAAGCTTTAATGGAAATAAAACTATAGCTATTTTTAATTCATGTTGGTGACTACATATTGTTCAAAGCATGAATTTGGTGACTTGTTGGGTCTGAAATCATGAATAATTAAAGATGTTTTGATGGGGAATAAGGTGGATTAAGGGTTGTAGAGATGCTATAAATAAAGGATAACAAGATGGTAATATTATTTTGTGAAAATGAATTAGGATAATGAAAATTCTGGGATATTTTTGGCCTAATAGTTTCTGGACGGTTTTAGTAATGTAGAAAAAGAATCCATAGAAGCATAGTTCAAGGTTTAACAAGCGTGTTGATATAAAATGGAGCCCAATCGGAGTTGTAGATCAAAAGTTATGCACAAAACAAAATGTTGTGACGAATGGGAAAAATGCAGGATTTTAGTTTTGATGCAAGTGAACTCTAAGGAATTGTCTGCATAACTTTGGGAATAAAAATGGTGGGGAACATCAAGAAGAGAAAATATGGAAATGGAAAATGGAGGAATTGAGTGCGCAATATATGTATACGTACATGTTTACTCAAAGAAGAAAAATAAAGAAATAGGAAATAAGTTATTTTCTTACATTTGTGTTGGCTAAGTATTGGTTTGAACTTTGGTAAGCCAAACTAAACATGAAACGATGTTTGATGTAGGTTATTCGCATTAAACAGTTGGCAAAGGCCTAAATACGTTATTCAAACAATATAAGCTATTTAAGACACGAGGTGAGTCCTACTAGATTTCTATACTCTTAAATGCTAGTATGTTTACTTTTCATGAAATAAAACATTACGTACCATTTTAGAATCCCTAATTTGATTTAAGGTTTTTTTGTGCAAGAAAATAGTATTTTGCCATGTTAAGCTAGCATGAATATCATAATTGGCTTGGAAATCTTAAAGGATAATAAAGGCATGTAATTTGTAAATTTAATCCTTCAGGATTAAATAATTGGGATTTTTGAAATACGATAATTTTTGGAATCGGGTATTCAAAAAATGACTGAAATGCCCTTATTGAAATCTATTATGGAAGTATAATTGGAAACTTTGAATCTAATCCTCTTTTAGGGTTAGAATTCTGAAATTCTTGAATAAAATTCCTTTTGAAATCAGGTATGGGTAAAATGACCCGGATACCCTTATTGAGACATTCTATGATGTAAAAAGGACATTTTATCCTTTTTCACTGCAGATTTTGGAAACAATCTCTAGGTACGAGATCAACTTTTGAAAAATGATATTTTGGCCCTGAAAAATATTTTAATTATTTCTTCGGGAATGAATTATTTATTTGGCCTTGTCTGCCAGTGCAATTGGTACTAGTCTTGTGAACTAGTGGAAAAGTTGAATACTCAGCAAGAGCTTTAATCTTTGTACTAGTTCATATTAGAGATAGATGACTCCAAGTAACCTAGCTAGTTCAGAAAATGTCTTGCTCTAAACAAGGTGACAAGATATTGAGATGAGTCATCCTAGCTAGCCATTTAGTGCCTAGCAATTGCTAGGCCTTGTACACATTTTGATTTTAGGTTCTTCACGGGCTAGGCCGGAGACCTGGCATTGTTCAAACCCTTACTACCTCGATGGTGATTGACGCTATGATTGGGACCCCTAGGCTTATGGTAGTTAGTAAAACATTCTAAATTACTCAGTGTTGTGCTTGTTTGTACTTACCCTTTCGACAATGCACAGTTAAGTGCAACAAGATTATGATGTCGAAAGCTAAGCCTTGTGAACTTTGCACGTGGGCTGACCTTCGTTGAAAGAAATGCCTGTATTTTGGAAATTAGGATAATGACTGTGGAATGAAACATAATTTTTCCAAATATGATTGAAACTATAACAAACTCCCTCCTAGTGAGTGGTAGAGTTGTTTTCAGTGAAAATTTATAATATTTTTCCTGTGATGAATTTTTTAAATAAAATTTGAAAATACTTATGTCGATTTGTTTATAAAGCACTAGCACACACATGGGACTCACTACGTGATTTTCACTCACACGTGTCTTTTATCTTATTCTAGGACCTGGAGCTAAGCAGTTGTACGGGTAGAAGTGATACCACAGTATAGGTCCAGTTACTTCCTCTTTTGCATATGTATATTACATTACTGTTGTAGTACTGACAATCGAATATACGGTACCTCACTTTTCTATATTACATTATACCTATATAGTTTTGTTATATCAGTCTGGGCTTTATTCACTTATCCACCTTATCCGTTATAAAGACCCCTAGTCCGGGCAACTGGATGGGGCGACACTCGATTTATCATATGCTTCTGTTACTATTTATGGTAGCGGTGTTATAATTGGCATCAGAGCCTAGCTACTGTAGAACTGTGGTATCATCATAGGAACTGCTAGAACCATTTTATCTTGTAGGCATGAAGGGTAGAGACGATAAGGGGAAGCGCCCAGTAGATGATCACAGAGATAAGGAGGAGAGGAAGATGGAGAAATGTGAGAGTTCAGGAGTGAAGAAGAAGTCCAAGAAGGTTACGAAGATTTTCCCTTGGTGGAACCCTAGTTACTTTTTATCGACAGGACTCAACCTCGGACGACGTAGGCCACTGCGACTCTTTAATAGTAGGTTTGCTCCGTGAGCGACACCTAACTGAGATCCCACCCTTGAGAGACACCATCACCATCTAGCCGATTGGGGGAGGTAGGTAATGACTCTAACAATATTGAGTCACAGCATTCCAACAATGAGAAGGCATTTAGCGGAGATATCCCAAGAGTACCTGAGGGGGATATGCCCGAATTAGGGGAGGCTGAGGTAGAAGAAGATCAAGTAGTTCCTGATGAGGAGGAGCCTGTGGTGGAGCTAGAGATAGATCTAGAGGAGGTTTGGGTACAGGAGCTTGTGATGGAGTACATTATGGACCCAAATGTTGACAATGATCCCGATGCGTTTGGATATGAGGGGCCTAGTACACCTGAGTCCACACTTTTTCTTTTGATTCGGGACCTTCAGTTTCAGATAGGGATGCAAACGATTATGATGATATTATGTATATAGTATAATGTGTACAATTCGGCATGTGTACTCTAGACATAAATTTTGTACTATCTTATGGTTTGGCGAGAAATGAATATATGTTACTACTTGCACTGTGTCCACTTTTATACTTGCTTTGAGATATATTATATTATTTTTGCAAACAAAACCTTATGAATTGTACAGATGCCACCTAAACGTACCCCAGGACGACTGAAACGAACTACTCAACACTATCCCGACTCACCCACTAAAGAACCCCAAGTGGGAAGTTCCCAACTTACAACCCTGGACTACCCCATGTTCAGGACATTTCAAAAGGTGGCTGATACCATTCAACAGTTGACCAAGAATGCTACTAGGGTGAATGAGAATTCCCATAGGGGAGGGCACATAAGTGAACTCGAATCAGATCAAGCTCTTGAGTGATTCCTAAAGTTCCACCCTTCTCAATTTCAAGGGAAACACTACTAGAAAAAAGTGATTTACCAACTAACAAAATTGGTTGGTAGTTAGCTAAATTCGGTTGGTAATCATGATTTACCAACCGAATAGCGTCGCATGCAAAAACCTTAGCTTGTAAATTTTTCAACTGAAATTTTTTGGAGTCGGTTGGTAATTACTAACAGTATTTCGGTTGGAACTATAAAATCGTTAGTTAGAAATTTGGTATTAAGTTTGGCATTTGAGTTGACTATTTCGGTTGGTAATTACGACCAACCGAAACTTGGTTGGTAATGTAAAATCTTCGATTAGAAATTTAACATTCAGTTTGGCATTTGAGTTGACTATTTCAGTTGGTAATTACCAACAAACATTTATATTACCAATCGATTGTTGCAGTTGGTAATTATCAACCAAAAATGTAGTTTGTAAATTTATAATTTTTGGTTGGTAAATTTGTATTAAATATAAGATTGTAATTTACTAATTTACCAACTGAGACATGTTGCTACCAACCAATATGTGTAGGTAATTACTAACTGACTTTCGATTGGTAATTATTTTTTTTACTTGGTAGTTTTATTTATTTACCAACTAACTTTTGATTAGCAATTTTTCAACTATTTTAGTTATTTTTTAAATCTGTTGGTAAATTATTAATCGAGTTGTTCAGTTGCTAATTCTTTTTTTCCATTGGTAGTTTTCTTTCTTTACCAACCAACTATTCAGTTGAAAGTTTTCTAACTATTTTAGTAATTTAAAATCTATTGGTAATTTTCTATTGGTAAATTACCAACTAAGTTGTTTGTTGGTAGATAGTTGGTTTGAAAATTACTAACTGTTATTTAATATATTACCAACCAAATTATTTTCAATTACCAATTGAAATACCAACCAAATTCTATTCAATTACCAACTAATTTTTCAGTTGGTAATTTTTCTTTAATTTGGCAGAATTCTGGTTCATCTAAACAGATAACCAAACACCTGCATTTAACAAATTCATAAAATAATAAAGTCAAAACACATCCACAAACCTAACATAAACATTATCAAATCCAATACAAACATCATCCTTCCACAAACATTAACATCATCCTTCCATAAATTCAAAACAAATATAATTCCCTCACAAAATACCACAAATCCTAACCAAACATCATCTTTAATTAAACATAAAAGATTATCATAACATGAAAGTGAGATGAACTACAGGTCTATAGTTTAACAACAGTAAAGGAATATTAATACAATTAAGAAACACATTGAAAGAATATTAACTTTCTGGTTGATTTGATCCACTTAGGTCCTTAACCTTCTGTGTTAGCAAACAAACCTCCACTGTCAACCACTCATTTGTCTTCAACACTTTTTGAATCTGTGTGTCAACAACTTTTTGCACCAACTCTACAAGCCTACTTTCAAACAAAATATGAAATTGAAGGCTAATACAGTTCCATTTGAAGCCTACTTTCAAAGTTCTCTAGCACCTGGGAAACCCCCCTTAAGTTGGACGGCACCAGAATCTACATAACTCAACTTTGTCCTGGTAATAAGAATCCAAAATCAATATGTATTTCAGGTGAATGATACAAATGACTAAATGAATTGTAAGGGTCCACTTAGCGTGGGGTTTTCCAATATTACACGTTTAAGGTTTACCTCAATACCATCGTGGTAGTAACGAAAAAGAAAGATGCACTTGCAGCCATTATTGTAATGTGATATTCTCTCAATTTCTTTAACTTCTCAAACTGAAAACTAATTCCTATACCAAGTAGAAATCAAAGAAAGTACTGTTATTAACTTTTTTGGATAGGTGATAAAAAACAAAAATTCACTTCTAATCTTTTTTCAATCCTAAAATGAATATCATGTTTAAGAGAAGCTAAAAATGATCTACAAAAATGGGAACTTACAGTCATAATTGACCCATCCAATCTGTTGGCCAGCCAAATCATAAACTATTATCTTGTCTTTTAGAACAAGGTCTGCATAAAAATGGGAATGACAAAATTGACAACATAAACAAAAGATTACAACAATGCCATAGCAGTCTTAAAAGAAAAATAATAGCCAGAACATATAATACTTGGTGAGGCTTAACTAGAGCAAACTTATGCTCAGCCTAATAAATTGGATATTCTAAAGTAGATGATGTTGGATTGTATGCCCTCTTAGACTAGGTTTCTGATGTAAAATCGAATATTTTAATAAAAGAATTTATTTTCAGAAATTGTTTGTGAATTTACTTTTTGTTTGTGCACAATTTTCGTTTGGAACAGACCCATTGTGTTTAAATAAGTGATCCATGTGAATGGTGGTCTTTCACAGTAAGGTATGGATCACGGGTTATTTAACATATAAACATTTATTCTTAACCAATTGATGAGACTGGGAACCTCATTATGTTTAGGTTATTTTGTTATGAATTTCAAATGGAGAATGGCTTACCTTTAGCCAGTGAGTAGTCCACTCACTTCATGACATAAGCGTATTTCAAATACATAGGACAGGACCTGTAGTAGTGGTTTCTAAAAGTACTATATGATAAAAACCTAGACTACTACCGCTACAGTGTGGACTAGTACTCTACGACTTGAGTATAAGTTGGTGGTCTAACGAAGCTGGAAGCATATGCTTTGATATGCTATAGTTGAGGTTCTATAGTAGAACCAATATACTTGTGTATTGGGTATATGTAACTAGTTAGTTAAGACAGACTTGTACAAGATAGTTTCTGCACTATATCGCCCCTTGTGGTTGTCCGAATGGTCTAAAATGTCCAAGGTCCTGGGAAATATAACTCGAATGTTTGCTTTAGGGCAGCTCCCTTGGAAAGTGGAAACACTCCAGGAAGTCGTGGATCATTGGACTAGAAGCCTAAGGATGGTAGATGTCATTTAGAGGGGTGTTAGTACACTTCTTCCTCTCTAAATGTACAACGATGTGTAGAAGGGTATTTTAGTCATTTCACCTGTAGGTCGGAGACTTTGCTAATGCAGCATTGTCATTGGGGTCAATATTTCCTTATGTGATATTAGGAAATATTTAAAATGAAAAATACAATTATTTATATAGTAGGGGTATTTTGGTCATTTTAGTAGCAAATGCGATGTGTGTTTTTGGTCCTCGGAATAGCCCGTAAGTCCTAACTAATTTTGTGTTGAGGAATTGGTCTCAGTTCAAGAGGATTTTATTTTATTTGATTTTATTTGAATTTATTCAGGATGTCTAATTTATTATTAGACTGGAATAAAATAAATAAATAAAATAAAATAGGAATTGAGATAAATTAATTATTTATTTTAATTGGTTAATTAATTATTCAGGGCATAAGTCCAGTATGAATAGTTAGGAAATTAACCTGGGCTTAAACTAGGAGAAATAATTAATGTTTAATTATTTATTGGGTTATTTATATAGGCCCAAGAAATAAATAATTAAAGATTAATTATTATGGTTCATTTGGGCTCATTAATTATTTATTGGGTTATTTATATAAGCCCAGGAAATAAATAATTAATGTTTATTATTTTGGGCCTTTTGGGTCCAAGAAAAATAATAAATATTTTTCCAACCCAATAGCTTGGACCTTAGGGTTTTTTTCCAGATACGGTTAAGAAGAGTTTAGGGTTAAACCAAACTGATTCTCAGGATAACATCCGGGTGTTTTGAAATATGATATCCTGGGGATATGTTTATCAAAGATTGAGAGACCTAACTTTGGTTGACCAATAAACAAGTCTCTGGGAAAAAGAAAACCCCTAATCTCCCCTAACTAACAAAGACTCACGGCTCTCTCTCTCTCTGTCTCTCATGCCTCCCTCTTCTCTGTTTTCTCCTTGGAGCTTTGCTAACCAATAGCAAGAGAACCAAGGAGATTTGAGACCGTTCCTCTTCACTGTTGTGTTCACCGACGAGAGGTTGGGCAGAGGAATATTCTGAGAGCTGAAAGGCTTGGCGTTCATGCAAATAAGGCGAAGTAGGAGGCTAGTGGATTTTCAACCGGAAACTTCTTCAAGTGGGCAAGGCGAAGCGATTCCCCTCGTTCAATCTACTTCTACTCAACCTAGTAGGCTTAAGGAGCGCAAAGGTATAATCTTCACGCTTCCGTATGGCCTTTAAGGCTTGCGGTTTTTTTTTCCTCTGTTTTTTGTCCGTCACTACATGCTTCCCCTGTTTTCCCATCCCTCAGATGATTAGGAAGATTAGAGATATGGAAAAGTAAAGAAACTGGAGTATAACATGAAAAGTATATTCAAGTAGTAGATACAGAAAAGATGCAAAAATAACCTAAAGCACAAATGGAAAGTGGAAGGCCATGAAGTGGGTGAAAAGGGCAAAATATTCCATAACTGGCAAAGAGCATTCTTTGAGTTGAGAATCATACAGTTGAAGTAAAATGTTCAAATCTATAATGTTGAGGGGAAAAAAAAAAGGTTGCTCACAGCAGAGCATTTGAATTCCTTCCGAGAATCAGTGTTGATGCAGTTTTTCTTAAAAGTAAAAGGAAAAGCTTAATATACCCTTTTTTTGTAAACATTAGGCATCTACATTTAGATACAAAGGAATTACAAGTAGCGATGCACTTCATTCATACCTCCCAAAATTGTCAGTCCTTGACCTTGAATTTTCTGAAAGCCAATACACCAAACTACAGCACCACCCTACAGAAACAAGTAAATTAGACTACACTGAAACTACTGTTGAGGTGTTGACCACTATAAAAGATCGAATTCCAAGATGCAACTCTTTGAAGCCTAGACAGAAGTGTTCTAAATCAAATGAGCCTGTAATCTAAGTTGTGATGAAATTGGGAGGATCAATGCATTCGATTCTACGAGACAAGGTAACCAAAGGGCATTTACTTGAAAGATACAATTTTCATACATTCCTCATAGATGGCCTGAATTTTGCCTTTAAAGCAATCATTAATAAAGTTCATATTAAAAAGATAAAGGCTTAATAATACATAATTTATTTGAACGCTTGAAATGCCAGAAAAGGCTATGCTAGTTTGAACACTATGGAAGTTATTTGCTAACTAGGTAAAAATCATGTACTTTCTCTAGTTAAAATATATGGAGAAAATATAACCTTTTTTTCCCTTTAGGTTACATATGAATCAATGTCTTGGTCTAGCATCAAGCATCCTTCAGCAAATTCAAAGCTAGCATCCTAGTCTAATATGAAGAAATCTAAATGATATGCATTAAGGATTAACATTCTGTCTTAGTTGGTAAATCGATAAAAAAATTTAACAACTCAAAGTCTGATAAGATACTTCAAAAGACATTCACTGCCAATATAGATATAGACCTAACTTTTCTTTCTTCGTGCATGAGCACAAGGTTACGAGATCTTAGACTACTCTTTCATCCCATCCCAACTCTCTGCTAAAACATAGTACAAGGACCTTAGCCACTGACCAGTTCTTTCATGTCTCACTACTCTCTGCTAAAACACATTCTGTCTTAAGAGAAGATGTAGAGAGTTGGAAATTAGTCGATGGCCTTATAAGAATTAGTTGATGAGCTTGGGAATTACTATAACTTATCATTAAACAAAAAAGGATGGATCCTTAGTAAGTCCTAAAAAGTTTGGTTTTCTAAGTAGAAGTTTCTTGATAAGAAGTGGACAAGTATGCAAAAAGCCCTATTGAAATCTATTGTATAAAATTAAGCTTAAGGGTAATCAACTTATTTGGAGTATCAAGATGACCAAAAAAAAAAAAAAATCGGCAGAATTTCCCCTATATACTAGGCGTTTCTAGGCACCAAGCCACCACAAAATCAACAACATTAAATGTCACAGCAATTATTCAATAGAACTAATGTAAGGATAATCACCCATTACCTATGGGGAATGATTACCTATCACTCACGAAGAATGATAACCCATCACTCACGGGGATCCATTCATATAAGTTATCATCCAAAAGAAGGATCAGAAAACAACAAGCATAAACATGTCCAAAGGGAAGAAAGAGAATTAGTATCATTGCAAAAAATAGACATAATCATCAACCAACATAATTTCCCAAACTTAAGCAAGCCATAGTGTCCAGCTAAGATGTTGACCTCAATCATGTCTAGCAAGCTGAGAGATATTAATGTATTTTTACACTATTTGTCTAGCACCAAAATATTTCAACATAGAAAATATTTTTAAGCTATCTATATGTATTTCTGAAACTTGATATTTTCACTGTCAAATCCCTATAAAAAACCATAAGGAAATCAGGAAGTAAAGAAGAAAAAATTAAAGCCTTGCCAAAGTGCAGATCAATTGGAGCCACTAGCGTTTACTTAATTTTGTTAATTGAATGATTATTTTGGTGAACCTACACAGATGGTCAATAGGAAAAACAAATACACAAAGAGGGCATCCATATCCAATACAAGCAAAAACACCAGAGGACCATGAATTGGTGCTCTAATGCAAAGCAGAACTCCCAAGATCACCACAACATTTTCCCATGTAACCATGTCAAATACTCTTGTTATGGGCTGCTACAACATTTACCCATGTAACCATTTAATTGCACAGAACACACCTACACTTAATAGTAAGGAGCTCGGCTACTCCTTTCTTCAACACAAACTGAATAGCTGGCCCTCAACACACACGAAACAACATTAGCTAAGGCAAACTCTACAAGCTAGTTCAATCACACCAAGCCCATCAAAACATTTTTTTTCTCCCTCTCTTCTAGCAACCGAAACTGTCCTTCTCACACCAAGAAGCAACAGAGTAGAACTTACCAGTGAGGGCATAATTTAATAGAATTTACCAGCTTTATGCACATCTTGCAGAGTAGAACGATTCTCTAAATGCTTTCCAGCCATGAAGCTTTGATTCGATATTGGGCCTGTGAGAAGGAATTCTCTGGATGCAGAAAGGGTAGTTGCCGATGGTGGAAGCAGTGACGAGTTCCTACAGAGGGACGGAAAAATAGAGGAAACATGCACCAACGAAAAAAAACAGAGGAAAAAAACGCAAGCCTTAAAGCCCACACGGAAGCGTAAAGATCATACATTTGCGCGCTCTAAGCCTACTAGGTTGAGTAGGAGTGGCTTGAATGACAGGAATTGCTTCACCTTTCCTACTTGAAGAAGCTTCCGGTTGAAAACCCGCTAGCCTCCTACTTCACTTTGTTGGCATGAATGCTAAGCCTTTCAGCTCTCAGAATATACCACAGCCCAACCTTTAGTCGGTGAACACAACGGAGAAGAAGAACGGTCTCAATTCCCCTCGGTTCTCTTGCTATTGGTTAGCAAAGCACCAATGAGAAATAACAGAGAAGAGGGAGGCGTGAGCAAGAGAGAGAGGGACGTGAGTCTCAGTTGTGTTAGGGAGATTAGTGTTTTTCTTCTACCAGAGACTTGTTTATTAGTCAGCCAAAACTAGGTCTCTCATTATCTGATAAACATATCACCCGGGATATCATATTTCAAACACTCGGATGTTATCCTGAGAATAAGTTTGGCTTAACCCTAAACTCTTCTTAACCGTATCTGGAAAAAACCCTACGGTCCAAGCTATTGGGCCGAAATAATATTTATTATTTCTCTTTGACCCAAAAGGCCCAAAATAATAAACATTAATTATTTATTTCCTGGGCTTATATAAATAACTCAATAAATAATTAATGAGCCCAAATGAACCAAAATAATTAATCTTTAATTATTTATTTCTTGGGCCTATATAAATAACCCAATAAATAATTAAACATTAATTATTTCCCCTAGTTTAAGCCTAGGTTAATTTTCTAATTATTCATACTAGACCTAAGCCCTGAATAATTAAATACTAATTAAACCAAATAATTAATTTCTCTCAACTCCTATTTTTATTTTTTTATTTTTTATTTTATTCTAGCCTAATAATAAATTAGACATCCTGAAAAAAATAAAATAAAATAAAATCCTCTTGAACTGAGACCAATTCCTCAACCCAAAATTATTTAGGACTTACGGGCTATTCCGAGGACCAAAAAGACACATCGCCTTGGCTGCTAAAATGACCAAAATACCCCTACTATATAAATAATTGTATTTTTCATTTTAAATATTTCCTAATATCACATAAGGAAATATTGACCCCAAGGACAATGCTGCATTAGCAAAGTCTCCGACCTACAGGTGAAATGACTAAAATACCCTTCTACACATCGTCGTACATTTAGAGAGGAAGAAGTGTACTAACACCCCTCTAAATGACATCTACCATCCTTAGGTTTCTAGTCCAATGATCCACGACTTTCTGGAGTGTTTCCGCTTTCCAATGGAGCTACCCTAAAACAAACATCCGAGTCATGTTTCCCAGGGCCCTGGACATTCGGACAACCACAAGGGGCGATATAGTGCAGAAACTATCTTGTACAAGTCTGTATTAACTAACTAGTTATATATACCTAATACACAAGTATATTGGTTCTACTATAGAACCTCGACTATAGCATATCAAAGCATATGCTTCCAGTTTCGTCAGACCACCAACTAATACTCAAGTCGTAGAGTACTAATCCACGCTGTAGCGGTAGTAGTCTAGGTTTCTACCATATAGTACTTTTAGAAACCACTACTACAGGTCTTGTTCTACGTATTCGAAATACACTTATGTCATGAAGTGAGTGGACTACCTACTGGCTAAAGGTAAGCCATTCCCCATTTGAAATTCATAACATAATAACCTAAACATGATGAGGTTCCCAGTCTCATCAATAGGTTAAGAACAAATGTTTATGTGTTAAATAACCCGTGATCCATACCTTACTGTGAAAGACCACCATTCATATGGATCACTTATTTAAACACAATGGGTCTGTTCCAAATGAAAATTGTGCACAAACAAAAAGTAAATTCACAACTAATTTCTGAAAATAAATTCTTTTATTAAAATATTCGATTTTACATCAGAAACCTAGTTTAAGAGGGCATACAATCCAACAATCTCCCACTTGCACTCTAAGACTAGGTAAGTCCATAGATGCCCAGCCCTATGGCGTCTAAGTATCTCTTGAAGACTCTTTCAGCCAAAGGCTTGGTGAATGGATCTGCTAGATTGTTTTCTGAGGCAATATGTTCCACTATAACTTCCCGTCTCTGGATGAAATCCCAGATCAAGTGGCACTTCCTCTTGATGTGTTTCCCCTTCTTGTGGTTTCGAGGTTCCTTAGATTGCGATACTGCTCCAGTATTGTCGCAACACATCACAATCGGCCTGTCCATATGTGGTATGACTCCAAGTTCTGAAAGGAACTTTTAGACCTAAACTGCTTTCTTGAACGCCTCCGAAGCTGTCATATACTCAGCTTCCATAGTTGAGTCAGCAATACAAGACTACTTGATACTCCTCCATGAAATTGCTCCTCCATGAAATTGCTCCTCCAGATAAGGTGAAAACATATCCACTAGTGAATTTTCTCTCATCCTTATCTGCCTGGAAGTTTGAGTCTGTGTATCCTGTAAGAACCAAATCATCAGCCCTGTAAACTAGTATATAATCTCTCGTTCCCTTGAGGTACTTGAGAATATGTTTTACAGCTTGCCAATGAACCTCCCCTGGGTTTGACTGATATCTGCTAACTAAGCCCACGGAAAGTAGATATCTGGCCTAGTACACAGCATGGCGTACATGAGACTTCCCACAGCCGAAACGTAGGGAATCTCACTCATTCTGTCATTTTCTTCTTGAGACTTAGGACAGTCCTTTGAAGAAAATGACAACCCATGTCTACAAGAGATTAGAGCTTCCTTGCATGAGTCCATGCTGTACTTGGCCAGCATCTTATCAATGTATGTTGCTTGGGATAACCCTAACATTCTCTACTTCCTATTTCTAAGAAGCCTAATCCCGAGAATGTAGCTGGCTTCTCCTAAGTCTTTCATACTGAATTGACTAAACAGCCAAACCTTTGTAGATGACAATGTCCCTACATCATTTCTAATGAGTAGAATGTCATCCACATACAGGACAAGAAAAACCACATTAATGCCTTCAAGTTTCCTGTACACGCATGGTTCATCTTCGTTTTGAATAAAACCATAAGACTTTACAGTCTCATCAAAATGAATGTTCCATGCTCTCGATGCCTGCTTAAGTCCATAAATGGACTTCTTAAGCTTGCAAACCATATGTTCCTGGCCTTCAGCAATGAAGCTTTCCAATTGGGACATATAGATGTTTTCGCTAAGATGGCCATTTAAGAATGCCGTCTTGACATCCATTTACCATATCTCATAGTCATAGTGACATGCGATAGCAAGAAAGATGCGGATGGATTTAAGCATGGCTACCGGGGAAAAGGTTTTCTCATAGTCGATTCCCTCTTTCTGAGTATACCCTTTCGCCATAAGCCTAGCCTCGAAGGTTTCTACCTTCCCATCTGCTCCCCTCTTTCTCTTGTACACCCACTTGCACCCAATAGGTTTTATCCCTTCAGGTGAAGCTATAAGATCCCAAACATAATTGAGGTACATAGACTCAATCTCGGCTTTCATTGCTTCATGCCACAGATTTGCATCGGCATCAGCAATAGCCTTCTCGTATCTAGTGGGGTCTTGTTCCTGATAGTTGGAGACCAGCTCAAAGGCTTCTCCAGTCCATCTATCCGGAACCCTAAACACTCTCCCACTACGACGAGGCTCCATTTACACAGGCTCTTGAGGCTGTGCCTCTTCTTGCTCCACAATCGAGTCAGAAGAAGTTGATTCCGTAGATAACTTCTCCTCAAGTTCCAACCTTGTTGGACCTTTAGTGGAAGTACTTTGATCATCTTCCAAGTATCTAGCATTAGTACTGACTAGTACCTTCTGCTCCTTAGGATGATAAAAGTAACCTCCTTTTGTCCCTTTTGGATAGCCAACAAAATAGCATAATTCTGATCTTGGTTCCAACTTATCTCCCTTGACCAGTACATAAGTTGGACAACCCCAAATCCTGCGATGATTCAGACTTGGCTTATGCCCAGTCCATATCTCATAGGGAGTCCTAAATACTGACTTGAAAGGCACCAAGCTCAGAATATATCGCTATCTCCAGAGCATATCCCCAAAAGGACACTGGAAGAGTAGCATGAGACATCATGCTTCGGGCCATTTCCATCAACGTCTTATTCCTTCTCTCAGCTACTTCGTTCTGCTGGGGTGTTCCCGACGCAGAGAGCTGGGACACTATCACTTGATGTACCATGTAGTCCTTAAATTCACCTAGGAGGTACTCTCCACCACGATCCGATCGTAAGGTTTTGATTAATTTACCTATCCGATGCTCTACTTCAGCCTTAAACTCCTTGAACTTGTCAAAAAAGTCAGACTTACGTCTCATCAGGTAAATGTAATCATACCTCGTACAATCATTCGTGAAAGTGATGAAGTACTCAAAACCTCCTCTAGCTAGTGTAGACAATGGACCACACACATCAGTGTGAACAAGACTCAACACCTCCTTGGCTCTATCCGCCTTTGGTGTAAATGACCTCTTGGTCATCTATCCCGTCAGGTAGGATTCACACTAAGGCCAACTTTCCAATCTCAATGAGCCCAAAGGCCCATCATGGATTAGCCTCTGAATCCTGATTGAGTTGATATGACCTAACTTTAGATGCCAAAGGTATGAATCATTGATATTGGTCTTTCTCTTTTTAGTTAAAGGATCAGACTGAGCGTTATTTGATTGGTTGTTAATAGGGTTTAAAAAGAACAGATTTCTATACATGTGCCCAGTACATAAAATTTCTCTATCTCTACTGATAGAAATACCAGAATGGAAAGTACAGAATATTCTTGATTTATAAGTTTTGCAACTGAAATCAAATTCTGACGAAATTCAGGTACATATAAAATATCTTTTAAAACCATTATCTTATTACAATAAAAAATAAGATCCAGTTCTCCCATTGCAAGGGCCCAGACTTGTGCTCCATTACCCACTTGTAGCCCATGTTCGCCCTTCTTGAGTCTTCTAATCTTTCTAAACCCCTGCAAGGAGTTACAGATATGATCAATGGCTCCTGAATCAACAATCCAAGTGGAAGTTGATCCTACCATTAATATAGACTCTAGATAGAAAACATTACCTGTGGGGTTTTTCTTGGCTTGAAGATCTGGACACTCCTTTTTCCAGTGTCCCTTCTTCCCACATTTGAAGCACTTGCCCTTTGGTTTGTCATTGGGCTGGGTCTTGGGCTAGGCTGCTGCATTCCCCTTCTTCCTCTTGAACTTTCTGGGTTTAGGCCCAGTTCTTGAGGAAGAAGCCTTAGCAATCATGGCCTTTGACTGCGGCTTCATGACCTTCTCTGCCATCTGGAGCTCCTTCATCAATTCATTTAAACTCATGTTCAATTTGTTCATGTTATAGTTCAACTTGAACTGAGTGAAGGAGCCCGGTAGAGATTCGAAAACCATGTCTACTTGGCTCTCGGGGTCAATGATAGCCCCTAAGATTTTCGCCTCCTCGAAAGCAGCAATCATCTTGAGCATATGCTCTCGAACTTATGCTCCCTCAACCATCTTAGTGTTTATAATAGTTCGAAGAGCCTCCTGCCTTGTGGGCCAACTCTTATCTGTGAACATAGTAGCCAATGATTGACTGGTGTCATATGCAGAAGCCATGTGCTCGTGTTTTGACTGGAGCACATTAGACATGGAGGCTAACATATAGCAACGTGCCATTTCGTCAGCCTTCTTCTATGCCTTC
This sequence comes from Voacanga thouarsii, assembly GCA_026120185.1. Classification (NCBI taxonomy): domain Eukaryota; kingdom Viridiplantae; phylum Streptophyta; class Magnoliopsida; order Gentianales; family Apocynaceae; genus Voacanga; species Voacanga thouarsii. The sequence continues at coordinate 633,280 of JANUWF010002701.1, forward strand.
TCAGCCTCTCGCTCTTCGACGGTGGAACCTTCCCCGATAAACGGGCAGGTCTCGTAAATGACATACTTATACTCTTCGGCTGTGAGTATTATGTTCAGGTTCCTTTTCCAGTCCACATAGTTTGGACCTGTTAACTTATTCTCCCTGAGAATAAAGGCCAATAGACTAAAAGAACCTCTCACCATTTCTGAAAATCAAAAAATAAAAGAAAGAATTTAGTTTGTGAAAACAAAATAAAATTTGTGTACTGAAAATAATTTGACTCTTAGGAAAACTGACATAGCTTCTTAGGAAGATTAACAGTTCCCTAAGCTAAGTGTATTAACTACCACAAATTAATTTTTCTTCTAGGTAACGATCTAGAGGATAACTCCATCGTGGGATGGTCGTTTCCTCTCATTTCCTATGGACATACCTCGTACTATAACCTCCAACGTGGGCTAGCCGATCATAGTACGTGCCCCAGGTTATTAATTACATCCTTCATTAGATTTAGATCCTTGTGGTATTCCCATCCTATATGGGTTCACTCCCAGGGTGACGCGAGGGGGACCCACGATCTCCAATGAGGACCGTGATGGAAGCCGTGGGGCCGTTGGAACCCCTCTCCCACTTAGTCTTTTAAAATAAAGGTTTTTTGGAAAAATATTCTTTTGAAATTTCCATTAAGTTTTTCCTTAACTCAAAAATAAAATATCTAAGTCCACCAAAATCTCTATGTCAAGGTTTATATCCTTCGAGAGTTTTTTCCATGGACTAATTTTATTTAAGTTAAAACTTAATGATTTCAAAAATTTTCCAGTTAAAACTTTCTAGAGACTTTGGTCTCAAGTTTATTTGACAAAACAATTTTTCCTAGTGCAAAATAAAACAAAATGGCTCTCTATTTTAATTTACAAAAATATATAAATCCAATATATTTTCTATGTCAAGGATTAAATCCTTTGAGAAAATATTCAAGGATTAATTTTTGTACAAATTAAAATAACCATTTAATTTTTTTGAAGAAAAAATTGTTTTTCTTGTCAAAAAAATGTTCCCAAAGACTTTGGTCTTTGAGAAAAGGCGCACATAGGTATACAAAAAAAATAGCATGCCAGAAAACAGTAAACGTTTTCATACTTTTCTATTTTTAAACCTAAGTGCCCAGATAATAGAATTAAACACATTAATTAATTAATTAATTATCTTGTTTAATCCTAAAATCTCTTACTAATATTTTTCATGCAAATATATTCCAAAAATATAAAATATTACAAAAATATTAACTTCACCTGGTATGGGACCCAAAACGGGAAAAAAAAACAAAGAAAATTGCAAAAAACAAATCTGCCGGTCCATGTACACCCACCGCACCGGATCAGAGCCTTTTGATCTGTGGTCCACCGCAGCCGCAGTGCACCAGCCGCATCGGATCATCAGCTGCCTCAACCCGCCAAGCCGCCTGCCCGCCCAAGAACCCGCGCCCGAACCGCCCACTGACCCACTCCCGGTCGCTCGCTCACGCGCCTAGTGCGTGTGCACGCTGGATCCGCGCGAGGACCCGCGAATCACGCTCGTGCCCGCGACCCCCGCCCAGATGCTCTCTCACATCGACCCGTGTGTTTATCCGAATGGCAGCTCTGACCCAGCTGCATGACCCGCGCGGATGAATTGCAATTCAATTGCAATTCTTCAATTTGAAACAGCTCAAATCACCTTCAAATCGGCTCGGCTCCAAGGCCTGAACAACACGGCTTCACTCACAATTTCGGCAGCGGCTCGGCAGAGGCTCTGCTCGGCTCAAACGGCTTAGGAACAGTTCTCTTCTTCATTTTTCTTTCTCTTTCGAGCGAAAGTTGCAGAGACCTCTGCTATTCGATTTTTGCTTACTTCTTTGGCTTCTTTGGACATTTTTACTTACAAAAACTCATCCAAAACAAAAACACAACCGCCTATACCCATTTAAATTGGGTTTACACGATCAAACATCAAAGCCAAAATTTATTACAAAGTGTCCTATGCTTCAACGGTGAAGCTCACAGTCATCCTATCCCATAGCAAAACAGCAAATGATCACAGGTATAAACATCTTCTCCATTTTTATTAACTACCATGCTCCCTATATTGATCGAAGAACCATTGTCTCTGATACCACATTGAGGGACGGAAAAATAGAGGAAACATGCACCAACGAAAAAAAATAGAGGAAAAAAAATGTAAGCCTTAAAGGCCACACGGAAGCGTAAAGATCATACCTTTGCGCTCTAAGCCTACTAGGTTGAGTAGGAGTGGCTTGAACGACAGGAATCGCTTCGCCTTACCCACTTGAAGAAGTTCCGGTTGAAAACCCGCTAGCCTCCTACTTCGCCTTATTTGCATGAACGCCAAGCCTTTTAGCTCTTCAGTCGGTGAACACAACGGAGAAGAAGAACGGTCTCAATTCCCCTTGGTTCTCTTGCTATTGGTTAGCAAAGCTCCAAGGAGAAATAACAGAGAAGAGGGAGGCGTGAGCAAGAGAGAGAAGGACGTGAGTCTCAGTTGTGTTGGGGAGATTAGGGTTTTTCTTTTACCAGAGACTTGTTTATTAGTCAGCCAAAACTAAGTCTCTCATTATCTGATAAACATATCCCCCGGGATATCATATTTCAAACACCCGGATGTTACCTTGAGAATAAGTTTGGCTTAACCATAAACTCTTCTTAACCGTATCTGGAAAAAACCTTACGGTCCAAGCTATTGAGCCGAAATAATATTTATTATTTCTCTTGGACCCAAAAGGCCCAAAATAATAAACATTAATTATTTATTTCCTGGGCTTATATAAATAACCCAATAAATAATTAATGAGCCCAAATGAACCAAAATAATTAATCTTTAATTATTTATTTCTTGGGCCTATATAAATAACCCAATAAATAATTAAGCATTAATTATTTCCCCTAGTTTAAGCCCAGGTTAATTTCCAAATTATTTATACTGGACCTAGACCCTGAATAATTAATTAACAAATTAAACCAGATAATTAATTTCTCTCAACTCCTATTTTTATTTTTTATTTATTTATTTTATTCCAGCCTAATAATAAATTAGACATCCTGAATAAAACAAAATAAAATAAAATCCTCTTGAACTGAGACCAATTCCTCAACCCAAAATTAGTTAGGACTTACGAGCTATTCCGATGACCAAAAAGACGCATTGCCTTGGCTGCTAAAATGACCAAAATACCCATGCTATATAAATAGTTGTATTTTGCATTTTAAATATTTCCTAATATCATCATAAGAAAATATTGACCCCAAGGACAATGCTGCATTTGCAAAGTCTCCGACCTACAGGTGAAATGACTAAAATACCCCTGTACACATCGCCGTACATTTAGAGAGGAAGAAGTGTACTAACACCCCTCTAAATGACATCTACCATCCTTAGGCTTCTAGTCCAATGATCCACGACTTTCTAGAGTGTTTCCGCTTTCCAAGGGAGCTACTCTAAAGCAAACATCCGAGTCATGTTTCCCAGGGCCCTGGACATTTTAGACTATTCAGACAACCACAAGGGGCGATATAGTGCAGAAACTATCTTGTACAAGTCTGTCTTAACTAATTAGTTACATATACCCAATACACAAGTATATTGGTTCTACTATAGAACCTCAACTATAGCATATCAAAGTATATGCTTCCAGTTTCATCAGACCACCAACTCATACTCAAGTCGTAGAGTACTAGTCCACGCTGTAGCGGTAGTAGTCTAGGTTTCTATCATATAATACTTTTAGAAACCACTACTACAGGTCCTGTTCTACTTATTCGAAATACGCTTATGTCATGAAGTGAATGGACTACTCACTGGCTAAAGGTAAGCCATTCCCCATTTGGAATTCATAACATAATAACCTAAACATGATGAGATTCCCAGTCTCATCAATAGGTTAAGAACAAATGTTTATGTGTTAAATAACCCGTGATCCATACCTGACTGTGAAAGACCACCATTCATATGGATCACTTATTTAAATACAATGGGTATGTTCCAAACGAAAATTGTGCACAAACAAAAAGTAAATTCACAACTAATTTCTGAAAATAAATTCTTTTATTAAAATATTCGATTTTACATCAGAAACCTAGTCTAAGAGGGCATACAATCCTACACCTACCTCGGGAAAATGGGAAGGGGCTACGGGGGGAGCTGAGGTAGGGGGTGGCCGGAGCGGGAAGTGGCTATGAGGAAGGGGAGAGGGAGCGGGGTGAGCAACTGGGGGGGTGGAGATCTGGGTTGGGATAGAACGATAGGAGGGGGTGAGCAGCGGTGGGGTGGTTACGAGGGGAGAAGGGGAGATCTGGGTGGGGGATGAGCGGCGGGGGGGTTTCAAGGGGTGGTCTGGTGAGGAGAGGGGGAGATTTGCGTTGGGGGTGAGCAAGGGGGGGTGCGGAGGGTGGTGCACAGGCTGGGGGGAAGGAAGAAGGGGTTGCCAGGGGCAGCATGCGGGCAGGGGTGAAGGCAGGGGGAAGGGGCGGAGGCAGGCGCAGGGGTGGGGCAGGGTGTCACCGACGTTTGCGAGAAGGGGGGTTGTGGGTAGTGGGAAGAAGAAAGAAATTTGTGAGGAAGAAGTAGGAAAAAAAAAAAAGAAAAGCAACAATAACAAAGAAAAATGCGACATTTCTGGCCATCTAATTTGCTAAATTCAGACAAAGTAGATAAATTGTCTTGTTGGTGCCACTGTGGAATCGAAAGATAGAAAGCAGTACCACAACTATTTAGATAAATTTGAATTTGCACGTGAAAAAAAAAACAAAATTTATACTATTTGTTAACAATCAAGAACATGAAATCATTATCCAATAGTACATAACTATTGCTATAAATGTCGAATATTGTTGTTATCTAAGTACATGAAACTATTGCTATAAATGTCGAAAATTTTAATTAATAAAATACTAAAAAAATCTTTGCAAGGATCGAAATATTATTGGATAAGTATGATAGAAAATACAAGTTAATATATGGGAATAATTAATAATAATTAAAAAAAATACAAAAAATGATTCCAATGGGAATTGAAATATTATTGGAGAAATATGACAACAAATACAAGATAATATATGGGAATTTGCATATATATAATCTATATATACATATACACACACACACACACACACACACACACACTCACATATATAAACTTTAAACATAGTTAAATAAAAAAAAGAAATACTATTAAAATAAATTACATTATACTTTAAAAAAATTAAATATAATGTAATGAATTTTAATAATATTATTCCTAATACACACACACACACACATCTAAATAACAAACAAAAGCAACAAAGGAAAAAGAAAATGTAATAATCAAGAGATATGATACTCTACCTAGGTATATTATGTAATAATTATTTGAATTTAACATAAATGGTAACGAAATATATAGATAGAATGTCTCTATATAAAATTAAATGTAACAATCAAGAGATATGATACTTTACCTAGGTATATATATACACACACATACATATGTTCGTAATTAAAAAATTATTATTATATATACATACACACACATATGTATAATATATTAATCTAATACTCACTAAGGATATATTACACTATATATAAATAATATATATACATATATCTTAAAATAACTAATTCTAATAATTAAAATAAAATTCATGCTCTTTAATATCAAAATATGAAAACTTAAAATGTAAACAAAAATGTATTTGAAAAATCAATGATCTAACAAATACATGTATTTATAAAGTTAAAACAAGTTTAGTGACCAAATTTGAAGGTCATTCATTTTATTTTATTTTATTTGTATAGTAATATCTACAAAGAGCCTGTACAGAAGGATTTCAGCTAATTAAAATGGATACTTTTTAAATTTTCCAGCTTTGATGAGGAATAAGGACCGTGGGTTCTGTCAAGCTTTTCAGAAGAGATGTGAGGGAAATTTTGAAGGCAAATGTGAGAGAAATTTTAGAAGAAAGCTTTAGGTTTTTGTATCCCACCAAAATAAATGTTGAGATTGAAATGAAAATTTTATTATTATCTCTATTTCGTATTAAATTTGTCTCTAATTTTCAAAATTAAAATTTGATATTTTTTATTTTTTTTAATTAAAAGATGAATAATTAAGTTTGTCCTATAAATTTTCTTTTTTTTCTAAAATAAATATTTATTATGTAATTTAATTAAATTATTAATTTGTAAACTATGAATAAATTTAATAATCAAATATTAAATAGAACTATTATTTCATATACAATATAACAAAATTTGTTATGCAAATTTTTTCTTCTTTTTCTCTTAAAAATATTTATTATGTAATTTAATTGAAATTTTAATTTATAATTAATGAATAAATTTAATCACAAGCGTTATATAATACTACTATTTTATATGTTACAACCATTGTTCTATTTGACTAGTACTATAATAGTATTAGAAATAGTGCGATTAATACAAATCTGTAAATAATTATGTAAAAATTTCCTTCAAAATGTTTAACAATGACATTAATACCTAACTTCATTAAAAGTAACTCAAGCATATAGTTAAACATAACAATGTATAATGATAATAATAATAATAAAGTATATTTAGATTAATGTAATTTAATTAATGTATTTTTATACTAATGTAATTTAATAAAGTATAGTTATATTAATGTAATTTAAACATAACAATGTATAATGATAATAATAAAACATATAGTTAAAAAAAGAATAATTATCTAAATGAACTAAGGGTTGAAAATATTTATTATGTAATTTAATTGAAAATATTTATTAAATATAATTAGAAATAATTATCTAAATGAACTAAGTTATAAAATATAATGAATCAAATAATATTTTTGAAAACTTGTGGTCCTAAGGGTTTCTTTTGAAAACTTTAGGGACTTAGATATAATTATCTAAATGAACTAAGTTAAAAAATAAAAAGATTGAAATAATTATTTTAAAAGTTTATTTATTTATTTTTACACTTGGCATGTTATTTTTCAAAAGATATTTAAAATAAGTTGTGCTTAAAAAAATTTATGGTCGTAAGGGTTTCTTTTAGAAACTTTAGGGACTTAAATATAATTATCCATGTGAACTAAGTTAAAAAATATAGAAATTCAAGTAATGACTAAATGCATTAATAATTAACTAATATATGACCTTAAGTCTCAATATACATTCATATAACTTGAAAATATATAAATTTTATCTATAATAATTTTAATTTATATATGTGCATGTAGATAGAAAGGCAAAATGTGATTTAATAATTAAAAGTATAGGATAAAAATTGTAACTTTACTAAGTATTTCTACTTTTTATATTGGAAACTTGTTATTTTTATAATATTTGTTGTATATGATATAAATTTAAATGTTTATTAATTTGAATATAAAATAAAAGAATCAAATTTACGAATATATATGACAATTTATATGCATTAATAAAGATAATTCTTATTTAATTTTGTATGATTTACAGTAATTACTATTTATATATGTGCATGTATATAGAAAAGTATAAGTATGATGGAAACACATCCTACACATATACATGACACCTACATATTGTCATACAAATAAAAGTAATAACTTTTACATTATGATAAAAAGAATAACAATTATATCTATTAATAAAATTATGTGTACAAATATAATATTAGTTTTTTATTGTTAAATTTAATACACTAATTGATAAATTGTTTAATGTCTATTTAGTTATGTATATTTACATAATTAAAATATTCTGAACCGAGTCTTCTAAATTCAATATTAAAAAAATTTATATCTAAGAAATTTTATAACTAAAGGCATGAAAAAAATGCTTACTTTTATTATTAATTCAAAAATAAAATTTATATCATTTAGGAATACATGTACAGAATAATTATATACTCTGATAAATAGAAGCAAATTAAAATTAAAAAAATAAATAAATAAAAAATTTTACTTTATTTATTTATTTAAATCAAAATTTACAAATTTTAAAAGTGTATTTCATATAATTGTAATATTTTGTAAGAAGTAAATAAATATAATATGTGCTTCCAATTTGCACAAACAATGACGTAGCACAGTGGTTGGAACACTACGCCTCTATAATGGAGATGTAGGTTGGACTCTTAGTCGCACACAGGAAAGGGAAGGATTTTCTAGCATGGTGCCATGTGGTTGCCACGTGGCGAACCATTCTGCCACATGGCATATTTCAATTTTTTAAAAAAAATTAAATTAAAATATCAACCGATTACCAACTGATTATGTTTTGCCAACCAAAACATTTTGGTTAGTAGTCGTCGGTAAAATTTTTAAATTAAAATACTAACCGATTATCAACTGATACATTTCGGTTAATAATTGATCTATAAAATTTTTAAATTAAATTACCAACCAAAATACTAACTGATTACCAACTGAATATATTACCAACCGATACATTTCAGTTAATAATCGGTTGGTAAAATTTTAAAATTAAAATACCAACCGATTACCAACTGAATACATTACTAGTCGATATATTTCAGTTAGTAATCGGTCGGTAAAATTTTTAAATTAAAATACCAATCGATTACCAACTGAATATATTACCAACCGATACATTTCGGTTAGTAATTGGTCGGTAAAATTTTAAATTAAAATATCAACCGATTACCAATTGAATATATTACTAACCGATTGTTATTAGTTGGTAAATATTTTTCCGCCAAATTACCAACTGAATACATTACCAACCAATATATTTTGGTTGGTAATCAGATAGTAAAATTTTTTTCATTAAATTACCAACCGATTACCAACTATAATATTACCAACCAAGTGTTATCAGTTGGTAATCGGTTGGTAAATATATTACCACCAAATTATCAATCGATTACCAATTGATTACCAACCAATTATTTACTAATCGATTATGATTGTTGGTAAGTGGTTGGAAAAGTTTTAAATTTTTCCAATTTTCATTTCAGTTGGTAATTACCGACCGCAGCGGTCAGTTGGTACTAGTTAGTTGGTATATTGCATTTTTTCTAGTAGTGAAACCTGATTCAGGGCAGGAAGCTGTGAACTGGATAGAACAAATGGAAAAAATTTTTGCTGCTCTAAATTATTCAAAACAAAGGAAGGTGCAGTTTGCAATATTCTAGTTATAGGGGCCTGCACAAAACTGGTGGAAAAGGAAAATGGATCAATGAGAGTGGGAATGGACAGACTTTAAGACCAGTTTTAAGAAGGAATTTATTCCCTGTTAAGTGGTAGGGAAAAAAGAGAATGAATTTCAAAATTTCTGACAAAAAAGTCGTAGGTGGGCCAATATGCAACTGAATTCACCAGATTGTCAAAGCATTGTCCATTCTTGGGCAAACATGCTTCTAAAGAGCCTCCCACAGCTCGATCTTGATGATCAGGGTTGTGGTTCATGGTTTACGGGTCGCTGTTCGGGGAGATAGGTGAGGGTCATCTAGTTCAGGATGTTGTGATCTAGTGTGGCGAGTGCATGAAGACCATGAAAGAATTTTTAATTTTTTCTTGTAATTTTCATGCAGGTTTCTTTTTTATGTTGATCCCATATCATGTGAAGTTATTATTTTTGCATAGTTAATATTCTTGGAATATTTTGCATGAAAAATAATAGTAAGGGATTTAGGATTAAACAAGACTATTAATTAATTAATGTTTCTAATTCTATTATCTAGACACCTAGGTTAAAAGAATAGAAAAGTATGAAAACATTTACAATTTTTTGGCATGCTATTTTCTTTTGTGAACCTATGTGTACGTTTTCTCAAATACCAAAGTCTTTGGGAAATTTTTGACAAAGAAAAAATATTTTTCTTTAATTAAATGTTTATTTTAGCTTAAAAGAAAAAAATTAATCCTTGGATATTCTCTTAAAGTATTTTATCCTTGACATAGAGAATATTTTGGATTTAGATATTTTATAAGTTAAAAAGTACAACCATTTTAATTTATTTTACAAAAAAAAAATTATATTTGTCAAATAAAACTTGAGACCAAAGTCTCTAAGAAGTTTTAAAAGAAAATTTTTGAAATTATTAAGTTCTTGAAAAGATTCAAGGTGATATATGTGGACCAACTCATCCACTATGTAGACAATTCAAATTTTTTGTAGTTTTAATTGATACATCAACTAGATGGTAGCATGTTGGTTTATTATCAACTTGTAACATAGTGTTTACAAGATTATTTGTTCAAACAATTCTTTTAAAAGCACAATTTCCTAATTATCCTATTAAAAGAATCTACCTAAATAATGTCGGAGAATATTCTTCTCATACTTTGATGCATATTGCATATTGATTGATATTACTATTGAACATCCACTAACTCATATTCATACCTAAAATAATCTAGCTAAATCATTTCCTAAAATATTACAGTTAATTGTTAGACTATTACTAATGAGAACAAATCTCTGTATATATGCTTGGAAACATGCTATTTTATATATTGTAGCACTTGTTCGTATAAAGCTAACAAGTTATCATAAATTTTCTCTTTTACAACTGTCTTTTGAAACAAAGGAATATGGCAATTGATTTGCAAAGGAATATAGGAACAAAGGAATATGGCAATAAACCTACCAATTCCTATATTCTAACTACAGATGCTCCTATTTGAATAAAATTCCCAACATGAGAAAATGTAATCCCTATAACTACTGAATTAAAAGCAAACAAAAAGCATGAATGACCTTTTAGTTTAAAAGATAAATACTCTCCAAAGAAAAGAAAATTACACTACAAAAAAAATTGGTAGATACGATGTTGACAAATTTAACAGTTACAAAATCATTGTAAATATTTGATTATTTATGACAGCTGCATAACTATCATATATGTTTGCATAAATATGATGCTTTTGAATAAACCATCATAAATATTTAAACAACTATGAAACCGACTTATATTGTGTACAAGTACGGCGGTTTTTTATTGTCGTCGTATTTTTTGCTTTACTATCATATTTGTTAAGACAAATATGATGGTTTACCATCATAATCATCATCATTTATATATGTCAACTTAATATGACAATTTTCAAGCCATTGTAATTAATGTATATAATCAGGAACAATAAAATCTTACAATAACAATTCAAATTATATCTGATTACCTTCAATTTTGGTAATAATACTTTTTAATGAATCTAACAGTTAAATTGTTAATTTGATATATTTATATTTATAAATGCTTAGGGGTTTTGGGCTCTTGTGAAGAGATTACGCTAGATTACACAGTAAAACATATTTAATTACCTTCAAATTTGATTATAATACTTGTTTTAGTGATTTTAACAAATTTAATAGTTAAATCATTAATTTGATATACTTACGTTTATAAATATACTAGGGTTTTTGGCTATTGTATGGGGATTATATTGAAAAATGTGGTAAAATATATCAAATTATCTGCAAATTTGGTCATCAAACTTGTTTCAACTTTATTCACATATCTAATGGTTGAATCATTGATTTGCAAAGTAAAATTCTGTATCTGTCTTATGTTTTCATATATTTGTTCTTAATTTGTTAGCGATAAATGTTAATTTGATCGATTACTTTCAAATTTTGTCACATTATCCTTCTTAATTTTCATAAAATATTATTTTGATTAACGTTATACTATAAACGTATAGAAAGAATCTTTTAGTGATTCAAATTTGTCTAATTATATATATATATATATATATATATATATATATATATATATTATGGTATTGAAAAACATAGAAATAGTATATTTGAAGACAAATTAAATGAAATCTATTTCTTATATAAGTTAATTATCAAAAGACAATGATAATATATGTAAAATATATATAAACAAATAATAGTATAAAAAAAATTATATTTAAGAATTGAAAAAAAAATGCTATGCTTGACTATAAAACCGTTGTATTTAATAAAAATGGCGGTTGGTAACTGTCATATTTAATATATATGATGGTTCAAAACTATCATATTTATGTCAAAGATGGAGTTATAAACCGAATGTTAATTATATATAAAAATAAGTTTATTTACATAATTATTAAGTTGATGTTGAAATTATAATTCTAGCCTCCTAAAGTAAAAGTTCTAGTTCGGTTCCTGCATCTTACCACTAACTATGAGTATATGACTTCTTGTTTATTCATCTTTTTTTCCACACTATTAATTATATGTTTATAGTTTCTATTCATATCGAAAATATTTATTTGTGCCATTATTTTTCCAAAAAAAAAACCGATTAAATACGAGAAAAATTAAAACATTTAATATCCTTGCATAGGCGAGTGGAGATAATCAAGGTTATGGTTTTGTTTTTTTCTTAAAATCTTTCTTTCTTTTTTTCCTTCTTTAAACATATATTTATATATACAACTAGTTTAAAATTTAAAAATATAAAAAATTATTTATTATTTTTCAAATAAGTTGTGGATCGTTTTTTTGTCTTGTTTTCGTATAAAAAAAACAAATTTTAATATCCATACATGACACGGGTCTTTAGGCTAATAGTTGTGTTATTATTTATTTTTGCTTTGTTGTGGAACTAACATTTTATATTTTCATTTTAAAACCCTCAAACAAAATGACAGAAATTATTTTCATAGAAATTAATTTTCTTTTCCTTAGTGTTGTTACTAGTTAACCAAAATATATGCAAATTTTATATTCTAAGGATTTCTTTCTCCATTTCCATCATTTTCTTTTCCCCAGTGAAATTCTTGAACCAGCCAAGGTCTAATATTTTAGAAAGATTGGGAAAAGTTTTTTGTGGGGTGCACTCTGGTAGTTTTTTATTGTCTGTGCGGTGTTTTTGTGAATTCAAATCTTAATTTAGTAGTCATAGTTTGGATGAGATGCTATATGGAAAGAGAAAGAATGTGACCATTGCATGATTAGGATGGAAAACTTGTAGATAAGTAAATTAGAAAGGATACCCATTCTCTATATTGGTATTTTATCTTTTTAAATTGAATGATTTAGAAGAAATGATATATTATTAACACCATGAAAAGTATTACTAATAAGATTGACATCATATTTTTAATAAAAATAATAAAATATATGTTACTATTTAGATAAATACTTTACCAAAATATCATTTAAATCATAACTCAATATATTTTTATATAAAAAAATTTAAACTCATTTAATATCGAATTTATAATTTTAGAGACTTGATTAGAACTCTCCTTCCCCATATATAATGGAGGGAGGGACCTTTTAGAAAAGTAACAAATATATAGCAAAGACCTTATTTGTTGTCCACAGCATGCATGCAAGTAACAACTATATAACCGGCGGGGGGGGGGGGGGGTATATTAACTACCAAACCACAAATTTGTCCTTAAACAACTATCTGCATGTTTCTCCTATTCTAGAAAGAGAAGAAAAAAGGAAATTCTATTCTGAGAAGAAAAAAATCTATGGAGAGAGAAAGACAATCCAGAGAGGGAGAACAAATCAAGTCTCTATCTCTCTCTCTCTCTCTTTCTCTGCATTATATTCTGTCTTGATCATACAAGCTGTGATCAGCCATAGCATTATTAGTAATTGCATTCCAAATAAATGGAAAGCTTCAGAAAAGCCTATGGGGCCCTTAAGGACTCCACCAAAGTTGGCCTGGCCAAGGTCAATAGCGAATTCAAGGTTTGTGCTTAATGCAAATTCTCTTTCTTTTTTTTTTTTTTTTTTTTGGAGGGGGGGTGGTTGAGAATGCATTTTATCATATTTGATTTCTGGAATTCTTTTTGGTTTTTATTTTTAATTTTTCTTGATGGAAGGATTTGGATATTGCAATAGTCAAGGCTACAACCCATGTTGAATATCCACCAAAGGAACGGCATGTTAGAAGTGAGTTTATTCATTTGTTATGCCATTAGATTGCATTGCATAAACTGGAAATTTTTTTTTCACATGAACCACTGTGATCTGTTATTTTGTTTGGAATGATACTGCCTCTATCTTTCTATTTGTCATTTCAAATTCATGTGTTTTAAGTAAAAAAATGTGCATGTTCATTAATGTTGTCCTCCTTGTTTGGGATTCTGATTGTTTTTCATTCCTTTTCTCGGTAGAAATTTTCTTCGCAACGTCGGTTTCACGCCCTCGAGCAGATGTTGCCTACTGTATTCATGCTCTCTCTAGGAGATTGGCAAAAACTCGGAGTTGGATTGTAAATTTTTCTCCCCTTTTGCTTACTTTCCCTTGCATTAATTCCCAAAGACCAAACCCTCTTCTCCTTCTGAATTGACCCTTTCTGTCTTTTTTCTACAATGTAATGCTCACTGGAAAGGTGTCTACTATAGTAATGACAAGGAACTTTTAACTTTTCAACAAAAATGAAGATTGAATAAGAAACTGTAATGTCTATGCCTTTGAATGGAATACCGAAAGAGCAAGTATCAAGTTTACTGGAGAGGTTCTTTCATTGAGACCTCAAAAGGAAAGAGTTGATTTCTTTGAAGCGATGAAAGATGCATGTTATTAAGGCTATGTAAGCATATCAGTGCTTGAAATTGCAGTAAAGTTAACAATCTGTGCTGATGATTAAACACTGCTGTAAAAAGTGGAATGATCTTTACTGAATAATTTCTAAGTAAATAATATGTTGAAATGTAATCAAATTTGCTCTTAAGAGTCTTCAATTTTAACACAGTTGAAAATTTCAGGTGGCCATAAAGACATTGATTGTAATTCATAGGACATTGAGAGAGGGTGATCCTACATTCAGGGAGGAACTACTGAACTACTCACATAGAGGATACATTTTTCAATTATCAAACTTCAAGGATGACTCCAGCCCCCTGGGTAAATAAGTTTTTCTGATAGTAAATGTTTTCCTCTTTGGTTTTTTCTTCACTGGCAAGGAACCTTTAAGCATTGGCAGATGCTGTTTTCTCTTACGCTTTCTCATGCAGCTTGGGACTGTTCTGCTTGGGTCCGGACATATGCACTCTTTTTGGAGGAGAGACTGGAGTGCTTTAGGGCCCTAAGATATGATATTGAGTCAGAACGTTTAACCAAAACATCTCCCGGAGCATCCAAGGTGCTTGTCCTAGTGTCCTGTAGATAACTTAAACTGTCTCAAAGCTTTCTTTAATACTGGTATAATTTGTGTCATATCAGGTTCACAGCAGGACAAGGCTCTTGAATGGTGATGAATTATTGGAGCAGCTCCCAGCATTACAACAGCTTCTCTTCCGACTAGTTGGTTGCCAGGTAAGGCCTTTGAAACTTGTCTCAATTTCAGTTGGACTTAATTAACTGCTTGGATTGACAGCTTCACAATTTCAACTATAAAGCTTCTTACATGTTGATCCATATTCCATTTTTCAGTCTAGCTAATTTTTGACCAACTCTGCAGCCTGAAGGAGGAGCTTGCTACAACTTTCTGGTTCAGTATGCACTGGCTCTGGTATGCATTAACATGTTCCCATATAAGTTTTGCACCCAGTCAGCTGGCCCGAAAATATCCTGTGTCTTGTGATTGAGACAGTACTAGCATTCAAGTTTCAAATATATACCTAGGCATTCTGAATAACCAGAGGATACAAAAGGCTTTAGAATTACAAAAGCTTCTGTGAATAAACAGAGTATAGGATTTAGCAAAATTTATTATCTTGAATGCAAATAGTTGTTTCATGTACACTAAATGCTCAAGGAAAATTGATAAATTGATCATCAGGACTCCAAAATTACTATTAAAAAAAAAATCTGTGAACATTCAAAATTTTCATGATATTATGGATTGTTTTACAGGAATGTCTCTGCTTTTCCATTTCAAGTGTATGTCCTTGAGGGCTCACTGTTGTCTGGATTTCAATTGTGATAATTTAGGTACTGAAGGAGAGCTTCAAAATATATTGCGCCATAAATGATGGAATTATCAATCTAGTTGATATGGTATCATTTTTATTCTTACTTCTTTGTAGTTTATACAAAGTTATGCAGTATTATAGTTTCCTTAATCATAAATCTTATGTTCTTAGTTTGGTGGCAGTTTTTTGATATGTCCAAACATGATGCAGTTAAAGCTCTCAACATATACCAAAAAGCTGGGCAGCAGGTCTGCATTTGTTTTTCATTTGTGATTCAGTATTGCAATCTAACTAGAAGCTGACTTGCGTTGGACACGAGTGCTTAATATGAATTCATGGTTACTCTTTTGATGTTTGTGTAGGCTGAAAATCTAGCTGATTTTTATGAATTCTGCAGAAGCTTGGATCTTGCTCGTACTTTTCACTTTCCAACATTGAGACAGGTTTATTTTCCTTTTAATGGAAACTATTTAGCTGCAACCATCACAAAGTTTTTCTTTTAATCCCATTTTCCTCCATCCACAGCCACCACCTTCGTTTCTTGCAACCATGGAAGAATATATTAGGGAAGCTCCACATATTGGTTCTGTTTCAAATAGGATGCTGGTGAGAATTTTCGCATTAACATGGAATGATTTTAGTTTTACAGTCAATTGAAATTTTACTGCTGTTGCTTTCCAAAGTGCATTAATATGAATATTTCTTCAAAATGCATTGCATAATTCTTGGATTTGTCTTTTTTTCTCCCATTGCTTTGTTAAACTGTTTCCCATATTTGTTCATTTTCTGTGTTTTATTTTGCTATTTATTTTTCTCCTGTCAATGTGTTTTGAAATTGCATTATCATTCAAAATTCTCATCTTTGCAACTATAATCAGTTTGATTAATTTACTTCACCTTTCGCAAAGGCCATTTTCTAGAGAGCTTTCATATAAAGCAGATCTGCCTAAGAATTTTTATCCCACAAATGATATTTGAAATTTCAAGTAGTAAATCTTTTTAATTTTATTTTCGTTCTTCTCAGAAGTTAAGTGTGTCTGCTCACAAGTGATGCTCATTTTCATGGCTTCCAAAACAGTCTTGAAACTCTATCATTTCCATTCTTCCAACAATGTTTCTACTGGTGAAATATTCAGAAGCTGCAATTCGCAGAGTTCATTCGTCAATTATATAGAATCAGAGAAGAATTGCCTACTAAATGTGAACTTTTTACAAGCAAAGAATGTGCTTCCCAAGTTTTGATGAACATTTTTGTGAAATACTTCAGTGGAGTTTAGTTTGCATTTCTAGGGATTAAACAAATTTGAACCTGTTTTCCTTTCAATCCCTGAACCAGAAAAGTATGCCATCGAACTTTTTATCTCTGCCATCATTTTTCCTCTGGGATTGTAACTGAAAGATCTTTGGAATGGCCTCCTCTGAACTGTAGTAACAAATAAGGACCTCAATTACTCCATCTAACATAGTGATGAAATCTTTCAAGACCAGGTCTTGATCTATGTAATTTCTCACGTCTTTGATGTAGTCCATGTGCAATGAGATCAAAGTTCTTCTTGCATTATCTGAGAAGATTTATTATACATCTACTTCATATGAATTTATTACTCTATTGCTGCCATCAAAGTATCCTGCCAAAATATTGATTATTTAGTTTGAATACAATGAAATGGTCAACTTTTGCACTATTTCCCCTGAAGAAGGCAGGTAAACTCACATATACGCCAAACATTCTTTTGCCAAAAAAGAGCAGAATTAGATGTAAAAGTTTTTTTTTTTTTTTCCATTCCATTTCTATTGCTCGAGGCAAAGTTTGATAAGCAGATGATTTTGGAATGAAATATCAAAGAAGCTTTTAGAAATACAGGAATAATACAGCTTTCCTGAACTTTAGAGACTGGAAAACATCTTTTCTTGCTTCTCAGAATCAATGTTGAAAAATTTTCCAAATCTGTAAGTGGATAAATTCTAACAATTTTTATATTGGAATTTTTTGGAATTTATCATTGCTGATTACAGGAGTATCAAGAGACAGAGCAAGAAGTTGAGAAATTTGAAGAACCAATACCTGAAGAACCTCAAGATCAAGCAGAGGAATCTGAAAAGGAAGAAGAACACGTTAATGATGCAGAAGAGGAACCTCAGCCTGAGATTGTAGTTGAAGATCCACCACCACAAGTATCAGCAGATGAGCCTGCAGATCTTCTTGTAAGACTTTATCTGTTCTATTTATCATGCTCCTTTTAGAGTTGATTATGGGATTACCGAATATGCCATACACATATTTCATACAGGGTCTGAATGAAATAAATCCGAAGGCAGCAGAATTAGAGGAAAGCAATGCACTTGCTCTTGCCATTATTCAGCCGGGTGAGCGAAATAGTAGTTTCTTCCTCTGTAATATTGTTCCCCTGTAAGCTGAACAAATCCTTAGTACAGATTTTTATGAAAATGATCTTGGAAGATTCATATGTCATGGTATCTCGGGAGTCATCCTTCTTGGGCTGCTATTTTCACTTCTAGGCATGGAGTCTTTTGAACTACTGCGGGATTTACTGGTTTTAATTGCTGAAATCGTGTTTCTGATTGTTGGATCATATTCATGGTTGGTAATATCTAATTGTGGTTCAAAAATATATTTTAAAAATATTTGCAGGTAGTGATCCTTTATCAGCGAATAACGCCTTGAGTGAAATAGGAAATACTTCAGGATGGGAACTAGCTTTGGTCACTACTCCAAGCAACAACAATAACCAACCTACAGACAGAAAAATGGTTTGTTCATTCTGCTCGATGTAAAGCTTCATTGCATTTTGTCCTTATTTGCATATAAACTTTTTGGGAAACCTGAAGTTACCAAGAAAATTGAACTGTATCATGTTCAATCTCTCCCAGACAAGCCTCTTTAGGTAGTTACTTATGAATTTGGTCCTTCATCAGGCCGGGGGGTTCGACAGGCTATTACTTGACAGCTTGTATGAAGATGATGCTGCCAGGAGGCAGTTACAGCTTCAGAATGCAGGCTATAATGCAGGTTATGGGTATGATATGCCACAACAAAACCCATTTGAGCAGGTAGATCCCTTTGCAATGTCCAGTAGCATACCACCGCCAACCAACGTCCAAATGGCATTAATGTCCCAACAACAGCAAATACTGCTCCAACAACAGCAGCAACAGAAAAACAATATGATGATGGTACCCCATCAATATGCAAGTGAACATTCTCAAAAGCAGATGCCATATATGGGGTCTGCTAATCCATTTGGCGATCCCTTTACCTATCCACAGAGTTCAATACCATCACAGGGAAACAATGCGTTAATCTAAATATATGGAGTTTGATATTATTTAATATATTCTTTGATTCTCTATGATTAGATTTTAGATTTATCTTTTCTTTGAAATTTTTAAGTATATAGAAATATTTTCTTTTGTATCATTATAGACAAACTATTGATCCTTTCATATATAGGATACACGGTACATTATCTGCTGTATAAAAGAGAACAGACACGACCAGATTTTAGGTTCCCTTTGAATGTTTTCCAATGTTTTTCTCTTTGCTTACAATAGAGTACTAAAAAACTGTTGTGAGCTCCTTGGGGGTGGATTTTAAGGTGAATTTTATGGCTAAAATTGGAAAAATTACAAGATCCACTTGATGAATAAAACTGTGAATGAAAGCATACATCTAACTCATAATACTAGAACCCTAGGCCAAAAGAAAGAACCTAGAACTCAAGAAAAATGAATCAAGTCATCTAAATCTTAGCCAAAGACCCTTAATTCAACTAAGAAATCAAGAACACTTTAAAGAATGGATTTAGGCAACCAAACCAACTCCTACTTAACCTTAGGAAACAACAACCTACGACCCTATTTTGGTAAGCTAATTTGATCTATCCTTAAAGAATTTATAGACTCATTCAAAGGCAAGGAATGAAATTTTAAGAACCTGTCTTAGTTTTCACGGAAAACCCAAGAGAAAACTCTTCAAGAGTTTCTTTAATATAAACTCAAAATATCCAACTTAGCAACGCAAAAGAAATTTTCAATTCCCAATAATATACTAAAAATAAGACACAAGTTAAGCATAAAAAACATAAGAAGTCTCAAAGAAAGAGTTTCTTTGTTATAAACTCAAAATATCTAACTTAGCAACACATAAGAAATTTTCAAATCCCCAATGATATACTAACAACAAGGTACAAGTTAAGCATGAAAAACACAAGAAGTCTCGAAGAAAACTTGCCCTTTGTGAAGCTCAAATTCGAGTTATAGGATTTATTATTTTTGAAGCCTTGTTCCTTGGAATCAAGCTTTGATAAGGATCAAAACTCTCCTTACTCTGATACCAATTTTGATATAAGCACGAAAGCACCCCTTAAAAATCAAGAAGAAGCTCACAAGAATTGGTCATCAATTCTCTACCAAATGCCTAGAAAAGAGGAACCCTAGGATTCCTTGAAGGGTGCTTACATTTTTTTTTATCCCACTTATTCTTAAATTTCTTGTAGAATCATGAGTGTTTGGGTATTAAAGTAGTTGGCTAATCCCTACTAGAATTTGGATCCTAGTTGTGCAATCCTAGGGTTCCTCTTTTTCAGGCATTTGGTAGAGAATTGGTGACCAATTCTTGTGAGTTTATTCATGATTTTTAAGAGGTACTTCCATACTTATATAAAAAACTTAGATCATTTTTGCTATTCTAAGGAAAATTGTCCAATTGCTCGCCTTATATTTGACATCGAAGTACTTCCATTAGTTTAAATTACATGAAATCTGAGGAATAAGGGAAACATAGGCACAATTTCTAAAATTGTTTATAAAAAAATGCATATACTCTTAGGTAGGGCTATTCATGGGTTGGGTTGGTTCGGTTCAGTTTGGTTCAGTTGGTTTGTACGTAATTTACTATGTAAATAAACTACTCTGTAGCATTTGATAAAATATTACATGCAGAAGTATTAATTAAATATTACAAAAAAGCAATCTTTTCTCAATAGTACAAACTAAACAAAGTTGAATCCATAGTGCTATACAATATCAAAACATTACCCAGTATCGATAATACAAACTAAATAAAGTTAAATCAATAGAATGCTTTGCTAATAAACTAAATAGCACAAATTAATTAGCTTCAAATCATGTGCTAAAATTGTTTATATCCTTAGTTCTTTTTTTTTTTCAAATATCTAGAGGAATGATGGTATGAGTGGTGACTATTGACTAGTAAACCATGGAAAGTGGCACTGTCGAGACTTAAGAGGAAGAAAGAAAGAGGAAGGGAGTGAGTGGATAGTGGAGAGAAATTAGGAAAGCTCATAGCCAGCACAATATGTTTTCATTTTTTTTATGTCTTAAAATTAAAATAAATAAATAAATATATATTTGTTCGGGTTAGGTTATATGATTTTAAAAAATTGAACTGAATTATCGATTTATAAGTTTTTTTAACCCAGACCAAGCCAACCCAAAAAATTTAAATTTGGTTTGGGTTAGGTTAGTTTGGTCGGTTTGGTTTAGTTTTCAATTTCACTAATAACCCTACTATTAGGAATATTTTACTCTAATTTGCTTAGGTCTATTTTTCTTATAAATAGTTCAATGATAGAAACATCTATTAGCTCATATAACCAACATTATAGTACTCATTTGCTAAGATTTATCTTAAAATATATTTCTGATAGGAGTCAAATTAGGCATGGAGGCCATTTTCAAGAAGGGGGAAGAAGGATAAAATCACACTTCATGGTTCCATAGGTAAGAACCATATTCAAGAGGATTTAAGAGAATTTTCAAGGCAACAAATTCAACAAACCCAGGGCTAAGAAGATTGTGAAGAGATAGATAGTAAAGGAAAGGCCAAAGGACACACAACACAAGCAACAATCTATGTGGAGGATCAAGCCAATCTTTAAACAAGGATTGAAGGACAAAGAAGTATCAAGAAGAGCTCAAGTTGACCAACATTTCATTTGGAGGATCATGGAAACACAGAGAAATTGAATGGAGGTCCAAGGAGTAAGTTTTGAAGTGCAACAAAACGGGGGACGACGACCAGAACACACCTGGCGCCAGGTTCACTAGCACACCTGGCACTAGGTCATCATTGGAGTAGAGTTCTGTGTCCAGAACACACCTGGCACTAGGTCCACCCAAGCACCTGGCGCCAGGTCCATTCAGGCCATGCCCTATTTTACCGAATTTTCTTGTTTTGTTCTGTTTTGTTCCCAATTAAATTCCCACAACTTTTATTATATTTTAACATATTTTTAAGGCATGTAATAGGGCCTCAAAGCTTGTATTAAGGCCATTTAATAGTTAGGATTAATTTCTTAATTAGTTTAGGGCAAGGTATTTATATATATGCCATTATAACTCGTGTAAAGACAACTTTTGATATTTTGAATAGAGAAATCTTTTGTTTTTTCTAAAGAGAGTTCTTGAGTGATTTCTAAATTAATTAAGACTATTCTTAGGCTTTAGTCCAACCTAAGAATCTAGTCTCTAATCTTCTTAGGATAGATCATTGTTCTTTCTAAAGTGGGTCTTAGATTCCTAGCTAATCTAGGGTCAATTGGTTGCCTAAATCTTCTCATCCCATTTGTTCTTGATCCTTCTTAGGTTAGGGGTGTTTGGGTGTTGATTTAGTTGACTTAATTCATTAGATTTTGGGTCTTATGAGGCTCTTTTACCTAGGGTTCTAGTCTTGAATTAGGTTTCTTGAATTTGAGCTTCAAATCTCAAATTGGTACTTTTCAAGATCATATTAAAGAGTTTGGTATTAGAGCGAGGTTGTGTTGATTCTAATTAACACAACCTTCTTTGGGTAAAGGTATACTCTTTTCAAGCATTTGTGAAATTTTTCAGATTTTCGTCACTTTATTAGGTGTTATTTTTGAATGCTTGAAACTGAAAATTATGCCATGAACTTGATGTTAAATTAATCTTATATATTGGTATGATGTTTGAGGAATCATTTGACATGATTATTTGTTGATCTTGAGCTCAAACAAGGTAAAATCTCATTCAACCCATTGCTGCAGATTAAATCCCGTAACCAATTTTCTTGCAATTTTTGAGAGTTGAATTCTTCAAATTGTGCCATGGGTTTGATGTGAAATTGAGCCTATATGTTTGGTAGATGATTAGGAAGTTATTTAAGGTTTAAAATTGTAGAAATTTTGAGGTTTCTTGGGTGTTTTTGTTCCAAAATTCTGAACACAAGAAAATCCCGTAACTCATGTTCTTGCTAATTTTGAGAGCTATAAAACCCAAGTTTTTGCTATGTTATTGCTTTGAAATTTTTCCTTAATGATAGTATAACCATTGGGGAGTGATTTTTATTGTGATTCTTGAGTTTTTGGGTTTTTACAAGTGTAGAAAATTTGAAAACCTTTGAGTTATGAGATTGCACCTCAAGTGTTTAATATTTTGCTTGAGTGAGCTCTTCATTTGAAATTGTGGCTAGAACTTTCATGAACACTTCTATAATTGGTTAGCTATTGTTTTCAAGTATCTTGGGATATTGCTTGTCCAATTGAACTCATTATAGTTGTTGAATTCTTACTCTTGTTCTTAAGTGCTATGTTCTTGAACTTCTAGTGCTTCATTGAAAATCTCGCTAGGTCTTGTCCATTTACCCATTCCTTAGTTTATTGAAATTGTCACGCTTCTTGAATTCGTTAACTCTTGATATAAACTCCTTGAGGCTCATTGTTGTTGATGATCAAACTTTCATCTAAGCCTAGTTGATTGTCCTTAGTGGGTTGGGTTGGCTTGTCTAGTTGGACTAATTTCTAAGCAATTAGGGAGGTTATATTGGGAAGAAATCTTTGAGGAATTGAGAGTTTGAAAAAGGCAAGAGGGTGAGCTCATTGTGATAAAATCCAAGAAGAGTGCATACATGAGTGAAGAGTGACCACTAAAAATTGAGTGTAAACATATAAGAGAGTGAAGTGAGAAATTCCTTTGGTGTTTTTTACTTATATTTTGTGGGTACTTCTCTTGAAAGTAAAGTTCACAATGGCTAGTTGCAGCGGAAGTAGAGAGAGTGATTATTATGAGGAGTCTTGCTATAGTGAGAGTGGTTATAGGGAATGTGATGAATATGAACAAGAATCTAAGAAGGATAATTATAAAGAACATGAATGTGACTTTGAGGAAGATTATTGGGGAAATGAAGATGATATGAGAATTTACTTGATTGTGGAGATGAGACCATGGAATATTTGGAGGAACATGATGAAGGGCCAAGCATAAATGGAAGGGTGCATGATAGCTATGAAAGAGGCCATTGGGAAAATAAAAAAGAATGTGAAGGGGTTGAATATATGTGTATAAATAATTGGAATGATGGCATTTGTCTAGGAGGACCACAAAAATATTCAAAGAGTGGTATGCCAAAAGAAATGAAGTATAGGTGTTTGTACGAAAGTTTAAAAGTAACTAGACCAAGGGAAAAGTGTGCATCGCAAAGTTCTTCCAAGAGTAGTTTTAGAAGAAAGGAGGTTGTGGAGAATAGGGAGTTTAGGCACAATGAGAAGTTGGTACCTTTGTTCCCTGGGAAAAGAGATTCGAGGGAGTACTATGAATGGGAAAGAAGAATGGAAGAATTGTTTAAATACTTTGAGCCTAGCGGAAGAGATAAGGTGAAGTGGGCACTAATATGTTTTTCTAAAAATGTTTTAGAATGGTGGAAGCAAGTGAACACACAAAGAAGATAAAGCGGGTATCAAATGGTTGATTCTTGGGAAGAGATGAAAGATTTGACCTCGATAAGTGCCAAATATGTGGAAGTTTTACTCACATGTCCCCAATGAGTGCCAAAAATGTTGATGAGATTGATGAAGAGCTCAATGATAATGAAGACGAAGAAGTGGATCTATTGAGTTCAACAAATGGGGTGACAAAGGAATTTTACAATATTCTATTCTTTCTAGAGGATGAGTCAAACTCATTGGGAGTGTTAGAGGAGAATGAGCAAGAAGGAGTTGAGCAAAATGGAGTAGAATTTGTTGAAGAGCAAATGCATTCAAGGAATGAGGTAGAGGAAGAGCAAATACGTGCTATGGATAAAGGTCCCAAAAGTGCTTTAAGTACCTACGAAGTGGGAGAAAGCTAACATCCACAAGTGGAGAAAAAGAAGAGTTGGCTAGAAGTTGTACAAGAGCAAATGAGAACATGCAAAGTTAAAAAGAATGAAGCATATAGTTCAACTTCACAAAACACCAAATCTAGTAGGGGAGATAGAGTGGATGGAAGAAATGGGGATACACTTGAGAAACTATGTGCATTAATTTGTGTTATGAGGGAAATTGTTGAAACTTGTGTGGTTGAAGGAAAAGAGGATCTACAAAGAGAAAATATTTTCTATTCAATGTGTCAAATCAAAGAAAAATCATGTAGCTTGATTATTGATGGAGGGAGTTGTAAAAATGTGATTAGTGCTACATTGGTAGAGGAATTGGGAATGGAGACCTTGAAACATGCTAAACATTATAAAGAAGAGGGATATAAAGAAGAGGTGATGTGTGATGTGTTTCCCATGCATGTTGGGCATATATTGTTAGGAAGGCCTTGGCTATACACTAGAAAGGTAGTTCACCATAGAAAGAAAAGCACTTACTCTTTTTGCAAGGATGGAAGGAAATTCACCCTTTGTCCTATGCCTCTAAGTGAGATTGTAAAAGATCAAAATATTTTGAGGAAGGAAGATAAAAAGAAAAGAGAACAAAAAGAGAGGGGCAAGCAAGAGAGGGAAAGATAAGAGCAAGAAAGAAGAGAAAATGAGAAGCGATTAAAAGATAAAAATGAGAGTTTAGAACTCCAAATGCAAGCAAAAACAAGGGTGGAGAGAGAACAAATGAGGGAGCATGAAGATAAAACAAGAGTGCTAACTTAGGTTTGGAGAGGTAAAAATCACAAGAGGGAGGAAAAAGAGTGAAGTAAGGTGAGAATGAAAATTCGGGTTGAGAAGAGAGAAAACAAGGGAGTTGGTGAGGATCAAAAGCTAAAAGTTTTACGTTCACAAAAAATGTCTTGTTTGAATTATAATGCAGGTATTGATTCGAAAACGAATCAATTTCAAGAAGGGGAAAATGATAGGAATCAAATTAGGCATAAAGGCCATTTTCAAGAAGGGAGAAGAAGGGCAAAATCGCACTTCATGGTTCCATGGGTAAGAACCATATTCAAGAGGATTCAAGAGAATTTTCAAAGTAACAAATTCAACAAACCTAGGGCTAAGAAGATTGTGAAGAGATGGATAGTAAAGGAAAGGCCAAAGGACGCACAAGCAACAATCTAGATGGAGGATCAAGCCAATCTTTAAATAAGGATTGAAGGCCAAAGAAGTATTAAAAAGAGCTCAAGTCGACCAACATTTCATTTTTAGGATCAAGAAAACACAAAGAAATGGAATGTAAGTCCAATGAGCAAGTTTTGAAGTGCAAAAAAATGGGGGACGGCAACCAGAACACACTTGGAGCCAGGTTCACTAGCACACCTGGTGCCAAGTCCTCACTGGAGCAGAGTTCTGTGTCCAGAACACACTTGGCGCCAGGTCCACCCAAGCACCTGGCGCCAGTTCCATTCGGGTCATGCCCTATTTTATTGAATTTTCTTGTTTTGTTCTGTTTTGTTCCCAATTAAATTTTCACTACTTTTATTATATTTTAACATATTTTTAAGGCATGTAATAGGGCCTCAAATCTTGTTTTAAGACCATTTAATAGTTAGGATTAATTTCTTAATTAGTTTAGGGTAAGACATCTATATATATGCCATTATAACTCTTATAAAGACAACTTTTGATATTTTGAATAGAGAAATCTTTTGTTCTCTCTAGAGGGAGTTGTTTAGGGTGTTCCTTTTAGCTGATTCCCAAATTAATCAAGACTATTCTTAGGCTTTAGTCCAACCTAAAAATCTAGTCTCTAATCTTCTTAGGATAGATCATTGTTTTTTCTAAAGTGGGTCTTAGATTCCTAGCTAATCTAAGGTTCTTTTAGGAGTTCAATTGGTTTTCTAAATCTTCCCATCCCATTTGTTCTTGGCCCTTCTTGGGTTAGGGGTGTTTAAGTATTGATTTAGTTGATTTAATTCATTAGATTTTGTGTCCTAGGAGGCTATTTTACTTAAGGTTCTAGTCTTGAATTAGCTCTTTTGAATTTGAGCTTCAAATATCAAATTGTTGCTTCTCAAGATCATATCAATTTTAGTTCTACACAGCTAACTAATATGAGGAAAGGAAGGTCTGTAAGAAATAGTGAAAAGACCTACAGGATGCTCAGAAGCTTACAAAGATAGTTAAGTAGGAGAAGAAGATTGTGTTGGAATGAAAGGAAAAGAGATTTTGGCATATTTCAACAATAGAAAGAACAATTGGATTTTACTCTCAAAGGCAGAATAAACATTGATAAATCAAATAAGATGTAGCAACTAATTGCCACTATACTTTGAGGAATAAAAAACAAAACAAAAAATGCTTGAGAATCACCCTATTTACAACAAGAAAAATACTAGAAGAATAGGGTATTTTTGTTAAAAAACAATGCAAATTTGAGAGAGAAGTATATAGATTTAGGCCCTTCAAACTAGCAAAAAAAATAATAAAATTTTTATTCTTACAAAAAATGTTCACTCATAAACAACATAAATTCATTCTCCGTTTGGAAGAATTGGAAAAGAACAAAATCCTTTGTGCATAAAAGAGTACTATGACATGGACAGAAAATGATGCAGCTGCCATACATGTAGAATGAGACTTCATTACCATGTGAACTTAAAGGCAGTCTGTAATAGCCCACCTACTTAAGAAACCTATAATGGGTCGGGGATGCCGCCCCATCCTTTGGACTAGGGATCTTTATAACGAAAGAGTAAAAGAAATTCAAATTATAAAGAAAGTCTAAGGGAAAATTAATTTTTTAAAAAAAACTTCAATACTTATACAAAAGTTCCCACATAAAATTAATATTCAAAGCAAGTATCCAACAAATGGACAAAGAAATTCCATAACAAAAACTTCAAGCTACTGATTTTCTATCTTGATCAAGACTTGAGGCACCCTGAAAACATGAGTTCAAAATAGTATGAGATTGGTTATCTCAGTAAGGTTTATGTGCGAGTTGGGCTAAGAAAATAAAACACATTTCATGCTGCATGCACTATCAGTATATCAAAAGCTTTATCATACCTTCTTTAGAAATTTAATTCTCACTTCTTGAAAGATAGCAGTGAGAAGTCTTGAAGCAAAATGCCCTTAGAGTTTTTTGTTCAGAAAGATGTGAATAATTAAAAGATATTGAGCTTCGAATAAAATTCCAAGGACACATTAGAACAGTTCCACGAAAATAGGTCATCAATTAAAAGCAACTAAGTTAATGTAACAGGGCACAGAGATGGCTCTCACACCAGGTGAAGCACATAACCCCCATCAGGTAGTGAAAGGGCACAGAGGTGGCTCTCACTTCTGTGAAGCACTTGACCCTCAACACTTGGTCGGTGTACATCCTACCGAGTGAGATTCGCCCCCCTCTCTCACTCAATCTAATCCAACTGTCCCATTTCTAGCCGTCGATTCTACTAGAACCCCATTGCTAGCTAACGACGACTCAACCTTCTATACTGACGCCCTGATCGAAAAGAGTCAAACTCTCGGAAGTGGCCACCAGTTGAGAGATATCCCCAGACCAACCAAAGGCTAGTATAAAGGTCTAGCCCCTATTGAGTACTCAATGTTATTTAATTTTCACAATTCATAAGGCTTCAAAGAGGATCCTACAAAATTAGCTCAATACAATTCCAAAAATCATTTTTCAACTCGCACAAAGATTTTAGAAGGCATGGTTTTAAGTCGACATTTTATTCCAAGTATTCATAGTGAAGGAGCTACATGCTCAAATAAGTCATGCTATGATTTTCGAAAAGTATATGCATGATCAAGAATTCATCTTTTGCATATTCAAAACAAATCAAAATGTTTGATACTTGGCTCCTAAGTCATGCTTGACATATTTTAAAAATTTCTAAATCTAGAAGTTTCTAAAATTAGAAGTTTTTCAAATGTAGAAAGTTTCCAAAATAAGAAGTTTCTAAATATAGAAGTTGCCAAAAATTAGTTATCGAGCCATTATTTCGTATTTGCAAGAGATACTCACCAACTTTTTTTTCAAACCAAGATAATAAAATAAAATCAATTTCATGAATGTAAGGAAATTTACCTTATCCTTAAGCTTACGGTATGAACTCTAGTAAGTTGGTCCTTACCCTTGATAATCTTCCAAATCTAGCAAAGAGTTCATATAAATTAATCACAGCACTTCCTTGATCATCCAAAAAAAAAAATTCAAGTCCATATTACACACCATATATCATGCCTATACTATCCTTTGCTAGCCAAATAATGCCAATGAGCAGCAAGCATGAACTCTACATATACTCAGCACCTAAAACCTTCTATCAATTCCTTAGAAAGCATAAAATCCACCTTTTAAAATTTCTCACGAAATTATGTTAAACTTAGCAATTTAGCACAAAACCCCTTAGCTGCCTTCAATTCTCCCAGCAACCATAGTCTAAACTCATAAGGGTAAAACCCTATATGAACCACTCCGATTGACCTCAAATTTTTCTGGCACATATCTTAACATGTTATGAATGAAAATACACTAGGCACATTTAGAAAATCAGGCTCATATAAATCGCAGAAAATTCTGAACCCAAACTGCTCAAATCTGACTTAATTTTGGCCATGCTGAAAAGAAAATTAATAACTTCCAACCTTGATCCCGTTTTAACCCCAACTTTTCCAGATTGTTTAAGCACACAAAAGCTTTCATTTTCAACCTTTTTACCCAGACAAATCATGCTCAGAATAGATTGCAAAATAGTTTGCAAAACAGTGAACATAAGTTCCGAAAATCCCCTATTCTTAATTTTTTTTTCCTTTGAAAAATTTCTGCAATAGACTAGAGCAACTTTCAGAATAATACTCCACATGAAAAACATGATATTTATGTATTAAAACAAGTTTCAAACACTTCCTTTACAAATCAACCAAATTCTAAAATTTCTTAGGATCTAATAACATACTCCACGTATAGCAGCAAAATTCTGGTTTGTAAAACCAATTCCTATCATCCGCAAGAACCAACCAAAACAGCACCCTCGAAACATAATCGTATTTCATGCATTGAAATCCACAAGAAACACATATATATTGCCAAACTACCCACAACTTCCATATGCATCCAGTCCATGAAAAGAAACAAGTAGAAGAGAGCAAATAGAAGGGACAAATAGAAACAAACATCCGATTCATGATAAAAACAATTGGAAGAGACAAATTGCAGCAAGCATTCTCCATGTATAATTCGTGCACAAAGAGACAAATAGAAGCAATCAACATGCCTTGCAATTTCCATTTAAAATTCATGCGCAAGGAGACAATTAAAGTAGCTAGCATGCCGGCTAAATCCATTCAAAACACATATACATGCTGCCTTTTTTTTCCAAGAGAAAATAAAAGAGGGATCAAGCTTGTTACCTCTTGAAATCCTTTTAGAAAAAGTGAAGAGCAACCTAGGATGATAGCTGCTATGAGTGTCGGCTAGAATAATGAAACCGAAGAGAGTTTGTTGTGAAGTTGGTTAAAGAAATATGTGTGTGGGTGTTGGCTGTTTTGCTTACTATGGCAGCGTTTTATTGTTCAAGTTGAAGAGGAAATCGTGCACCTTAAAGAGAAGAAGCAGCGCATGATGATGGCTGAGGTTCTTGAGAGTTTCAAGAGTTCCTAGGAGTGAAGGTAAGCTGAGATTTTCCTTAGGCAAAGAAAGGAAAATCATGAAGCTAGGGGCAGTTGAGGATGCACCGGTTGATAGGAGGAAAAGATGAGGTTTGTTTAATTTCAAACACACTTCTAATCAAACCATAATCCTATAGATACTAACAGCTTTTGACCAGTTCCGAGAAGTACAAGGGCAAAGAAGAAAATAAAAAATCTCTGCACATGAACTCATGCAAAGCTATTGGCCAAATAGGAAGTCTTGTGATCAAAATTTGCTGAACTAAGTTTGTTAGGTATAATATTTGGAAATTAAAAGTGGTAGGTAGCTAGAGTTTTTAGGAGGAGATAAGGTCTTCAAAGACACGTGCAAATGCTGAAATTTTAACTTGTCAAAGATGAGAAAATCCTTGATAGATAGGTGGTGGATGTCAGCCATAGAGAGATATAGAAAAATATAGGAGTCTTCAAGTCAAAATGCGATGGCTAAACGAGATCAACCGCATGAATGCATAATTTAATATTATACAAGGAATATATATATATATATATATACATATATATATATATATATATATATATATATATATAAATGGAATGGAAGGAAATCATTTGGTTATAACATTATTAAGATAATCTATATATAATATCATTACAATTCATCAACCAGAAACAACTATAACAATAGATAAGTTTTCAATAGTTAATAAATAATAAAAATATAGTTCTAATTAGGATAATAATAATAATAATTATTACTATTACAAATAATTAATAGATGACCAACCAAAATGGATGATATAATAGCTTTTTAACAACAACAACAACAACAACAACAACAACAACAACAACAATAATAATAATAATAATAATAATAATAATAATAATAATAATAATAATAATTTTCAAGTAAAGCATTTCATGGCACAATAATCAAATAATGCCTTCCACTATTCCTAAATTACTATTAAAAATTCAATTCATCACATATTCAAATAAATTTAAAATATGCATATATCACCACAATAAAACCTTGCAGATTCATGAAACAATCATATATCATGTTAAAATATATATGTTCATATTGAATGCATGTTAATTCTCATAAACTAGGTGTGACCAGAGTGGGGTATTACACAGTCTAAGGAAAGTAGTGATGAATTTCCTATATAAATTCCACACAAACAATAGCAAAACCTGCATGATAAAAAGTGAAAATGAATACCAAAAGGCAATTTGATTCATAGTAGAGGAAAACATGTATTAGTTTTTTTTTTATGTCGCGAAGCCTTTGTTTTAATCGGTCCCCATTCGGTTTCCATCAAGAAAAATCAAATAGTAGCCAGTCCGCTTTGAGTTCGAGCCTACCTATTGCACTAAGTATTGCAAGTTTGGCCACTTAGTTGATAACTGCATGGGGGAAACAATGCAAAATTGAAAGGCTATATTCCGTAAACAGGATGGCCGAGCACCTCGCTTTCCCCAACCAATGAAGAAGCCTAAAAAGGATGCTTCTGCCCCTCCTAGAAAAGGCTAGGCTCTGGTTGATAAGGGTAAGTCCTCTATGATCGACACTGCACAGGGCTAGGTAATAGAAGAACCCCCCTGCTTTAGGAGGAGCATCAACCAGCAAGACTGTGGAAGTGTAGCACAACTAGGCCAGGCCCGGGCAAAGGAAAGCTCTGGTTGCCTGACAACCATACCAAGGCCCCCGATAGGACTCAAGGAATGTCAGAGGCGGGTCCAGGCGTGGTAGAGGGTGATCTAGGGGTAGGAATTGGAGCTATGTGCGGAGTACTTCACAGCCTTATGGGCAGTTAGCTGTGCCCCAAAATAACAATGTAGCAGCCAATTTACCTTCGAGGAAAATCACGGTTAGACTGCCACTTGCTGTGATTAAAGCAGGTGACTAGCAATGCAGGCGAAAGATTCTTTCACACTATCTAGAACAAATATACCAAAGGAAGCCCTGGTTTGGTTGGTGCCCCAAGGGCACTCCTACCACCCCAATGATTATCGATTCATGGAATATTAGAGGGTTTCATAAGACCTTCAAACAACACAGTGTCAAGGAATTTATCTACAAGCACTGTGTTAATGTTTTTAGAGTTTTGGAAACAAAGTTGATGATAGATTGTTTATCGAATATGCTACGATTCCAGTTCCCTGGTTTGTCTGCTGTCCACAACTTCGACCGAGGGGATAGGGGCCAAATTTTAGTTTTGTGGACTAGTTCTACAGTGGACCTCCAAGTAATCACCTCGTCTACTCAAGCCATATCATGTATGATCACAAGTAAGATTAACCATCGTTTGGCATGTTTCTCCTGTGTCTATGCCTACAACACAATAACTGCTCATCGCCCTTTATGGGCTGAATTGGATCAACTGGCAATGTAAGTTACTATCCCTTAAATTTTGTGGGGAGACTTCAACACCTATTTGCTCCCATTGGAGAAATTAAATGGTGCCCGACTGACAAACTACGAACTAAAAGACTTTGCCAACATTTGCCAGGATCTTGAGCTTTGTGATCTCCCCTCCTCTTGCCCGACCTATACCTGGACTAACTCTTATGTATGGTCTAAGATGGATCGCATATTAGGAAATGCTCAGTGGTTCAACTTTCCTAACGAGGCTACAACTCAATTTTTTCCTATATTGCTGCTCTCTGACACTCCTCGTGTCGTGGAGCCTACACCACCATGCCTTTATAGGTATTTCTCGACCTTTCAGGTTCTTTAACATGTGGATAGATGACAGCCACTTTTAGGAGTTGGTAGCCCTATACTGGGCACAGTCTGACTCTAGCCATAAAAAATATACCCTCTGCCAGCGACTCAAATAGCTTAAGAGGCACCTTCGGTCCCTAAATGCTAGAAAATACTCCCATATATCCCAGAGGATGGAGGCGACAAATAGGGAAGTAGAATGGGTGCAATTGCAACACCAGACTGACCTGAGCAACCCTTCTATTTCTGACTGACTAAAGGAGGCTAACAGGGAAGCATGGCACCTAGCTAAGACTGAGCTAAAATTCTACCAATAGCTCACTATATCCAACTATGTTGCTAACGCAGACCCTTGCACGAAATATTTTCATGGTGTGGTGAATCACAATAGGAAGAAACATTTCATTGCCTCAGTGGTAAGGTTGGATGGATCAATAACCCATAGCTCAGGAGATGTGGTGATAGAATTTGTTGGCTATTGCACCAACTTTCTTAGTGCATCTTAATAGTGTGGCAAGCTCAGTCTAGATGTGGTGCGAGCTTATCCATTGGTCCCCAACAACAAGCTAGTGGACTTGGTTTGTTCTGTCATGGACAAAGAATTTAAAGTAGCTTTATGGGATATAGGTGGTTGTAAGATACTGGGGCTAGACAGATATTCTGTCTACTTCTTTAAAAAGGCGTAGCCTATGGTTGGTACCAATATATTGTAGGGTTGTCATGAGTTCTTCATGTTAGGCCGTCTTCTTAAACAACTCAATGATTCGCTTATATCTCTAATCCCCAAGTCTGAATTATGTTGAAGAATTAGCTAACTATCAGCCAATTTCATGCTGTAATGTGGTTTACAAAGTGATCTCTAAGGTCATTGCTGACCGACTTTGGGCTGTACTACCAGATCTTATTGATCCAGCACAATATGCTTTTGTGAAGGAATTTCGTATAGCAGATAACATTTTCTTAGTGTAGGAACTTATGCGCACCTACAGCTAGAAGAGGACTTTGCCAAGGTGCGCCATTAAAGTGTATATCAGAAAAGTATATGACTCAATCAATTAGAATTTTCTTATAAACTTGATGACTGAATTGGGGTTTCTTGATAAGCTCATTTGCTGGATTTCTTAATGTTTTACAATTCCTTCATACTCAGTCATCATCAATGGCCAGGTCTATGGTTTCTTTTGGGAACGCCAAGGTCTAAGGCAAGGGGACCCTTTCTTACCTCTACTATTTGTTCTCTCCATATAATATTTCTCTTGGGTGGTTAAGATTGCAACGCTAGGCATTGGTTTCATCTATCACCCTAAGTGTGATAGGCTAGCTATCACCCACCTAGCTTTTGCAAATGACTTCATGCTATTCTCCAGGAGAGACTCTGCCTCAATCAACATCCTTCTCCGGTATCTTGAAAACTTTAGGGCCTGTTTTGGTCTGCAAATCAACAAACACAAATTGCACCTCTATTGCACTGGCTTATCGAAAATGGACCAGCAGATACTAGCAAGCTCATCAGGTATTCCCTTTGGTTTATTTCTCTTCCATTATCTAAGCATTCCTATTATGTTTGGTAAGGTGAGATTGACCAACTACCGACCATTGCTAGACAAAATCGGGTCATATATTGGCAGATGGTCTACGCATTCTCTCTTGTATGCTAGAAAGGTCTAGCTAATCCAAGTTGTTCTACAAGCGGTCGATTATTTTTGGTTGTCCATCCTGTCGACTCCTATAGGGGCATACGACTTCCTTTGGGATGCCAAAAACTCTTTGGTGGCCTGGATGAACTTGTATGTATCGAAAAAAGAAGGGGGCCTGGGTCTAAAAGACCTCAAGGTTTAGAATTCTGCACTTCTAGCTCGAGTTCTTTGGGACGTCTAGTCTGAGAAACAATCATTGTGGCTTCAATGGATTTTACACTATTATATGAATGGCCATAATGTATGGGACATACCACAATATCGAGACCATTCCCTATTATTCCGGTGGATCTTATGTATTTGGGACACCTTATTGGCCAAGGACTAGACCACCCAACAGGCTGCTACCCGTCTACAGTCTTGGGCTACTGGAAGCAAGCTTTGTACATGGCGTGCATATGATTATTTTTGTTACAGGTAAGCAGCTGTCTCTTGGGCAACAATGATTTGGAAACATGCTCTTATACCAAAACACTCATTTATAGTCTAGCTTTGCCTTAAAGGTCGCCTAAAAATGAAAGACTCACTACCTTTCACCATTCATGATCCATCATGCCCCCTCTACAATTCAGCCAGGTAGATGATCAAGTATTTATTCTTTACCTATCCTGTCTCCCAAACAATTTGGGTAGATATTAAAGTTTGGATACGCTTGCCACAGGCTATGAACATGCCAACAACCTGCCTTAAGTGGTTTAATAGAATAAATCACGAGGCTAGATGGATTGCCAAAGCTAAAGCCACAGCCTTATGCACCACTTTTTACTAAGTTTG
Source organism: Voacanga thouarsii (assembly GCA_026120185.1). Classification (NCBI taxonomy): domain Eukaryota; kingdom Viridiplantae; phylum Streptophyta; class Magnoliopsida; order Gentianales; family Apocynaceae; genus Voacanga; species Voacanga thouarsii. Next base: position 669,093 of record JANUWF010002701.1, read on the forward strand.
GATTGCCCGAAGCCGAACTCTATTCAACAACTCACCTAGCCAACCATTAGACGTTGTTAAAAGGATCAAAACACATATGTATGGAGTTATCTTTATCTTTTACCCTCATGTTTTTGACCTTTTTCAGTCTTATGTATGCCGACCTAGCTAGTAGTTTTACTTATATATACATGACTACTTGCTAGCTGAAAATTTTGTACATAATCCTTTTAGATCATAAATTCAATTTTACATTTGGATAAAAAACATGTATTACTTGTTATTAAAGTAATTGTCAAGCAAGCGATTGACAAAAAGCTTTCACAAGAGCCATTGACAATGTTGGCGATGTGTTTTTTGACAATGACATGATTTTGGAAACTACTTAAATTTAGATCGCCAATATTTGACACGTGACATATTAGAGTTGGATTAGGAAAAGGATTCCAAAAAATCTAGGAAGGGTCTTGATTAAGATACGTAGAAGATTATATTGAGAAGAGTTGGAATTTGTAAGGAATTGAAGTGCAAAATTTAGGAAGTTTTAAGAAAATCTTTTAGCAGTCTCCTAATTCAATAAGGAAACAAACACTTTGTTGCAATATCTATAAAACGACCAAAGAGCTTTGGTATTAAGTGAGTGAAGAAGCATGAAACTAAGTGAAAGTTAATGGAGAATTAATCAAGAAAATAAAGTGAGGAAATTCATGCATATATGCTAAGTGATCTTAAAGCACACGATTCGAGTTACTTGCTGTAACAAAATCAAATCTTCAAGAAGGATTTAAATCAAGCTTCTACAGATCCTACACGTTTCTAGTGGAAAGGTTTCTTGTGTCAACGAAGTGTCGGCATGCTATAGTAACAAAGGTTAAAGATGTTGGGATGTATGCCCTCTTAGACTAGGTTTTTGATGTAATTTTGATTTACATTAATAAAAGTTTTATTCTCAGAAATTATTTGTGAATTCTTCTTTACTTTTGTGCACAATTTTGCTGGAAAAGACCTATTGTGTTTATGTAAATGGTTCATGTAAATGGAGGTCTTTCATAGTAAGGTATGGACTATGGGTTGCTTAAAACATAAACTATTATTGTGAACTGAATGATGAGAATGGGAATCTCATTTTGGCAAGGTTATTGTGTTATGAATTCTAAAAGTGTAATGACTTACCTTTAGACAATGAGTAGTCTTCTCATTTCATCATACAAGCATATTTTGAATACATAGAACTAGACTTGGAGTAGTAGTTTCTAAAAGTACTATATGGTAGAAACCTAGACTACTACAGTGTGGACTTATACTCTACAACTTGAGTATAAGTTGGTGGTCTGACGAAGCTGGAAGTATATGCTTTGATGTACTATAGTTAAGGTTCTGTTGTAGGACCAATATACTTGTATGTTGGGTATATGTAACTAGTTAGTCAATATAGACTTGTATAAGATAGCTTTTGTGCTATATCTCCCTTTGTAGTTATCCGAATGATCTAAATTTCTAGGGCTCTAGGGAACATGATTTGGATATTTGCTTTAGGGTAGCTCCCTTGAAAAGCAGAAATATTCTAAAAAGTAATGGATCATTGGAGTAGAAGCCTGAGGATGGTAGATGTCTTTTAGAGATGTGTTAGTACACTTCTTTCACACTAAATAAACGATGATATGTAGAGGGGTATTTTAGTCATTACACATGTAGGTCGAAGACATAGCTTATGCAACATTGTCCTTGGAGTCAATATTTTCTTATGGTAATATTAAGAAATATTTAAAATGTAAAATACAACTATTTTTTATAGCAGGGAAATTTTGGTCATTTTAGTAGCTAAGGAGATGTGTCTTTTTTGTCATCAGAATAGCCTGTAAGTCCTAATTAATTTTGGGTTGAGGAAATGGTCTCAGTTAAAAAGGATTTTATTTTATTCAAGAAATCTAATTTATTATTGGATTGGAATAAAATAAAAAGACGAGAAAAATTAAATTAAATTTATTATATGATTTAATTAATTAATTATTTATTTAGGGCCTAAGCCTAGATTGAATAATTAGAAAATTAACTTGAATCAAAACTAGATAAAAAGACTTGAATAACTATTTTGGCATATTTGGGCTCATTAATTATTTATTGGGTTATTTTTATAATCTCAAAAAATAAAGAATTAATATTTATTATTAAGTTGGTGGTCTGACGAAGCTGGAAGTATATGCTTTGATGTACTATAGTTAAGGTTCTGTTGTAGGACCAATATACTTGTATGTTGGGTATATGTAACTAGTTAGTCAATATAGACTTGTATAAGATAGCTTTTGTGCTATATCTCCCTTTGTAGTTATCCGAATGATCTAAATTTCTAGGGCTCTAGGGAACATGATTTGGATATTTGCTTTAGGGTAGCTCCCTTGAAAAGCAGAAATATTCTAAAAAGTAATGGATCATTGGAGTAGAAGCCTGAGGATGGTAGATGTCTTTTAGAGATGTGTTAGTACACTTCTTTCACACTAAATAAACGATGATATGTAGAGGGGTATTTTAGTCATTACACATGTAGGTCGAAGACATAGCTTACGCAACATTGTCCTTGGAGTCAATATTTTCTTATGGTAATATTAAGAAATATTTAAAATGTAAAATACAGCTATTTTTTATAGCAGGGAAATTTTGGTCATTTTAGTAGCTAAGGAGATGTGTCTTTTTTGTCATCAGAATAGCCTGTAAGTCCTAATTAATTTTGGGTTGAGGAAATGGTCTCAGTTAAAAAGGATTTTATTTTATTCAAGAAGTCTAATTTATTATTGGATTGGAATAAAATAAAAAGACGAGAAAAATTAAATTAAATTTATTATATGATTTAATTAATTAATTATTTATTTAGGGCCTAAGCCTAGATTGAATAATTAGAAAATTAACTTGAATCAAAACTAGATAAAAAGACTTGAATAACTATTTTGGCATATTTGGGCTCATTAATTATTTATTGGGTTATTTTTATAATCTCAAAAAATAAAGAATTAATATTTATTATTTTTTGGGCTCATTGGGTCTAGGAAAAATAATAAAAATATTAATGGGCCAATAGCCTGGATCAAAGGGTTTTTTGTAATTCACAAAACAGAAGAGTTTAGGCTACGCTAAACATATTTTGTTAATAACTTCTGGGGGCTTTTGAAATACAAGAACCCCGGTGTTTTGTTATCTGGAGAAAAACCATGTGAATCAATTGAGATTCACAATAGTGAACGAAGGCAAAAAAAAAAAAAAAAAACCACAGACAAGCCTTCTATTCTTTTTCTCTCTCATTTTTTTGCTTTTTTTATTCCTGATTATGCTAATTAATAGCAGAGAGTCCAGAGTTGAGACTGTAATTTTCCTCGCTTGAATTGTTTCCCCGACAAGTATTAGGTTGTGGAATATTTAGAGTATTGAAAGGCTCTTGCGTTCGTGCCAAGAAGGAGTAGGCATATAGCGAGATTTGAACCAGAAACATCGTTGAATTGTGAAGAGATCCTTGTGGTTCAATCATCCACTCCGGCACCAACGAAAAGTTCAACGCGTAAAGGTACAAATGAAAACTTTTCTTCCTCTGTGTTGTGTTCTCTGTGAATTTTTTTTTTCTTTTGTTTGCCTATGCATGCATGGCTTCCTTTATTTTTAACCTTCAAGTGGTATCAGAGCATGAAGTTTGATTGGCTTAGGAAGCATGTATGCTAGTCTAATAAAAATGGCCAGATCGTTGTCTATTTTTTTTCCCTGTGATCCTTCGCTATTTATGGTGTGGAATAGACTCTTGTAAGCCTCACGGTTGAGGTTTAGGAACCCAAACTCTCTGTAATTTTATTTCTTTGCATAGCAATTGTGTAAACCTGAATTTAAAGGGTATAGGCGGATGTTGTTTTTGTTTTGATGAAATCTGTATAAAAAAATGCCGTCTGTGAATGTTGCAAAGAGAATTTCAAAAGAGTTTTGAAGAAAAATCATAGAAGAAGAAAAAAAATGAAGACGAAGAGGAGCTAAGCTGAGCCACATGGCAAGGGGTGCGGCGTGGTGTGCCTGGAGCCATGGGATGGCTTGGCCGAGCCATAGCTTGACAGTCGCAACAAGGCATCGAGTCGACCCATGGCTCGGTGTAAGGAAATGCAACCTGGGAAGGATGTGAAGGATCTGGTCGCTATTGTGAACAAATTTCTACGGGAGGATACGAGCAGCCTTTCGGTGCTGGTGCCCGCGAGTCAGGTGGTCCATGGGCTATGATCCGGTGTGGCGAGTGCGTAAGATTGTTTCATGTAATTATTGTACAAATTCTTTTTCATTTTTGGTCACATACCAGGAAAAGTTATTATTTTTGCAATAGTTAATATTCATTGAATATTTTGCATGAAAAATAATAGTAAAGGATTTTGAGGATTAAATAAGACCATTAATTAATTTAATTAATGTGTTTAATTGTATTCTCTGGGCACTTAGGTTTAAAAATAGAAAAGTATAAAAACATTTACTGTTTCTAGCATGCTATTTATTTTAATCTCTATGTGCAATTTTCTCAAAGACCAAAATCTTTGCAAATTTTTTTACAAGAAAAAATATTTTTCTTTAATTAAATGGTTAATTTTAACTTAAACAAAAAATAATCCTTAGTTGTTAAAGGTTGTTTATCCTTAACATAGAAAATATTTTGGATTTAGAAATTTTTGTAAGTTAAAATGAAAAACTATTTTAATTTATTTTCACAAAGAAAAATTATTTTTATCAAATAAAAACTTGAGATCAAAATCTCTAGAATGTTTTAATGGGAATTTTTGAAATTTCTAAGTTGTTAACTTAAATAAAATTAATCCATGTAAAAATTTCTCAAAGGGTATAAACATTGACATAGAAATTTTTATGGGTTTAGATTTTTTTTTGAGTTAAAATTAAACTTAATGGAATTTTTCAAATGATATATTTTCAATAAAACCCATTTTTTAAAAAAACCAAGTAGGACAGGGGTTTTAACGGCCCAACGGCTTCCATCACGATCTTCATTAGAGATTGTGGGTCTCCTCACATCACCTTGGGAGTGAACCCGTATAGGATAGAGATATCATAAGGATCTAGAACTAATGGAATGATGTAATGAATAACTTGAGACACCTACTATGATTGGCTAGCCCACGTTGGAGGTTGTAGTACGAGGTATGTCCATAGGAAATGAGAAGAAATGGTCATCCCCTAGATAGAGTTATCTTTTAGATCATTATTTAGAAGGGAAATTAATTTGTGGTGGTTAACACACTTAGCTTAGGAAACTGTTAATCTTTCTAAGATGCTATGTTAGTTTTCCTAAGAGCCAAATTAATGATGTTAAAGATAATAGTGATGGGGTTAACTATTATCAGTTTAATATGAGGCTAAAGTGATAAAATTATTTTGTTTTTCATAAAACTTAGAATTTCTTTTATTTTTAATTTTTAGAAATGGTTGGTGGAGGTTCTTTCAATCCCTTAACTATTATTCTCTGAGAGAATAAGCTAACTGGTCCTAACTATGTAGACTGGAAAAGGAACTTAGACATAATACTCACAGCTGAGGAGTATAAGTATGTCCTTTACGAAACTTGCCTTGTTATCAGGGAGGGTTCCACCGATGAGAAGCGAGAGGCTGAGAAGGTGTGGAAGAAGGTTGACAAAATGACATGCTGTTATATGTTAGCCTCCATGTCTAATGTGCTTCAATCTAAACATGAGTATATAGCGATTGCATACGACATAAGCACATCTCTAGCCACAATGTTCACTGACAGGAGCTGGCCCACAAGCAAGAGGCTTTTTGAACGATCATCAATACCAAAATGGTTGATGGAGCATCAGTCAGGAAGTATATGCTCAAAATGATTGCTGCTTTCGAGGAAGCAAAAGTCTTAGAGGCTGTAATTGACCTCGAGAGCTAAATGGACAATAGGGCCTAAATTAGTCATATTTTTCTTAGTTATTTGAGGCTATTTTGTGATATATTTTGTTCAATAACTAGTCATATTCCTTCATATTTGAGATTTTACCTTGGAATGGTATTTTGTACATTATTTCAGATTTTAGGGGTAAAATAAGACAAAAACGTTGCAGAGCAGAACAGAGGCGGCGCCGACTATGACAGAGGAACCGGTGCTGGCCACGTGCTGTTGGCATGCACTTCAAGACAATAAAAAAAGTGAAATAGAGTAGAACAGAACCGAATCGGCACTGACTAGGGGTTAGAGGCAGCGCTAGCTGCATTCTGGAAGGGTTGGGTGGAAATCAAGAAAAAAATTAGCGAACAATTGGAGAAACAGAACACAATTGGCACCCACTGTGAGGCTGGATGCGGTGCCGGCTATGCCCTGATGTTAAGGTGGTGTCTCAATTTTCGTACATATTTTTTGGCAATCTATAGAGTTTTAGTATTTTCCTACTTCTAATCGGCCAAAAACCCTACACCAATGAATTTCGGCACTTCCTAAGCCTATAAATAGAGGAAAAACACAAGGAAAAAGGGGGGAATTCATAGATCATAATAGAAAATCACTCAGATCAAAGGAGGAATTCTTTAATTCAAGGAGGATTGTGCAAGAAGGTCTTCAAAGGAAGAAGAAAGAGGCTTGTCTATGAGTGCTTTCTTTTTCTTGAACAATGATGTATTAATTGTTTATTATAATTTGACATTGTTTTAGGTATTTATGATTTTTAGAGTTACTTTGATATTTTGATTAATTGATTATTATTCTTGGTATTTAATTACTTATGCTTATTACGAGATTAGTTGGTTGTCTCTTTCTATTATCTTGCTAGAAAAATGGGTTGATGGTGGTTTCAATTCATTAGTTTCATATTTGTTGTCTCCTAACTTTTTTGAAAAGGGGGTTAATTGCTAAGAACAAGGTAATTCAAGGTTAATGGATGTCTGCCAGAATATGGATTCATTGGTTAATTTCATATTTTAAGTTTGCCAGAATATGGAGATTTAATCAATGATTGTGTTTAATGCATCTTTTAGGTGAATTAGTTGAGACAGAATATGTAATGCTAATTTGTCTAGAAGATAGTGATTTTATGGATTGAAAAAGAAGTGAATCTATCTAATCTTTCATGATGCCAAGAGAATAATTAGTTATGATAATAATTGAATACTTTAAGATCATGTTTGTCAAAATAATGGTTTGAGTTACATAATTCTTCATCCTTGACATGTATGCATTATTTTATTTTATTTTATTTCTTTTTATTTCTCTTTTACTTTATTGAGTCGGTTAAATAATGAGAGAAAAGTGATTAATGCATACTTGTTCCTTGATGATCGATACTCGTTAGAACCTTATGCTATGTTAATGATGAGTACACTTGCTCACATGTGTAATTTGGGGTTAACTTTTTAATTTAAACTTGATTGGGAATGTGCTTATTTTTATGATTTTTATATCCAAATCCATACAAATCAGTGGACATGCTTCTCGAATATCTGTCGGGCTTTTTAACTCTATTCAAGTTGAACTACAACATGAACAAGTTAAACATGAGTTTAACTAAGTTAATAAAAGAGCTCCATGTAACACCCCACTACTTAGGCCCAACAGAGCCAGGGATGTCGCCCCGTCCATAGGACAAGGGGTCTTTATAACTAGGTCACATAAAAGAAAATAAAAGTAATACTTTAAAATTAAACTTATTACAACCCAAAAATACATGAACAAATCCAAAATAAATTGTTTGCAACAATCTCCCAAACCATCATATAAGGGGAAATAATAAAGAGTCTTCAAATCATAGGCAACAAATCTAGCTCTTGACCTCCACAGCAGGATCGATCTGAAAGTATGGTATAAAAGGTGGTGAGATAAAAATCTCAGTAAGCCCGTGTGTGCTTTGGGTATTTCAGGTAAAACAGTTCATGTATGCAAGTTGTAAAAATTTTATAAGAGAAAGTGCTGGCAAGCATTAAATACGTGTTAAAAATAAAGAGTGGTGTTTTGCTTTTCAAACCATACATGTGCGCAATAAATACAACCACCCAAAGAGGTAGCCATGGGTTACCACACATTGGGCCCCATGACCATATGGTCAGTATGCCACACGTTGAACATACTGCCAGTTAGACTGCTACACGTTGAGCATGCTGACAAAAGGTAGGTGTACGGCCAACCGGGTAAGATACTTCTCCATCTTTACACCCAAACTTACTGATTGTTCACTCCAAAAACACACAGTCTACTTGACTGAAACTTGCTAGCTTCTCCAAGTTGAGTTCATCTTCTGGAGGTGGCCTCCTGCCAGAAGACTCGCTCTTGCTCTTCAAAATTAGTACTACTAGCCTACCCTTATTGAGTACTCAATGTTGATTGTCCTACTTGGGAGAAAATTGATCATGCATTGATTTACTTAGAAATAGCAATTAAGGATTTCTAAAATTCTTGTCAAAGTTGGTTTTTAGAAAGAGATTGGTATTTTGTGTAAAACTGCTTGTTCAATTTTCAAATGATTTGCATGACTGAAATAAAAAGGGAAACAGTCATTAATTGCCTTTACAAAATGAATGTCCATACACATCACATTTGGCTTGCTATAGTAATTTTTGGTCTTCAAATAATTCCATGTAGGAGCTTACCTGATCATTTGCTTGCTCGAACTGAACAAAAATCCTCCAAGGCTGACCTAACCCCGTATAGGATAAACACAAGACATAAGGTTATACTCGAGTTATACTTGCCTTACACAAATAATTCCTAGTTCAACTAATTACAACCATAACCTTAATGTCCTAAGCTTTAAGGTTAGATGATAAAGGATTTTATAAAATAAGTCTAGCTTGATAAGTTAAAATAACTAGGGGTTGTAAAATAATTACTAATAAGTTATAGGTTCAAATGATAAATCTTGAGTATTATTAATAATAAATAAAATAGTGTTTGAATATTGAATAATACCAAGTCCTAATTAATATTGGTAAATGGTAATTTTAAAATGGTATTATTATAAATAAATAATAAATTACAATTAATTTTTAATTAATATTTAATGGATAATAACTAATTAATAATAAATGAATTATATTAAATTGTTGTTTAATAAATAACAAATAAATTTTAATATAAATAATATTTATGAATATAGGTAAAAGTTTGAACTATGGTCTACAAGGTCATTAATATTTTATTTATTATTATTTATATAAAAGATCTTATTTACTATTATACATATATATATATATATTATTTTTTATTAAAATTTATTATTTATTTAACTAGTAAAATAACGATATTTCATTTAATATTCCTTTTCCAAAACTTCTCAGGAATTTCGAAATCTTTAGAGAAAAATATAGTAATAATTTTAATTAAGGTAATAAAATTTGCTAATTAAAATAACCTAGGATCAATAAGAACATAATCATGGTTCCTATTGCTAAACAAGATCATGAACACATTCTCCAATATCAAACATTAAACCAATCCATTCATGAGCATGGGCTTAAATCAACACATGCTATCACATTGCCAAATCCCTACTAGGCATAATCATAATCATGGCTTCAAAGGAGATAAGAACATAAAAATCCTATTCACCAAAGGTGTCATAATATCTAACATTCTTTAAACATCTATAATTTCCTTAAGACATGATGAACATACATTGATTCTCAAGAAAATCCAAATAGTTTAAACGTACACAACCATTCTCATGTCCTAATCTCAACCCCTTCATTCATATGCATATACTCAATCCCCAATTCATATTCTATTCTCCCTATCAACATCTAAGAGGCATGAATTTAGAATTTAAAACAAGAATTAAGGAGAAATACTTGATTGATGTGCACTTCGTTGAAGATTTAAGAAGGTCCACGCGATTGAGAGTCTAGAATTGTCCATGAGTGGAGAAAAACAGCCATGGTTGTAATCCACCATTTCAACCGAGAGAGAGAGAGAGAGAGAGAGAGAGAGAGAGAGAGAGAGAGAGAGAGAGAGAGAGAGAGAGAGAGAGAGAGAGAGCATTAGCATGATATGTTGTAGGTTGAATGGAAGAAGATGAACAAAAGAGTTATTCTTGGTTACCTTGATGATGTTCTTGAGACTTAAAAAAAAAAAAAAAACTGGTTTTGATTCGAATAACAATTCTTGTTTTCGAGATTTGGTGTTATAAATTCCAGAAATGAACTCTAGGGAGTATGTAGGAGTAATTTAGAGTTTTTGAGATTGGAGGTGTTTAGAGTGGATTTTGTCTTGAAGAAAGGTAGTGTGTGTTCTTGGTGAAAATTGAGAGAGTTTGAGGGAGATATGCTGCACGAAATCTGGGAATGCTGGCCGAATGGTTTAGGGAGTTTAGGAGTTTTAGTTTCAGCTTAGAGAGGAAGAGAGAAATCCAATTGTTTGAAATTTAAATGGAGAGGTTTGAGGAGTGGTTTGAGGTATAGGATATGTTAATGGTGTTTGATTGATGGAGGTTTCTTGGAGCTGCAATGGAGCCAGCTGGACTGGTTTGCTTTGCTGAAATGAATGGAGATTGATGGAGCTTTAAGGTTGGCCAAAATTCAGAGCTCAATGACAGAGGAATTTCGGGTTATGAAGCCTAGTACAAGGGTGTTTCCATGGAGCAAATGCTGGAAATTTTTGAAGTTCAAATTGTAGTTTGAATGGAGTGATCTTAGGAGATATTTGAGGTGTGGTATTGGAGTCCAAGTGTGTAATGTAAGTGGAGAGGTTGATGGTGTTCAGTTCATGGCTGAACAAGGGTCATTTTACAGAGGTTTGAGGGTGGTTTCTTCGGTCTAGGCCTAAGGGAACAAAGCTGGAAATTTCTGGTTTCATGGTCTCCTAAGGTTCGAATGTTTGCTGCAATTTTCTGTGCAGTTTTCTGCAATATTCCAGCCCAATTTGCAGAGGTTCTTGAGAGGTGTTTGAGGGTTCTTTAAGTCTGGTTTCCAGCCTTCTTTATGGGGGAAAAGTAGAGGAGTTCTGCTGGATTGATGTTAGAAGGAAACAACCTCATTTTCTGGTTGAAGGTAGCGAAACTGCCCATTTTTTTTTTCCTGGTTTGTACAGTTTTTTGTGCAGTCCGAATTGCACATAATTTTTAGTCTTCAAGCTGAATAAATTGGCCATATTTCTGGTAGTAAATGAGTAAGAAAGTTGGCTGTGTTTTTTGAAGGTTAGGCTGCTCAAGAATCTGGAAAATTTCCATCTGGTTTCTTCCATGAAGAACATGATCATTATGAAGATGAGTTTGAAGGTTCAACCATGGTAATTAATTTCCCTTGGGAATCTTTCCTAACTCCTCCCCTATTTTTAGTCAATCCTCCAACTTCCAAGATCCATTTCGAAATTCAAAGACAAGAGATCCTTGCTGAATATTCTGGAATTAAAAAGATGGATTTTGATTAATTTTGAACAAATTTAATTTGTGAAGGTGTTAGGACAAGCTAGAGGTAATAAAAGGACAAGAATTTCTCTAGAATTATTTTTAGAGCATGATGATAGAATTAGAACATTCTCTTCATGTCTCCCCTAAGACAACACTCCTATCTTTATGGAATGTAAGAAAACAAAAATTCAAACTTAACTAAGATAATCATGATTAAAACTTAAGTGATGGGATTTGAATTTATGACCTTAGAGAGTAATTCCCAAAGCTCTAACCACTAAACCACAACAACTCTTATTCTTATTTTCTCACCCAAATATTCTTTTTATTTAATCCACAAGCTATCTTCCTATTTTGACCTCAAGCAAAATTACCATTTTACCATTCCTACTCAATAAGCATGACTAAGCCTTTTAATCCATAAATCATAATTCTAAAGCATATAAAATCATTCAAAAACATATATATTCATGCAAAATAATATGATATGCATCCCGACCCCCTTACTCTAGGGTTGGCTTTAGGTGGGGTTTCACATTCTCCCCTCCTTAGGAGAATTTCGTCCCGAAATTCAGGCATACCTCTATCTTAGATCGGGATACTGCCGCTTTACCCAGTCTTCTATTTCCCATATGGCATCTCGCGTACCATGATGCTCCCACTGCACCTTTACCATCAGAATCTGCTTGTTCTGGAGAGTCTTGATTCTTCGATCCAATATTTTCACGGGTTTCTCCACATAGCTCAGGTCGGGTTGCAACACTAACGGCTCATTATTCAAAACATGTCTAGGATTAGCATTGTACTTCTTCAGCTGAGATTCATGGAATACATCGTGAATTCCTGTCAACCCATCTAGCAAATCCAATCAATACGCCACCGCCCCAATTCTGTCCTTTATCGGAAATGGTCCCAAACACCTTGGATTCAGCTTCCCACCTTTTGGATGCTTCAGAATTCCCCTATTTGGCATCAGTCTTAACAATACACTGTCTACACCTAAAGTTCTAACTCTCTTCGCCTATTGTCTGCGTAGCTCTTTTGTCGGCTTTGGGCTGCTTTCAACCTTTCCCTGATTAACTTAATATTGTCCAACATTTCCTGAACATAGACTTCTCCCGACTTGCTTACGTGGCCGTCCTCTGACCAACTCCAGTATAGCGGTACTTGACACTTGCATCCATATAGTACTTTATACGGAGCCATTCCAATCGAAGATTGATAACTGTTATTGTACGACAACTCTGCATACGGCACACATTCGATCCACTTATCCCCAAAATCCAATACACAGGCTCTTAGCATTTCCTCTAATATCTGAATAACCCTTTCTGACTGTCCATCGGTTTGCAAATATGCCGTCGTACTAATTTCAGACTAGAACCCATTGATTCTTGGAACTTGCCCAATATTGGGATGTAAATCTCAGATTTCGGTCGGACACAATACTTGAAGGTACTCCATGCAATCTGATGATTTCTCGCACATAGATCTGAGTCAACTTCTCCATTGAATCCCTTACATTCACTGATATGGAATACACAGATTTGGTCAGTCAATCCACCACTACCCATATGGCGTCCTTTTGGATCCTTGCTATAGGGAGTCCGGTGACGAAGTCCATGGTCACCTTTTCTCATTTCCATTCAGGCACTAGTAACGGTTGCAACAATCCCGCTGACTTCTTGTGCTCTGCTTTGACTTTCTGACAGATGAGACATATCGAAACATACTTAACCACATTTTGCTTCATCCCGGACCACCAGTAAGCCTTTTTCAGATCCTGATACATTTTGACTTGTCCCGAATGAATGGCGTACATGCTCTTATGTGCCTCTTCCAAAATTTTATCCTTCAACTAGTGCTTATCGGGTACACATAAACGATCTCGAAAATACAAAACTCCCGCTTCGTCCTACCAGAATTCACTGCCTTGCCATTTAAGCTGCTTGTCCTTGAAAAGCTAGAATTTTGCATTACTTTGCTGAGCCTCAATGATGTCCTGCTTTAGATCTGGCATCAACTTCAGGTTGCTTACAATAATTCTCTCCTCTTGCACTTTTGCTCTTCTATCCAACATATCCTGAACTACTTGAACCTCCTGCACTCTTAGCCTGGCCATTCTGACTTTTCTGCTCAGGACATCAGCCATAATGTTGGCTTTCCCGGGGTGGTAGTTGATCGGACAACGGTACTGCTCCAAAAATTCCATCCATCTTCGCTGTCTCAAATTTAAGTCCTTCTGGGTGAAGATGTACTTCAGGCTCTTGTGATCAGTGAACACTTCATATTCCACTCCATACAAGTAGTGCTGCCATTTCTTTAAAGCGAACACAATGGCAGCTAGTTCTAGATCACGCGTGGGATAATTGACTTCATGTGGTTTCAATTTTCGAGAAGCATAGATGATCACCTTTCTATCCTGCATCAAAACTGCCCCCAAACCTTCTTCCAAAGCACCGATATATAGTGCGCAAGGCTTATCCCCCTCTGGCAGACTCAACACAGGCGCTGTCATTAATCTCTACTTCAGCTCTTGGAAACTCTTTTCACATTTTTTATTCCAAACAAATGGTACAACCTTTCTCAGTTGCCGGGTCATAGGCGATGCGAGCATTGAATATCCCTTAATAAACCTCCTATAGTAACCAACCAATCCCAAGAAGCTTCGAATCTTGGTGATGTTCTCCGGTTGCTTCTAGTCCGAAACTGCTTCAACCTTCGCTGGGTCCATCTTGATCCCATCCTTGGTCACCACATGGCCAAGAAATGCCACACTATCCAGCCAAAACTCACCCTTGCTAAATTTGGCGAAGCGCTTGTGCTTTCTTAGCTTCTCCAGTATTAGCTTCAAATGTTCTGCATGATCCTTCGGGCTCTTGGAGTAAATGAGTATGTCGTCGATAAAGACTACCACAAACTTGTCCAAGTATGGTTGGAACACTCTATGCATCAAATCCATAAATACCGCGGGTACATTGGTTACCCCGAATGGCATCACCACGAACTTGTAGTGACCATATCTTGTGTTGAAGGCCGTCTTAGGAATATCCTCTTCTTTTATCCTCACTTGATAGTATAGCAACTGGATCCTTGCAACTGGTCAAACAACTCGTCAATCAGTGGTAGAGGATATTTATTCTTGATAGTTAGGTTGTTCAAGCCTCGGTAGTCGATACACAACCTTAGAGTTCCGTCCTTCTTCTTCACAAATAGCACAGGTGCTCCCCTGGGTGAGGTGCTAGGTCTGATGTACCCTTGCCTCACCAACTCCTCTAGCTACTCTTTCAATTCTTTTAGCTCTGCTGGTGCCATCCGATATGGTGTTTGAGGCACCGGTTCCGCACTAGGAACTAGATCAACGGTGAACTCAACTTTCCGATTGGGAGGTAGAGAAATGAGTTCTGTAGAAAATACGTCGGGGAAATCTTTTACCACCTCAGTATCTTCAAGAGTGCACTGTTCTTTCAACTTATTTATCACATAAGCCAAATATCCTTGACATTCTTGCTTCTACAATTTTCGGGCTTTTGCCCCAGCTATAAAAAACTTTAATTCCTTTACTCTCTTGCTGTTGAACTCCAACACATCACATTCTGGTCTAACGAACTAAACTGATTTATTCTTACAGTTTACTCTAGCCTCATGCTTCACTAGCCAATCCATTCCCAATATCAAATCATAATCATTATTAGCCAAGACAATCAAATCTCCCTCTAAGCTTTCTCTCCCTAATTCAATTTTACAATTCCACACATACCGATCTGCTTGCACCATTTTCCCTAAAGGCGTACTCACCAATAAAGTAAAAGGTAGTTCTACTCCATCCCAACCCAAATGATATGCACAATTCTTGTTTAAATAGGAATGGGTAGATCTAGGGTCTATCAATGCATTAACTAAATGACTATGGATAGTATACTACCTTCCACTACTGCTGCATCAGCTCCAACCTCCTCCAGTTGAGAGAGAAAACTTTTGCTTTCACCTGCAGCTTCTGTGCTCTACTCCCGAATGCTCCCGTGGCATTGGCTCGATTGGCTCCCAGGATCTGAGCCGGGTTTCCTTGTCCGACTTGGAGAAGTTTAGGACTGGTGTTTCGCAGATAGTTCGGATCTCCGCAGTGGTAGCATTTCCGCTCACCTCATCTGGTCCAACAATTTTTCTTTAGTGGCCCCTTTTTCCATAGTGCCGACATAATGGAAGATTTTGCGTAGGCCTAACCGGTGTTGTCCGGGCTTGCTTCCCCCGGTTCTGCCACTGCTGGTTGGCAAATATTGTTAGTATATGTTTTATTTTATTAAGTTTAAATATTTTGACTAACCTATCTTGTTTATGCTGTAGGATGGTTAGAATGTTTAGAATTGTAAGGAAAGGGCAGCAATAGTGTAACACCCCACTACCTAGGCCCAACAGGGCTGGGGATGTCGCCCCGTCCAAAGGATAAGGGGTTTTTATAACCAGGCCACACAACAAAAATAAAATAATACATTGAAATTAAAAACTTATTACAACCCAAAAATTTAAGAACAAATCCAAAAATAAATTGTTCACTATCATCTCTCAAAATATTACATAAAATAAATAACACAATATCTTCTAAGCAGACAACAACTAGCTACTCATCCCCACAGCAGGATTGACCTAAAATCATGATAAAAAGGGTTATGAGAAAAAAAATCTCAGTAAGTCCGTGTGTGCTTTGAGTATCCAGATAAAATAGTTCATGAATGTAAGTTGTAGAACTTCATAAGGAAAAGTACTGGCAAGCATTAAACAATGTTAAAAACCAAGAGTGGCATTTTCTTCTTTTCAAATCATACAAGTGCACAATAAACACAACCACTCAAAAGGGCGGCCATGGGTTACCACAGGTTAGGTCCCATAACTATACAACGGTCAGAATGCCACATTTTGTGTAGACTGACAAAAGGTAGGTGTACGACCTACCGGGTAAGATACTCCTCATTCTCTACACCCAAGCAAAATCGGTTATCCATTCTGGTAACACACAGTCCACATGACTAAAACTTGATAACTCAGACCGGCATGACCAAGTAGTCCTGTCACTTTTCCAAGTTGAGTTCATCTTCTGGAGATGGCCTCTTGCTAGAAAACTCGCTCTTACTCTTCAAAACTAGTACCACTAGCCTACCCTTATTGAGTACTTAACGTTGGTTATCCCACTTGGGAGAAAACTGATAAAATATTACTTTACTTGGAAATGGCAATCAAGGGTTTCCAAAGTTTGTGTCAAAATTAGTTTTAGAAAGAGTTTGGTGTTTGAGAAAAACTACTTGTTGGTTTTCAAATAATTTATGTGACTGAAATAAGACAGGGAATAGTCCTCAATTGCCTTTACAAAAATGAGTATTTACACACTTCACATTTGGCTTGCCATAGTGACCTTTTTACATCAAATAGGTTTTATGTAGGAGCTTACCTGATCCTTTACTTAAATCAAAGATCTTCCAAAGCTGACCTAACCCCGCCTGGGGTAAACACAAGCCATAATTAAACTCAACTAAATTTGCTTCCATAAATAATCCTAATTCAACTTACTACAATCATGACCCTAGTGTTCTAAACTTTAAGGCTAGATAATAAAAAAGGATTTCATAAAATAAATCTAGCTTGATAATAAAATAACTAGGGTTTGTGAAATAGTTACTAATAAGTTGTAGGTTTAAATCTTGTTATAAATAAACTAGGGTTTATTTGATGAAGGGTCTTAGGTCCTAGATGATATTATTTAAAATAATAATCTATTAATAATTATTAGTTAGAAAATAATTGGTAAATAAAATTAATAATAAGTAAATGATAATATGTTTTGATTAAAAGGCTAATAAATAAATTCTATTAGTATTTATGAATATATGACTTACAAGATTAATATTTTACCTATTATGATTATTTATATAAAAGGCTTTATTTAATAATATTATTATATATAATATTTATATATTTTACTTTTAATAAAAGACATCATGTATTTGGCTAAAATATCATTATTTCATATATCAGCCTAATTCCAAATCTTCCTAGGGTTTCGAAATCATTAGAAGAAAATATAGTATTAATTTTTATTAATGTAATAAAATTGGGTAACTTAAATAATTTAGGATTAACAAGGTCATGATCATAATTTTCCTATTGCTAACCATAATCATGAACATAAACTCTACACCAATCAACAAACCATCCAAATCATGAATAAAAGCATAGATCCATATCTACCAACACATGATCCAAACTCCACTAAACATAGTCATATTCATGGCTTCAACAAGAATACAAGAACATAAGACCTTATTCACTAAAGGTGACATAATATCTATCATGCTTAATCATCCACACTAACTCACGACATGAAGAGCATGCAACAAACCCTAAAACATCATAAAACTCAACCAAGACAAATCATCCTCATGCTTCAATCCTAACGCCATCATATAAACACATACTCAATCTCCAATTATATTCCATCCATTTACCAACAACATCTAAAAGGCCTGATTTTAGAATTAAGGAGAGGGTTAAAGAGATATACACGAATGATGACTACCTTGATGAAGTCTCAAGAGAGTCCACACGCTTGGAAGACTTGATCCGACCAAGAAGAAAGAAGAGAAAGTGGCCCTGGTTGGAGTAACCATTTCGGCCGAGAGAGAGAGAGAGAGAGAGAGAGAGAGAGAGAGAGAGAGAGAGAGAGAGATTATGAGTATAGTTCATTAAAGGTCGAAGAGGAAAGAAGATGGAGATAATCATTCATGTTTACCTTGAGAGCGTTCTTGAGTCTTCAACAAAATTCTGGTTTTTTTTATCTGAAAGTAGAACCTTAATTTCAGCATTTGATGTTATAAATTGCAGAAATGGATTCTAGAGGATTAGTAGATGTGATTTTGGAGTTTTTGGAGAAGATTGAAGGTGTTTAAGTGGTCTTAGGCTTAGAGAATGGTGGTGTGTGTTCTTGGTGTTCTTGGAGAAATGGAGAGAATGGAGAGAATGGAGAGAAGCTAGACGAAAATTGCTTGGAAAGGGTTAGCTGAATGGCTATGAAAATTCTGGTGATTGAATTTTCAGATTAGGGAGAAGAAGGAAAGCTAGTTGTTTGAAATTCAAAAGGAATAATTTAGGGTATGAATTACGGTAGAAACTATGGTAAGAATAGCATGGTTGATGGAAGTCTTTGAGAGCTTTAATGGCCTACTACTTTGGCTAGGATTTTGCTGAGATGAATGATGTTTGAATGGGTTATAGAATGGCTGAAATTCAGACTGTAAGGGTGGAAGATTTTCTGGTTGTTTGAAGCTTAAACCATGGCGGTTTTCATGGAGTAATTTGCTGGAATTTTGAATTCCAATGGAAGGCTTGATTGTAGTGATTGATGGAGTAATTAAAGGGGTAGCCATGAAGCTTCATTCATGTAGACCAATGGAGGAGATGATGAAGTTTAGTTCATGGCTGACTAGGGTTGGTTTTACAGAAAATTGGAGTGAGTTTCGGACAAGGGTGAAGAGGAAACAAAGCTGGAATTTTTGGTTGATCACTCGAAGGATTTGCTGGAATTTCGTGCAGTTTCTTCAGCCATGCTCCAGCCGACTTGCAGTAGGTTTGAAGGGGTATTAGAGGGTACTGTAAGGCTGATTTCTAGCCTTCTTTATGGAGGAAAGACAGAGATGAATTACTGGGTTGAAGGCTAGAAGAAACAGCTTGGTTTTTGGACTGTTATGCTGCGAATTCTGCCCAGAATTTTTCTCTGGTTTGCACAGCTTTGTGCAGTCTGAATTTTGGCCAAAGTTTTCAGTCTTCAAGCTAAGTGAATTGGCTATTTTTCTGGTAGTATTTGAGTAAGAAAGGTGGTTGAAGATTTCAAAAATTGGTCTGACCAAGAAGCTGAAGAAATTTTCCCGATTTGCTGCATGAAGAAGATGATCACTTATAAGGTGGAGTTTGAAGGTTCAACTATGGAGATTAATTCTCTTGGGATCCTTCCATAACCCATTCCCCATTTTCAGTCAATATGCTATCCTCACATAGACATTTTTGAAACTCCAAGATCAAGGAAGCTTGCTGGAATTTTTTGGAAATAAAATGGCTTGGATAATTGAGCAACTTAATTGATAAAGAATTAGGGTAAGTTAGAGAGCAAAAAGGGTATGAATCCCTTAAGAATTTTTGTAGGGCACAAGAGTAGGATTAGGACATTCCTTTCATGCCTTCTCTAGGACAACACTCCTACTCCTTCCTATGGCAAGCAAGGGCCGAAAATAGCCTACTTATCTCAAATAAAAATTAATCATGCTAAAACTTAAAGGATGGAATTTGAACTCAAGACCTCAAGGATTTATTCCAAAGCTCTAACCACTAAACCATAACAACTCTTGTTCTTATTTTCTCTTCCAAATATTTTTCCCATTGAACCCTCAAGCTATCTTCCTATTTTCACTTCAAGCAAAATTACCATTTTGCTATTCCTACTCAATAAGCACAATTGAGCCTTCTACACTATAAATCACGAATCTAAAGCACGTAAAATCATTCAAAAATATATTTATGCATGCAGGAAAATATGATATGCATCCCAACCCCCTTACTCTAGGGTTGGTTTTTGATGGGATTTCACAAATGACATCCTCTCATCCCTATCTACTCAGAAAACCTACCAGTGCCTCAGCCTGCACCTCAACCAATTATACCCCTGGAAGATAGCAGTGACAATGATGTCCAAATCATTGAGCCACCCCCAATACCCGTGATAGACTTGGTCACTGACAGTGAAGACGAGGAGATTGATATGGAATATGTTCCCCTCCTTCCTAGTCCCATAGTTGGCTTGACAACTGATAGTGATGACCTGGGGGAGATAGATTACGAATCTCCACCTAGACCTTCCTTCATACCCCCACCCAACCAGGTTGAGACCGGGGAGAGTTCTAGGTAACTCGGGAAGGAGCCAATGGATGATGGGTTTGCGAATAGGGCTGGGATATACTTTACTAGGAATTCTGGGGGATGGTTGTATGATGCTTACTTTGAAGACTCTGATGAGGATTAGAGAGGCTAAGTGCTGCTATGATTAGGATGTTTTATTTACTGCTTTCCGTAAACTCCTATGCTAAGGATTTTATTCATGTTTACTGCTTTATTTCTGAATTCATGCACATAAGAGTACCTGGAGTACTCTAAGGTTTGAGAAAAATTTATATGCAATCCTTTAAACAAAAATTTTGCATCTATTTTTTTTCTTTTGCTTAAACCTAAATGTGAATACATGCTCAATTGAAATGTTTTAAACTTAAATGCATAAACTCATTCTTTGGGCAAGGTTTAGAATGGCAACCAAGCACCGTGCAGCCACATCAAGCAGAAGAGTTTTGGAAGTAGAGCCTGTGACACCAGAATTTAAGACGACTCAAGTACTGTCACCCAACCGAGGGGATGAGAATGAGCCAGACTTGGAAATAGGGTCAGAAGAACCTGTTGGAGTGACAATGGAGCAAGCATTCAACAAGATGACCGAGATTCTTCAAATACTAACTGAACGGAGGAACCCAAAGGGGGAGGACGAGGCTTTGGAGTGGTTTCTGAAATTTCAACTGCCCATTTTCTTGGGAAAAGCTGAGCAGGATCAGAAAGCTGAATAGTGGGTAGAACAGATGGAAGACATATTCGCTACGCTTCATTACGCTGAGAAATGAATGGTGAAATTTGCTGCATTCCTATTGAGGGGCCCAGCTCGGGCATGGTGGCAATGGGTTCAGGATGACTGGGAGATGATTGACCAAGACTGGATATGGGGCAATTTTGCGGAAGCATTCAGAGCCGAATATATCCCACAGTGGATAGTTGAGAAGTGGGAAGATGAGTTCCAGTATCTTAAGCAAGGAGGTATGACAGTAGCTCAGTACGCAGCACAGTTCACCCAATTGTCAAAGTACTGCAAGAGGCTGGTGGACACCAAGCGGAACAGAACAAGACAATTTGTCAAGGGGCTAAGATGGGAGTTAAGAAGGACGTTGGCACCTTTTCCACCAATAACCTACTCAGGGGCCGTGGATGCAGCCACCTGGGCTGAGAATGAAGGTCGTAACAGAATGGCAGCAAGACATTTCCTACTGCCAAGACAACCACCAAGCCTTTCTAGAGGTAGCAGTCCATCAAGTGCCCTACCATCCAGCAGTGGTAGAACTAGGGGAAACAAGCTTGGACAGTACTGGTTGAGCCTACACAGAATCTTCCATTATGTCGTCATTGTGGAAAAAGGGGCCACATGGAGGAAAATTGTTAGACCAGAGAAGGTGAGCGGAAATGCTACCACTGCGGAGACCTAAACCATCTGTGAAATGCCTGTCCTAAACTTCTCCGAGTCAGACAAGGAAACCCTGCTCAGATCCCGGGAGCCAATCGAGCCAATGCCATAGAGCATCCGGGAGTGGAGCGCAGAAGCCGCAGATGAAAGCAAAAGTTTTCGTTCTTAGCCAGGAGGAGGTTGGAGCTGAAGCAGCAGTAGTGGAAGGTACGTTTACTATCCAAGGTCATTCCGTTAATGCATTGGTAGATCTAGTGCATTGATAGACCCTAGATTTACCCATTCTTATTTAAATAAGAATTGTGCATATCATTTAGGTTGGGATAGAGTAGAACTACCTTTTACTTGTTGTTGAGTATGTGATATGATCTTGAGTGGGCTTTTTCTTGGTATTATGTGTGGTTTAATTGGTAAGGAATTCAGCTCAACCAACGGGACCAAAAAAATAGAGATTCTTCTTGAGACAAAAGGAGAAAATGAAATAATAACCTACCTTCTATCAAACCCTTGAAGAACTAAGCTTCAAAGACCCTCAAGAATAGTAGAAAATTCTACTATAATCTCAATCCAATATCCTTGAAGTAACAAAGGAAAACAAGAACAAATAGAATAGAGAAAATAAGCACCCAAATAATGGAATTCAAACAAACTTTAGAAGAGAAAAGCGTCCAAGACCCATTCAAAGAAACCACATCGGATTATCCAAAAGATTTATAGACTCATTCATAAGGAGGACTAACCCTTAAGTATGGTCTTGAACAAGATGAATAAGGAGGCTAGGGCCTCTCAAGATTCTCTCTCAAATTTTGAATAAAGTGTGTGAATTGTTATGTTGTCAAATCACTAAAGGTTCTATTTATACTACCCTAATTCTAACTAAGTAATTCCTGAAGTTCTAATACAATTTAGGGCCTTAATAGGTCTTTACAAACATTTTAAATAGAGTAAAATTGGAAAAAACATCAAAAATGCGGTGGCTGCCCAGGATGGAGCTGGCGTCGGCTATGGCTTCTACAACCGGCGTTGGTTGCTCGCTACTTCCCGGGCTATCGCGTGTAGATTGAAGTTGGTGCTAGTTTGGCTACTTGGGTCGATGCTGGCTGTACGCTAGAGGCCTTCTTTTTGGTCGAGTTTCGTCTGTCTTTGTTGCCAGCTTGAGTTCTTGTTAGGGTCCTTCTTGGATAGTCATCAAAATGAGCTCTTGGCTAGCTTCCTCAACCTTCCAACCCACTTCCATCCTTAAGCATGGTTTTATGAGCAATTGAAACTCATCTTGAAGCTTCTTGGACCTAGATCTTCTTATCGGTCCTTCTTCTTGTATGGTCACGCCTCCCCCTCCTTGATCTTAACCTCTATGATGAAGCGGAGTCTCATCAATACGCCTTTGGGGAAAATGGTGCAAGCAGATTGGTATGTGTGGAATTGTAAAATTGAATTGGGGAGAGAAAGCTTAGAGGGAGATTTGATAGTCTTGGCTATTGATGATTATAATTTGATATTGGGAATGGATTGACTAGTGAAGCATAGGGCTAGAGTAGACTGTAAGAATAGATTGGTTTAATTCGTTAGACGGGGATGTTATGTGTTGGATTTCAACGGTAAGAGAGAAAAGGAATTGAAGTTTTTGATAGCTAAGGCAAAAGCCCGAAAATTATTTAAGTAAGGATGCCAAGGATAGTTAGCTTATGTGATAAATAAGCCAAATGACCAGTGCACTTTTGAAGATACTGAGGTGGTAAAAGATTTTCCTGACGTATTTCCTGTAGAACTCACTTCTCTACCTCCTAACCAAGAAGTCGAGTTCACCGTTGATCTAGTTCCCAGAGCAGAACCGGTGTCCTGAACTCCATATCGGATGCAACAGAGGAGCTAAAAGAATTGAAAGAGTAGCTAGAGGAGTTGGTGAGGCAAGGGTACATTAGACCTAGCACGTCACCCTAGGGAGCACCTGTGCTATTTGTAAAGAAGAAGGACGGGACTCTGAGGTTGTGTATCGACTTCCGGGGCTTGAACAACCTGACTATCAAGAATAAATATCCTCTACCACTGATTGATGAGTTGTTTGACCAGTTTCAAGGATCTAGTTGCTACTCTAAACTGGATTTGAGGTAAGGATACTATCAGTGAAGATAAAAGAAGAGGATATTCCCAAGATGGCCTTCAACACAAGATATGGTCACTACGAGTTCATGGTAATACCATTCGGGGTAACTAATGCACCTACGGTATTTATGGATTTGATGCATCGAGTGTTCCAACCCTACTTGGACAAGTTCATGGTGGTCTTCATCGATGACATACTCATTTACTCCAAGAGCCCGGAAGATCATACAGAACATTTGACGCTAGTATTGGAGAAGCAAAGGGAGCACAAGCTCTTCACCAATTTTAGCAAGTGTGAGTTTTGGCTGGATAGTGTGGCATTTCTTGGCTACGTGGTGACTAAGGATGGGATTAAGGTGGACCCAGTAAAGGTTGAAGCAGTTTCGGACTGGAAGCAACTGCAGAACATCACTAAGATTCAAAGCTTCTTGGGATTGGCTATCTACTATAGGAGGTTTATTAAGGAATTTTCAATGCTCGCATCGCCTATGACCCGGCTGCTGTGAAAGGACGTACCTTTTGTTTGGAATGAAAAATGTGAAAAGAGTTTCTAAGAGTTGAAGTGGAGATTAATGACAGTGCCTGTGTTGAGTCTGCCAGAGGGGGATAAGCCTTACGCACTATATACCGGTGCTTTGAAAGAAGATGTGGGGGCAACTTTGATGTAGGACAGAAAGGTGATCACCTATGCTTCTCAAAAATTAAAGCCACATGAAGTCAATTATCCCACGCAAGATCTAGAACTGGATGCCATTGTGTTCCCTTTAAAGAAATAGCGGCACTACTTGTATGGAGTGAAATATGAAGTGTTCACTAATCACAAGAGCCTGAAGTATATCTTCACGCAGAAGGACTTGAATTTGAAATAGCAAAGATGGATGGAATTTTTGGAGGAGTACTGTTGTTCTATCAACTACCACCCCAAGAAAGCCTACGTTGTGGCTAATACCCTGAGCAGAAAAGTCAGAATGGCCAGGCTAAGAGTGTAGGAGGTTCAAGTGGTTCAGGATGTGTTAGATAGAAGAGCGGAAGTGCAAGAGGAGAGAATTATTGTTAGCAACCTGAAATTGATGCCAGATCTAAAGTGGGACATCATTGAGGCTCAGCAAGGTAGTGCAGAATTCCAGCTTTTCAAGGATAAGGAGCTTAAATGGCAAGGCAGTGAATTCCGACAGGATAAAGCAGGAGTTTTGTGTTTTCGAGATCGTTTATGTATACTCAATGAGCACTAGTTGAAGGATAAAATTTTGGAAGAGGCACAAAAGAACAGGTACGCCATTTATCTGGGAGAGGTCAAAATGTATCAAGATCTGAAAAGGGCTTACTGGTGGTCCGGGATTAAGCGAAACGTGGTTAAGTATGTTTCAATGTGTCTCACCTGTCAGAAAGTCAAAGTAGAGCATAAGAAGTCAGCAAGATTGTTGCAACCGTTACTAGTGCTTGAATGGAAATGGGAAAAGGTGACCATAGATTTCGTCACTGGACTCCCTGTGGCAAGGATCCAAAAGGATGCCATATGGGTAGTGGTGGATCGGCTGACCAAATCTGTGTATTTCATACCAGTGAATGTAAGGGATTCAATGGGATTCAGTGCAAGAAATCGTCAAATTGCATGGAGTACCTTCAAGTATTGTGTCCGACCAAGATCTAAGATGTACATCCCAATTTTGGGGTATGTTCCAAGAATCAATGGGTTCTAGTCTGAAGTTCAATACAACGGCGCATCCGTAAACTGATGGACAGTCATAAAGGATTATTTAGATATTAGAGGATATGCTGAGATCTTGTGTATTGGATTTTTGGAATAAGTGGATCGAATGTGTGCTGTATGCAGAGTTGTCGTACAATAACAGTTATTAATCTTCGATTGGAATGGCTCCATATGAAGCACTGTATGGAGGCAAGTGTCAAGTACCGCTATACTAGAGTTAGTAAGAGGACGGCTACGTAAGCAAGTCGGAAGAAGTCTGTGTTCAGGAAATGTTAGACAAGGTTAAGTTAATCAGAGAAAGGTTGAAAGCAGCCTAGAGCCGACAAAAGAGCTATGTAGATAATAAGTGGAGAGAGTTAGAATTTCACGTGAGAGATAGTGTATTCTTAAGATTGACGCTGAATAGGGGAATTCTGAAGCATCCGAAAGGTATTTGGGACCATTTTTGATAAAGGAGAGAATTGGGCTGGTGGCGTATCGATTAGATTTGCCAGATGGGTTGATGGGAATTCACGACGTATTCCATGTCTCTCAGTTGAAGAAGTACAATGCTGATCTCGGACATATTTTGAATAATGAGCCGTTAGTGTTGCAACCTGACCTAAGTTATGTGGAGAAACCCGTGAAAATATTGGACTGAAGTATCAAGACTCTCTGGAACAAGCAGATTCCGATGGTAAAGGTGCATTAGGAGCATCATGGCACGCGAGATGCCACATAGGAAATAGAAGAGTGGGTAAAGCGGAAGTATCCCGATCTGAGATAGAGATATGTCTGAATTTTGAGACGAAATTCTCCTATGGAGGGGAGGATGCAAAACCTCACCTAAAGCCAACCCTAGAGTAAGGGGGTCGGGATGCATATCATATCATTTTGCATGAATATATATGTTTTTGAATGATTTTATGTGCTTTGGTGTTGGGATGTATACCCTCTTAGACTAGGTTTCTGATGTAAAAAATCGAATGTTTTAATAAAAGAATTTATTTTTAAAAATTGTTTATGAATTTACAATTTTATTTGTGTACAATTACGTTTGGAAAAGACCCGTTGTGTTTAGGTAAGTGGTCCATGTGAATAGAGGTCTTTCACAGTAAGGTATGGATCACAGGTTAGTTAACACATAACGGTTTGTTCTTAACCGATTGATGAGAATGGGAATCTCATCATGTCTAGGTTATTATGTTGTTAATTCTAAATGGGGAATGGCTTACCTTTAGCCAGTGGATAGTCCACTCACTTTATGACATAAGCGTATTTCGAATACGTAGAACAGGACCTGTAGTAGTGGTTTCTAAAAATACTATATGGTAGAAACCTAGACTACTACCACTACAGCGTGGACTAGTACTCTACGACTTGAGTATGAGTTGGTGGTCTGACGAAGTTGGAAACATATGCTTTGATATGCTATAGTTGAGGTTCTATCGTAGGACCAATTTACTTGCATGTTGGGTATGTGTGATTAGTTAGTTAAGACAAACTTGTACAAGATAGTTTCTATACTATATCGCCCCTTGTGGTTGTCTGAATGATCTAAATATTCAGGGTCTTGGGAAACATGACTTGGATGTTTGCTTTAGGGTAGCTCATTTGGAAAGCGGAAATAATCTAAGAATGGTAGATGTTATTTAGAGAGGTGTTAGTACACTTCTTCCTCTCTGAATGTATGGTGATGTATAGAGGGGTATTTTACTCATTACACCTGTAGGTCGGAGACTTTGCTAACGCAGCACCATCCCTGGGGTCAATATTTACTTATGGTGATATCAAGAAATATTTAAAATTGAAATACAGCTATTTATATGGCAAGGGTATTTTGGTCTTTTTAGTAGTCAAGGTGGTGTGTCTTTTGGTCCCCAGTATAGACCGTGAGTCCTAATTAAATACGAGCTAAGGAATTGATCTTAAATTAAATGGAATTTATTTTATTTAAGTAGCCTGATTTAATTATTAGGCTAGAATAAAATTAAGATCCATGAAGAGAGAGAATTAATTAAATTAGTTTAGTGGGTTAATTAATAATTCAGGGCTTTGGCCCAGTTTGAATAATTAAAGATTAACCTGGGACTAAACTAATATAAGCTTATTAATTGGACTAGTTTATTTGGGTTGAAAAATTAATTATTAATTGGGCCATTAAGTTGGTTCTAATTAGAATAATTAATTAAGCCTAAAAGGTTAAACTAAGAGTCCAATGGTCCAGTTTAACCTAGGGTTTTATTTAGGTTAAACACGAGGATTGAAAAAAGCGTCGTTGTTACAGAACACACACTCTTAGAGACGGTTTCTTCTCTGTGAAAGGCCAGAAGTCTCTTTCTTTCTCTCTCTCTCTCTCTGTGGAAAAATTCCCTAGCCTGTTAGTTGTTCATCAAACGGTAGTTAGACAAGCCATATATTGGAAGACCGAGAGTTCGGCGTTCACATACATGCAAAGAAGGAGTAGGAGGCTTGCAGGAATCGCACCAGAGGTTTCCACCAGCACACCTAACCCGGTTGCGCACGTTTCGATCTAGCTACCTTTGAGAACCAGAAGGAGAGGGAAAAAATTTAAAACCTCGAGATTTGGACAGGGCGTAACTGGCACCAGCTAGGGCAGCTGGAGCTGATGCCGGCCCTGTCTTGGAATCCCCAATTGTGTTTTTTCCAGTTTTTTTTTTTTTTATGTTTGCTTTTTCTTCGTGCCCTGTGTTTTCCTGCTTTCCCGTGCCTTCATTTAGAATAATGATTTATGGATTAAAAGGCTTAGTTATGCTTATTGAGTAGGAAGGGTAAAATAGTAATTTTGCTTGAGGTAAAAAATAGGAAGATAGCTTGTGGATTAAATAAAAGGAATATTTGGGTGAGAAAATAAGAACAAGGGTTGTTGTGGTTAAGTGGTTAGAACTTTGGAATTAATCTCTAAGGTCATGAGTTCAAATCCCATCACTTAAGTTTTAATCATGATTATCTTAGTTAGGTTTGAATTTTTATTTTCTTACATTCCATAAAGATAGGAGTGTTGTCTTAGGGGAGATATGAAGAGAATGTCCTAATTCTATCATCATGTTCTAAAAAGAATTCTAGAGGAATTTTTGTCCTTTTATTACCTCTAGCTTGTCCTAACACCTTCACAAATTAAATTTGTTCAAAATTTATCAAAATCCATCCTTTTAATTCTAGAAAATTTAGCAAGGATCTCTTGTCTTTGAATTTTGAAAATGGATCTTGGAAGTTGGAGGATTGACTGAAAATAGGAGAGGAGTTAGTAAAGGTTCTCAGGGGAAATTAATTACTATGGTTGAACCTTCAAACTCATCTTCATAGTGATCATGTTCTTCATGGAAGAAACTTGGAAATTTTCCAGATTCTTGAGCAGCCTAACCTTCAAAAAACACAGCAGCTTTCTTACTCATTTACTGACAGAAATATGGCCAATTTATTCAGCTTGAAGGTTGAAGATTCTGTGCAATTTGGACTGCACAAAAAACTGCATAAACTAGAAAAAAATTCTGGGCAGTTTCGCTACCTTCAACCAGATAATGAGGCTGTTTCCTTCTACCTTCAATCTAGCAGAACTCCTCTGCTTTTCCCCCCATAAAGATGGCTAGAAACATTCGAACCTTAGGACACCATGAAACCAGAAATTTCCAGCTTTGTTCCCTTAGGTCTAGACTGAAGAAACCACTCTTAAACCTCTGTAAAATGACCCTTGTTTAGCTATGAATTGAAGACCATCAACCTCTCCACTTACCTTGCATACTTGGACTCCATAACCACACCTTAAATATCTCCTAAGATCACTCCATTTAAACTACAATTTGAACTTCAAACATTTCCAGCATTAGCTCCATGGAAACACCCTTGTACTAGGCTTCATAACTAGAAATTCCTTTGCCATTGAGCTCTGAATTTTGGCCAGCCTTAAAGCTTCATCAATCTCCATTCATTTCAGCAAAGCAAACCAGTCTAGCTGGCTCCATTGCAGCTCCAAGAAACCTCTATCAATCAAACACCATTAACATATCCTATACCTCAACCCATTCCTCAAACCTCTCCATTTGAATTTCAAACAATTAGATTTCTCTCTTCCTCTCTAAGCTGAAACCAAAACTCCTAAACTCCCTAAACCATTCGGCTAGCATTCCCAGATTCCGTGCAGCATATCTCCCTCAAACTCTCTCAATTTTCACCAAGAACACACACTACCTTTCTTCAAGCCAAACCCCACTCTAAACACCTCCAATCCCTCTCAAAAACTCTAGATTACTCGTACATACTCTCTAGAGTTCATTTTTGGAATTTATAACACCAAATCTCGAAAACAAGAGTTGGTATTTGGATCAAAACCAGTTTTTTTTTGAAGTCTCAAGAACATCATCAAGCTAACCAAGAACTATTCCATTGTTCATCTTTTTCCATTCAACCTACAACATATCATGCTAATGCTCTCTCTCTCTCTCTCTCTCTCTCTCTTAGCCGAAATGGTGGATTACAACCATGGCTGTTTTTCTCCACTCATGGACAATTCCAGACTCTCAATCGCATGGACCTTCTTAAATCTTCATCGAAGTGCACATTAATCAAGTATTTCTCCTTAATTCTTGTTTAAAATTCTGAATTCATGTCTCTTAGATGTTGATAGGGAGAATAGAATATGAATGGGGGATTGAGTATATGCATATGAATGAAGGGGTTGAGATTAGGACATGAGAATGGTTGTGTATGTTTAAGCTATGTGGATTTTCTTGAGAATCAATGTATGTTCATCATGTCTTAAGGAAATTATGGATGTTTAAAGCATGTTAGATATTATGACACCTTTGGTGAATAGGATTTTTATGTTCTTATCTCCTTTGAAGCCATGATTATGATTATGCCTAGTAGGGATTTGGCAATGTGATAGCATGTGTTGATTTAAGCCCATGCTCATGAATGGATTAGTTTAATGTTTGATATTGGAGAATGTGTTCATGATCTTGTTTAGCAATAGGAACCATGATTATGTTCTTATTGATCCTAGGTTATTTTAATTAGCAAATTTTATTACCCTAATTAAAATTATTACTATATTTTTCTCTAAAGATTTTGAAATTCCTGAGAAGTTTTGGAAAAGGAATATTAAATGAAATATCGTTATTTTACTAGTTAAATAAATAATAAATTTTAATAAAAAATAATATATATATATGTGTGTGTGTATAATAGTAAATAAGATCTTTTATATAAATAATAATAATAAATAAAATATTAATGACCTTGTAGACCACAGTTCAAACTTTTACCTATATTCATAAATATTATTTATATTAAAATTTGTTTGTTATCTATTAAACAAAAATTTAATATAATTCATTTATTATTTATTAGTTATTATCTATTAAATATTAATTTAAAATTAATTGTAATTTATTATTTATTTATAATAATACCATTTTAAAATTACCATTTACCAATATTAATTAGGACTTGGTATTATTCAATATTCAAACACTAGTTTATTTATTAATAATAATACTCAAGATTTATCATTTGAACCTATAACTTATTAGTAATTATTTTACAATCCCTAGTTATTTTAACTTATCAAGCTAAACTTATTTAATAAAATCCTTTATCTTCTAGCCTTAAAGCACAAGACATTAAGGTCATGGTTGTAATTAGTTAAATTAGGAATTATTTGTGTAAGGCAAGTATAGCTGGAGTATAATTTTATGCCTTGTGTTTACCCCAGGCGGGGTTAGGTTAGCCGTGGAGGATTTTTGTTGAGTTTGAGCAAGCAAATGATTAGGTAAGATCCTGCATGGTATTGTTTGATGATAAAAAATTACTATGGCAAGCCAAATGTGATGTGTATGGACATTCATTTTGTAAAGGCAATTAAGGACTGTTTACCTTTTTGTTTCAGTCATGCAAATCATTTGAATATTAAACAAGTAGTTTTACACAGAATACTAATCTCTTTCTAAAACCCAACTTTGACAAGAATTTTAGAAACCCTTAATTGATATTTTCAAGTAAAGCAATGCATGATCAATTTTCTCCCAAGTGGGACAATCGACGTTGAGTACTCAATAAGGGTAGGCTAGTAGTACTAGTTTTAAAGAGTAAGAGGGAGTCTTCTGGCAGGAGGCCACCTCCAGAAGATGAACTTAACTTGGAGAAGTGATAGTACTACTTAGTCAGGCCATCCGAGCTAGCAAGTTTCAGTCAAGTGGACTGTGTGTTTCCGGCATGGACAATTGGTAAGTTTGGGTATAGAGATGGAGGAGTATCTTACTCGGTAGGACGTACAGCTACCTTTTGTCAGCATGCTCAACATGTGGCAGTCTGACCGACAGTATGCTCAACGTGTGGCATACTGACCATGTGGTCATGGGGCCCAACATGTGGTAACTACTTTTTTGGGTAGCTATATTTATTACACACATGTATGGTTTGAAAAGCAAGACACAACTCTTTGTTTTTAACACTTATTTAATGCTTGCCAGCACATTCTCTTATAAAATTTTTACAGCTTGCATACATGAACTGTTTTATCTGAAACACCCAAACCACACACGAACTTACTGAGATTTTTATCTCACCACCTTTTATACCATGCTTTCAGGTCGATCCTGCTGTGAAGGTCAATAGCTAGATTTGTTGCCTATGATTTGAAGACTATTTATTATTTCCCCTTATGTGATGGTTTGAGAGATTGTTGCAAATAATTTATTTTGGATTTGTTAATGTATTTTTGGGTTGTAATAAGTTTAATTTTAAAGTATTGCTTTTATTTTCTTTTATGTGACCTAGTTATAAAGACCCCTTGTCTATGGACGGGGCGACATCCCTAACCCTGTTGGGCCTAGGTAGTGGGGTGTTACAAGAATGTCAAGCCTTGTGCCCGCAAACTTGGGAGCGTGAGTATGGGCTTGGAAGCACCCACGGTTAACTACTTGGCAGTTATCCTCGCTGGGCCAAAATGGATATCCCAAGTTGACAACGGGTACATAGGCCTATTCTTATATATCATTCAAACTTGTCATCCCAATCCCATGTGGGATTGGGTATCACATTCACCCTTCCTTTAGACCCAAGCGTCCTTGCTTGGCCCATATTTTATGGGCTAAACCCAGGACCAATCAGACAACATAGGATTTTAGTGGTAGCTCCCACCACGCACGGTTAAGCACTTAGTTCCTATACCGGGGTTGGTTACCATCTCTAATACCAAACGTCACGCCCTGTGCCTATGGACCTAGGAGCACGACAATGGGCCTGGCAGCACCCACGGTTAACTACTTGGTCGCTGTCCTCGCTGGGCCAAAATATATATCCCAAGTTGACAATGGGTACTTAGGCCCATTCTTTTATACCATTCACACTTCTCATCCCAATCCCTTGTGGGATTAGGGTATTATATTCAACCCTCTTTTAGGCCCAAGCGTCCTCGCTGGGCCCATACTTTAGGGGTTAAACCCAGGACCAATCAGGCAGCATAGGATTCTAATGGTGCCTCCCACCGCACACGGTGTCGCACTTAGTTCCCATACCAGGGGCTGGTTACCTTCTCTAATACCAAATGTCACGCCTTGTGCCCACAGACCTGGGAACGCGATTATGGGCCTGGCAGCAGCCACGGTTAACTACTTGGCTGCCATCCTCGCTGGGCCAAAATGGAATGTCATGTCCTGTGCCCGTGGAATTGGGAGTGTGACTATGTTGGGGATATGCCCTAGAGTCAATTTGTACTTATACTATTGTCGTTATGTTTTATATAATAATATGAGGCTTTCCTTTCCATGAATAGTGCATTTTGTTTTGTGGTCATCAAGTACGTGGCTTGATAGTAAAACCCAACAATGAATACAATGACTATTCTAAATCTGTCCCTGATCGTTTATTATTATTGGAACAATAATAAATTAAGATTAGTATGTTTGCGACTGGATGGCTATGTTTTACTGGTCATAGATATTTGTGATATCAAGTCAAAACATAAATAAATGTTAGAGAACATTGTATTGGATATGACCCACTGTGAGAGTACTTCATGGAACATGTCATAAGTACTTTCTAGCCATAATAATATTAAAAGTCCTTTGACCTAAATTCATCATAGTTTCCTACTTGATAAATTCTATATTTTGACATTGTCTAAAGTTGTCTTTAATTAGATAATAAATTAGACTACTGTTGGATATATAATAAATCGAGGAGAGGAATATGATTGATTGTGAAGGAATTTGTCCCTTTCAATTATGGGAGAGATATCCATGGGCCCCTTGATAAGTTAGACTGTTAAAATGCATGGCCGTGCTCAAATATATCAATCTAAGATATTGATAGCATTTGTTTGAACAGTCTACTATGAAATCAAGAAATAATTGATTGAGCTTAATAAGGATGACATGCTCTGTGCCTTATGCTTAATCTGGATATCATGTGACAAAAGGACTAAATATAAAATTATGGTTTTGTTCAAAGAGATCACCGATCTTCATTTAACCTTGATAGTTATAATGTTTTACTAGAAACCGCTTATAACTTGTGGGCCATTTTAAATATGATTTGGGCACACTGCCAGTGTTAAATGAACCTATAGGGTCACACAATAAGCGAACTTGTTAGGTTATTTTCTGGTAACCGGATTCGATGAATCTGGAAACATGTCTAAGTTAATCGAACTTAGAAAATCTACCAGATACAATGAATCTGGAAATATGTCCACATTCGATGTATCTGAATTATGTCTAGATTATAAGAATCTGACTCGGTAAATTAATTAGTTAAATTACCGAGATAATGGCAGAATCTTATCGTATTAGTTTTAATTTAATTTAAATTTAAATTAAAATACGATAAGATATTATTAGGGTTGGACTCTAAGAGGTTCGGAGTGGGTTTTTAAGAAAAAACCCTAGCCGTCTTCTTGTGTGTGCCAATTTTGTTGTAAAATTCGTGCCTTCATCTACCAGAAAAATAAGCTTCTCAAAACCCTAGGCGCTAGCACTCCCCGGGTGATGAGTGAGTTCACGGTGTGTATCCGATAAAGGATGTTCGCACAGCTGCACCGTCTGGTGATTGTTCAGGTTGCACGCACAGCAGCACAATCGGAACTGAAGGATATCGACTACACATAACATAGGTAAATCTACAAATCTACGATCTTCTTAATCGTTTACTTGGATCCTCAGAAAGGATTCGTAGATGTTTTCCGCGTTTAGGAGTCCACGAATTCTAACAGACTATGGGCCTGGCAGCACCCTCGGTCAACTATTTGGCCGCCATCCTCACTGGGCTAAAATGGATATCCCAAGTTTACAATGGGTACTTAAGCCCATTCTTATATACTATTTACACATCTCATCCCAATCCCATGTGGGATTGGGGTATCACATTTACCCTACCTTTAGGCCCAAGCGTCCTCGCTGGGCTTATACTTTAAGGGCCAAACCCAGGACCAATCAGGCGGCATATGATTCTAGAGATGGCTCCCACTGTGTATGGTATAACACTTAGTTCCCATATCGAGGGCTAGTTACCTTCTCTGATACCAAATGCCACACCCCGTGCCCGCGAACCCAGAAGCACGATTATAGGCCCGGCAGCATCCACGGTCAACTACTTAGCCGCCGTCCTCACTGGGCTAAAATGGAATGTTACACCCCATGCTCGCAGACCCGGGAGCGCGACTATAGGCCTGGCAGTACTCACAGTCGACTACTTGGCCGCTGTTCTCGCTGGACAAAAATGGATATCCCAAGTTGACAATGAGTACTTAGGCCCATTCTTATATACTATTCACACTTCTCATCCCAATCCCATGTGAGATTGGAGTATCACATTCACCCCTTCTTTAGGCCCAAGCATCCTCGCTGGGCTCATACTTCAGGGACCAAACCCAGGACCAACTTGGCGGCATAGGATTCTAGAGGTGGCTCTCACCGCGCACGGTGTAGCACTTAGTTCCCATACCGGGGGCTGGTTACTTGTTGTGATACCAAATGTTACCCCCCGTGCCCGCGGACCCAGGAGCGCGATTATGGGCTTGGCAGCACCTACGGTCAACTATTTGACCGCCGTTCTCGTTGGGCCAAAATGGATATCCTAAGTTTACAATGGGTACTTAGGCCCATTCTTATATATTATTCACACTTTCTTCCCAATCCCATATGGGATTGGGATATCACGTTCTAAATAAATTGGCCATATTTCTAGTAGTAAATGAGTAAGAAAGTTGTTTGTGTTTTTCGAAGGTTAGGCTGCTCAAGAATTTGGAAAATTTTCAGGTTTCTTCCATGAAGAACATGATCACTATAAAGATGAGTTTGAAGGTTCTACCATGGTGATTAATTTCCCTTGGAAACCTTTCCTAACTCCTCTCATATTTTCAGTCAATCCTCCAACTTTCAAGATCCATTTTCGAAATTCAAAGACAAGAGATCCTTGCTGAATGCTTGCCCCATTATCACTCCAACAGGTTCTTCTGACCCCATTTCCAAGTCTGGCTCGTTCTCATCCCCCTAGTTGGGTGACGATACTTGAGTCGTGTCAAACTCCGATGTCAAAGGCTCTGCTTCCAGAACTGTTTAGCTTGATGTGGCTGCACGGCGCTTGGGTGCCATTCTAAACCATGCCCAGATAATGAGTTTATGTATTTGAGTTTAAAACATTTCAAATGAGCATGCATTCACATTCAGGTTTAAGCAAAAGAAAAAAATAGATGCAAATTTTTGTTTAAAGGATTGCATATAAATTTTTCTCAAACCTTAGAGTACTCCAAGTACTCTTATTTGCATGAATTCGAAAATAAAGCAGTAAACATGAATAAAATCCTCAGCATAGAAGTTTATGGAAAGCAGTAAATAAAACATCCTAATCATAGCAGCACTTAGCCTCTCTAATCCTCATCAGAGTCTTCAAAGTCGGCATTATACAACTATCCCCCAGAATTCCTAGTGATGTCTATCCCAGCCCCATTTGCAAACCATCATCCATTAGCTCCTTCTCGGGTCGCCTAGAACTCTCCCTAGTCTCAACCTAGTTGGGTGGGGATATAAAGGAAGGTCTAGGTGGAGATTCGTAATCTATCTCCCCAAGGTCATCACTATCAGTTGTCAAGTCAACTATGGGACTAGGAGGGAGGGGAACATATTCCATATAAATCTCCTCATCTTCACTGTCAGTGACCAAGTCTATCACGAGTATTGGGGGTGGCTCAATGATTTGGACATCATCGTCACTGCTATCTTCTAGGGGTATAATTGGTTGAGGTGTAGGTTGAGGCACTGGTAGGTGCCTATAGGCCCGGGAGCACGACTATGGGCCTAACAACACCCACGGTCAACTACTTGGTCGTCGTCCTCGCTAGGCCAAAATGGATATCCCAAGTTGATAATGGTTACTTAGGCCCATTCTTATATACCATTCACACTTTTCATCCCAATCCTATGTGGTATTGGGGTATCATACTCTAAGTGGTAGAAGAGGTCATAAATCCATAAGCAAGTGCTATGATGGCTACTTCTTCAACAAGTGGGCCTAAGCCTAGAAAGTTTAAGAAGAAGAAGGATAATACAATGCCTCAGCTCAAGTCCTATCCTAAAGACAACTCCAAGGGTAAATGCTTAAAGTGTGAAAAGAAGGGACACTGGAACAAGGAGTGTCCAGATCTTCAAACTAAGAAAAACTCCATAGGTAATATTTTCTATCTTGAGTTTATATCAATGGTTGGATTAACATTCACTTGGATTGTTGATTCAGGAGCTACTGATCTCATCTGTAACTCCTTGCAGTGGTTTAGAAAGATTAGAAGACTTAAAAAGGGCGAACATAGACTATGCGTGGGAAATAGAGCACAAGTTTGGGCCCTTGCAGTGGGAGAACTGGAACTAGTATTTAATTGTGATAGAATAGTTATATTGAAGGATATTTTATTTGTTCATGGTTTTAGACAAAATTTGGTTTCAGTTGCAAAACTAATAAATCAAGAATATTCTATTTCTTTCCATTATAGTATAACAATCAGTAGAAATGGAGTTTTATGTACTGGGCACATGTATAGAAACTTATTCTTTATTAATCCCATAAACAATAAATTACACAATGCTCAATCTGAATCTTTAACAGGAAGAGAAAGACCAATGTCAATGACTCATAACTTTGGCATCTAAGGTTTGGCCACATTAACTCAACTAGGATTCAGGGGTTAATCTATGATGAACCTTGGGGCTCATTGAGGTTAGAAAGTTGGCCTCAGTGTGAATCCTATTGATGTGTATTTTTTAGTGTAGAAAATATTACCAACAAATTAAACAGTTAATCAAGTTTTAATTAAAATGTCAACCACTAAAACCACATATACGAGCAAGTGTACCTATCGTATAGTATAGGGACTAGCAACTATCGAATCCACGAGAAGGCTCCCACCTTACTTTACACAAACCTTTGTTATTTAGCTAATAAAATAAGAAGAGAATAAAATGAAAAATAAATAAAAATAAAAATAGATATAACTCATGGATGAAAACTCAAATTGTAACACCTCTACTAAAAGTAATAGCGGAAGCATATAAACACTGGGTGTCGCCACGTCCAATTACCCAGACAAGGGTTCTTTATAATGAAAAATCCAACAGTGTATTATCCAAAAGGGAAACGTCCAGACCTATTCTTCTGTAACTGTGGTGTCGTCCTCTATTCGTAGGTTCTTCCAACTTTGGATCCTACAAAAAGGTAAGATAGAAGACATGTGTGAATGAAAAATCACCTAGTAAGTCAGGTGTGTGCTAGTGTGTTATCAAAGAGGCAGAGTACACAAAACATTTATGAAATAACATATCATTTGTTCATTAGAAATGAATCCAAAACTCTTTAATGAAGAGTGTATTTAGAACTTAATTATTTTTAGAAAACTGTATTTCAATTTTCAAATCATTGCCCCAGTTTTTAAATCACAGGCACTTCTCCAATAGAAGGTCGGCTGTATGCAAGTCCCGCAGTCCTTTCCTTCGGCTGCACGGTTTCTTGTGCTAGGAACTGTGCCTTACAGCACGTCACCCATGTCATGTCAGAACGGTGAGCGTAAAAATGTACAGCTCACCTAGCACTTAGGGATCTTTTACATGCCACCATAAGCCAGGGGTCCTAATCCTGACATCAGTTACCATCGAGATGGCAAGGGACTGAACACACTGAGTATCCCCATTCAGTATCTTGTGAACAATCCACCACCATAATCAATAGGCAATTGCAGGGCTCAAAACGGCTAGCCAGGGACGACTCATCTCAATGTCCTGTCGCCCTGTATATATTTGCAACGCTCCAGTACACCGAGGAGCGGATGGTTAAGTTTGTGGCATTCCGTTTGAGAGGTCCAGCTTAGGCATAGTGGTAGCGGATTCAAGACGACTGGGAGATGGTCGATCAGGAATAGATGTGGTCCAACTTCATTGAAGTCTTTAGAGCGGAGTACATCCTTCAGTGGGTAGTGGAAAAGAGGGAGGACGAATTTCAGAACTTGAAGGAGGGAAGCATGTTAGTGGCCCAGTACGCAGCAGGTTCACCCAACTGTTGAAGTACTGCAAGAGATTGGTGGACACTGAGCAGAATAGGACAAGGCAGTTCGTCAAGGGGCTGAGGCCGGAATTGAGGAGGGCGTTGGCACCTTCTCCACCAACGACCTATTCGGGGGCCGTAGACGCAGCTACCTGAACTGAAAATGAGGACCGCAATAGGATGGTGGTGAGGCCTTTCCAATCGCCAAGGCATCAGCAAGGACACTTCCAAGGGCAGCAATCCAACAAGCACTCCGCTAACCATCAGTAGAAAAACCGGGGAAAGCAAGCCCAGACAACACCAGTTGGTCCTGCCTAGAACCTTCCGTCATGCCGGCAGTGTGGGAAAAGGAGCCACATAGAGAAGAACTGTTGGTCCAAAGGAGGTGAACGTAAATGTTTTCACTGTGGCGACTTGAACTGTAACACCCCAGATGACCTAGGCCCACCAGGGCCGGGGATGTCGCCCCGTCCAAAGGACAAGGGGTCTTTATAACTAGGTCACAAATAAAATTGCTGAAATAAATAATACTCAATCTAAAAAAAAGAATTTATTACAACCCAAAATACTCCACAAGTACATCCATGAAATTCCAAAACAAAAACCATAATTAAAATCATCCACTCTCATTTCCCCAAAGCAATACATAAAATAAAAAAAAAAATGCATTCTCTTCCAAAGTAGCTACTCACCCATAACAGGATCAACTTGAAATCATGATAAAAGGTGGTGAGACAGAAATCTCAGTAAGTCCGTGTGTGCCTTGGGTGTTTAGTGGAAACAGTTCGTGGATGCAAAGTATGAAATCTTTATAAGAGAAACATTGACAAGCAATAAACATTAGTCAAAAGCAAGAGTGGCGTTTTGGCTCCTTTAGCCATACATAAGTAATGAAATCAACCACTCGAAAGAAAGGGATATGGGTTACCACATTTTGGGCCCCATAACCGGTCAGAATGCCTAACACGTTGTCTAGACTGACAAAAGTAGGTGATCGGCCTACTGGGCAAGATACTCCTCATTCTCTATACCCAAACAGTCGCCGGGTGTCCATTCCGGCAAAAACACAGTCACTTGACTGAAACAAAATAAACTGCTAGCTCGGACCGGCACGACTCACTGGAACTGGCGTCTTATCCGGGAAGGACTCACCCCTCAGAGGTGGCCACCTACTGAGAGACTCACCCTAACCCTTCAAAGACTAGTCCTAGTAGTCCACCCTTATTGAGTACTCAACGACATTCCCCACTTGGGATAAAATGAACAAAGCATTGTGCTTAAATAACAATTTGAGGGTTTCCAAAGCTTTGGGAGAAATTAGTGTTAGAAAGAGTTTCAAGTTTGGAAAAATCTGCTCAAACACTTTTAAATAATTTAAGCGTTAGAATTAATGATGAATTCAACCCTCAATTGTTTTCAAATAACTGAGTGTCCTTGCACTCCACGTTTGGCTTGCCATGAGGAAATCATTTCACATTAATCAGGTTTTATGCAGGGGCTTACCTGATTCTCGCTCACAACAACAAGGTCTCGGACAGATGACCTAACCCCACATGGGCCAATACAAATCTTAATCAGATTCAAGCCACAATCCACTTTCTCAATTTTAAATCAACTCAATTCACTACTACCATGATCCTAGTGTCCCAAGCTTTAAGGCAAAACAATAATGGAATAGGTTTATAAGCTCAGTTTAATTTGTTATTTAAAATAATTAATGGATTAGGAAATAAATTCTATTAAGTTTAAAGTTCAACTCTTGTTAAGGAAAATTTAGAATTTATTTGATCAAGAGCCATAGGTGGTACTAGGTAAAATAGTGATTTAATGATAGCTTAGTTGTTAGAAAATAATTGATAGCTAAAACTAGTTAAGATTAAATTTAATAAGTCTTTCTTGGAAAATAATAAGTAAATCCTTAAGGGTCTTGATCTAGTAAATACTTTATTAAGTATAAATCTTTTTCATAAGGGCTTTAATTAATTTCCTTTATTTTAAATAATATTTATTTATTTTATTTTCTAGAAAAATCATTATTTATTTGACTAAAATATCCTTTACATATATTATAATTCCAAATCTACCCTTCCTAGGGTTTTTGAAATTCTTTAGCAGAAATTATTAGTAAATATTTTATTTATGAAATAAAATTTGCTTAGGGACAACTAGACCATGATCAAGATTTCATGGTCAACCATAATCAATAACATACTCAATCCTTCAATTCATTAAATCATCCAAGTCTTGCACATAGGCATAGATCTAAATTTATTATTACATGATTTAACCTCTACTAGCATAAACATGATCATGGCTTCAAAATATAATCATGCATATAAATCCTATTCACCCATGGTGACATAATCTCTAGCATGCTTCATCACAAATACTACCTATGACATGCATCAAATCTCAACTCATCATTTTAAATCCACCAATATAATCCTTCCATGCATAAATCCCATCTCCTTCACAATCATACATATACTCATGTTTCAATCAACAACATCACATACACAAACCCATCGCCATTCATCAACTTAGAGACATGATTCTAAATTTTGAAAAAGAGGATTAAAGGTACTTACTTGATTGATGAATGACTTGAAGGAGTTTAGAGAAGATCTCAACTCCTAGATGGCTAATCTTGTTCAAGAAAGGTGGCGAAAGCATAGTCATGGAAAAAGAGACCATTCGGCCAAGGGAGGAAATTTCGGTCCATGAGAGAGAGAGAGAGAGAGAGAGAGAGAGAGAGAGAGAGAGAGAGAGAGAGAGATAGAGAAAGAAGAAGAGATCATTAGCATGCTTATTCATATAGGTTTTCATTAGAGATTAAGTTTGAAGAGGATGAAGTTGTTAGAATAAGTTTACCTTGAAAATGTTCTTGTTCTTCACAGAAATTTCTGCTTTTTGATCTAAAGTAGCAAGATGATTTGTAGAGTTTGATGTTAATAAGGGTGTTGATGGATGCACAACAAGGAGTAGATCAAATCTAGAGATTTTCGTGAGGCTTTGAAGTGGTTTTGAGGTGTATTAGGTGTAGAGAAGAGGTAGGTGTTCTTGGTGTAGTGTGTGTGTGTGTTCTTGTTGCTTGAAGAAAATCGAAAGAGAGAGAAAAAGAAGCTGCCGATTTTTCTGAGGAGCTGTGGCTGCCGAAATTCTGTAGGGTTTAGGGAGTGATTTCTCTAATTTGGAAGGGAAAGGAAAGGTTAGTTGTTATAATCCTTGAAGAATATTTTTAGGAAGAGAATTTGGAAACTAGATATTCTAAGAATATCTTGATTTTTCTCGACAACTTGAAGTCTCCTATGGCCGACTGGATTGTGCAGCTTTTCTGGGGCATTAAAGTTGGTTAAAGGAGGCTTGTGATGGCTGAAACTAAGGTGCACAATGGTGGAGAAGATGTCTGATCAATTGAACAAAATTTTATGGAAAGTTGTTAAACAAGATAGCTGAAATTTTGGAAAGTAATCAAGCTAAATTGCAGGGATTTGGTTGAGGAATTTTCGGTCAGCCATGGAGGGAATTTCGTGCAGAAGCTTTAGGGAACAATGGAGCTCTGTTGATGGAGGTTTAAGGGAGGTTTTGATAGAAGTAGGTTGGGGTTTTCGGTTGGAACAAAATAGGAAACAAGCTGGACAAAAATTCTACATAGAATTTCGCTGAACAGAAGTTTTCTGGCAGAATTTTCGTCTGCCATTTCCAGCAGATTTACAGCGAGTTTTGAAGGGGATTCCAGGGGTATTCAAGGTTGGTTTCCAGCCTTATTTATGGATGAAAAACATGGCTAAGGTGTTGCACAAAATCTGGGAGAAAACAGCTTGGTTTGGAGCTCACAAAGCTGATTTTCGTACAGGAATTTTTCCTGCTTTGCTCCAACTTGTGCAGTCCGAATTTGGGCAAAAACTTTCAGGTTTCAAACTGATCCTAAAGACCATTTTTCTGGTAGCATTTGGGAGGGAATGTGAGCTAGAATTTTCGTCCTTTTGAAGGTACAACAAGCTGGAAATTTTCAGCTCATTCCATGAAGGTAGATGAACTAAGTTAGAGGAAAAATTTCAGCAAGCTTTTAAGAGGGATTTTCCTCTTAAATTTTCCCACAAATCATTTACATTTTCCAAACCATGAGAAGCCTTTTACTAGGACATTTTGATCCTAAAAGACCTTAGTCCTCTACTGAATTTTCTGGAAAGGAAAAAGGATAGAACACCTTGATCAAGCTAAGGAGTTGGAAATTAAGAAAAACTAAAGATCAAGGGAGAATGAATTCCCTTTAGGCATTTCGGGGAGAACAAAAGAGTGAAGTGAGAATTCTCCTAACATATCTCTCCTAGGACATCATCACCACATTGATTTAGGCCCTCATGGCCGAAACCATCATTTTCCAAGTAAAATAAAATTTACTCAAGCTAAAGCTTCTATGATGGACTTTGAACCTTAGACCTCAAGAATTAATTCCAAGGCTCTAACCACTAAACCACAACAACTCTTGTTGCTATTTCTACTAGAAAAATTATTTCCTATTCAATCCATAAGCTATCTCCTTATTTTCACCTCGGGAAAAATTACCATTTTGCCCCTCTCACACATCACTCACCAACAAGACTTCAAGATAATAAAAATCAAATTCAAAGCACATAGAAATCATATGAAAACATATTTAATCATGAAATAAAGCATGATATGCATCCCAACCCCCTTACTCTACGGTTGGTCTTGACTGGGGTTTCACATGAACTATTTGCGGAACACCTGCCCTAAGTTGCACCAAGTCGGGCAAGGAAATCCAGCTTAGAATTCGAGGCCCAATAGAACCAACACCTTGGGAGCATCCGGGAGTGGAGCACCGAAGCCGCAAGTGAAAGCCAAGGTATTCACTCTCAATAGAGAGGAGGTTGGGACCGATGCAGCAGAAGTGGAAGGTACATTTATTATCCAAAGACGTTCCATTAGTGCATTAATAGATCCTGGCTCTACTCATTCCTATTTAAACAAGATCTGTGCATG
The DNA here is from genome assembly GCA_026120185.1 of Voacanga thouarsii. NCBI lineage: Eukaryota > Viridiplantae > Streptophyta > Magnoliopsida > Gentianales > Apocynaceae > Voacanga > Voacanga thouarsii. Next base: position 713,089 of record JANUWF010002701.1, read on the forward strand.
TCATTTGGGTTAGGATAGAGTGAAGCTACCTTTTACTTTAGTGGTAAGAACACCTTTGGGAAAAATGGTGCAAGTGGATTGGTATATGAAAAACTGTAAAATTGATATGGGGAGAGAAAGTCTGGAGAGAGATTTGATAGTATTAGATATTGAAGATTATGATTTGATATTGGGAATGGACTGGTTAGCTAAGCTTGGGGCTAGGGTAGACTGTAAGAATAAATCAGTCTAATTCATTAGACCGGGTTGTAATGTGTTGGAATTTGATGGCAAGAAGGTAAAAGAATTAAAGTATTTAATAGCGGGGGCTAAGGCCTGAAAATTACTGAAGCAAGGATGTCAAGGGTACCTGGCTTACGTGATAAACAAGCCGAAGGACCAGTGCACTCTAGAGGACACTGAGGTAGTAAAGATTTCCCTGACGTGTTCCAAGTGGAACTTACTTCTCCTCTACCTCCCAGCCGAGAAGTGGAATTCACCATCGACCTAGTTTCGGAAGCGGAACCCGTATCGCGGACCCCGTACTGGATGGCACCGGTAAAGCTGAAGGAACAGTTAGAAGAGTTGGTGAAGCAAAGCTACATCAGACCTAGCACGTCGCCCTGGGGAGCGCCTGTGCTGTTTGTGAAGAAGAAGGATAGGACTTTGAGACTATGTATCAACTATCGGGGTTTGAACAACTTGACGATCATGAACAAGTATCCACTACTACTGATTGATGAGCTATTCGACCTGTTGCAAGGGTCTAGTTGCTACTCCAAATTGGACCTGAGGCAAGGGTACTACTAAGTGTGGATAAAAGAGGAGGATATCCCCAAGACGACCTTCAACACCAGATATGGGCATTATGAGTTCGTGGTAATGCCGTTCGGGGTGACCAATGCCCCAACAGTATTCATGGACTTGATGCACCGAGTGTTCTGACCTTATCTGGACTAGTTCATGGTGGTCTTTATCGACGACATTCTGATCTACTCCAAAAGTCCGGAGGAGCATGCGGAGCATCTGAAGCTCATGTTGGAGAAGCTGTGGGAACACAAGCTGTATGCCAAGTTCAGCAAGTGTGAATTCTGGTTGGACAGTGTAGCGTTTCTTGGCCATGTGGTGACCAAGGAGGGGATCAAGGTAGACCCAGCAAAGGTTGAAGCAGTGTTAGACTGGAAGCAACCAGAGAACATCACCGAGATTCAAAGTTTCTTGGGATTGGTTGGTTACTATAAGAGGTTCATCAAAGGGTTTTCGACGCTTGCATCGCCTATGACCCGACTGCTAAGAAAGGATGTTCCATTTGTGTGGAGTAAGAAATATGAGAAAAGTTTTCAAGAGCTGAAATGAAGATTGATGACAACGCTGGTATTGAGTCTGCTAGAGGAAGATAAGCCTTACGCGCTGTATACCGATGCCTCGAAAGAAGGATTGGGAGCAGTACTAATGCAAGACAGAAAAGTGATCACTTATGCTTCTCAGAAGTTGAGACCCCATGAAATCAACTACCCTACTCATGATCTGGAGCTGGCGGCTATTGTGTTCGCTCTAAAGAAATGGCAAAACTACCTGTACGGAGCTGAATATGAAGTGTTCACCAACCACAAGAGTCTGAAGTACATCTTCACGCAGAAGGATCTAAATTTGAGGCAACGAAGATGGATGGAATTCTTGGAAGAGTACCGTTGTTCGATCAACTATCATCCCGGGAAGGCCAACGTTGTAGCTGACATCCTGAGCAGAAAAGTTGGTATGGCCAGACTAAGAGTGTAGGAGATTTAAGTGGTTTAGGAGGTGTTGGATAGAAGGGTGGAAGTGCAAGAGAAGAGAATCATTGTTAGCAGCCTAAAGTTGGTACCGGATCTATGATGAGAGATCGTGGAAGCTCAACAAAGCAACTCGGAGTTTCAGCTTTTCAAGGACAAGGAGCTCAAGCGGCCAGGTAGTGAATTCTGTTAAGACGAGGCAGGAGTTTTGCATTTCAGGGGTCGGTTGTGTGTACCTGGAGAACAGAAATTGAAGGACAGAATTTTGGAAGAGGCGCAAAAGTGTAAGTACGCCATTCATTCGAGGGAGGTCAAGATGTACCAGGATTTGAAGAGGGCCTATTGGTGGCCCAGAATGAAGCGGGATGTGATCAAATACATCTCAACTTGTCTCACCTGCCAGAAAGTCAAAGCGGAGCACAAGAAGTCAGCGGGACTGTTGCAACCATTACCAGTACCGGAATGGAAGTGGGAGGAGGTGACCATGGATTTTGTCACCGGACTTCCTATGACAAGGACCCAGAAAAACGCTATATGGGTAGTGGTGGATTGACTGACCAAATCGGTTCATTTCATACCTGTGAATGTAAGAGACTCAATGGAGACGCTGGCTCAGACTTATGTGCGAGAAATAGTCCGACTGCATGGAGTACCTTCGAGTATTGTGTCTGACTGAGACCCGAGGTTTACGTCTTGTTTCTGGGGTAAATTTTAGGAAGCTATGGGGTCGAGTCTGAAGTTCAGTACGACGGCGCATCCACAGACCGATAGGCAGTCAGAGAGGGTTATACAGATATTGGAGGATATACTGAGGGCCTGTGTTCTGGATTTTGGGAATAAGTGGATAGAATGTGTACCGTATGCAGAACTGTCGTATAATAGTAGCTACCAAGCTTCAATTGGGATAGCACCGTATGAGGCTTTGTATAGGTGCAAGTGTCAGGTACTGTTATACTAGAGTTGGTCGGAAGATGATCACGTAAGCAGAACCTGAGAAGTTTATGTCTAGGAGAAGTTGGATGAAGTAATGTTGATCAGGGAGAGGTTGAAGGCAGCTCAGAGTCGACAGAAGAGCTATGTGGATAACTGGCGGAGAGAATTAGAGTTTCAAGTCGGGGACAACGTATTTTTGAGATTGATGCCGAATGGGGGAATCTTGAAACATCCAAAGGGTGGAAAGCTAAATCCGAGGTATTTGGGGCCGTTCCCAATAAAGGAAAGGATTGGACTGGTAGCATACCGATTGGACTTGCCTAATAGATTAACGGGGATTCATGATGTATATCATGTGTCACAGTTGAAGAAGTACAATGCCGATCCCGATCATGTCCTGAATAATGAGCATTTGGTGTTGCAACCCGATCTGAGCTATGTGGAGAAGCTCGTGCGAATATTGGACCGCAGTATAAAAAACCTTCAGAATAAGCAGATACTGAGGGTCAAGGTTTACTGGGAGCGTCATGAAACGAGGATGCCACATGGGAATCAGAAGAGCAGGTTAAGCGGAAGTATCCCGATCTGAAATAGAGGTATGCCTGAATTTCGGGTCGAAATTCTTCTAAGGAGGGGAGGATGTGAAACCCCAGTTGAAACCAACCTTAGAGTAAGGGGGTTGGGATGCATATCATATTTTCTCTCATGCATAACTGTATTTTTATACGATTTTATGCGCTTTTGATATGTGATTTGTAGTCTAGATGGATTAATTGTGTTTATTGAGTAAGAAGGGCAAAATAGTAATTTTTGCTTGAGGTGAAAATAGGGAGATAGTTTGAGGATTACATAGGAAAAATATTTGGGAGAGAAAATAAGAACAAGAGTTGTGTGGTGTAGTGGTTAGAGCTTTAGAATTAATTCTTGAGGTCATGGGTTCAAATTCCATCATTGGAGTTTAGCATGATTAAATTTTTATTTTTGTTTGGGAAGGCTATATTTCGGCCTTGTATGCTTTAGGAAAGAGTAGGGGTGTTGCCCTAGGGGAGACATGATAGGAATGTCCTAATCCTACTCTTATGCCCTACAAAAAAATTCTAAAGGGTTTTATACCCTTCTTAATCTGTAATTTTCCTTAATTCCTAATCAATTAGGTGGAGTAATTTATCTAAGCCATTTTGTTTCCAAAAAATTCCAGCAAGGTTTTGTGAGGTTTAGGTTTCGAAAATGGCTATGAATGAGTTATATTGTGGCTGAAAATGGGAAGGAGTTTTGGGGAGGTTCTTAAGAGAATTATTCTCCATGGTTGAACCTTCAAAACTCCAACCTAGCTGTGTTCATTTCCTTCAAGTTGTAAATTGAAAATTTTCCAACTTCTTGTTCAGTCCAAGTATAAAAAATTTCAGCCATCTTTTCCTCCCAAATGCTGCCAGAGAAAAGGCCATTTCACTTAGCTTGAAGATTGAAAATCCTAGCCAAAACCAAGCTGCACGAAATCTGTGCAAACCAGAAAATTTTCTGGGCAACTTTCGCAGCATTGGTGAACTAAAACCAAGTTGTTTTTTTCCAGTTTTTCACCCAGCAACTTAACCATGTTTTTCCACCATAAAGAAGGCTTGAAACCAGTATTGAAAGACCTTTGAATACCCTTTCAAATCTTTTGCAAGCTGACTGGAAAATGGCAGCAAAATCTACCTAGAAAAATTCCAGCAAACTTGCAAAATCTGTTTAGGATTTTTCCAGCTTTGCTTCTCCTTCATCCTTGTCCGAAACCTCCACCATTTTTCGGTACAAACTCCTATCGAATAGTCATGAATTGAGTTTCATCATCTTCCCCCGCATTCAGCTCGAAAACCAGTCCATGGCTTCTCCTAAAATATCTCTATCAATCACTCCAATCAAGCCCTTGATTGAAGACCAAAATTCCAGCAAACATATTCAGCAAGCTACCATAGAATCACCCGCCAAACAACCAGAAAATCTCTTCACCATTGCACATCACTTTTCGGCCACCATTAAGCTCCCTTGCACAATTTTCATCCCAGCAAAAACCCTAGCCACTCAGCCGGCCATTGGAGCTTCCAAAAGCTCTCCTCCATTAAAGATCTTCTTACCATATTTTGTTTCCAAAATTGATTCCCTAAAATATTTTTTTTGGATTTCAAACAACCATCTTTCCTTTTCCTCTCAAACTAGAAAAATCAATTACTAAAACCCTCTCAAACAATTCAGCCACCCTATTCCCATAGAATTTCGGCCAGTTGCAACCAAATCCTCTCCATTCTTTTCAATCTTCAATAACACCAAGAACACCTACTACCCTTCTCATGCCTAAGGCCACCAAAACCACTTTAATCTTCTTTAAAAAAAACTCTAGATCATACCTACTCAACCTCTTGAAACCATTTCTTCAATTTTTAACACCAAATACCAAAATCAAAGTCCTTTTTTTGGATCGAAAAACCAGTTTTTTCGTGAAGGCTGATGAACACCTTCAAGGTGAGCATGATCAATAATCTCCATCTTCACTCATCTTCAACTCCTAATGAATATACGTATATATAAACATACTAATGAACTCTCTTTCTCTCTTCTCTCTCTCTCTCTCTCTCTCTCTCAGCCGAATGATTACTTTAACCATGGCTATATTTTCTCCTTCTCTCTTGACGGATCAAGTCTCCTAAGAGTAAGGATTCCTTCGAAACTACTCCAAAGTAGTCATCAATCAAGTAAGCCTCTTCAATCTCCTCTTTAAATTCTAGATTCATGTCTCTAGGATGACATTGGAAGGAGATGGATTATGATTAGGGTTTGAGCATGTGTTGTTGTGAAGGAGTTGAGATTGAAGCATGAAGAAATGTGTGTATATGATGGAGATGGGATTGATGCTTGAGTTGATTGCCTTGGTTAAATTTTATGGTTGTTAGGGTTGATTGTATGTCTTCATTTCGTGAGTGGTATATGTGATCAAGTATGTTGGAGATTATGTCATCTTTGGCGAATAGAGTTTATGTTCAGGTATGATTGTTAAAGCTATGAAAATATTTATGTTAGTAGAGTTTGGATCATGCCTTGGTAAATTTAGATCTATGCCTTTATTCATGATTTGGATGCTTTGTTAATTGGTGTAGAGTGTATGTTCATGATTATGGTTAGCAATAGAAATTGTGATCATGGCCTTATTGTCCCTAAGCTAATTAAATTAACCAATTATATTTCATCAATAAAAATGATTTATGCTATAATTTCTTCTAGTAAATTTGAAAAACCTAGGAAAATGTGGATTTGGTCTCTTATATAAAATAATGATATTTTAGTCAAATAAATGATAGCTTTTATTTAAGAAATAAAATATATAGATATTATATAAAATAAAATATATAGAAAATAATAATAAAACCTTTTCCATAAATAATGATAATAGGTAAAATATTAATTTGGTAAATCTTATATTCATAAATACTATTAAAATTTATTTATTTATTGCCTTTTAATCAAAATCTAATAAAATTCACTTACAACTTTTTTAGTTACTAATTATTTTCTAACAATTAATTATTAATAGATTATTATTTTAAATAATACCTGCTAGAACCTAGGACCTTTCATCAAATAAACTCTAATTTATTTATAGTAAGATTTAAACCTTCAACTTATTAGTACCTACTTCCCAAAACCCTAATTATTTTAATATCAAATTAGACTTTTCTTATGAACCATTTATTTATTATCTAGCCTTAAAACTTGAGACACTAGGATCATGGTTGTAGCAAGTTGAGCTAGAATTATTTGTGGAAGTGAATTTTGGCTTGAGTTTAATTATGGCTCATGTTTAACCCAGGCGGGGTTAGGTAAGCTGTTGGAGACCTTTATTTTGAGCAAGGATCAGGTAAGCTCCTGCATAAAACTTGTTTAATGTAAAATGGTTATTAGGGCAACCAAATGTGGAGTGCGTGGACACTCACTTCTGTAAAGGCAATTGAGGATTGTCTCCTTACTCATTTCAGTCAAACAAATTATTTGAAAATTAATAAGCAGTTTTACAAAAACCCTAAACTCTTTTCAGCTATGTTTTATTCAGTTTCTCCCAAGTGTGGAGCTATGTTTTATTCGGTTTTCTCCCAAGTGGGATAAATTACATTTAGTACTCAATGAGGGTGGACTGCTGGGACTAGTCTTTGAAGGGTTATGGTAAGTCTCTCAGTAGATGGCCACCTCTGAGGGGTAAGTCCTTCCCTGATAAGATGTCAGTTCAGTAGGTCGCGCCGGTTCGAGCTAGCTGTTTTTAGTTAAGTAGACTGTGTGTTACTGGAATGGACAACCAGGTTTGATCGAGTGTAGAGATGGAGGAGTATCTCTCTTGGTAGGCCGATCACCTACTTTTTTCAGTCTGCACAAAATGTGGCATTCTGACCGTTGAGTGGTTGATTTATTTGTACATGTATGGTTGGAAAAGCCAAAACACCACTATTGGTTTTGACTATTGTTTATTGATTGCTAGTATTTTTCTTATGAAATTCTTACACCTTGCATTCATGGACTGTTTTCACTGAACACCCAAAGCACACACGGACTTACTGAGATTTTTATCTCATCACCCTTTTTACCTTGATTTCAGGTCAATCCTGCTGTGGGGATGAGTAGCTAGTGTTGTCTGCCTTGGAAGTGATTTTGTTATCTATTTTTATGTAATGATTTCGGGAGTTGAGAGTGAATAATTTTTATTCTGGATTTGTTTTGAATTCTTGTATTGTGTTAAGTTTTAAGTTTAAAGGATTGTTTTTATTTTATTATTTTAATTGGGTGACCTAGTTATAAAGACCCCTTATCTTTTGGACGGGGCGACATCCCCAGCCTTGTTGGGCCTAGGTAGTGGGGTGTTACATGAACTAGTACAAAGATCAAAGTCCTTGCTGAGTACTCAATGTCAACAATACTAACCCCGTCTGACTGATTAGGCCAGAAGGTTATCTGTTTCCATAGAATTTTCAAATCAAAATATTTTTGGGGCAAAGCAACATTTTCCAAAATCATGTTGAAACTAGATAAAGGGTTCTATTCACATATTAGAACATGTTTCCAAGTGTAATCGGGTCATTTTCCCCGTACTTGATCACAAAAGTCATTTCCAAGGGTATTCAGGCCATTTTACCGATACCCGATTCCAAAAGACTTTTCGTGGGTATTCGGGTCATTTTTCCCTTACCCAATTTAAAAAAATATTCACAAGAGTTCCAATAAGGATATTTCGGTCATTTACCAAATACCTGAGTTCCAATAGTTTTCATAAAATATTCCAATAAGGACAATTGGATTATTTTCCAAATACTCATTCAAAAAAAAAAAAAGAACTCATTTAAAGAAATGCAGAATTCTAATCCCAAAAGAGGATTAAATTCAATGTTTCCAAACATATTTCCATAAAAATGTTCCAAACGGTATATAATATAGCATTCATGGAAAAATAATGCACACTAACTTTAGAAAGAGTTTTATAAATCCAAGGGACTCACCTCGTGTCCTAAGTAACTCTTTCCGTTCATGGCCGTTTAACCTTCGTTGCTAGCATTTAAGACATTTCATTGGCCGTTTGTCACTAAACCTACACCAAACATCATTTTCGGGTCAATTCGTGTTTGGTCGAAAAATAGTCCATGGGTAGCCGACGTGCCCGATGGTTAGCCGACGTTCATCCGTCGTTTAACTGACGGGGCCAACGGTTAGCCGACGGTCAAGAAAAACATTTAACTTTCGCTCGCGTCGTTTTTTTATCGTTTGATCAATTCCTTCATTTTCCTTTTTCCAAATCCTTCCTCCCTTCATAAACAAGGGAATTCACTTCATGTTTCCCGAATTATTTTATCCATAATCACACAATTAATCACCTTTAAGCCCATTCATTTTCGGACTACTTTCTGAAATTTCACTAGTTTGACACACCATTTTGTTTTGCACATAACTTTCAATTTAAAACGCCGATTTAGCTCCATGATATATCAAAGTGACTGTAAGACTCTTAAATTTATTCTAGTATAGAAAGTTTTTAGATTTCTGGTTCCAGTACCATGGTACTTGGCAAAAACTGCCTCAGTAGTTTTGCCTTAGTTTCACTATTCATGCTTTCCTTTGTTTTCCTTTAGCCTTTAGCACTTTGGAACCATTAATTCATTCAATCCTCCTTTAAATCATATTTAATTGTGAATTTACAAATTTCCATTCATACATAAAACAAAAAATTTCACCATAGCACAACAAGAAAACTGGCAGTCTCAATCATAACGTATATCCTTGAAGGTTTCTTAACATTCATTTCTTTTTCCTAATTCAAGAACAACATGCAGCCATAGTTAAGTCTTTAAAATGTTTCCAAATCTCCATCAAACATCACACAAACATAGCTAATAAGATGCCATCTCATCCACCACATATACACGCACACAAGAACAGCTTTCACATAACTTTACCTAGCTAGTTTCCATAATTCATACATAACCTTTCATAATATGTATAACAAAATGATCTCCATGCTTTATAATAACTTTACTTCAAGTAAGGTAGATCCTTACCTTTTCTTTGCTGTGTTTGGAAGCTAAACATCCCAAGCATCTTCGTGTTTTTCCTTCTCTCTCTCTCTCCTCTCTATTTCCTGAATTTTCTCTCTCTCTCATCTCTATTTTCTTTTTCCTTTCTCTTCTCTTTTTCTTCCTTGTTTGCAGCAAAATTCTAGCTGTCTAAAGCCATTTCAGCCGGCATTCATGGCCTGTATATAGAGAAATACGGTCTTCAAGTCAAGGATGCATTAAATAGTCTCAAACATTTGGAAGCCCTTGATTCGTCCACCTAGCTACTTAGTTGTCCTTTAGAGCATTCAAGAATTCCATGGAATTCTTTTAGGAAGTCCTTGCATGATTTTTCATGTAACCAATCATAGAATCAACACTTGGTGGGCTTTCATTGGTCCTTCATTCCTTGTCTTGGTTTAATTGAACGGTGGATATTTCTAAGTGTGTTCCAATTGGATTTTTACACACCAACCATTTTTCCTCCACAAAATTTTTCCTTTATTTCTTCCTTCCTCCTTTATTTAAGCTCTTCGTCGGTTTTTCCAGTCCTCCACTGCCATTCTTAAGTCCAAGGGTCAACCAACGTTAAATGCATTGTGGGCTATCCATTTAAAGCTAACTTCCTATTGGTGGATTTAATTTAAATGGATAATTCTTAAGCTTATTCAATAAGCTTTTACAATTTAATAATCCCACAAATATTTTACTCTTCCAATGGTATTTTAACACTTGTTTTCATCCACTATTCACATAATGCCACACGCCCAATTTTCAACCGCATTTTCCTATTTTCTTCAGAAACGACCAAAGTTGGATCCGTAACGAAAAAATATTTTATTTCACTATTCAACTCCAAAAATTCCACTAAATCCATTGGTAACACTTAAATTCTTCAAATCCCTCTCTACTTGGTCAAATTTTCGGACAAAGTCACGAGTGCAGTTAAAATGACAAAAATGCCCCCAATACCTCGTGTAGCACAATTTGCACCAAAACGCGTGTCTCATTGCACTGATCAATTTCTTTTTCTAGAGTACCCTAAAATTCTTATTTTGTTAGCCTTAATATCCTTCCAAAAATTTAGGGTACGGATGGAACAAATCCAATAATTATATCCAGGTCCCGACAAAATTTTATTTCACCAAAGTATTCATCTGAACACACCGATCAACTTTTGTTCTGGCCATTGATATAAATCCTTATCCTATTACAGATAGTAGTCAACTGAAAGTCAAAAGGTGGGGTGTTATATTCTCCTCTCCTTACAAAAATTTCATCCTTGAAATTTTGCCCACACTTGGAATAAATCTAGGTACTTTTTCAATATCTTCGCTTTCGTTTTCCCAAGTTGTATCTTACACTGCATAATGATTCCACAATACTTGTACAAGTGGAATTTTCTCATTCAGCAATTCCTTTTGAGCATACATCACGATTTTAATAGCCTTTTCTTCATTCTATAAGCTTAGAGTTAACTTAATGGGTTCTTCATTCAAAATGTGGGCAAAATTAGCCACATACTTTCGGAGTTGGGGTACATGAAACATATCGTGAATAACTTGAAGTTCTGCTGGTAACTCCCAACTGATAGGCTACTTTCTTAATCCTTTCGACAATAGGGTATGGTCCAGCATCTTTTCTTGTTCTTTGATTCTTAATTGCCGTTGTGGAGCCAACTTCAAGAATACATGATCTTATTCTACAATTCCAAATCTCTCTTACGTCGACTCGTATGACTTTTTTTGTCTACTCTGAACTGTCTCCCACTTGATGCTAATCATTATCACAGCATGTTGAACTTTTTCAAAACCCAAAGCATCTTGTTCACCAATTCTTCTTTTTGGACTTCATTTCCTTCCATAAAGAGCTTCAAATGGGACCACTCCAATTGTTAATTAATAACTATTATTGCTAAACTATCAATCTACTTAACTCTAGAATTCAAAACACAAGCCCAAAACATGTCTTCCAAATTCCATTCACTCGTTCTATCTGTCCATACACGTGTAGGTATGTTGCTATGCTGAACTTTATTATAGTCCCATACCTCTACTGCAGCTTAGTCCAAAACTTTTGAGGTAAATATAGGATCTCTATCTGACACAGTACTAGAGGATACTCATGCAGTCTGATTACTTCCTTCATATAGATTTCACTTAACTATTCTAAGGAATTCCGTTAATTAATAGAAATGAAATGAGCATACTTAGCTAGTCGATCCATCATCACCTAATAGTATCTTGCAGCTCCACTATCATAGGTAATCCTGTAGTGAGGTCTATAGTAATTTCATTCCATTTCCACAATAGAGTGGATAACAGTTATAACCCTCTGGGCCATTTTCAATTGGCTTTTTCTTTACTAACAGATTAAACATTGTGTTACAAAGTCCGAATTGTCCTTTTAGAACTCATCTCCTCCTATTTTCACCTCCTTCTGCACTAACTTTTGCGCTTTTCATCTTCATCTTGCTCTCTTTCTGACTGTTGTAGGAAGGCAGTTTGAATGGAAGTATTACTTATTCCTATTTCTCCATCTACTGCAAACACTTCTAATTCCAAAATTTGTAATGTCCGAAGAGCTAATAAATTTGCCTTCCTACTAAGGGCATTTTACTGTGTTTGCTTTTCCAGGATGATATTTGATTAGACAAACCTTCCAAAATTTTGCATTCATCAACTTTGCTTTATGCTCAAATCTTTTTGAGTAAAAGCATATCCAAACTCTTGTGGTCGGTGAAGACTTCTAACTTAGCCTCACACAATGTCTCCTCTTCAAAAGGGCAAACACAATAGCAACTAACTCCAAATCATGTATAATGTAATTCTCCTCAAGAGGTTTCCGTTTCCTAAAGATATAATCTATCATCTTTCTCTCCTGCATCATTACTCCTCTCAATCCTTCATTTGACACATCTGTGTACTCCTCGCAAGGCTTGTCCATCATTAGCAATGTTAAAATAGGGGTAGAGCCTAATCCTTTTCTCAACTCCTGGAATTTTCCCTCACATTTTTTAGTCCAAATATAAGGAACTTTCTTTTAGGTGAGTCGACTCAAAGTAAAGTTATCTGAGAAAATTTCTCAGTAAATCTCTAGAAATATTCTGCAATTCATAGAAAACATCATATTTGGTCAGGATCTCAGGACGTCTCTAGTTCATCACTACTTTAACTTTTCTAGGAATCTACTATACTCACGATTTTGGATATCACATGTCCCAATAATGCTACTTCTTGTAGCTAAGACTCACATTTATTAAATTTTACATATAGATTGGACTTTCTTAACTTTCCTAATACTTTCTGAAGATTATTGTTCATGATCTTAGGGATTCTTGGAGTACACCAAGATATCATCTATGACTATAGCCACAAAACTGGGCTGAATGTCTGGTGCATTGGATCTATTAAACTGTAGGCATTAGTGATACCAAATGGGCATCACTACAAGCTCAAAAAGTCCATATCATGTTAAATGCAGTTTTCAGTATATTTTCTTTTCGAATCCAAACTTAATAATAGCCTTGCCTTAAGTCTAACTCTGAGAATTATCCTGCTCTTCGTAACCGATCAAACAATTCATCAATCTTGGGCAATGGATATTTATTCTTTATTGTTACTGCATTTAAACTCATAAATCTATATACATCTGTGGTGACTCAACTTTCTTTCTCACAAACAAGATTGGTACTCCCCAAAGTGAAATACTAGGCCAATTGAATTCTGGCTCCATTAATTCCTGTACTTATTTCTTAAGCTCCTGCAATTTTGTAGGTACCATTCAATAAGGAGTTCTTGAAATTAGTTCTGCCATGTCACTAACTCAACAGGAAATTCTACTTCTCTCTTCAGTGGTAATTCTTTCAATTTCACTGGAAAAACTTCCAAATACTCATTCATAACAGGAACTTCTTCGGGTTTCTTAACCCCTCCTGGCTTATTAATTACATAGGCCAAGTACCCAGTACACCATTCTTTTTTTAATTATCTTCCAGGCCTTGAGTACCGATATACAAGTATTACTTTTCCTTCCAGCCACGTCTTCAATTTCCAATACAAGTTTCCCAGGCTAATAGAATTGTGCTATTTTATGTCTATAGTAAACTTGATTATGATGCTGAGATAGCCAGTCTATGCCCAAGATAGTATGTTAGTCCTCTATAGGCAGGCATATCAAATCTCCTCTAAAATTTCATTTCCTACCAAGATCTTACATTCCTCATGTACTTTCTCACTATTCATTTACTTTGCCAATGGGGCACTGACAAGCATTTCTTATGAAATTTCTTCCTCTTTTTTATCCCTATAGCATCAAGAAATACATTAGTAGTGAAGGAATGTGTAGGATCTACCAATACATTAGCACCATGATTTAAGGCTAAAGAGTGTACCTTTCACTACTATGACATGATCATCCACTTTCTTTGATACAATCACTTGAGCATTTACTTTGTTTAGCAGATTCGACTATAGGAGTAGAAACCTGTCTAGGTTCTCTCTTTCTAGTCCTGATCTCTGTCCCTGATTATTTCTTCCTGGTTGGCTTTATCCTCCTATCATTCGGAGGTGAGGGGAAATTGAAACTCTTATGCCCTTCCTTTCTATAGTTAAAGCATCTAAAAGAGGGTTGTCCTCTAATCGGGCCTCCCTTCCTCTACATCACTCCTTTCTTCTGCTATCGAGGTCTTCTAAATCTTTTCTAACTTATACCCTGAAATTCACTTCGATTTCTCCTACTCATATTCTCATTTATGCCAAAATTCTCTTTAGTTCTAAATTAGTAGGAATTGTATAGGATTCAACTGTATTGAATCATTTACCTTCATCCGTATTAGGGTGTAACCAAGCTAATATGTCTGAGTCTATTTCCAATTCTTCCTTGAACTCTTCGACCATAGGTACCTTCTGATCTCTTCCTAACTTAACATCCTCAAAAGATAACATCTCATCTTCTAATATTCCCGGAGTATCACCGCTAAATTCCTTCTTATTATCCTCAGACAATGCTACACCATTGGGGACACTATCCTCCTCATCATAATCCTGATGGCGTGATTCAATATCGCCATCAATTTCATCAAAATCACCACCCATCTCCTTACGTGGTGACGATATTCTCTTGGGATTAGGTGTCCTTTCCAGACTTAGGTCTCACGCAATTAAGGTAATGACAGATACTACAAGGTCAAATGCGCTTCCTGTGAGATAAGGTGTATGATGGCGGCCAGGGTCGGATCTTGTCTAAGTGAAGCGTCCTGGCACACTTGCTCGATGGATAATCCTAATCCTTCCAAATCTTTTCACACCCGAGTGCTAATTTATCTCTTTCTTCCCTTCATCGCTATACTCATATATTAGGCACTTGCTCTTATCACTCCTATCCATCAAACCACAACAATGAAAGAGTTCTATCAATCCCTATAACGATACCACAGTTCTATAAAAACCAGGCTCTGATACCAATTGTAACATGCCTACTAAAAGTAACAGTGGAAGCATATCAACACCGGGTGTCGCCCCGTCCAGTTACCCAGACAAGGGTTCTTTATAACGAAAAATCCAACAGAGTACTATCTAAAAGGGAAACGTCAGGACCTATTCTACTATCACTATGGTATCGTCCTCTATCTGTAGGTTCTTCCAACTCCGGATCCTACAAAAAGGTAAGATAAAAAACTCGTGTGAATGAAAAATCATCCAGTAAGTCAGGTGTGTGCTAGTGTGTTATCAAATAGGCAGAGTACACAAAACTTTTATGAAATAACATATCATTTGTTCATTAGAAATGAATCCAAAAAACTTTAATAAAGAGTGTATTCAGAACTCAATCATTTTTGGAAAATTGTATTTCAATTTTCAAATCATTGCCCCAGTTTTCAACTCACAGGCACTTCTCCAACAGAAGGTTGGCCTGTATGCAAGTCCCGCAGTTCGTGTCTTCGGTTACACGGTTTCTTGTGCTAGGGACTGCGCTGTACAGCACGTCACCTGTGTCATGCCGGAATGGTGAGCGTAAAAATGTACAGCTCACCTAGCACTTAGGGATCTTTTACTTGCCACCATAAGCCAGGGGTCCCAATCTTGACGTCAGTCACCATCAAGGTGGCAAGGGATTGAACACACCGAGTGTCCCCGCCATCATAATCAATAGGCAATTTTCGGGCTCAAAACAGCTAGACAAGGATAACTCATCTCAATGTCCTATCGCCCTATTTGGAGTAAGACAATCCCCAGAACTAGCTAGGTTACTTGGGGTCATCTTGTTGGGTATCTCAGGCTCGTATCGTATACGGCGCAGCGAAAAATAAAACGAGATACTCTCCCAAGATCTGTTTATGTGTGGAAAACAAGACATAAAGAGAGTAAAGGTAACAGCTTTTACCTTTGGGTGATCGTCCGAAGAACAAAATTTCTTCTTCAAGTCGGGGCACGATCCAGCAATTCTTATGACCAACCTCCATGTGAGTTGAACGTCTAACCACTATAATCACAGTGTGTGATTATCTCTAATAGTAATCCACACAGAGGATACACTCAAGCACCAAAATTTCCTACCTTCATCCTTCATGGTACTAAGAGAATGATTGGTTATGATAATGGTTAAGTTCTTTAAGATCATGTTTGTCTAAACAATGGCTTGAGTTGCATAAATCTACATCCTTGACATATACATATTTTTATTTTTATGTTCTTTTTAATTTTCTTTTTATTTGTTTTTCACTTTGTCGATTCAGATAAACAATGAAAGAATGGTAATTAATGTCTACTTATTCCTTGAGGATCGACACTTGTTTTAACCCTATGCTCAGTTAATAATGAGTACGCTTGCTCATATGTGTGATTTGGGTTTAACATTTTAATTTGAACTTGATTGGGAATGTGCTTAATTTTGTATGCTTTTTATACCAAAGTCTGAACGCATCAAATTTTTGGCGCCGTTGCCGGGGAACAACAGCATGAAAACTCAGATTTTGTTAATTTGACCATGTAAATATGTAAATAAATAAATATGTATATATGTTCCTTGTATAAAGAAGTTCCATATTTTGTTGTTTGTATAATTTTATTTTGCTATATGTTGTAAATATGTAAATAGAGAGATACATGTTAATAATAACTAACTTGTTTTTGTATGTTTGAACAAATTGTATATTTAGTTATTTAATTTTACTAACCCAATGTTAATATGGAATATGTATAATAATAGTATTTTTAATTTTTTGATTTTTATGCCTGTAATTTTGAGTCAATACTAACCCTTCTTATTTTCAGGTTTGGACTTTTGCAAACACGATGTTTTAGACGGATTAAAGTTATCTTATTATTTTTTATTTATTTACAATTTTTGCTTTTAGGAATTCTTATGTTACATGTATAGTGGTCATGGATTCCATGAGTGGAAAAAAAAAAATTGAACCGGACAGAACAGAGCCGGCGCCGACTCCAAGATCTGGGCCGGTGCCAGTTCCTATCGGGAGGAACATCATTAAAGGGCCATTTTGGCCACTTTTTCTTCAAAACCTCCCTTCTCCCTCATAAAATCTCTCAAGCCCGCGCCGGCTTCACATATATTAGTGCCCAAAGTTTGATTTTTCAACTTCCATAACATCTCTTACCTTCTTTTTTATTGATCCTACGGATCAAACACATCAAAAGCTTTGATTTTTCACAACAATAGCACATTCAATCCACAAGTAAAGGGAGTATATTTTCACAAAAATCTTGCATCTTTTGCTTGCCCATGCATATAAGAGCCTAAAGGTATGATTTTTATTTATGTCCTACGGTTAAATTGATGGAGTTGATTTTTTCTCATTATAGGGACGGTTTTGGATGAAAATTGGGAATTATATATTCTATGATTGTGCATTCCTACTTGAGTTTCATTCATTGGATTACCTTAGGAGTATTGAGCCTGCATTACTTGATTCATGCTTGTTATCATTCAAGAATTCATATAGCTCGGGCTAGAATTATGGTTATTGGTGACACTTGAATCTATTGAAATTATATTATTGATCACATAATACCATTGCCTTCATTCACATGATCATGTTTACTAGCATGCTTTAAGGATATCAGCACAAGTTATGCTTTACAGTGGACTTTTACATGCATTGTGCAGGTTGTGTTGCATTGGGTGAAAGTGGTTGATTGAATTGGGTGTTGGAGTTGATATACGTTGAAGGAGTTGTGGTTTGTGGATTGTGAGCTTGGTTGAGGGTTGTGTGAAATTTGAGATATATCTATGTAGGGGTAGCTATACTCTCTTAAGTGATTGAGCATACCTGTTCTCTCTTCTTAGTATTCCATTCCTTCTGTGACCATGTCTAGAGCGAGGAATTAACCATCTAAAAGAGCGAGACCTTCCTCATCCTCAGTTCTATTATTTATTAATCTCTTATCTCTTAGACCTACTGAGTTTGTCGATGCCTCTTGTGAGGAATGGTATAGTAGGAGAGCTTTAAATAAGATTATTATTGAGCATACTTTCTCTCCCACATTAGACCGGGCACTTAAATTAGGAATGATGTTTAGACGACTAGGTTGGGGATCCATAGTGCAATTGAAAGGGAAGTTTCGCCCCGTTCTTGTCAAGGAATTCTATGCTAACATGACGGACAAGGGTAATAAACATCTCCCGCATATTGAAACAAGAGTGAAAGGAGTTCCTATTGTCATCACTCAAAACCAATTATCTTACCTCCTCCAGATTTATGACGATGATACTTGGCAAGGGATTGATGTGAATAATCAAAAGATTCTTTCGGACCCAAATTGGGATGTTAGGGGGATGCGAGCAACCCTAGGCTTATATAAGCATAATGCCTTCCAAGCTAACAGTTTTTATTCTAACAATGACTTGGCAGCCAACTTTCGTGTGCTGGTATACATGTTTGGGTTTAATGTTGTTCCCTGTGCTAGTGGTTTCAATGAAACTAAGCTTATTGACACTTATATTCTACACCGGATGATGAACACATTACCTATCCCTCTTGCTCCTTTGATCATCCAATCTATTAGGGAGGTTGTTTATCACCGTCTCTCCACAAAAGCCTTTGTTTTTTCCTTGGTTATAATGAAGATTCTACAGGACTTTGGGGTGAGTCTTGAGGGAGAACTTATGGAAGCTACCACTGAGCACGATATGGTCACTGAGCACACTCTTATGAGTTCCAGATACAAATACAGCCCGGAGTTGAAGAAATGGGTCACTCCCTTCGAGGTCCAACATCTCGGTCAGGAAAGGCCACCTACAGTGGAGGAGAAGCAGCCACCACCACCGGCACGCGCTAGAGCTGGCCGTTCTCAGTCCCACTCCCAGATGGACTTTGAGACCACCATATTAGGGTGCCTCGACCAGCAAATGGAGGTGCTCCTACGCTTGCAGGGTACTATGGAAGATATGGCACGATAGCAAGCTACCATGGAGCAGCAGTTGACTGAGTTGAGGCAGCAGCCTCCTAGGCCACATAATGGTGCAGGCCCCACTACACTCGCTGATAAGGAGGAGGATGAGGATGATGATGCTGCTGAGGATTGATGATGCGTTCTTGCTCACTTTTGTTTTTGTTTCCTTTCTCTTTTCATGTTTTTGTTTTAGTTAGTTTGGCTATCTTTTCGTTGTCTCTCTATTTCGTTTGTCTTTGCTTTATTTTCTTTTCTAGTTGTTATCCTTTGGTATTTTCTTTTGTTTTTAGGTACGTTGATGCTGCTTCCCTCTTCATGCATTCAGCTGTTGTACGCCACAATGAATGGAAGTTTGTTTTTCCTATCTCTTCTCCTTTATTTTGCTTGGTCCCATGGTATTGGTTGTTTTGGTTATATTTATTTGGCCATTGAGGACAATGTCCAGTTTAAGTGTGAGGGAGTGGTTTGATTGACAATTCTTCTATACATATTCTTGCATGCGGGATTTTTTAAATTTTTCAAATTTTTTTCAAAAATTTTCAATTTCAAGCTGTATTTTTTTTTTTTTAGTGCATGTCTTTATGATAGATTATAAAGCATATGTTCTAGATCATTGATGGCTTATGCATAACTTTTTGCACTCACTTGGACGAAGTAGTTCTTGATCAAATGCTGTGCATTATTCTTAAACCAGTTTTTCTCTAAAATTCGTGGAACATTCTAGAACTTACTTGAATACCTTTCGAGGTGAAATAAGAAAGACATTCATGATTTAACTTAGGGATGACGATAATAGGCCTTCTTTCGATAGTTTGAGCTTTTCAAGCCTACCTATTGATATATTATCCCTAGTGCCTATTTTAAGCCTAAATTGGTGATTTTTTTCTTTAAAACCCGTCACGGTATTTTATCCATTCCTTGTGCTGAGAGTTTGTATAATTTCTAAATCTTTATGCTCTTGAAGGATGAAAGTATATGTATGTTGAAAAAATGCAGGGATGGAGATCATGACTTGTTACTCTCAGTCATGGATCAATTACAAGTGGAGCTAGTAAAAGAAAGGAAGTGGAATGGAAGGAAGAAGTTGAAAAAAAAAATTGAGAAAGAAAAGAATGGTGAGCTGAAAAAGATGAGAAAGAAGAAAAGAAAAGATAGGAAGTAAAAAGAGAAAATAATAAGCTGCTAGAAAGAAAAGTGAGTGAAAAAGAAAAGGACAGCAGTAGTGAAACCAAAAGAGAAGAAAAAATAAAGAAAAAAAGAATGGAAAAGATCACAAACGGGATGGTGAGTAAATTGTAAAAGTAAGTTCATATAAAGCACTTGACACCATTGCTGGAAAATTTGAGTGATCTTGTGATGAAAAGAGTTTATGATGGGAAGAGTGAAAGAAAAAGAGAAAAAATGCAGGATTTGCTTGAAATACATAAGGGTTGTTATATAAGGTTATGGTTTGATTGATTCGTGAAATAGGAGAGCAAGAAGAGTTGGGAATTATAGGTTTATTTTGGTTATCCTTTTCTTGCTTACTCTCAGTCTTCTTTGACTTTTGATGTTCCTATATCCTTCGTTTGCTAAGCCACATTACAAATCTTTAGCCTTACATTACAAGCTTAAAAGTCCTACTTGATCTAAGTAAAATCATGATATGTCTCGGATTAGTGGAAAGAGTGTATGAAAAGTAAGCATATGGAATGCATACTCTTTTTGAATTGACTTCTTTCCAATGGTTTGAGAATATTGTAAAGTATTGAGATGGTTCTACTAAGTCATTTATCACTACACAAGTCTTGCATTAGCTGTGAAAGATTTAGTATTATATGTTCTATGTTCATGAATAAAGAAAGCATTGAAGATATGATTTTGGAATTGATTCAGTGGCTAAAACCTTGTGTTTTTCCTACTTGTTTTTGATACTTTGATTGAGGACAAGCAAAGAGTTATGTGTGGGGGAATGTGATAGGAGCTAAATTAGTCATATTTTTCTTAGTTATTTGTGGTTCTTTTGTAATATATTTTGTGAAATAACTGGTCATATTCTTTTATATTTGAGATTTTACCCTTGGAATGGTATTTTGGTCTTACTTCAGGATTTTGGGTAAAACAAAGCAAAACCGTTGCGAAGCAAAGCAGAGGCGACGCTGGCTGCAAGGCTGGAACCAGCGCCGGCTGTACTCTGGAACATATGCGCACAATTCCAAGAAAAATCGGTAGACGAGTGGAGAAACAGAACTAAGGCGGCGCCGGCTGTGGTCTGTCCCTGAGGCGGTGCTGCGATCTTTTTACGTGTTTTTGGAAATCTGAAGAGTTCTAGCAGCTTCCAACTTCTACTCAGCCAAGAACTTTGTACCTACGAGTTTAGGCACCTCTTAAGCCTATAAATAGATGGAAAACACAAGGGAAAATGGGAGAATTCATTGATTATCATAGAAAATCACTCAGTCCAAGGAGAATTCATCAAAGCTCAAGGAGGGTTGTACAAGAAGGTTTTCAAATGAATAAGAAGGAGGCTTGTCTATGAGTTCATTCTTTTACTTTGTTTTCTTTTTCTTGAATAATGATATGTTAATTGTTTTATTGTAATTCGACATTGTTTTAGAGTTTCATGATTTCTAGAGTTGTTTGATCTTTTGATTAATTGGTTATTATTCTTGATATTCAATTACTTATGCTTATTACGAGATTAGTTAGTTGATTCTATCCATTGACTTGCTGGACCAAAGGGGGTTGATGGGTGTTTCGATTTATTAGTTTCATATTCTGTTGGCAATTGACTTGCTAGACCAAAAGGGGTTGATTGTTTAAGAACTGGTATTTGAAGATTAATTGATGTCTTCCGAGACCAATGGTTCATTGATTAATTTCATGTTCTAAATTTGCCGAGACCAAGGGAGTTTAATTAAGGATTATGTTTAATGCGTCTTTTGGATGAATTAGTTGAGACAGGCCAAGTGATCCTAATTTATCTAGAATATAGTGATTTCATGGATTGACCATCAAACTGAGTCTACCTTCATCCTTCATGGTGCTAAGAGAATGATGGGTTATGATAATGGTTAAGTTCTTTAGGATTATGTTTGTCTAAACAATGGCTTGAGTTGCATAAATCTACATCCTTGACATATACATATTTTTATTTTTTTTTATTTATTTTTCACTTTGTCGAGTCAGTTAAACAATGAAAAAGGGGTAATTAATGTCTACTTGTTCCTTGTGGATCGACACTTGTTTTAACCCTATGCTCAGTTAATGATGAGTACGCTTGCTCATATGTGTGATTTTGGTTTAACATTTTAATTTGAACTTGATTGGGAATGTGCTTAATTTTTTATGATTTTTATACCCAAGTCTGAACGCATCAGAAATGCTATGGTGGTATTAGAAGGTGTGGTATTCATGAATTGGTGGTTTTTGTTGTGAAAATCTTTTGAGTTCCTTTTTAATAAAACCACTAAATGCTTGACTTTTTCAATTTCCTTTGGATTTCATTAAATTTATAGTATGTGGCTTATGTAATAGTTCTAGTGTATGATATATTAGTGTTTTGCTATATATATAGAATAGTTGTTGATTTAGAGGTATTAACATGTATATATTGATTTAGTGTATCTTTAGTGAAAATATTAGGATATTCATTAGTTGTGTGCCTTGGCTGTATTACTAGTATAATTCTTGGTGCTAATATCTATTTTGGTTTTAGTATATTAGTTGATTTTATTTGTGATCATTACTACTACTACTACTACTACTACTACTACTATATGATGATTTATTTGTTATTAATATTGATACTAATGTATTTTTCTACAACTCCTTGTATTCTTTTTATCTATATTTGCTTTTAAATTATTTTTTTTATCTATTATTGTTTTTAGTGTTAATGTTACTTTTTTTTAGCTGTGGTATAATGTTGTATTTTTCTTTATTTTTGCAAGATTGAAGATCTTATTCTTTGGACAATCATCTTTTACCCCTCTCTCATATGATACAATTGAGTTTCAAGATGCTAAGGGAGTATTATTTATCCTATTCTCCCTTTTATTTCTTTTTATCCTATTAAAAATGAGTGTATTGTTTAATTTGTGGCCAATAAGGACATTTTCTGAATTAAGTGTGGGGGAGAAGTTGAATAATATTTGCTTTACAACTTTGCATTATTTACTGTGGAATTTTGTTATCTTTTGGCTAACTTTCTTGTTTTTGCATTTTGGCTAATTTGTTTTTCAAATTCTTTCGCATTATTGGGTTAGTTTTCAAGATTTGTTGGTATGTATGTTAATATATGTTAGTTTGGTAGAGTTACTATTTACCTTTTTGGTTAGGGATTCTACTACAAACTTTTCTAGGAAAGTTATTTTTATGTACACTCAGATATTGGGTGTGATATAGACTAAGTTTGGATAAGTGTGTTAATATTGTTTATACTTTTGAAAATGTTGTGAAACTTAATTCATTAAGAAGGGATGAAAGCATAGTGATGAAATATAGAATGTGGTTCATAGGCTTATTTCTAGTTTTGTGGCTAATCCAAATTATTCATTCATTCATTTGTGTTGTATGTTGTATTATAGAAAATTTTAATTATTTATTGTAATTTTCAATAAAAAAGTAAATAGGAGCAAGAGGTAGGTTGTTTAATACACCTACCAAAGTGAGGGAAAAAAAAGGCTTTAGGAATGCAAAAGGCATGTCCTATGACGAAAAACAACGCGTGATGAAAAAGAAAAAAAAAGGTGATAGGGCCTAAATTAACCATTAATTTTCTAGTTATTTGAGGTTATTTTGTGATACATTTAGAGTAATAACTAGGTATATTCCTTCATATATTATATTTTGCCTTTGGAAAAGTGTTTTGATAATTTTATGCATAAATTGACGGATTTAGAGCATAATTGTGCAATTCTAGAGGTGACCTAATGCCTGCCCAAGAAGGAGAACCAGCCATGGCTCAATTCTAGAAGAACAGAGGAATCTCGGAAGCATTTTAGGAAGGACCCAATGCCGTGTGATCTACCTAACCCGGCGTTGGGTATTACTATTCATAAGGTGGCGAATTTCCTTTTCTAAGCAAATTTTGATAATTTCAGTTGGATTCTTTTGGAAACTTTTTCAACCATGGAAAAGGACTCTTGTAGGCACTTTTTGGCAATAGAACTCCTATAAATACAAGAGAATAATATTGTATAAAATAGTTTTCAATTCTTTAATGTAGTATATTTAGAAAACTCCTAGAGTAACACCAAGATTTAGGATGATCAAGGAGATTCTTGGAGAAGGAAAGGAGGTTGCTCAAGAAGGTTTCAAGGAGGAAGAAGAAGGCTTACTTATCTATGAATGGTTTCTTTTTCTCTTCTTTATTATTTATTGGTGATTTAAGTTTTAATTATTTAATGGTATTTAGAGGATGTCTTTGGATTCATGACTTTGTATTGATTTTAGTTCTTTGATCAAGTGATTGTTATTTTTGGTATTTGATTACTTGTTATAATTGGTTTATTGATGCGTTTTCTTCTAATTGACTTGGAAAACGATGTTAGAAGTTCTTTGCATTGATTTCATATTTGTTCTATCTTAATGGACTTAGGAAATGAAGTTAAGAACAAAAAACTTAGGTAATCAAAGATTAGTTGATTTCACATAGAGCATAGGGTTATTAACTGATTTTATGTTTATTATCACATAGAGTATATGGGTAATTATTGAAGTGTTTAATGCATCTTTTGGTTGCTTTAGTTTGATTGGAAAATCTTCTAAATTAACTAGAAGATAGTGATTCCATAGATTGGGAAAGAAATGGAGTTTATATTTTATTCTTTTATGATGCCAAGATGATAATCAAATGTAATAAGTGCTAATCAATCATTGTTATGTCTTTGAGGACTTCCATCTATTTACATGTCTTTTCTCCTTATTCTTATTCATTGATAATCCTTGTGACTTGTCTTGTGTGAACTTGATCTATTCTCTAGTATATTAGGTTAGTGTTTTGTTTATCTTTTCTTATTTTATTGGCTAAACAATAAAGATTTGGGTAAAGTAAGGTGGGAGCCTAAGTTCTCATGGATTCAATACTTGCAATTCTCATGCTTGCCTATTTGTGTGGTTTTAGTGATTGGAAATTTAATTAAAGCTTGATTGATTGTGGACTTTGTTGATAATATTTTCTACACTAAAAACACGCATAAAAAAGTAAGAAAAAGAAAAAGAAAAAAAAGAGCAAAAAGCAGAAAATGCAAGGATGCAAAAATAGCATTTAAGTTAAGATCTTTAAAAAAGAATTCCTTTTGTAGAAAGAAAAATGATGAAAAATAAGAGGCTCCTAATTTGCCAATTCAAATTGAATTATATTGTTGTATTGTTGTACCAAAATGTAAGCTATTTCTACTTTGTAATGTAACATATGCAATGTATGTGCTTTGGGAAAGCCACAAGACTTAGTGAGTTGTTAGATCCTATCTCATAAAATCACTTTGTTTCAATTCTTGATTGGAGATATTAGGTGAATCATATTTATTTGGCATAAACTTGTTTAATTTTGCTTTGAGGTTCATGGTTGTGTCTAGCTTAATGTATGAGTATACATGTGATTAACTTGGATAGATTAGTGTTGAGATAAATTCTAAGTGGAGGAAGAAATAATCTTTTTACCATTTTGACCTTATTGCATATGTGTTTGGTTGTCTTGATTATTCACCTAGAATGGTATGCATAATATTTTTCATCATGCTTATAAATTAGTTATTCTTTGTCCTTATGAAATAACATATTTCTCTTACTTTGTGTAATAGTTAAGTTTTGAATAAATGTTGGATGCCAGATTTGTATATTAGTTAATTCTTTGTTTATACAAGAGTATAGTTTGCTTGAGAAAAAATAAACATTTAAGTATGGGGGCGTCTGATGAAGGATTATCATATACATATTTTTAAGTATTTTTGTGCTTGAATTATGGTAAATCCTTGTTGAAATCACCACTCACCACATCTTTTTCATCTTCTATTGTAGGAAATAAAGAAAATACAAATGAAAAATGAAAAGGAATAAAATGGAAGAAATACAAAAGAAAAGGTTGCCTAGAAGAAACAAGCATGGCCAAAGGAAAAGAAGTTGGTGGCCAAGGGAAGAAAAACTTTCCTAGGCTGCCTAGTATACATATGTGTGTGTGCGTTAGAATGGTTGGCAACCTATGAAGCTTTCACTTCCCTAGGTTACTTGCTCTAATATAAATATGTATGTTTTGTTTCAAGTTGGAGGCCTACGGAAGAATAAGATCCCTAGGCTGCCTATTGTAATATCCATGTGTTGTGTGTGTTCAAGATGGTGGCCTAGGGAAAATAGAGTACCCTAGGCCACCTAATTCACTTATAAATGTAAATATGTAGTTTTAGATGGTGGCCTAGGGAAGCTTAACTTCCCTTGGACGCCTAGTCAAAATGTAAAATGTATATATATATAGTGTTGTTTAAGTAGCGGCCCAGGGAAGTAGAAGTACCTTAGGCCGCCTAGATAAGTTCCAAGGCACACGCAAGTAGAAGCCTGGTGCCCTATGGTAAAGTCCATAGACTATCTAGCTTCTAGAAAACCTAGTGGCCCAGGAAAGGTGCACTACCTTGGGTAGGCCACTTGCCCCAAAAAATGCGAAAACGTGCGATTTTGCTGTTGTTTTTTTTATATGTTCTCATTTGTTTCCACTGTACGCTATACATACCCATTGCAAACCCTAAATCATTGTCCTTGGTTGGCTAGAAACCAATAGTTCCTATAGGAAGCCATTTCTCACAAGAAGAAAAGAAGGAACTTGAATATTTGAGGAGGAAGAAGAGGGGTTGCAAAGAGGATCTCAACGAAGTGGAAGAACATTGCTTATCTATGGGTTGTATTGTTCCTTCTCTTGTAGATTTTACTTTGTCAATATTATGCTAAATTTTGGTTTTTAATTGTAATAAAGGGTTGTCCCTGTTTTGTACCTTCGGTTGATGTATTTTTCTTAGATCTATAATTTTATCTTTATGGCATTTGATTATTTGTATTCATTGTGCTATTTTGGTTGAATAGGTTTTGCTTCATGTATTTCAATTGATTGTTCTTTCTTAATGATTTTGTGAGACGGGGTTGATGATAAGACACCCACTTAGCTAATTTAATGTGTGCCATATTCAATTAACCTGGGAGGGAGGTTATGGATTAGGGCTAATGACCAATGAGTTCATGAAATTGCCTAGAGATAGGGATTTTGTTGCTTCCAAATAGTTTGGGATGGTGAGTGATGTTTAATGCCTCCTTGGATTTGGTTGATTAGGTGGAGATACCGATTAATCGAATTTAGGGATTAGAGATCTTATAACTTGAGAGAGAGTGAGATTGATATTTGACTCACTCTGGTTTCTAGAGTTAGTATTTATGGGTCTAAGGGGTACTCATCTTTGAGATGTTCAATAGGGGAATTCTCTTTGTTGCATGGCGTTTATCTCTTTCGAATCCCTTGATACACTTGTGATTCTTCCTTAAGTGAGAACATGATAGGTTTCCTAGTGTAGTGTAATTACTTGTAATTCATATATTCATTTTGGTTAGACAATGAGATTAGAGCAAAGTAGTGGTAATTGCTAAGTTCCCTTAGATTCAATACTTGCTATTTCCTATACCATGCGATGAGTATACTTGCCATATTTTGTGATTTTGGTGCTTAGCATTTTAAATTTTAAAACTTGATTTTTTTTGGCTTTTGTTATACCATTTCCAATGCAAGCGAAATAGCATATCAAGTTTTTAGCACCATTGTCCGGGAAAACCCTGTGTTCTTTTGTTTAATAATCCTTTTGTTTTTCCCTCGGGTGCCAAAAATGACACAACAAGTTTTTAGAGCTGTTGTCGGGGAAAAAATCTATGTTTCTATGTTTAATAATTCTTTCATTTTTCCCTCGCACAAAAAATATACATCATACCTCCAACATATGCTGGTCGATACTAACATACACGCTAATATTAATTATAATTTCTTTGTTTAGTTCTAGATTCTTGTGGAAATCCATCCTATAAGGGTCATGCTCACAATCTATAATAGGAATTTGTGATAGAAGCTGTGGGGTCATTAGAACCCCTATCCCACTTAATCTTTTGAGAAAAATAGTTTTTTGGGAAAAGTATTTATAAAACTCATTTGGTTTTCATTAAATTTAGTTAAAATTCAATTTTATTCTTTATATAAAGGATAATAATACCATTTAAGAGAATAAACCATAAATTTTATTTTCGCTACTTCAGGTAAAACAATTTCTAGGAGGTAAATTTAAAATAGTTAAATTCAAAATATTCTCCATGTCGAGGATAATACCCCTTAGAAGAAAAAATCATAAATTTTTATTTTAAATTTCTAAGTTCCTTTTTAAAATATTTTTCTTAATTGTTTTATCTAGTGAAAAGTAGATTTCTCAAAAGCTTGTGCATTCAAAAATAAACTTTTTACATGCTATTTTTATCATTTAATTTTTATATGACCAAATAATGGGTTAAACATCATCATAATAAAGTAAAATGATATTGTTTAATCATAACGTGGTTCCTCCTTTGCTATCCATTTTCATGAAAAATTATTCATCCCAGATAAATAAACTATTGTAAGAAATAACCTCGTGTGCCATGGGACCTAAAAAGAAAAAGAAAATTACCAGGAAAAAAAAATGGAAAAACCGCCGTCTAAAACTTCAGAAGAAGTGAATTGCACAGCACTAACCCGAACTAGTCCAACTTGAACTATAGCCGCAGACCAGCTATTACAAAAATAGCAATCAGCTTCTTTGGTATATGTAGCCGGTCCTTGGCTTTGATAGCCAAGGACCGGCTCAAAGCCAAGGACCGGCTTCTCCTCACAATGCCCAATCCATTCCTTGTCTTGAAGAAGTCATGGACCAGTTTCTTGTTATCTTTGTAGGATTTCTATCATGCATAATCAGATTAAGCGCAGTGGAAAATAACAAGAAATCCAAGCCATGGATCATGGGTTTGCAATAGAAATGGGAAAAAGGAGAAGATTGCGTTTATTACCTCGTGAAGCCGGAATTCAAAAAATTTCAGAAACAAGAATGCAGGCGCAATCCAGATTATCCAAAACCGTTCACTGCAGCTCAACTGAAGTCCAAGAAAGAACTCCCTCTAATGATAATCCACACAAGGTTGAATGCTCACAATCTCACAATTCTATGCTAGTAGAATTCGGAAGGCTAGGGTTTTGATCAAGAAGAGAGACGGCTAGGGTTTGATCAAGAGAGAGGCAGAGAAACGGTTTCTCTGTTATTGCGTGAATAGTCTGTCTCTAACCCTAAGGAAACCGTTTCCTTATATTTATAGATTTATAATTACCATAAATTGTAACTTAGTCCTTCAACGTCCAATTGTCAACAAATTGGTCCTTGAAGTTTACTTAATTACAATTAGGTCCCATGAATTATAACAAACTTTTAATTCACTTATAAATATATTCCCTTCTCTTAATTAACCCCACAATATTATCAAATAATATATTTGAGCATTCAAACCTTTATTGTGTGTGACCCATTAGGTTTCCTGGTCTTATTGGTAGCAAAATATGAATTAATTCTAACAATATTAGAATTAATAATCCTTAATAAAATAAAGGATTAAATTTATTAATTCTCTAATTAATAAATCCATATTTAGCATATCAAGAGCGACATCTAGCAATGACTCTTGACCACCCAAAAGTCCAGAAAGTCAAGTGGCTTGACATGAACCTTTCAATAGCAAATTATCAGTGCAATAAACTCCTTTCACCACACAATATCTCATTCAGTCTAGAGCATGGAATTAGTGCCAACTCCCTCTAGAATATTATTAATTCTGGCCCGAATATTTTAGTACTTGTTCAAGAAATCCATTACTCGATATGTGTATCAATTGGAACCATTTCCATCACATAGTCACCTTGGCCAAGGACTTCATGAGTAATGATTTCTACAAGTGGCCTTGAGATATACTCTCCTACTATTAGGAGTGGTGAATCCTTTATTGACCCTGTCAACTACTTTCTTTTACTTTACGTTGTACCCAATATCCATCTCATAGGCGGTCCTAGATAAGACTCTAAAGATTAGAATCAAAGTACAACGCTCGATAAACAAAGTACCTTGGAGATCTCAAGTCTAAGGATACTTGCACACTTGCTATAATGAGATTCTATCACTGGCACTAAATAGTTATCCAAGTGATTATCTCATAGCTAGGTCATCCAATGAACTTGTTTCAAAACAAGCATCCACACGTTAATCCTGAGTATCCCAATACCCACGGATATGAGAACCACCGCTTGATCCAATCAAGAGATATAACATGTGCCAGTCTTAGCGTATTAATAATGTCCCATCTTATTAATACTATGACTGGGGATTATTTAAGTACAAACACTGCATAGTGTAGTAGGAATCTCACATCATGATCTCTATCATGATTTCCTTAATGCTGTGTTGTACTAGGGATTTTATCTAACGGTTTGTACACATATTTAGATATAACAATCAAACTGAAAGATAAAGAACGCCTCTTATTAATTTAATATGCAATATACATGGTACAAGTGATTGCCTCTAGGGCACAACACTAACAATCTTCAAGCCGGTCGCCATGTTTAATTTATTTAAGGTGCATCTCTTTGTTTTTCACCAAAACTGACAGCTAGTTTTCACAAACCATGGACCGGCTTTAGTTCCTTGTGACCTAAGCCGGCCCTGGCTTGCTCCCGAAATTGGTCGCCTGTGTTCTCCAGAATTGTGAGTCATTTTTCCTCTATTTTCCTATCAATTTGCTTTGCCTTTCTCTATAGTATGCTGACTAGCAACCAAGCTCCATTATTGTTACAAAATTTCAACAAATTGAATTTAAGCAATACATAATCACCTTCGCTTTTCAAAACGAGACTTGCACGAGTTCTATGGGAAAGCAAATAACAATGAATATAAGTGCCTATACCTCCACATGCAAGGCATACACAACATCTACCCAAATAAAAAAAACCCAGGAGAGCCATACAATTACAAAGATTGAATTTTTAATTAGTTAAGGAACCTTATTTCTAGTTAATAACCCTAAATATGCTCTTAGATTATAACTAGTGTTTACCACCCCACATTCCCTAGTCGTAATAGGCTCTATCTTTGTGAGACGTTGCCCCGTCTAAACACATAGACAATGGGACTTTATAATGAAATAAAACTTAAGGTGGATAAATAGAAACACAATATTCCATTAAACTTGCATATCAGTTGGAGAATAATAAATATGTCTCTATCTAAAATACATACAATATGCTATTTGCGCATTGTAAAGCTACAAAAACTTCCACTAGACTAAACCAAATGAGTGGTATTGATGTCATTGTCACATATTACCAACTCTTAGTCCTAAGAAATAGAAGAAAATAAAAGAATACCTGAGTTTTACATCAGTGAGTCCCGTATGTGCTAGTGTTTTCCATAGAGAACAAATAAAAGGGTTGTATAATTTTTTCACTGGAAACAACTCTTCAAACATTGTAGTTGAAAATCTTGCCAACTATTGTCAAAAGAGTTCATGCTGGTTTAGAAAACATGGTTTATCAAACGTAGTTCATTGAAACTTAATGCCCTATTTTTTTAAAAGAAACTAGACATTTTTTCAATAGAAAGTCATCCTACGTGCAAAGCTCACAAGGATTCGCTTTTAGCTTTAACAGTCTTATTGTGCCAAGGATTGCACTTTTAGCACTCAACTGCATTAAGCCAGAATGGTAAGTAATAAAAGCACATTACCATATATCTATACTCATTCATCTGATTTGCGGCAGTATGGACACTTCCATTCCCGTACTCTTCTCATATGAGGTCTGGCAATTATTTTACTTGCAAAAGCACGAGATCCCCAACTCTCGTACTCCTTTCATACGAGGTCTGGCAAGGGTTGATCATTGAGTGTCCTACCCAATATTTACCAGTAGCTTAAACATGATCTACTTATGCATTAGGACAATACCAACTAGGTAACTAGCTAATTCTATTATTCTACTGCCCTGTTTTGAGTAAGATGAACCGCATAATTGGAACCAGGTTACTTGAGGTCATCTATCTCAAATGTAAGCTAATACAAAGTTTAAAGCCCTTGCTAAATACTCAACGTCTTTATTGGTTCCCATGACCAGTTCCAACACCATATTCCCCAAAGGAAGATCAAGAAAAACATTTTTGGGGCCAAAATATTATTTTCTAAATATTTATCATACTTCTTACAATAATTTGTAAGCTTCATTGAGCATAAAGCACAAGAAGCTTTTCAAATCTTTGGTATATCCCTTATAACAAATTCTATAGTTCATTAAACATAGAAGAGCACGTGCATTTCATGTAGTGCATAAAATACTCAAATGCAGCTAAAACCAATAGCATTATGGTATCATATTCCTTTGTCAAAACATAGTATCTATGCTAATAAAGATCTTTGCAATTATGCATCATTTCATGAATAAAATCATAACAGGTATGAGTTCAAGCATATGAAAATATTGTTTGATAACATCGTTTATCAACGAAAGGTTCACGCTTAAGTAAATAAGAAAATATTTAGTCCAAGAATTTCATGGAAAAGCATCTAGCTAAATGGAGTTGGAACATCGAGGGAGTCATAATATCCATGATTCATAAGACCATTGAATAAAATTCTCATATTCAAATGAACACACACTAAGACGGTATTTGTAAAATAGAGGAATTCACTTTATTTAATAATGCAAATATGTCTACTATCGTACAATTAAGGTTTCCCCGAGTCCAGATCACCTAAAATAATGATGTATTTCTCAAAACGTTGCTTGATGGTTATAAGAATTAAGGTTTATATAATGCTAGAAGGATGTAAGTATTAAAGATGGTATAATTCCTTCTTAGTCTTAAAAGCTTACAGAAAATTAAAGTGGTTAATATTCTTTATCTAATGGAAAAGAACAACCTTTTCATAGCTTTGGCACCCTTCCTTTCTATGTCCATAATGTTGGCTATACTAATCCAATTGAGGTCAAATTTACCTCAAAACATTCTAAAGACATTTGCCTACAAATTCTAGTACATGGGACTTCAATATCATTTCAAATAGGCTTGGCCATTTGTGGAAGCATTTAGCATATCTTAAAAAAAAAAAAAAAGGTATTTCATGCTGTAATATTACTTAGGCTTTTCCCCATGAATCTTTTAACATAATCAACCATTTTTTTATCCTTCTAAACTTTATATAATATCTCAGTGATAGAGTTCCAACTTGCTTCACTACTTAGTACCTCCCAACCATCCAAACCATAATCATTATTTCAAGGTTACCAAAATAGAATTTTCCATTCTTAAAAATAAAGTTTTTGCTATTCTAGATGCCATGGGGTTCTGATATGTAAATTTTGGGTGTATAAAAATTATTAAATTTAAATCCATCTCTAGCCAAGTTTTAATTAAAACATTAATTCCAAATTACACATACGAGCAAGTATACTCATTGCATGCATAGTATAGGGAATTAACTAGTATCAATCCTCAAATAAATAAGTATACACTAATCACTTTTCATTAATTATTTAATCGACCTAATAAAGTGATAAGATGATAAAAATAAAATTAAAGAAATGTGTACAACTCAAGGATGTAGGAATATGCAAGTTAGACAACTATCATAGAAAACATGACAATGAATTAGTTAGTAACTATCTCAATTAATCATCATCTTGGCATCATGAAGGAATGAAAATAGAGTTCAATCATTTCCCAAGTTATAAACTCACTATCTCACGATTAAAATTAGTAGATTTCCTAATCAAACCAGCATAACAAAAAAAAAAAAAAAGCATTAAACACATCCTTCAATAATTATCCCTATACTCTATATGATAATGTGTAACACTCCACTACCTATGCTCCTATTAGGGCTAGGGATGTTGCCCCGTCCACAAGACAAGGGGTCTTTATAACTAGGACACAAAAAAAAAAAAACAAAAGAAATAATTCAAAATTAAAACTTATTACAACCCAAGCAATACATGAACAAGCTTAAAAATAAATGTATGCTACTGTTTCTCAAAAGAAATACATAGGAAGAATAATAATAAGTCTTCAAAACATAAGCAATTCTCTAGCTAATAACCTTCATAGCAGGATCGACCTAAAAGGTGGTGAGACATAAATCTCAGTAAGCCCGTGTGTGCTTTGAGTGTTTCAGATAAAACAATTCATGTATGCAAGTTGTGAAAGTTTTATAAAAGAAAGTGCTGGCAAGCCTCAAATAAATTTCACAAATAAAGAGTGGTGTTTTGCTTTCCAAACATATATATGCACAATAAATATAACCACTCAAAAGAGGTAGCCATGGCACCACACTTTGTGCACCATGATAATATAATGATCAGAATGCCACACTTTGTGCATACTGAAATAAGGTAGGTGTACGGACTACTGGGTGAGATACTCGTCCATCTCTACACCCAAACTTACCGGTTGTCCACTCTGGAAACACACAGTCCACTTGACTGAACTTGCTAGCTCAGACTGGTATGACCTACAGGACTGGCATCCTATCTGGGAAGGACTCACCCCTCAGAGGTGGCCACCTACTGAGAGACTTACCCTAACCCTTCAAAGATTAGTCCTAGCAGTCTACCCTCATTGAGTACTCAACGTTGTTTGTCCTACTTGGAAGGAAAAAGATCATACAATGATTCACTTGGAAATAGCAATTATGGTTTCCAAAATTCTTGCCAAATTTGAGTTTTAAGGAAAAGTTTAGCGTTTGGTGTGAAATTGCTTGTTTAGCCTTAAATGATTTGCTTGACTGAATCAAAAAGGAAAATTGTCCATAATTGGCTTTACAGTACAAATACTCGTATACATTGAGTTTGACTTGCCCCAATAACTTTGGTCTTCAATTGGTTTCATGCAGGAACTTACTTGATCTTTTGCTCTTCTCGAGTTCAAAAGTTTTCCAAGGTCAGCCTAACCCCGCTTGGTGTAAACACAAAGTATAAGATAATATCTAGACCATATTTGCTTTAAATAAATAATTTCTAGTTCAACTAGCTACATCAACAACTAACCAAGACCATAATGTCTTCAACCTTAATACTAGTTGATAAAGTATTTTATAAAATAAAACTAGCTTGACAAGTTAAAATAAATGGGTGTTATAGAATAAATAATCATAAGTTATAGTTTCAAATAATAAATATCGAGTGATATTGCTTGTAAATAAAATTGGTGTTAAAGAATGAATAATAATAAATCCTAAATAATATTGGTAATTAGTAATATTTAAATAGTATTAATTATAAATAATAAATCATACTTAATTTTTAATTAATATTTAATAGATAATAAATAACCAATAAAATTAATAATAAATGAATTATACTTAATTTGTAATTAATAAATAATAAATAAATTTTAATATAAATAATATTTATGGATATAGATAAAAGCTTTAGTAAGGCTAACCAATATTATTACTATAGTTTACAAGGTTATTTGATATTAATTAATTTTAATAAATTATTATTTTTTAATAAAAGATTTTATTTAATTAATTAATAAAATAATAATATTTTTAAATAATACTCTATTCCAAACCTACCTAATGTTTTTCAAATTTTATAGCTTAAATTGCATAATAGTTCTAATTAAATTAATAACAAGAATGTTAGTAGAAATAATTCTAGAATTAATAAAAAATAGTTCTTACAATAATTTCCTACTGTTAGAGAAGATCCATGAACAAATTTCACATAATACATGCTAATCTATCCATGAACATAGACTACAACATGGATGATCTTCTACTAGACATAATATCATCTATGGTTTAATTGAAAAATAATATCATGAAAGCCTAATCACCAATGGTGGCATAATATCTATCATGCTTCAAAACATCCATAAATTTCTTTAATCATGATGAACATATAGTGATTCAAAAGCAAAATCTATAAGGTATAATTATTCATTCCAACTCTCATGTCCTAACTCCACCCCCTTCACCCACATACACATACTCAACCCCTACTTTTATTCAATCAACCTATCAACATCTAGGGGTCTTGATTCTAAGAATTAAAAGGGAGATTAAGGGGGGGGGGAATACTTGATTGATGCTCGTTTGATGAAGGATTCTCCTTGGTTAGTGAAGATCCTCGAGTGTTTGATGGCCTTTAGTGGTCCGAAAGTAGCCCATGGTTGATTATCACCATTTCGGACAAGAGAGAGAGTGTGTGTGAGAGAGACACAAATGAGAGTGGAGAAGGATAATAGAGATTGAATAAAAGAAGAAGAATAAGGAGATTGTTCTTTATTTACCTTTTGGTGTTCTTCGAATATTCAACAAAAAAGGTTGGTTTGATCTGTTTGGAAATTCAACTTTGTGTGTTTTGGTGTTATAAAGGGCAAAAAATGAAGATTATAGGTTGAATATAGATGATCTAGAGTGTTTGTGAGTGATTGGATGGGTTTAGGATTGGTTTAGGCTTGAAGATGTGAAGTGTGTGTTCTTGGTATTTTTTGAGAGAGTTTGAGAGAAAATGAATTTTGAGTATGGTTGGAATTATGATGGCCGAATGGCTTAGTGTAGAAGGAGTTTTCAGCTATCAAGAATGAGAGAGAAGGTTTTCAGATTTTTTTTAAAAATTCAAATGGAGAAAAAGATGGAGTTGTTTGAGGTATAGGATTAGTTAATGGAGTTTGCTCTTGGAAGGTCTCTTGTTCTTCAATGGTGTATGGCTGAATTAGCTAGGTTTCAATCAAAGAATGAAGGGTTGTTTAAACCTAAGGCTGGCTGAAAATGATCTT
Organism: Voacanga thouarsii; assembly: GCA_026120185.1. Taxonomy (NCBI): domain Eukaryota; kingdom Viridiplantae; phylum Streptophyta; class Magnoliopsida; order Gentianales; family Apocynaceae; genus Voacanga; species Voacanga thouarsii. Next base: position 749,595 of record JANUWF010002701.1, read on the forward strand.
ATAATGGCAGAGGATTTTCTAGTTTTATCAATTGGCTATAGGAGTGTTTTAATGGAACAAAATCTGGAATTTAGTTTGAAGTTTGAATAAGTTTTGGATAGAGTGATAATAGAAGTTTTTTGAGGTATGATAATGGAGTCCTAATACTCAAGGTTGGTGGGGAAGCTAAGATGTTCAGTTCATGGCTGTACAAGGTCTGAATTTCAGAGAGTTTTGATGATGAATTTCGGACTTAGCCTTGAAGAGACAAGCTGAAAAAAATTTCTGGAATTAAAGCTTCAAGAACACTTGGAATTGAAATGATTTTGGTGTAGAATTTTTGGTCCTCTTTGGCACGATTTTGCAGCTGGATTTTAAAGGTGCTTGAAGGTCTTTTAATGGTGGTTTTCCAATCTTCATCTTGAAGAAAAATAGAGGAATTTGCAGCTGTTCATATGTTCTAATTGTGGCTTCAAATTTCATGTTTAATGTTGCTAGCTTGCTGGGGAAAAAAAACCTGGTTTGGGACTATTTGTACAGCTCCTAAAATTCAATGGATTTCCAGCCTTTATCCTCACATAAAATGACTGGTTTTCTTGCAAAAATTGGATTGGAAAGCTGGCTGAAATTTTTGAAAACAGCCTTGAAGGAAATCTGGGAAAATTTTCCAGATTTTCTTACCAAAACATGAACAAGATGAAGATGGAGTTTGAAGGACTAGCTATGGTGTTTTCTTTTTTCTTGGAACCTTTACCTGTTCCCCCCCCCCTCCTACTTTCGGCCATATCTATCCCACAAGAGCTGGGATTTTTGAATTCCAAGCTTAGGAGATTATCTCATAATTTTTATGATTAAAATGGATTAAAGAATTAAGAGTAGTTTAAATTTCAAAGATGTTAGGATAAGGCTAGCAAAACAAAAGGGGACAAGAATTCTTTTTAAGACAAGACCACATGGTCAAGATATTACCATTATGTCTTCCTTATGACAACATTCCTATCTTTAAGGAATGTAAGAAAACGAAAATTCAAACATGGCTAAGATAAATATGAATAAAACTTAAGTGGTGGGATTTGAACTCAAGAACTTAGAGATTAATTCACAAAGCTCTAACCACTTAACCACACTAACTCCTGTTCTTATTTTCTCAACCAAATATTCTTCTTATCTAAACCTCAAGCCATCTTCCTATTTTGACTTCAAGCAAAATTACCTTTTTACCCTTCCTACCCAACAAGCACAAATAAATCATTTAACCTATAAACCACAATTCTAAGGCATGCAAAATCATTTAAAAGGTATATTTTATGCAAGATGACATGACATGCATCCTGTCCCCTTTACTCTACGGTTGGCTTTAGGTGGGGTTTCACATAATGAACATGAAATTAGCCAATAATTCTATCCTATAGGTGAAATTAACCAATTTTTGATTACTTCAGTTCTTTATCTTAACTTCATTTCCCAAGTCCGCTAAGAAAAAAAATAAAAAAATAAAAAAATTAAATTAATAAAATTAAATCAACTCCTAACATCATTTTCCAAGTCAATTAGAAGAAAACGTAACTTCATCAACTCTTCCATAATTACAAGTAATCAAATACCAAGAATGGAAGACAATAGATCAAATAGCTAAATTAATCCAAAAACCATGAATCCCAAAACAATGTCAAATTACAATGAAATCATTAATTACATCATTATTCTAGAAAAAAAAATAAAGATAAAAGAAAGAACTCATAGATAAGCCATCCTTCCTCTTCCTGAAAACCTTCTTGAATAATGCTCCTTAAATGATGAATCTCTCATTCTTGTGAGTGATTGGCAACTTTAATCCTTGGTTCACCCATTTTCTCTTGTATTTTCCTTGTATTTATAAGCCACCTTGACACCAAAATTCATGGCTTGAGAAGTCTTGTCTAAGTAGAATTTGAAAACCACCAAAATCCTTTAGAAGATACCAAATTCATGCACAAAACTGCCTCTAAACAGATCAGAACTGGCGCTTGGTCACTTAGACCAATCGGCGCCATGTGCATTCTGGTGTGCTCTTCAATGTTTGCTCTATTGTTGCTCTGTTCTTCCTGGGTAGACTTGGCACGTTAGCTTGACCTGGCGCTAGGTTAAGTCTGGAAAGTTTTACTTTTTGTTCGAAATCTCTTGAATCCTGCACAACTTCATCTAAAACACTTTCCACAAGCAAAATATCAAATAAGAAGGAATATGCCTAGTTATTCCATCAAAAATATCTCATATTAACCTCAAATAACTAGGAAAATAGTGATGAGTTTAGCTCCTATCACATTCCCCCACACTTGAACCTTTGCTTGTCCTCAAGCAAAATACTTAAGTTAAGAAGAAAATAATCAAGAAAACATAAGCTTTTATTGTTCCAAAATTTAAATCATAATAAGGCTTATAATTTCCTTTTAAACTCTAGATAGAACCTTGTCATTCATTTAACCCTTTAAAAACAATCACAATTTGAGCACTTGATAAGACATAACAAATTCTTGAAGTTAAAATAAGCAAGTTTATACCTTAGTCTAAGAAAATTATTTCTCCTTTCAAACAAAAACATAGATAGCATGAATCATACAAGTAAAGCTACCCACTAACTTATGGATTATAAATCTAAAATTGGCACAACTCAAGTCATGATGTACGGAAAGCACTCATTTTTTTCAACGATTTAGGTAAATGATAACCTCAAGTGAATGGATTTCTCTTCACGCACCGTATTAGCCCCATTTTTAGTCATCACTCATCATTTTTTTAATTATTTTTTCTTTCCTTTGCTTTTGGGAATTAATAGCCTCAAGAAAGTGCATTTCTCTGCACTATTCGTATTAGCCCACATAAACAAGCAAAAAGTAATTTTTTCACCTTCAACGAGAAAGCAATTTTTTTCTTCAACTCATTTTTTGCATATTTCCACTCACAATCAGTTTTTTTTTTTTTTCACAATAGTTTCCATTCAAAGATTTTTTTTCCCCTCACATACCTTATCACAACTCAAGGTTAAGCAAAGTTTAAACCCATAATACAAGAGTTATTCAATAGCTTCTCCCACATTTATCATATTGTCCACATTCAAACTAGGTGAATCAAATAACACTCAAACACTAATGCATAAACAAGATTAATCCAAATTCTCAAGTCTTAACATATACCATTCAATAAACCATTTTATTGGCAATAAAAATCAACCATGTGAACGATAAAACTCATATCCAAATAAGAAAAATAATTACAACCTTGCCAAAGCAATAAAAATCACAAAAAATTTGAAAAAGTTCACAAAAAAGTTGCAGTATCATGGAAAATATCTTTAATGCTAAACCTCTCCCCCCACACTTAAATAGGACATTGTCCTCAATGGCCAAAAATATAACAAAGAATGCAAAGCCAATGGACCAAAATAAATAAAGGGAAAGAATAAAGAAAAGAAAATACTTCCACTACGAATTAGTTCCAACACGTGTGAATCTACCACAAGGAGTCATTGGTGAAATTGTACCTAGATAAAAATAAAAGAAACAAAAATAGAAAACATAACTCTAGAAAGGGAAAAGAAAATCAAAAGAAAAATAGTACAAAGAAAAAGAAGTAAAAAGAACTAAAGGAAAATCATGAATCATAGAGGATACCATCAAGATGCTCTAAAGTGCTAAATTCTTCACCCAAATATAGTTTCACTTAACTTTCATTTACCTTAATGATCCCCTTAGTTGGGTGAGAAACCTCAATAACTCCAAATGGACAAACTTGATATATCTCATATGGCCCTGACCATCTTGACTTCAATTTACTCGAAAAAAATCTGAGCCTAGAGTTAAATAATAACACCTTGTCCCCTTCTTTGAACTCTTGAGGGGAATGAATATGATTATCATGCCACCATTTTATCTTATCTTTGTAAATCTAAGAATTATGGTAAGCATCATTATGACACTCCTTCAACTCATTTACTTGAAGCAATCTTCATTGTCCAACAAGGTGAAAATCAAAATTGACAAGTTTAATTGATAAACGAACCCTATGTTCAACTTCCACCGGTAAATGACATGACTTCCTATACACTAATCTATAGGGGGTTGTACTAATAGGAGTTTTGAAATTGGTCCTATAAGCCTAAAGTGTGAGCTTAAGTTAGTGGATGTAAATCTAGGTAGATCGAACTCCTATACATTCCGTGTCTCATTCCTCTGCATTTGCTCTTAGCATTTATTTTCAAGCAATCTTGCAAACTGTCCCTTCTTGGAATCTTTTAGTGTCTTGAAGAAAACCTTAAAGGTGTTCACCAACCCATTTTTAATATAGCATTAATTGCATCGTGTTTCTTATCTCAGTCTGAATCTGGATATTTCTCAAAGTTTCCTTGAATAGCTTTCTCTGTTGCAGTGTTGTTGGTCAAAGAAACTTGAAGAACATTTATATACTATAAAATAGATTTCTTAAAAATTTAAGTTTGCTAAAAACCTTATTCACCCCCCTCTCAGGTTTTTCATTTGGTATTTGAGCTTGGTCTACTTATTCTCATTCTAACAATCTTGTAGGAAAGATCCTCATGGCAAACTCATCCTTTCTTCTATATGTTGAAGGTTCATCAACAATTTGACCTCTTATGTTCAACGGAAACAACTACACATTCTAGAAAAACAGAATGAAAATCTATGTGTGCTCAATCAACTTTGAGTTGTGGAATTTGATATGAAAGGGTCCTTTTATTCTGACAAAAGTTGTTGATGGTATAAAAATTCCTAAATAAACTGATGAATTTGATGTTGAAGACAATACGAAGATGACATTGAATTTTTAGGTTATGAATATCTTGTGCTATGCACTAGATGCCACTGAATACAATTGAGTGAGTGACTATGATTCTACCCATAACATGTGAAAATTACTTGAGGTCACCTATGAGGGGATAAATCAAGTTAAGGAATTCAAATTGGGGCTTTTAATTCATGCTTATGAATTATACACAATGAAGCCGAATAAAAGCATAAATGATATGTTCACTAAATTTACAAATATCACAACTGGTCTTAAAGCCTATGGGAAGGTTTATTCCCTTGGGGAACAAAACTAAAAAATTCTAGATGCATTACCTAAAAGCTGGCAGCCTAAAGCTCTTGCTGTGGAAGAATCCAAGGGCTTAAAATCCTTACCCACCGAAGAGCTGATTGACTCTCTTCTAACACATGAAATGAAACTTAAGAGGTTTTAGGAATCCGATGATCATGATAAAGGCAAAAAGGGAATAGCACTGAAAGCTGAAAAATAGGATGTAGAAACTAGTCAATTAGACAATAGTGATGAAATTGAAGTAGACAATGAAGATCAGATAATGATAGCAAATAAATTCAGAAGGATGTTCAACAAAGGGAACTTCAAAAGAGGAAAGAAGTTTGCAAAAAAGAAAGGACAATCCTCAGCATTCAAACCTCAGTGTTATGAATACAAAAGCACTGAACACTTCATTGTTGACTGTCCAGTTGTAAAAGAAAAGGAAGGCAGAATGCTTAAAAAGAAGTAAAAGAAGCTAAAGGCAAAGAAAGGTAAATGATTGATGGGGACTTGGGACCAAAATAGGTATGAGTCTGAAGAAGAAGATTCTGAAAATTAAATTGCCAACATATGCTTCATGGACATGGAAAGCGAGGTAAACTCTACTACCACTGAATTTATGTCTAATTCGCATATATCTAAACATGAAAAGCATGACGATCCAAATGAATTACTAATTGATATGTTCCATGAAATAAAAAAATTGTCTAGAAAAAATAAAGAAAAGAAATTGAAGATTGATTGTTTGTTAAATGAGAATGAAAAGTTGTTGAGTGAGAACAAAATGTCTCTTAAGTCGCACATATGTGCGTGCTATTATGGAAAAGAATATGATCATGACTGCTTTATAGTATGTATTTCTAGAAAATAGGAGTTTGTATTGTAAAATTCATTCTCTTGAAAGTATGGTTAGCACATTTGATGACATGAAAGATAAAGTTAATGACCTTACCTAATGTATTGAAAAATTTAAAAACTGCAAAAATAACCTGGGAAAATTACTTAGGGCTCAACACCAAGCTGAAAATTGAAATGGCCTAGGATATAGACATGAGAATAAGGACAAAATTCACAAGCCTCAATTTGTTAAAGCTGCCTCATGTTACACGACACATAAAGAATGCACATATTGTGGAAAATCAGGACACATAGCATCGAGGTGTCTTATTAAGAATAAAGTGGAATCTGGTGGAATAATATTTTGGAAAATTAGAGGAAACGCTCCTAACACCTATGTACGCAATAAAATGTGGGTACCAAAAATCACTCTTCTTTCTCACGTTTAGGCATATTCATAAGAGAAAATGAACTTCACCAAGTGGTTCTTGGACAGTGGTTGTTCAAGACATATGACTGGAAATGCAGCCTTGTTAGAAGATGTGCAAACTACAAATAAAGGATTCGTGACCTTTGGAGACAAAAAAAAAAAAAAAGGAAAAATTCTTGGCATAGGTGACATTGGTAAAGGTTCCTCAACCATTATAAAATAAGTATTACTAATTGATGAGATGAAATATAATTTTCTTAGTATTAGCAAACTATGTGACAATGGCTGCAAAATTATTTTTGAAAAGAATTCTTGTTCTATCATGGATAGCTCAAAATTTGAAACAATCTTTGTTGCCAACTATGTTGGAAATATGTATGTATTCTATCTAAATGACTTTATAGCTCATGGTATTAGATGCCTCTCCGTACATGACAATGATGGTTACCTTTGGCATAGATGATTAGGTCATGAATGTTTTGATTGTTGGATATCTCAGGCTCGTATCCTATACGGCGTAGCGGAAAATAAACAAGATACAATCCCAGGACCCGTCTATGTGTGGAAAACAAGACATAATAATAATAAAGGTAACAACCTTTTACCTTTGTTTAATCATCCGAAGAACAAAATTTCTTCTTCAAGTCGAGGTGTGATCCAGCAATCCTCTTATGCAAACTCTACGAGAGTTGGACGTCTAACTACTATAATCACAGTGTGTGATTATCTCTAATAGTAATCCACACAGAGGAATACTCAAGCACCAAGATTTCCTATGCTAGCAAAAAAAGATGGCGGCTAGGGTTGTTTTCGTTTTCAACCAAACGAGAGAGAGAGAGAGAGAGAGAGAGAGAGAGAGAGAGAGAGAGAGAGAGAGAGAAGATCGTGTGTATTGTGTCTCTAGGATTTTTTATGTGAATCACCCTTAGATTAGGGTTTCGAGCATATCCAATATATGTTCCAAAATCCACTGAAATTCTAAAATAATTAGAATTTCCTAATTGTAATTGGAAACATCAAGTTCCCACAATTACAACTTAGACCATAAATTATACCTAATTATAAATTGTCCATAACAACTTCTCTTTCTCACAATTAACCCCTCTATGTTATCAAATAACATCTTGAGTATATAATCCTCTATTGTGTGTGACCTATTAGGTTTCCCAGTCAATTGGTAGCGAACACGAATTAATCGAAATGCCTTTGAGATTAATAATCCATAATTAATTAGAATTAATCCTCTTAATTCTAATTAAGATTTGTTTATTAATTCATCAATTAATAAACCCATATTCTCATATCATGAGTGGTATCTAGCAACACATCATGACCACCCAAGAGTCCAGGAAGTCAAGTGGCTTGACATGAACCCTTCAATAACAAACTTCAGTGCAATTAACTCTTTTCACCATATAATATCTCATTCGGTTTGGAGTACGGAATTAGTGCTAACTCCCTCCAGAATTAATTCTGGCCCAAATGCAATAGTACTTGTACCAGAAACCCACTACTCTAGATGTGTATCAATTGGAACCGTTTCTAATACACAATCGCCTTAGCCAAGGGCTTTTCGTGTAGTAATTCCTACAAATGGCCGTGAGATATTCGCCCCTACTATTAAGAGTGGTGAATCCTTTATTAACCCTCTCAACTACTTTCGTTTACCTCACAATGTACCCAATATCCATCCTATAGGAGGCCCTCGATCAAGCTCCAAAGTTTGGAATCAAAGTACAAAGCTCAGCAAACAAAGTAACTTGGAGATCTCAAGTCTAAGGATACTTGCACGTTTGCTATATTGAGATTATATCACTGACACTAAATAGTTATCCATGTGATTATCTCAAAGCTAGGTCATCCAATGAACTTGTTCCATTAACAAGCATCCATGTGTTAACTTTGAGTATCTTAATACTCATGATTATGAGAACCACCGCCTGATCAAATCAAGAAGTCTAACACATGCTAGTCTTAACGCATTAATGATGTCCTGTCATATTAATACTATGACTAGGGACTATTTAAGTACTAACACCATCTAGTGTAGTTGGAATCTCATATAATGATCTTTATCATGATTTCCTTGACACAGTGTTGTACTAGGGACTTTATCGAACAGTTATTTTACTTAAAGTAAATGAAAGAAACTGTAAGATAAATAATGCCTTTTATAAAATGTGTTATATACAATGTACAAGTGATTACCTCTAGGGCACAATACTAACATTGATTTGCTAAACAAATTGTCCTCAAAAGAGCTTGTTAGAGGATTGCCCAAAATGAAATTTGATAAAAGCAAAATTTTGATGCATGCCAATTTGAAAAATAAATCAAAACTTCCTTTAAATCTAAGAAAATGATTTTAACCTCAAAACCTCTTGAATTAATTCACATGGATTTGTTTGGACCAATGAGGACTGTTAGCCTTGTCGGTAAAAAGTATGCATATGTGCTAGTTGATTATTTCTACAGATTTACTTGGACAAATAAATGAAGCCTTTTCCGAATTTTTAAAACTGATCAAACGCGTCCAACACTCTATTGGATAAAAACTGCTTTCTATTATAGGTGATAATGGTAGAGAATTTTGCAGCAATGAATTTACATACTTTTGTGATGAAAATGGAGTATTTCACAAATTTTCAGCAGCCAAAACACCTCAAGAAAATGGTGTTGTTGAAAGGAAAAATCGAACTTTGCAAGAAATGGCTAGATCCATGATTTGTGAAAACACCCTTCCAAAATACTTTTGGGCTAAAGCTGTAACACAACATGCTATATTGTAAACTGAGTAATGTTGAGACCATTTTTAAGAAAAATACCCTTTGAACTTATGTTTGACAAAACTCCATCAATTTCCAATTTTAAAGTGTTCGGCTGCAAATGTTTTGTCCTTAATACCTGAGGCAATCTTGTGAAATTTGATAGCAAATCTGATGTGGCTATATTTCTTGGATACTCTTCCAATGAAAAGGAATATAGAGCATAAAATAAAAGAACTCTATGTTAGGAAGAATCAGTACATGTTATTTTTTATGAATCTAACATTTATGCTCCAATGAAAGATGATGATGTAGGAGGTTTAAAAGAAGTAAGAAAAGACCAACTCAAAGCTCCACCACAAGATACTCATGCAAAAAAAAAAAAAAAAAAAAAAGAAGAAAAATTTGAAGAACAACAAGCTGAACAAGGAAAGCAACAAACCGAAAAGTCCATAGATCAACAATTACTAAAAGATTGGAATTACAAAACTGGTCATCTCAAAGAACAAATCATTAGTAATCTAAGTTATAGAGTTAAAACTAGACGATATTTAATAGATCACTTTGCCCTTCTCTCAAGTATAGAACCTAACTGTATTGATGTAGCACTGCATGATAAATCTTGGATAATTGCTACGCAAGAAGAACTAAACCAATTTGAAAGAAATCCAGTTTGGAAACTTGTCCCTAGACCACTTGATTGTCTGATTATTGGTACCAAGTGGGTATTTAGAAATAAACTTGATAAAAATGGAGTTGTCATTAGAAATAAAGCTAGATCGGTCGCCTAAGAATTCAATCAAAAAGAGGGCAGTGATTATAATGAGACATTTGCTCCCATTGCTAGACTAGAATCTATAAGAATGCTTCTTGCTTTTGCTTCATTAAAAAATTTCATGCTCTATCAAATGGATGTTAAGAATGCATTCCTAAATGGTTTTATTGAGGAGGAGAAGTATGTAGAAAAACCTTTTGGTTTTATTCATGAGCACTTTCAAATCATGTTTTCAAATTTTCTAAGGCTCTTTATGGGTAAACACAAACCCCACGAGCTTGGTATGAGAGGCTGAGTGGATTCTCACTTTGAAAAGGTTTTTCAAGAGGCCTGATTCATACGACTTCGTTTATCAAATCTGATAAATCTGGTGATCTACTTATTGCTCAAATTTATGTTGATGACATCATTTTTTATGGTACTAATGATTCTTTGTGCAAGATGTTTGCTAAGACAATGCAGTAAGAATTCGAAATGAGCATGATAGGAGAACTATACTTCTTCCTCAAACTGTAAATTAAGCAAACCAAGGATGGAATCTTTATAAATTAAGCTAAGTATGCCAAGAAGCTACTCAAAAGGTTTGGTATGAATGAAGCCAATGAAATCTGCACACCTATGAATACTTCTATAAAACTTGACAAAGATGAAAAGGGTAAGAAGGTAGATGAACATAATTATAGAGGTATGATTAGAAGCTTACTCTATCTCATTGCTAGTCGGCCTGATATTATGTTTTCAGTTTGTCTTTGTTCCCATTTTCAATCATGTCCATAGGAATTGCACCTATGTGTAGTAAAACGCATCCTTCAATATCTAATCAACACATATAATAATGGCTTATGGTATTCTGTCACTAACACATTTGATCTTATAGGATACACTGATATGGATTATGCAGGCTACAAAGTGGGAAAAAAAAAGCAAAAGTGGCCATTGTCAATTTCTTAGATACTTTCTAGTGTCATGGCACAGCAAGAAGCAATCATGTGTATCTTTATCCACAATTAAGGCCGAATATATTGCAGCCGGCAGCTGCTGCGCACAAATCTTGTGGTTGAAAAATATATTGCTTGATTTTGGTCTTAATTTTAATTGTGTACTTATATTATGTGACAATACAAGTGTTATCAATCTAACTAAGAATCTTATTCAACTTTCTAGGACCAAGCATATAGAAGTTAAACATCATTTTATCCCTGATCATCTGCTCAAAAGTGATGTTTGTGTTGAATATATTTCAATTGATGAACAACTCGCCGACATCTTTACAAAACCTTTGACCGAAGAAAGATTTAACAATCTGAGAAGATATTTGGGAATTACAAAAATCACATAACTAACTTGTTTGCACAAGTTTTCTTTACCTTGCAGAATCACTAAAGACAAAGATTTTGGATGTACTGTTTAAGTCAAAAACCAACCTCCAAAACTCATCCCTAAAAAAGTTCTGTTTGGATGTATATTTCAGATCGGGCTTGAATAAAAAATGGAATCATCTTTGATGCTTTGTATTTTCCTTTAAAAATAACTTCTTCCATACTTTCATGTTTGAATTTCAAAATGTTTGCGCTTTTCTCAAGACTAATTTTTGAAATCTCTAAATAAAGTAGGTTTTTCAATGTGTTTAAGTGTACTTCAATCGTAGCTTTCTAGGTATTCACAAAGGACTTTCCTTTCTTTCTCTCTTCCAACTCTGGAAGTGATGATTACTCACTCCATCTTCCTCAGAATTCTCTGAGCTCTTCCTCTCTAAACAACTGAGTGTCAAAGCCCTCATCTTCTCAACAAAATAGCAAAAAGGAAATCAGCCACATTGAAACTAAAGAAGGTGCAAAAAACTTTTCCAATGATGAAGAAGAAGCCTTTAGCAATGAACAAAGGAAAAGAAACTACACCAGATTTCTCGGCTTCCCATTATGATTCCTCAAAATCATCACTGGAACAAGAGAGTTTCGAGACTTAGGTACTTTGATTTTTAGATTCAAAAAGTGAGTTTGATTATAATGATTAGGTCTCAAGAAATAGAATTGTGATTATTGGGTATCGAGTAAATCCATCATCTTTTTTGAATTTCTCCAATGTGTTGAATATGGTCGAGTTTGTTAGTTAGGGTAGTTTACTATCTGTCGATGAAAAATTGTTTACTCCGCTCATTTGGGAATTCTACGCTGCTAGGGGCTAAATTAGTCATGTTTTTCCTAGTTATTTGGGGTTTTTTTGTGACATATTTTGTTCAATAACTAGTCATATTCCTTCATATTTGAGATTTTACCGTTGAAAAGGTGTTTTATTCATTATTTCAAATTTTTAGGGTAAACCAAAACAAAAACGTCGCAAAATAGAGGAGAGGCGATGCCGGCTAGGGCTCTAGAACCGGCGCCGGCCATGCACTGGATTGCACGAACTTCAAAGAGACGAAAAATTATCAAAACTGAGCGGAACAGAGGGGAACTGGCGCCGGCTCCAAGAGTCAAGGCGGTGCCGCTGCATTGTAGTCTTCCTTGTGCAAAATTTAGAGAAAAATCGATGAAAAAGTAGAAAAGCAAAACACAACCGGCATGGGCTCCAAGAGCCAATGTGGCATCGGCTGTGCCCTGAAGATAAGGTGGTGCTTGATTTTTTCTACGCAGTTTTTGGTAATCTGTGGAGTTTTAGTATCTTCCAACTTCTACTCGGCCAAGAACTCTATACCTACGAGTTTAGGCACTTCCTAAGCCGATAAATAGATGAAAAACAAAAGGGAAAAGGGGAAGAATTCATTGATCATCATAGAAAATCACTCAAATCAAAGGAGAAATTCTTCAACTCAAGGAGGATTGTATAAGAAGGTTTTCAAAGGAAGAAGAAGGAGGCTTGTCTATGAGTGCTTTCTTTTACTTATTTTCTTTTTCATGACAATGATACGTTAATTATTTTATTGTAATTCAACGTTGTTTAGATATTCATGATTTCTAGAGTTGCCTGATATTTTGATTGACTAGTTATTATTCTTGGTATTCAATTACTTATGCTTATTACGAGATTAGTTGTTTGGTTCTTTCCATTAACTTGCTGGACCAAAGGGGGTTGATGGTAGTTTCAATTTATTAATTTCATATTTTGTTGGCTATTGACTTGCTGGATCAAAAGGGGTTGATTGCTTAGAATTGGTAATTGAAGGTTAATTGATGTCTTCTGAGACTAAGGGTTCATTCATTAATTTCATACTTTAAATTTTCCAAGACCAAGGGAATTTGACTAAGGATTGTGTTTAATACATCTTTTGGATGAATTAGTTGAGATGGACCAAGTGATTCTAATTCATCTAGAAGGTATTGATTTCATGGATTGACCATCGAAGTGAGTCTACCTTTATCTTTTATGATGCCAAGAGAATAATTAGTTATGATAAAGGTTGGGTACTTTAAGATCATGTTTATCCAAACAATGGTTTGAATTGCATACTTCTCCATCATTGACATGTATATATATTTATTTTGATTTTCTTTTCTTTTATTTTTTCTTTTTATTTGTTTTTCACTTTATCAAGTCGGTTAAACAATGAAAGAAATGTGATTAATGTCTATTTGTTCCTCGAGGATCGACATTCGTTTGAACCCTATGCTCGGTTAATGATGAGTACGCTTACTCATATGTGTGATTTGGGGTTAACGTTTTAATTTAAACTTGATTGGGAATGTACTTTGTTTTTGTATAATTTTTACACCCAAGTCCGGAAACATTAAGTTTTTGGCGCTGTTGTTGGGAAATAATAGCATAAAAGCTTGGATTTTGTTGATTTAACCATGTGAATATGTAAATGATGTATAATTGTTCTTTTCACAAAAAGGTACCATTTTAGGTATCTCATGTATTCTTGTACACCCTTGTACACTAACCTAACCTACTAACTTTAACTATGTTCTACTAACTAGCTTGGTGCGCTTTTAATTTTGCTATAATCATGAATTCAGTATCTAACTCACTCTTATGTTTAGGAGAAATGGCAAATTGGAATCTGAGGATGTCTAATGAGGGGCAATACCTCTATTGCACTTCTAAGATGACACATACAATACCAGAATCGGCAGAGCTTGAAATCTTAATTGGGAAATTTGCTGTTCATGTCATGAGGCGTTTCCAAGAAATCGACTCCACATTTGAGAAATTCAAAGCAATGATCCACAACATGGAACAACAAATTTGGTTTTTAACGGACATGGTGATAAAAATCCACAACCTAACCCCAATAGCCGGTGAAGAAGTTGCTGCTGTCACATTGCGAAGTGGAAAAGAATTACTAGACAGTCTAGATGCAACCGGCACCGGATCTTTGGAAAACCAGAGACCACACAACACAGAACTGAACCAGCGCCAGCTAAGGTACTGGAACTGGCATCGGCTATCCCCTGTCCATCTTCAGAAAAATCTACTTTTTAGCCTAACATATCGTACCCTACTCGTCTACATAAGGCCTGAAAAGATGCTCAATTCAACAAATTCCTTAAGGTATTTAAGCAACTGCACATAAACATCCCCTTGAGTTAAGCTTTAATTCACATGCCCAAATATGCCAAATTCCTCAAAAGCATGATCTTCAACAAAAAGAAATTGGAAGAGTTGTCCATAGTAGTCCTTAATGAAGAATGCTCCGCCATCCTGTAGAACAACTCAAATTTGCCAAATAAAGTAAAAGATCCAGGGAGTTTCTCTATCCCATGTTTAATTGGCATGCTTCATGTCTATAATGCATTAGCTAACCTAGGTGCTAGCATTAATTTATTACCATATAAACTATTCAAAAGGCTAGGCCTCGGAGAACCACAGCCCACTAGGATGAGTATTCAATTTGCAGATAGATCTATTAAATATCCTAGGGGCATAATAGAAGATGTGTTGGTAAAAGTTGATAAATTTATATTTCCAGTGGATTTGTTATTCATGACATGGATGAAGATTCCAAAGTTTTGTTAATCCTAGGTAGGACCTTCCTAGCTACAGCAAAAGCATTAATTAATGTTCATTGGGGAAGATTGACACTTAGGGTTGGGGATGAGGAAGTAGTCATTCAAATCCACAAAAGCATGCAACACCCTTTACCTTCTGATGATTCCTGTTTAAGAGTTGATATTCTTGACGAACCTATTTTTGAGTTGATATAGGAATCTATTGAGGAAGGGTTGAGGGAAACAGCAATGGTGTATCCTGAGGAAGTTCACAATGTAGATGGGGAGAATAAGTTGAAAATAGAAAAAAAACAGTTTAGGGAGAATGAAATCATCTATAGAAGATCCTCTCGAATTGGACTTAAAAGACTTATCCGAGCATTTGGAATATGTGTTCTTAGCTATAGAACAGAAGTTGTTTGTCATCATTGCCAAAGATCTCGATCCAAAACAAAAGACCAAGTTGGTAAGTATGTTGGGAAAATATAAGGGAGTGATAGCTTGGAAGATCACTGATATTAAGGGCATTAGTCCATCCTTTTGCACGCACAAGATCTTGGTGGGAGAAGGTATAAAACCCATAGTACAACCCCAACGTAGGTTGAACCCACATATGAGTGAAGTGGTAAAAGGTAAGGTGGTTAAGCTCTTAGATTTAGGTATCATTTACCACATATGAGGAATGGCAGTGAGCCCCAATGATAAAAATGAGTTAGTCCCTATAAGATTGGTCACGGGTTAGAGGTTTCACATAGATTATAGGATGCTTAACAAAGCCACTAGAAAAGATCACTTCCCTCTACCTAGTCCTCATTAGAATCTTCAAAATCGGCCTCTTGAAACCATCCCCCATAATTCCTTGTGAAGTCTATCCCAGCCCCATTTGCAAACCCATCTATTGGCTCCTTCCCGAGTCACCTAGAACTCTCCCCGGTCTCAACCTAGTTAGGTGGAGGTATGAAGGAAGATATAGGTAGAGATTCATAATCTATCTCCCCCAAGTCATCACTATCTGCTGACAAGTCTACTACAGGACTAGGAGGGTGGGGAACATACGCCACATCAATCTCTTCATCTTTGTTGCCAGAAACTAGTTCTAATTATTCTAACCATCCTACAGCATAAACAAGCCAGGTTAGATAAAGGATTTAAACTTAATAAGGCAGATCATACCCTATCAATAATTGCCTAAACCTAGTCTATGATACCGCCTGTAACACCCCGCTACATAGGCCTAACAGGGCCGGGGATGTCGCCTCGTCCAAAGGACAAGGGGTCTTTATAACTAGGTCACACAAATGAAAATAAACAATACTTTAAAATTTAAACCTATTACAATCCAAAAATTCAAGAACAAATCCAAAATAAATTGTTCACTATCATCTCTTAAAGCAGCATATAAAATAAATAGCATAGAGTCTTCAAGCAGGCAACAATCTAGCTACTCATCTCCACAGCAGGATTGACCTGAAAACATAGCATAAAAGGTGGTGAGATAAAAATCTCAGTAAGCCCGTGTGTACTTTGGGTGTTTCAGGTAAAACAGTTCATGTATGTAAGTTGTAAAAGTTACATAAGAGAAGGTGCTGGCAAGCATTAAATAATGTTAAAAATAAAGAGTGGCATTTTGCTTTTCCAGCCATACATGTGCACAATAAAAACAACCACTCAAATGGGTGGCCATGGGCTACCACACGTTGGGCCCTATGACCATATAACGGTCAGAATGCCACACTTTGTACAGACTGACAAAAGGTAGGTGTACGGCCTACCAGGTAAGATACTCCTCATTCTCTTCACCTAAACATACCGATTGTCCACTCCGAAAACACACAGTCCACATAACTGAAACTTACTAGCTTGGACCGACATGACAAGTAGTACTGTCGCTTCTCCAAGTTGAGTTCAATTTTGGAGGTGGCCTCCTGCCAGAAGACTTGCTCTTGCTCTTCAAAACTAGTACTACTAGCCTACCCTTATTAAGTACTCAACGTTAATTATTCCACTCGGGAGAAAACTGATAAAACATTGCTTTATTTGAAAATAGCAATTAAGGGTTTCTAAAGTTCGTGTCAAAGTTGGTTTTAGAAAGAGTTTAGTGTTTGAGCAAAATTGCTTGTTGATTTTCAAATGATTTGTTTGATTGAAATAAGAAATGAATTAGTCCTTAATTGTCTTTACAAAATGAGTATCCATACACTTCGTGTTTGGCTTGCCATATTAACCTTTTGTCATCAAATAAGTTTTATGCAGGAGCTTATCTAATCCTTTGCTTGCAAATTCACAAGTCTTCCAAGCTGACATAACCCCACCTAGGGTAAACACAAGGCATATAGTTATACTCAAGCTATATTTGCTTCCATAAATAATCCTAGTTCAACTTATTACAATCATGACCCTAATGTCCTAAGCTTTAAAGCTAGATCATAAAGGTTTTTATAAAATAGGACTAGCTTGATAAATGAAAATAACTAGGGGTTGTAAAATAATTACTAATAAGTTATGGGTTCAAATACAAATCTTTAGTATTGTTATAAATAAACTATGGTTTAATTGATGAAGAATCCTAAGTTCTAGCTGATAATATTAAAATAAATAATAACTTATTACTAATCTCTTAATTAATAATTAATAGTTAGAAAATAATAAATAAAATTAATAATAAATAAATTTTATTAAATTTTGATCAATAGATAATAAATAAATTTCAATAGTATTTATGAATATATAGCCTACAAGAGTAATATTTTACCTACTATTATTATATATATAAAAGGCTTAATGTGTTTTATATATATCGATATATATATATATATATATATATATATATATATATATCCTTTCATAAAAGGTATCATTTATTTGGCTAAAATATTACTATCCCATTTAATATTCTGAATCCAACTTCCTAGGGTTTTCGAAATTTTTGGAGGAAATCATAATATTAATGTTAATTAACGTAATAAAATTGGTCAATTAAAATAGCTTAGGATTAACAAGGTCATGATCATTATTTTCCTATTACTAACAAGAATCATGAACATAAAATCCAACATCAATCAACAAACTATTCTATCCATGAATAAAGGCTTAAATCCAAACCTACTATCACATGGTGAAATCTCTACTAAGCATAATCATTTTCATGGCTTCAATGAAAATGAGAACATGATACCCTATTCACCAAAGGTGACATAATATCTAGCATGCTTAACCATCCATACTCACTCATGACATGAAGAGCATGCATCGATCTACAAGAAATATCATAAAACTTAACCATAGCAAAACATCCTCATGCTCCAATCTCAACTCCTTCATACAAACACAACCCCCAAACCTAATCATATTCCATCCTTTTCTAACAACATCTAAGAGACATGATTTTAGAATTAAAGAGAAATACTTGGTTGATGACTATCTCGATGAAGATTCAAGGAGATCCACACGCTTTGAAGGCTTGAATCGTCCAAGAATGAAGAAGAAAAACAGCCATGGTTGTAGTAACCATTTTGGCTGAGAGAGAGAGAGAGAGAGAGAGAGAGAGAGAGAGAGAGAGTATTAGTATATTATATTAACGATTGAAGGGAAAGAAGATGAACAAAATCGTTCTTGGTTATCTTGGTAGCGTTCTTGAGACTTCAAGAAAATTCTGGTTTTTGATCCATTAGCAGATTTTTGTTTTCAATATTTGATGTTATAAAATCCAGAAATGGACTCTAGGGAGTGAGTAGGCATGATCTGGAGTTAATGGAAGGGTTTGGAGGTGTTTTGAGTGGTTATAGACTTGAAGGAAGGTAGTGTGCGTTCTTGGTGTTCTTGGAGAAATAGAGAGAATTGGAGAGAGAGCTGGACGAAGGCTGAAAGTGTTGGCCGAATAATTGAGGAATTCTTGTGATTTGGTTTCTAGATTAGCGAGAAGAGGGAAAGCTGGTTTTTTGAAATTCAAATGGAGTAATTCATGGAGTGTTTCAAGGTAGAAGATATGGTAATGTTGTTTGATTGATGGAAGCTCTTGGAAGCTACAATGGCCGACTGGTTTTGCTGTGATTTTGCTGAAATGTATGAGGGTTGAAGGAGCTATAGGTTGGCCGAAATTGGGAGTGCAATGGTGGGAGGATTTCTGGTTGTTTGAAGCTTAATCCAAGGGAGTTTTCATGGAGCAATTGCTGGAATTTTTTAACTTTAATTGGAAGCTTGATTGGAGTAATTGAAGGAGGAATTCAAGGGGTGGCTATGGAGTCCAATCGTGTAGGTCAGTGGAGGAGGGTGATGGAGTTCAGTTCATGGTTGACTATGGTTAATTTCACAGAAGTTTGAAGTGATTTTTGGACAAGGCTTGAAGGGAGAGCAATGCTAGAATTTTTCTGGTTGGTCATTCCAATGGTTTGCTGGAATTTTTGTGTAGTTTTTTTTTTTTTTTTTTTGCAATGATCTAACCGATTTGCAAACAGTTTGGAGAGGTATTGGAGAGTCCTTTAAGTCTGGTTTCCAGCCTTTTTTATGGAGGAAATCCAAAGCTGAATTACTGGTTTGAAGGCTGAAGAAACAGCTTTGATTGGTGGCCTGCCATGCTGCGAAACTGTTCAGAAATTTTTCCTAGTTTGCACAGCTTTATGCAGTTTGGTTTTGGCAAAGAAATTCCAGTCTTCAAGCTATGTAAGTTGGTAATTTTTCTAGCAGCATTTGAGTAAGAAAAATGGCCTGAAGTTTTTGAAAGCTGGACTATCCAAGAATCTGGAAAATTTCCAGTTTGCTACCATGAAGAAGATGAATACTTATGGAGTGGAGTTTGAAGGTTCAACCATCGAGATTATTTATTTTGGGAACCTTCCCTGACTCCTTCTCTATTTTTAGCCAAAACTCTATCCTCTGAGAGCCATTTTCAAAATTCCAAGGTCAATAAACCTTGTTGAATTTTCTGGAATTAAGATATGGATTTGGATAAATTGAACAAGCTTAATTGGTGAAGAATTTAAGGTAAGCTAGGGAACAAAAGGGCGTGAATCCCTTAAGAATTCTTGTAGGATATAAGAATAGGATTAAGACATCCCCTTCATGTCTCCCCTAGGACAACACTCCTACTTCTTCTTATGGCATGCAAGGGCCGAAAATATTCTACCTTATATAAAAATGAAATTTAATCATGATAAAACTTAATTGATGGGATTTGAACTCAATACCTTAGAGATTAATTCCAAATCTCTAACCACTAAACTAGAACAACTCTTGTTCTTATTTTTTCTCCTAAATATTCTTCCTATTTAATCCTCAAGCTATCTCCCTATTTGACATCAAGCAAAATTACCATTTCATCCTTCATACTCAATAAGCACAACTAAGTCTTCTAGACTATAAATTATAATTCTAAAGCACATAAAATCATTTAAAAATATATGTATGCATACAAAAAAATATGATATGCATCCCAACCCCCTTACTCTAGAGTTGGCTTTAGGGGGGGTTTCACATATTCTGCACTGACATGTTGCCTCTAAATATAGCTAAGGTCCTGTAATTCTCTCTATGAAATTCATGATAGGATAAACTTCTTGATATGAAAATTTATGATCTATGATCTCAATTTGTTGATGTCCAAAAAGGACACCAATTTGATATCCTAAATGTCGTAAAAAAGTGGTCTCTTTAGGATTAAAGGTATCTTTGAGACTAGAGTTATTGGTAAATTTCTTTTAAGTTATTGACATGGTTCTGTGACATATTCATTGAAAAAAATCTTAGATAGTTA
Source organism: Voacanga thouarsii (assembly GCA_026120185.1). Classification (NCBI taxonomy): domain Eukaryota; kingdom Viridiplantae; phylum Streptophyta; class Magnoliopsida; order Gentianales; family Apocynaceae; genus Voacanga; species Voacanga thouarsii. Next base: position 770,131 of record JANUWF010002701.1, read on the forward strand.
GATAGCTTCCTTAATGATCAAAACTCTTTGAGAAAACTAGGACATATCAAAATTCTGAAAATCCATTATTTCCCGTATTATAACAGGGGTAGTTTTGGACTCATATTTTCTTGATCCAAAAGTCCAGTCTAAAAATGTGTTCTTCTAAAACTATATGCTAGTTTGGATGCACCTTTTGGACATCCAAAACTCAAATTCCAAAAAAAGTTCCATACTCACCTTCACCAAGGTTTAGATGTACTCTTTGGACATACAAAATTAACCCCAGTTTACTCTCATAATTTACAAATATTCACATATGCACATATTAAGGGGGTGCATCTCATCTCATGTCTTATTTGCTATAACTCTCCTCTATACATGTTCATAACATCATTGTAATGGTTATTCCTTTAAGTAATAATCATCTGATGAAAGGAAGGAGGATATGGAGGTAAGTTGGGCCATAGACTCATTGAGCCATGCTTGTGAGTATATGCTTTAATTTTCTATCTTAATCTCATAAGCTCTCTTTGAGTCCTATAAATAGAGATTACATTTTAATTGAAAATTTTTCTTACTTCTCTTGATCTAAACATGTTAATACTATATGTATAATTATTATTTATATATCACAATTCCATCAAATTTGTCATCACTCAAAAATGGGGTGATTGTTAGCCCTAAGGGTGGTCTCCTGTGTTTCGACCTATGACAAACAATGATGAGGACTAATATGTGTGATTAATTTGTTATAGAACATGTTTGACCTCATGTCTTCCAAGACGTTAAAATATGATTTCTATAGTGACTCTTGAAGCTATAAAATCTAAAAATAGAAAATCAAGAAGAAAGATCATGCTTGAAAGACTACAAATCAAAAGAATTCATTATGGAAGAACCTTAGACTAGGAATCCCTGCTAGGGTTTCTCTCTGTGTAAATTCCTATGTCATCTTTACCTTTTGATTCGGTTTAATTTCACCGAGAAGTACTAAAAAAAAAATTCAAAGGTTTAAAAATCTTCTGAATTTTAGACTGAGCGTTTTAGGTGATCCTACACCTAGAAGCTAGGTTCAAAACACTGTGAACAATATCAAATTGTTTTTGTATGAAAAATTGCCATTTTGGACTTACCTTTTGGATGCATTATCGTCTAAAACGCGAGTAAATCTGATAGTGAAAAATAGCCGTTGGTATTTTACTTTATGTCTCCATATAATGCTTCTAAACTCGATTTGATTGTCGATTTTTCCTCTATCTTTCTAAGAGACACTCTTGCTCTATAAAAAACAAAAATCTCCTTTATCAAAGTGCTTCAAAGTGAAATCAAATTGTGTTTTAAAGGTAAAAGTGTTTGTGCTTGTTCTTGGTGCATATCAGCTAAAAAAAGTGAGCTTTTATTGTTCCATTTATATTCAATCTCTTTTGTATACCAAGGTTGTGGTGAAAAACCCATCTAGGGTAAGTCTTAATTTGTTTGTTGATTGAGAGGTTTTGGAAAACCAAGTATGGTGATCTTTTCTTGTATATGGTACAGATTGATTCCATTAAGTTAGGTAAATGATATCTAGTTGAAAATCTTCAGGTGTGAGCTTAAGGTAGTAGATGTAGATCCTGGTAGATCAAACCACTACACATTCTATTTCTCATTCCTCTGCACTTACTCTTAGCATTTATTTTCGAGCAATCTTGCAAACTGTCCCTGATTGGAATCTCTTAGTGTCTTTAAAAAAACCTTAAAGGTGTTCACCAACCCATTTTCAATATAGCATTAATTGCATCGTGCTTCTTATCTCAATCTAAATCTGGATATTTCTCAAAGTTTCCTTGAATAGCTTTCTCTGTTGCAGTGTTGTTGGTTAAAGAAACTTGAAGAACATTTATATACTGTAAAATAGATTTCTTAAAAATTTTAGTTTTCTAAAAACCTTTTTCATCCCCTTTAAGGTTTTTCAATGTGTTTGTTACCCAAAGAATTAGGAAAAGGGCTAATGAAATCAATCCCTCAACAATAAAAAATTTTCCAAGCTTGAAAAATTTGCAATGGCATCGTATTAGATTTAAAAAAAATATTACCTATACATTGACACCAATCATAATTTTGAACAAACCTGTGATAGTCCTTAAAGATTGTTGGCCAATAAAATCTAGACTTAAGCATCTTTCTTGCCGTGTTGTTAGCTTGGTAATGGCCTCCTGCAAGTCCTTCATGACAATGCTTCAAGATGTTTAAACTTTCTACAGAATTCACACATCTCCAAATGATTTGATCCACACAACACTTGAACAAGTAATGATCTTTCCAAAAGTAATGCTTTACTTTGGAGAGGAATTTTTTCTTTTGTTATGCCGTGAAATCCTCCAGAACAATTCCTACAACTAAGTAATTAGCAAAATTACCAAACCAAAGTGTATGAGAAATTTTACCGTCAATAAGTAGAAGTTGTTTATCCAGGAAGGTGTCATTGATGTCCCCTTTAGCCAATGTTTCTAAGTTGGGATTTTCCAACCTAGATAAGTGATCTGCGGCCAAAATTTTTGCTCTGTTTTATCCCTAATCTCCAAGTTGAATCCCTACAACAATAAAACCGATCTTATCAATCTTGGTTTGAAATCAAGCTTGGTTAGTAGGCATTTAAGGGTGGAATGGTCCGTATACACAATGACTTTAGACAAAACAAGATAAGAATGGAATTTATCAACAGCAAATACTATTGCAAGCAATTCTTTCTCCGTTGTGGTATAGTTCTCTTGTGCCGCCATAAGAGTTTTGTTTGCAAAGTAGATTGGTTGAAAATACTTATTCCTCCTTTGTCCAAGCACTACACCCATTGCTTAATCACTTGCATCACACATTAATTCAAAAGGAATAGACCAACCCGGTGCAATTAAAATAGAAGAGTTAATCTATTTCCTTTTAAGCACATTAAAGGCATTGAGATTATTTTCATCAAAATTAAAAATAACATCTTTTTCAAATAAAGAAGTAAGTGGTTTTGAAATTTTTGAGAAAACCAAGATAAACCTCCTATAAAAACCTGCATGACTAAGAAAACTTTGAATAGCCTTCACGGAAGTGGGAGGAGGGAGTTTCTCAATGGCCTCAATTTTTGCTCTATCAACCTCAATACCTTTCTTTGAAATCTTAAGTTCCAATACAATACCTTCTTGCACCATAGAGTGAGATTTTTCCCAATTTAGCGTGAGGTTGGTCTCTTCACACATTTGAAGTACCTTTTCTAAATTGGTCAAATATAAATAAAAAAATCACCAAAAATAAAAAAAAAATCATCCATTAATACCTTCATGATGTCTTCCATAAGTCCTTTGAAGATAGCTATCATACATTTTTGGAAAGTTTCTGGACCATTACAAAGACTAAAAGGTATACGACAATATGCAAAAGTAGCAAAAGGGTATGTAAATGTAGTATTCTCTTAATGCTTCGGTGCTATAGGAATTTGAACATAACCAGAAAAACCATCTAAAAAGTAATAAAACTCATGTCTGGCTAATCTTTCTAACATTTGATGAATGAAAGGGAGAGGAAAATGGTTTTTCCTAGTTGCTTCATTTAATTTCCTATAATCAATGCAAACCCTCCAACTAGTTACCAATATCATTAGGATTAACTCATTTTTTTCATTTGGGCTCACCGTTATTCCTCCATTTTTTGGTACTACTTGTGTTGGACTTACCCATATACTATCAGAAATAAGGTAAATGATGCTGGAATATAAGAGTTTAATCACCTTACCTTTTATCACATTGCTCATATTTGAGTTCAACCGATGTTAGGGTTACACTACGGGCTTTGCTCCTTCTTCTAATAAAATTTTGTGAGTGCAAAAGGAAGGGCTAATCCCCTTAATGTTCGTGATTTTTCATGCTATGACTCCCTTATATTTTCCCAATAGACTTATGAAGTTGGTCTTTTGTTCACAAGTGAGGTCTTTTACTATGATCATTGGTAATTTTCCTTCGTTAGCCAAAAATGCAAATTCCAAGTGCTCAAGAAGGTCTTTTAGGTCCAATTCCAGTGGTTCCTCAATGGAAGACTTCATCCTTCCCAAACTACTTTTTTCTATTTCTTCAAATTCTCCCAACTCACGACCCTTATTTGAATCCTCCAAATATACAATTGATTGTTCCATCAAATCCATAGGGAAATTGACAAATGATTCCTGGATCATTTTCTTTATGTGGTAAAGTCCGTTGGTCTTGCAAGATGGTGGAGTATTCTTTATTTAAAACCACAGTGGATAATTCTTCCAACCTCTTTCTATCGACAAGCATACCATTGAGGAACTTTGCATATTTAGGCATGTGTATCAAAGCCTCACTGAATGTGATGTTTATATGCAATTGTTTGAACATTTCTAAAAATTTATCAAATTATGCATCTTTTCTTGCTTTTTTGTGTTCAAGGGGGGTAAGGTACTGGTGGCTAAAAATCTGGATTTTTAGCATGTTTTTCAAGTGGTTCACCAAGAGTGGTTGGTGCCAACCCATCTTCTTTAGATGGTGCCGGTTCCGTGCTAGAATCGGGTAGCTTCTTACCACTTTGTAATGTAATGGTAGCTGAATTATGTTGTGTTTCCACCCCCAATGGTGACTTTATCACTAGATCCATTAAAAACCAAATTTGTCACTCCATGTTTTGAATCATTTCCTCAAAATTTCCCAAGTAATAAACTCACTACCTCATTATTAAATTAGTAGATTTCCCAATCAAACTAAAAAAAAAAAAAAAGCATTAAAGTCATCCTTCAATAATTATCCCTATACTCTAGATGATAATGAACATGAAATTAGCCAATAACTTATACTCTAGGAGAAATTAACCAATCTTTGATTACTTCAGTTCTTTGTCTTAACTTCGTTTTTCAAGTCCATTAAGAAATAACAAATATAAAATTAATAAAATTAAATCAACTCCTAACATCGTTTCCTAAGTCAATTAGAAGTAAACCTAAATTCATCAACTATTCTATAATTACAAGTAATCAAACACCAAGAATGATAGAAAATTAAACAAATAGCTAAATTAATCCAAAAATTATGAATCCCAAAACAATGTCAAATTGCAATGAAAAAATTAATTACATCATTATTCTAGAAAAAGAAAACAAAGGTAAAATAAAGAGTTCATAGATAAGCCCTCATTCTTCTCTTTGAAAGCCTTCTTGAATAATGCTCCTTGAATGATGAATCTCTTATTCTTATGAGTGATTGGCAATTTTAATCCTTGGATTCACCTTTTTTCTCTTGTGTTTTCCTTGTATTTATAAGCTTCCCTAACACCAAAATTCGTGGCTTGAGAAGTCTTGTCCAAGTAGAATTTGAAAATACCAAAATCCTTTAGAAGATTCCAAATTCGAGCAGAAGACCACCCCTGAATAGATCAGACCTGGCACATGGCCACTTCGACTGACTTGACACCAAGTGCATTTTAGTTTGGTCCTCAATGTTTGCTCTGTTTTTGCTTTACTTTTCCAAAGCAGACCTTCCGACTGGTGCATTAGCTTGGCTTGGGGCTAGGTCAAGTCTAGAAATTTTCACTTTTTTCTCAAAATCTCTTGAATCCTGCACAAATTCATCCAAAACGCTTTTCACAAGCAAAATATCAAATAGGATGGATCATGCCTAGTTAGTGCATCAAAAGTATCTCATATTAACCTCAAATAACTAGGAAAATAGTGATGAATTTAGCCCCTCTCAGGTTCTTAGCCACCAAAAGTCTACAATTCCTATTTAAGTGTTTCCTAACTTTCTAAGATATGTTTAGGATTACCTTGCTCTAATCTTAGCTATCACTTAGCCCAAACAAACCAAGTATGTTATTAATTTTCTATCAAAGAATAGCTTTCTATTTTTCTAACTTTCCTTCTTTTACAACTTCGTGCCAATTAGATTGAAATCATTTTGAGCATTTTAACCCTTCAAAAGACATCATACAATCTGTAAAACATTGCAAATATTTTCCCCTTAATAACCGGCCATCATCCCATTATCAATAACATTTTCGATTGCAGCTATTTCCATGAATTCATGTATTCTGGTAATGAAATTTATAGCATAATGTAACACCCCGAATGATGTAGGCCCGCCAGGGCCGGGGATGTCGCCCCGTCCAAAGGACAAGGGGTCTTTATAACTAGGTCACAAATAAAATTGTTGAAATAAATAATACTCAATCTAAAAAAAGAATTTATTACAACCCAAAATACTTCAGAAGTACATCAATGAAATTCCAAAACAAAAACCATAATTAAAACCATCCACTCTCGTCTCCCCAAAGCAATACATAAAATAAATAAAAAAAAACACATTCTCTTCCAAGGTAGCTACTTACCCACAACAGGATCAACTTGAAATCATGATAAAAGGTGGTGAGACAGAAATCTCAGTAAGTTCGTGTGTGCTTTGGGTGTTTAGTGGAAACAGTTCGTTGATGCAAAGTATGACATCTTTATAAGAGAAACATTGGCAAGCAATAAACATTAGTCAAAAGCAAGAGTGGCATTTTGGCTCCTCTAGCCATACGTAAGTAATGAAATCAACCACTCGGAAGAAAGAGATACGGGTTACCACACGTTGGGCCCCATAATCGGTCAGAATGCCTAACACATTGTGCAGACTGACAAAAGTAGGTGATCGGCCTACTGAGCAAGATACTCCTCCTTCTCTATACCCAAACAACCGCCGGGTATCCATTCCTGTAAAAACACAGTCACTTGACTGAAACAAAATAAACTGCTAGCTCGGACTGGCACGACTCACTGGAACTGGCATCTTATCCAGGAAGGACTCACCCCTCAGAGGTGGCCACCTGCTAAGAGACTTACCCTAACCCTTCAAAGACTAGTCCTAGTAGTCCACCCTTATTGAGTACTCAACGACGTTTCCCACTTGGGATAAAATGAACAGAGCATTGCTCTGCATGAAAATAGCAATTTGAGGGTTTCCAAGGTTTGAGCGAAATCAGTTTTAGAAAGAGTTTCGAGTTTGGAAAATCTGCTCATTAACTTTTGAATAATTCCAGCGTTGGAAATAAAGATGAATTCAACCCTCAATTGCCTTCAAATAAACGAGTGTCCATACACTCCATATTTAGCTTGCCATAAGAAAACATTTCACATCGATAGGTTTTATGCAAGAGCTTACCTGATTCTTGCTCACAACAACAAGGTTTCGGACAGATGACCTAACCCCACATAGGCAAATACAAATCTTAATTAGATTCAAGCCACAATCCACTTCCTTAGTTTTAAATCAACTCAATTCACTACTACCATGATCCTAGTGTCCCAAGCTCTAAGGCAAAACAATAATTGAATAGGTTTATAAGCTAAATTTAATTTGTTATTTAAGATAATTAATGGATTAGGAAATAAATTCTAATAAGTTGAAAGTTTAAATCTTGTTAAGGAAAATTTAGAGTTTATTTGATCAAGAGCCATAGGTGGTACTAGGTAAAATAGTGATTTAATGATAGCTTAGTTGTTAGAAAATAATTGATAGCTAAAACTAGTTAAGATTAAATTTAATAAGTCTTTCTTGGAAAATAATAAGTAAATCCTTAAGGGTTTTGATCTAGTAAATATTTTATTAAGTATAAATCTTTTTCATAAGGGCTTTAATTAATTTTCTTTATTTTAAATAATATTTATTTATTTTATTTTCTAGAAAAATCATTATTTATTTGACTAAAATATCCTTTACATATATTATAATTCCAAATCTACCCTTCCTAGGGTTTTCGAAATTCTCTAGCAAAAATTATTAGTAAATATTTTATTCATGAAATAAAATTTGCTTAGGGACAACTAGATCATGATCAAGATTCCATGGTCAACCATAATCAATAACATACTCAATCATTTAATTCATCAAATCATCCAAGTGTTGCACATAGGCATAGATCTAAATTTATTATTGCATGATTTAACCTCTACTAGCATAAACATGATCATGGCTTCAAAATCTAATCATGCATATAAATCAAATTCACCCATGGTGACATAATCTCTAGCATGCTTCATCACAAATGCTACCTATGACATGCATCAAATCTCAACTCATCATTAAATCCACCAATATAATCCTTCCATGCATAAATCCCATCTCCCTCACAATCATACATATACTCATGCTTCAATCAACAACATCACATACACAAACCCATCGCCATTCATCAACCTAGAGACATGATTCTAAATTTTAAAAAGAGGATTGAAGGTACTTACTTGATTGACGAATGACTTGAAGGAGTTTAGAGAAGATCTCAACTCCTAGATGGCTAATCTTGTTCAAGAAAGGTGGCGAAAGCATAGCCATGGAGGAAGAGACCATTCGGCCATGAGAGAGAATTTCGGTCCTTGAGAGAGAGAGAGAGAGAGAGAGAGAGAGAGAGAGAAGTCATTAGTGTGATTATTCATATAGGTTTTCATTAGAGATCAAGTTTGAAGAGGATGAAGTTGTTAGAATAAGTTTACCTTGAAGATGTTCTTGTTCTTTACAGAAATTTCTGCTTTTTGATCCAAAGTAGCAAGATGATTTGTAGAGTTTGATGTTAATAAGGGTGTTGATGGATGCACAGCAATGAGTAGACTAAATCTGGAGATTTTCGTGAGGGTTTGAGGTGGTTTGGAGGGGTATTAGGTGTAGAGAAGAAGTAGGTGTTCTTGGTGTAGTATGTGTGTGTTCTTGTTGCTTGAAGAAAATTGAGAGAGAGAGAAGAAGAAGCTACCGATTTTCTGAGGAATTGGGGCTGCCAAAATTCTGTAGGGTTTAGGGAGTGATTTCTCTAATTTGGAAGGGAAAGGAAAGGTTAGTTGCTACAATCCTTGAAGAATATTTTTATGAAGAGAATTTGAAAACTAGATATTCTAGGAATATCTTGATTTTTCTGGACAGCTTTGAAGTCTCCTATGGCCGACTGGATTGTGCAGCTTTTCTGGGGAATTAAAGCTGGTTAAAGGAGGCTTGTGATGGCCGAAACTAAGGTGCACAATGGTGGAGAAGATGTCTGATCAATTGAGCAAACTTTTATGGAAAGTTGTTAAACAAGATGTCTGAAATTTTGGAAAGTAATCAAGCTAAATTGCAGGGATTTGGTTGAGGGATTTTCGGTCAGCCATGGAGGGAATTTCGTGTAGAAGCTTCAGGGAACAATGGAGCTCTGTTAATGGAGGTTTAAGGGAGGTTTTGACAGAAGTAGGTTGGGGTTTTCGGTTGGAACAAAATAGGAAACAAGCTGGACAAAAATTCTGCACAAAAATTTCGCTGCACAGGAATTTTCTGGTAGAATTTTTGTCTGCCATTTCCAGCAGATTTGTAGCGAGTTTTGAAGGCGATTTTAGGGGTATTCAAGGCTAGTATCTAGCCTTCTTTATGGAGGAAAAACATGGCTACGGTGCTGCACAAAATCTGGGAGAAAACAGCTTGGTTTGGAGCTCTCAAAGCTGATTTTCGTACAGGAATTTTTCCTGCTTTGCTCCAGCTTGTGTAGTCCGAATTTGGACAAAAACTTTCAGGTTTCAAACTAATCCTGAGGACCATTTTTCTGGTAGCATTTGGGAAGGAATGTGAGCTAGAATTTTTGACCTTTTGAAGGTACAACAAGCTGGAAAATTTCAGCTCATTCCATGAAGGTAGATGAACTAAGTTAGAGGAAAAATTTCAGAAAGCTTTCAAGAGGGATTTTCCTCTTGAATTTTCCCACAAATCATTTACGTTTTCCAAACCATGAGAAGCCTTTTACTAGGACATTTTGATCCTAAAAGACCTTAGTCCTCTACTGAATTTTCTGGAAAGGAAAAGGATAGAACACCTTGATTAAGCTAAGGAGTTGGAAATTAAGAAAAACTAAAGATCAAGGGAGAATGAATTCCTTTTAGGCATTTCGCGAAGAACAAAATAGTGAAATGAGAATTCTCCTAACATGTCTCTGCTAGGACGTCATCACCACATTGATCTAGGCCCTCATGGCCGAAACCATCCTTTTCCAAGCAAAAATAAAATTTACTCAAGCTAAAGCTTCTACGATGGACTTTGAACCTTAGACCTCAAGAATTAATTACAAAGCTCTAACCACTAAACCACAACAACTTTTGTTGCTATTTCTACTAGAAAAATTATTTCCTATTCAATCCACAAGTTATCTCCTTATTTTCACCTCGGGCAAAAATTACCATTTTGCCCCTCTCACACATCACTCACCAACAAGACTTCAAGATAATAAAAATCAAATTCAAAGAACATAGAAATCATATGAAAACATATTTAATCATGAAATAAAGCATGATATGCATCCCAACCCCCTTACTCTACGGTTGGTCTTGACTGGGGTTTCACACATAACAATCTTTGTCATGTATGAAATAATTTTAGCTCTAAGTAAATTGATTTTACATACTTGTTGATGCGAAAACAAGTTATAGAAAGTCCACTTTCTTTTTCTCCCTCTCCCTTAGTCTATACTCTTTTCTCTCTTTTTCTCTCTGTGAAACCCCACCTGAGACCAACCCTAAGGTAAGGGGGTCGGGATGCATATCATATTACTATGCATGAATATACATGTTTTTGAATGATTTTATGTGCTTTAGAATTATGATTTATAGTCTAGAAGGCTTAGTTCTGCTTATTGAGTAGGAAGGGTAAAATGGTAATTTTGCTTGAGGTCAAAATAGAAAGATAGCTTGAGGATTAAATAGAAAGAATATTTGGGAGAGAAAATTAGAACAAGAGTTGTTGTGGTTTAATGGTTAGAGCTTTAGAATTAATCTCTAAGGTCTTGAATTCAAATCCTATCATTTAAGTTTTTGTCATGATTATTTTAATTTAATGTTGGTTTTTTTCGTCCCTTGCATTCTATAAGTAAAAATAGGAGATTTTTCCTGGGGAGACATGAAGGAAATGTCCTAATCCTATTTTTATGTCCTAAAAAGAATTCTTAAGGGATTCATATCATTTTATTTCCTAACTTACCATAAATTCTTTACCAATTAAATTTGTTCAATTTCCCCAAATCTATGTTTTAATTCTAGAAAATTCAGCAAGGATTATTGGCCTTTAAATTTCAAAAATAATTCTTAGAGGTTGGAGATTGGACTTAAAATAGGGAAGAAGTTAAGGAAGATTCCCAAGAGAAATTAATCTCCATGGTTGGACCTTCAAACTCCACTCCATAGTGTTCATCTTCTCCATGGAAGAAATCCGAAATTTTTCCAAATTCTTGGGCAGTCTAGCTTTCAAAAATTTTAGCCATCTTTCTTACTCAATTAATGCTAGAAAAATTGCCAACTTATTCAGCTTGAAGACTGAAATTCTTTTGCCAAAAACCGGACTGCACAAAGTTGTGCAAACTAGAAAAAAAAAATTCTTGACAGCTTCGATGCATAGCAGGCCAAAATCAAAGCTGTTTCTTCTACCCTTCAAACCAATAAATTACCTCTGTTTTTCCACCATAAAGAAGGCTGGAAACCAGCCTTAAAGGATCCTCAAATACCTCTCCAAACCCTCTGCAAATCAACTGGAACTAAGCAGAAAAACTGCACAGCAAATTCCAGCAACCAATTCGAAACAACCAGAAAAATTTCAGCCTTGGTCTCTTCAAGCCTTGTCCGAAAATCACCTCAAACTTTTGTGAGTTAACCTTTGTTCAGCCATGGACTGAAATCCATTACCCCTCCACTAACCTTACACGACTAGACTCCATAGCCACTCCTCAAATTTCTCCTACAATCACTCAAATCAAACTTCCCTTTGAAGTTCAAAAATTCCAGCAATTGCTCCATAAAAACACCCTTGGATTAAGCTTCAAAACCAGAAATTTTCCCACCATTGAACTCAGAAATTTGGCCAGCCTTATAGCTCCTTCAACCCTCATTCATTTCAGCAAAACACAGCAAACCAGCTGACTCCATTGTAGCTCCAAGGAACCTCCATCAATTAAACACCATTACCAAATGTTTCATCTTAAAACACTCCTCAAATTTCTCCATTTGAATTTCAAACAACCAGATTTTTCTTTCCTCCCAAATCTAAAAATCAAAATCACAGAACTCCCTCAATCATTCGGCCAGCCCTTTCAGAAATTCGTCCAGCACTTTCTCTCCAGTTCTCTCCATTTTCACCAAGAGCACCAAGAACACGCACTGCCTTTCTTCAAGCCTAAGACCACTCTAAACACCTCCAATCCCTCCCAAAAACTCCAGAACACGCCTACATACTCCGTAGAGTCCATTTTTGGATTTTATAACATTAAATCTTGAAAACAAAAACTAATGATCGGATCAAAACCAGAATTTTTCTTGAAGTCTCAAGAACATCATCAAGGTAACCAAGAACAACTTTTGTTCATCTTTTTCCCTTCAATCTTTAACATGACATACTAATACTCTCTCTCTCTCTCTCTCTCTCTCTCTCTCTCTCTCTCAGCCGAAATGGTTTCTACAACCATGGCTATTTTCTTGCTCCTCACTTGGACAATTCAAGCCTCCCAAGCGTGTGGATCTCCTTAAATCTTCATCGAGATAGTCATCAACCAAGTATTTCTCTTTAAAATTTCTTTTAAATTCTGGATTCATATCTCTTAGATGTTGATAAAAAGGGATAGAATATGATTGGGGATTGAGTATATGCACATGTATGAAGGGGTTGAGGTTGAAGCATGAGAATGATTAATCATGATTAAGCTTTATGAAATTCCTTGTGGATCGATGCATGTTCTTCATGTCTTAAGAAATTATGAGTGTTTAAGCATGCTAGATGTTATGTCACTTTTGGTGAATAGAATATTATGTTCTTATCTTCATTGAAGCCATGATTATGATTATGCTTAGTAGAGATTTAGCCATGTGATAGTAGGTATAGATTTAAGCATTTGTTCACGAATAGAATAGTTTGTTGATTGATGTTGGATCATATGCTCATGAATCTTGTTGTCAATAGGAAAATTATGATCATGACCTTGTTGATCTTAGGCTATTTTGATTAGTAAATTTTAATACCCTAATTAAAATTATTACTATGTTTTCAAAATTTTTAGGATCTTTTGGAAGTGGAATATTAGATGAAATAATGATATTTTATTAGTCAAATAAATGGTATCTTTTATTAAAAGTAACACACACACACACACACACACACACACATAACCTTTCATATAATTAAGTAAAATATTAAACGCCTTGTAGACCATATGTTCATAAATACTATTTCTATTTATTTATTATCTATTAATCAAAATTTAATAAAATTTATTTAATATTTTCTATCTATTAATTATTAAAAAAGAGATTAGTAATACTTTACTATTCATTTTACTATCTAAGAATTACCATTTATTAATATCATCTAGGACTTAGGATTTTTCATCAATTAAACCCTAGTTTACTTATTAATAACAACACTTAAGATTTATTATTTGAACCTATAACTTCTTAGTAATTATTTTACAACCCCTAGTTATTTTAACTTATCAAGCTAGTCTTATTTTATAAAACCCTTCATCATCTACCCTTAAAGCTTAGGACATTAGGGTCATGATTGTAATAAGTTGAACTTAGATTATTTATGTAAGCGAATATAGCTTGAGTATAACCTTATGACTTGTGTTTACCCCAGGCAGGGTTAGCTCAGCTTTGAAAGACTTTTGAATTTGATCAAGCAAAGGATCAGATAAGCCTTTGCATAAACTTATTTGAAGAGAAAAGATTTCTATGGCAAGCCAAACGCGATGTGTATGTGCACTCATTTTGTAAAGGCAATTAAGGACCGTTTCCTTTCTTGTTTCAGTTAAACAAATCATTTAAAAATTAAACAAGCAGTTTTGTTCTAACACTAAACTCTTTCTAAAAACTTACTTTGGCATGAATTTTAGAAACCCTTAATTTCTATTTTCAAATAAAGCAATGAATTATTAGTTTTTCCCAAGTGGGACAATCATCGTTGAGTACTCAATAAGAGTAGACTACTAGGACTAGTCTTTGAAGGGTTAGGATAAGTCTCTCAGTAGGTGGCCACCTCTGAGGGGTGAGTCTTTCCCGGATAGGATGCCAGTCCAGTAGGTCATGCTGGTCTGAGCTAGCAAGTTTCAGTCATGTGGACTGTGTGTTTTCGAAATGAACAATCGGTAAATTTAGGTGTAGAGAATGAGGAGTATCTCACCCGGTAGGCCAATCACCTACCTTTTCTCAGTCTACACAAAGTATGGCATTCTGACCGTTATATGGTTATGGGGCCCAACGTGTGGTAACCCATGGCTACCCATTTGAGTGGTTGTATTTATTGTGCATATATACAGTTTGAAATGCAAAACGCCACTCTTTATTTTTATTCTTTTTTATTACTTGCCAACACTTTCTCTTGTACAATTTTTACAACTTGCATACACGAACTGTTTTACCTGAAACACTTAAAGCACACACGGGCTTACTGAGATTTTTATCTCATCACCTTTTACGCCATATTTTCAAGTCGATCCTGTTGTGGAGATGAGTAGCTAGATTTGGTGCTTGCTTTGAAGACTTTATGTTATTTATTTTATGTGTTGTTTTGAGAGATGATAGTAATCAATTTATTTTGGATTTGTTCCTGAATTTTTGGGTTGTAATAAGATCAATTTTAAAGTATTAATTTTCTTTCCGTTTGTGTGATCTAGTTATAAAGACCCCTTGTCCTTTGGACGGGGCGACATTGTAACACCCCGCTACCTAGGCCCGCCAGGGCAAGGGATGTCGCCCCGTCCAAAGGACAAGGGGTCTTTATAACTAGGACACACAAATATAATGGCGGAAATAAAATGATACTTCAACTTGAAATTTATTACAACCCAAAAGAAATAATAATAATAAATCCAAGAATACTCAAAACAAATCCATAATAAAAATTCATCCACTCTCAGCTCTCCCAACATTACACAAAATAAATCCTCGGAAAATTCTTCCAAAGCAAACAATATATAGCTACTCATGCCCACAGCAGGACGGACCTGAAATCATGATAAAATGGTGGTAAGACAGAAATCTCAGTAAGTCCGTGTGTGCTTTCGGTGTTTAGTGAAAACAGTTTGTGGAAGCAAAGTGTGAAACCTTTATAAGAGAAATATTGGCAAGCAATAACATTAGTCAAAAGCAAGAGTGGCATTGTGGCTTTTCCAGCCATACATAAGTAATAAAATCAACCACTCGAAAGAAAGGGATATGGGTTACCACACGTTGGGCCCCATAACCGGTCAAAATGCCGACACTTTGTGCAGACTGATAAAAGTAGGTGATCGGCCTACTGGGCAAGATACTCATCCTTCTCTATACCTAAACAACAACCGCGTGTCCATTCCGGCAAACCACAGTCACTTGACTAAAAACAAACTGCTAGCTCGGACCGGCACGACTCACTGGACTAACATCTTATCCGGGAAGGACTTACCTCTCAGAGGTGGCCACCTACTGAGAGACTTACCCTAACCCTTCAAAGACTAGTCCTAATAGTCCACCCTTATTGAGTACTCAACGACGTTTTCCACTTGGGATAAAATGAACAAACACTGTTCCACATGAAAATGGTAATTTATGGGTTTTCCAAAGTCTTTAACAAAATCAGTTTTAGAAAGAGTTTGAGTTTGTGTAAATCTGCTCATTGGCTTTTAAATAATTCAAATGTTTGAAATAAGAAAGGATTTTGCCCTCAATTGCCTTTACATAAATGAGTGTCCATGCACTCTATACTTGGCTTGCCATAATAAACATTTTGCATCAACAGGTTTTATGCAGGAGCTTACCTGATTCTTGCTCACAATAACAAGGTCTCCAACGGCAGACCTAACCCCACATGGGCAAATATAAATTACAATCAATTTCAAGCCATAAACTACTTCCTTAATTTTAAATCGGCTCAACTTACTACTACCATGATCCTAATGTCCCAAGCTTTAAGGTTAAACAATAAGTAAATAGGTTTAAGAGTTGAGCCTAGCACAATTATTTAAAATAATTAATGGTTTGGGAAATAAATTTAATAAGTTGAAAGCTTAAATCTTGTTAGGGAAAATTTAGAGTTTATTTGATCAAGAGTTCTAGGTAGTATTAAATAAAATATTGATTTATTACTAATTTAGTTGTTAGAAAATAATTGGTAGCAAAAATTAGTTGAAAATAAATTTAATGAGTCTCACTTGAACAATATTAAATAAATTCTTAAGGAGTTTTGATTAGAAGATAAAAGCTAAATTTTTAGTAATATATATTCTACTAATTGTAATTATTTTCATAAAGGCTTTAATTGATCTCATTATATTAAGTAATATACACATATATACATATATATATATATATTATTTTTCTAGCAAAAATCATTATTTGTTTGACTAAAATATCCTTTATATAAATGACAATCCAAATCTACCATTCCTAGGGTTTTTTTTCTTTCGAAAATACTAAGAGAATTTATTTTGTTGAATATTTTATTCATGAAGTAAAAATTTGTTTGGGGACAACTAGATCATGATCAAATTCCTATGGCAAACCACAATCAATACATACACAATCCTTTAATTCATCAAATCATCCAAATTATGCATACAAGCATAGATCTCAATTTATCAACACATGATCTAACCCCTACTAGCATAAACATGATCATGGCTTCAATATTAATCCATCATGAATATAAACCCTATTCACCAAAGGTGACATAATCTCTAGCATACTTCATCACGTATACTACTTATGACATGCATCAACCTCAAATCATCATATAATCATCCAAGACAATCCTTCCATGCATAAATCCCATCTCCTTCACAATCATACATATATTCATACTCCAATCTCAACAATATATATATATATATATATATATTCTCAAATCCTATCACCATCTACCTATTATCATTATCACCCTAGAGACATAATTCTAGAGTTTAAAAGGACGATTGATGGTACTTACTTGATTGATGAATGCCTCGAAGGAGTTTAGAGTAGATCTCAACTCCTAGATGTCTAACTTTATCTAAAGGAGATGGCGAGAGCATGATTATGGAGAAGAAGTCATCCGGCCAAGGGAGAGGAGTTTCAGCCGTGAGAGAGAGAGAGAGAGAGAGAAGAAGAGATCATTAGTATATTTATTCACATAGGTTCTCACTAGAGATCATGCTTGGAGAAGATGAGGTTGATAGGGTGAATTTACCTTGAAGATGTTATTGTCTTTCACAGAAATTTCTGGTTTTGATTCGAAGTAGCAAGATGATTTGAGGAGTTTGATGTTAATAATGGTGTTGATGGACTCACAGCAGTGAGTGGGTCAAATCTGGAAGTTTTTGACAGGATTTGAGATGGTTTGGAGGGGTATTAAGTGTAGGGAAGAGGTAGGTGTTCTTGGTGTAGTGTGTGTGTTCTTGGAGATTGAGTGATTTCGAGAGGTGGTTCTTGTGCAGCTGCCGAATTTTTGTGAGGGATAGGGCTGGCTTAATTTCTATAGGGTTTAGGGAGTTGTTTCTCTGATTTGGAAGAGAAAAGGAAGGGTTAGTTGTCACAATCCTTGTAGAATATTTTTAGGAAGTGAATTTGGAAACTAAATATTCTAGGATTTCTTGATAATTTGGAGAGCTTTGAAGGTCTCCTATGGCCAACTAGTTGAGCAAATTTTCTGAGGAATTAAAGCTGATTCAAGGTGGCTTATGGTGGCCGAAACTAAGGTACCCAATGATGAAGAAGATGTCTGGTCATTTGAGTAAGATATTATGGAAGGTTGCTAAACAAGGATGGCTGGAATTTTGGAAACCAATCAAGCTAAATTGCAGGGATTTATTGGAGAGATTTTCGGACAGCCATTGCTGAATTTCGTGCAGAAGCTTGGGAGAAATAATGGAGCTCTATTAATGGAGGTTTAAGGTAGGTTTTGACAGATTAAGGTTGGTGTTTCGGCCAGAAGAAAACTAGGAAACAAAGCTGGAACTTTGGACTGCCCAGCATTTCGCTGAACAGGAATTTTTCTGGGCAGAATTTCGGCTGCCACTTCCAGCCAATTTGCAGCGAGTTTTGAAGGGAATTTCAGGGGTATTCAAGGCTGGTTTCCAGCCTTCTTCATGAAGGAAAAACATGGCTAAGGTACTAAACAAGATTTGGAAGAAAAGAGCTTGGTTTTGGACTCTCAAAACTGTTTTTCGTAAAAGAATTTTTCCTGTTTTGCTCCAGCTTTGAGCAGTCCGAAATTGGTCAAGAATTTTCAGGTTTCAAACTGATCCTAAAGATCATTTTTCTAGCAGCATTTTGAAGGGAATGTTAGCTAAAAATTTTGAAATTTTGAAGGTACAACAAGCTGGAAAATTTCAGCTCATGCCATGAAGGAAGATGAACTAGTCTAGAGTGAAATTTCAGCAAGCTTACTAGAGGGATTTTTCCCCTTGGAATTTCCCACCATTCTTCCGCATTATTCAAACCATGAGAAGCGTTTATTAGGGCATTTTGATCCCACAAGATCACAGCATTTTACTGAAATTTCTGGAAAGAAAATGGATAGAACATCTTGCTCAAACTAAGAAGTTGAAATCTAAGGAAAACCAAAGATCAAGGGAACAAGAATTCCCTTTAGGAAATTCGAGTAGGGGAAAAGAGTGGAATGAGAATACTCCTAGCATGTCTCTCTTAGGACATCATCCCTACCTTACTCTAAGCTCCTAAGACCGAAATTTCCTCCACTAAGCAAAAATAAAATTTAATCTAGCTAAGGCTTCTATGATGGAATTTGAACCCAAGACCTCAAGAATTAATTCTAAAGCTCTAACCACTACACCACAACAACTCTTGTTGATATTTTCACTAGAAAATTATTTTCTATTCAATCCACAGGCTATCTCTGTATTTTCACCTCGGGCAAAAATTACTATCTTGCCCCTCTCACACAATACTCACCCAACAAGACTTCAAGACAATAAAACCCGAATCCAAAACATATAAAAATCATTTTAACCATGAAATAAAATACGATATGCATCCCAACCCCCTTACTCTAAGGTTGGTTTTGACTGGGGTTTCACAGACATCCCCGGCCCTGTTGGGCTTAGGTAGTGGGGTGTTACACTCTCGATTTCTTTCCTTTTCTTCCTTGATTTCTCTTTTTTCTCCTTTCTTCCTTCATTTTCTCCTTTCTTTCTTTCCTTTCCTTTCCTTTTTCTTTCTTTTCCCACTTGGTTTTCCTCCCTTCTCTGTGATATCCCAATATTATGTATTTTAAAGTGTGACTACTTGGTATAGAAAGAGAATTTTTATAGAACAAGAAATGATCAGTTTAATGAGGTGAAGGTTTTGGTGCCAGAAAATTTTTCAAGAATATAATTGGAATTTTTTACGCAAATTGCAAAAAAAACTAAGTAAGAATTTAGAAATTCTGAGAGGCAATGTTACCCTCCATTCAACACATGGATATATTTATGAGAAAATATAATTATTTTTGAAGAAATAAAGAAAAGGAATTAAAATTGTACAAGTGTCAACATATGAGTGGTAGAATGAAACACGTGTTGGTCCATGATTAGTTCCATGAAAAATCATGCAAGTATTTGCTATAGAATTCCATAGAATTCTTGTAAATTCCAAGTGACACCTTACGGATTATTTGGACCAATAGGAAGCTTCCAAGCATGTCGGGCCATTTAATGCTTGTTGACCTTAAGACTAATCTTTTCTATATTTAGCCATTAAGAGCTGGTTGGGGAAGGCTTTAGCAGCTAGAAATTATAGCAGCAACCAGGAGAAATAGAGAAACGAAAAGAAAGAAGAAAAAATGGAGAGAAAAATAAGAGAAAGTAGAAAGAGGATAGAGAAGAAATTTTTGATGAAAAAGGAAGAAAAAAGGAAAAGAAATCTAGGCAAATTCCTACTTTGAAATCAGTTTGTGAAAGGTAAAATCCTTCCCTTCTAAAGCTTAAAGGATTTAAATAAGTTATGGAATCGATTTTAGCAAGAAGCTTTCATAATATTACGTATGAATTATGGAAACTAGCTATATATCTGTGGCGGATGGGATGGCAACTCATTAGCTATATTTGTGTGATGTTTGATGGAGGTTTGGAAGTGTTTTAAATACTTAGCTATGGCTGCATATTGTTCTTGAGTTGGGAAAAAGAAATAAAGTTGGAAATAACACAATTGTTAAGAAAATCTCAAGGATATATGTTAAGGTTGAGCTATTGGTTTTCTTGTCATGATATGGTGAATTTTTTGGTTTACATATGATTAAAAATCAGTGGCTTTAAGGGTGTTAAAAGGGAGATTGGATTGAATTAATTAGTATTGATGTGCTATGATGAACAAGGAGTGAAGATATAATGTGTTTTGCTAGAAAACAGATTTATTTCTAGAAAATTCTGGGTGGTTTTAACCCCAGTACATCTGTAGCGTGTCTGGAATTGGACAAAGCAAGCTTACAAGATTAAACTCAAGGATTCTAGGAGAGTTTTGGTTTGACCCTAAAGTAAATCAGACATACAGATTGAAAGTTATGGAAAAAAAAAACAAATTAATGTGCTAAAGCTGGAAAAATTGCAGAATTTTAATAAGAGCAAAATAAATTCCCGGATTGATTTTAATTATGTCCTGGACTGAATGAGAAGGTATATGGATTTATTAAGGCCTTATATTCATGTGAGGAAGATGAATTAATGGAATAGAATACAAGGGTGCAAGGATTATATTTCATTTCAAGCATGAAATGAAATAAAAAATGAAGAGTTTTCTTTAGATGCATATATATTTAGCAAGATGTACATCCTAGTCGAATGGCATAGCATACTAAATGTGATATGGATTGAATGTTGTGTAGGCTATTCATTGTAAGGAGTTGGTGACGACTTAGCCAATACATATATTGCTAAGTGATAAGCAATTCGAGGTGAGTCCCCGAAAAATATTTTCCCGAAAATGCTAGTGAATTTCTTTAATTGTTAAAGAAATGCTTTTGGTTTCTCTGAGGTAAAGTGTGATTTTTCTGAGATAGAATTAACATTATTCTATAATAGAATACATGAGAAATATGGATTTCCGTATTCAAGGATATTTAACCATAATGGTTAATTTCCAAAGAAAGGTCGATAAACCTTAATTCTTCTTTGAACCAACTTTGGTTTTCGTGACCAAACTTATGCGTTTCTAGAACAAGTGTGACTTTATTTCATTCTATAATTTAATCAGGAAAATGCAATGAAATGGTTTTAAATACCATTTAATAGTGAGTATTTTCCCTGAAGCGTGAAAATGTGAATGATAAACCTTTTGGTTTTTCTGACCAAAGTTTAGGTTTTTTTAGTTATAAAGTGACTGAATTTTAGAAATTGGAATATTTTCTAAGGGATTTTGAATGCCTTGTATGACAAGTATTCTATGGTCGTGGAAACATGGAAATGAATGAAGTTACAGAACACGTGCAACATATGAATATTTTACTTGCACAAGTGTGATTTATTCCATGTTTTATGGTAAAAGGTACATAATTATGAATTCTTACTTTCTTGAACCATGTTTCATTCTAAATCACTCAGGCAAAATAAAATTATGAATCTTTGTATTTATTTCCATTTTGGGATTTAGAATTTTGGTTTGATAAAAGTAATTCTTTTTGGACTCGAGTATACTAAACTTGCATAATTTATGTAAATACCCTTAAAGAATGATTTTATGATATGGGAAGGACTTCTTATCCTTTTATGCTATGATTTTGGAGAAAAATCCCTTAAAGTGAAATTTACTTTTGGAAAATGATATTTTAGCCCTGGAGAATGTTTTATTTATATTCTTTCAGAAATGGCTTACTTATCTAGCCTTGTGCGCCAATGGAACTAGACTGATCTTGTGAACCAGTGAAGACGTTAAGTACTTAGTAGGGGTTTTGATCATTGTACTAGCTTTCGTTAGAGACATATGACATAATTAATTTGACTTGATTCTAGGGATTATCTTACACCAAACGGGGCAATAGGACTTTGAGATTAGCCATCCTGGCTAGCCGTTTAGTGCCTAGCAATTGCCTATGCCTTGTGTACATACTATTTTGAGTTGTTCATTGATGTTGGGTGGGAACACCTAGTGCATTCATCTCCTTGCCACCTCAATGATGATTGTCGTCAGGGGTGGGACCCCCTGATCTTACGGTGGCAAGTATAAGATTCTATTTTTGAGGCATTTTGTTGATATACACTTGTCTCTCTAACAATGCATACCTATGTGTGGAAAAGTGTGTTCCTTAGCATAATAAGACTATGATGTTGAAGGCGAAGCCTTGTGGGTTTTGCACACAGGCTAACCTTCTGCTGAGAGAAGTGCCTGTATTTCAGTAAATAGGGTAAAGTTATTATTTGAACTTGGTTTTCCAAATTGGCCTGGACTACAAGGCAATGTTTTTATTAAATATTGAATTTTCCACATGTGCCTAAAATTCTGAAATAACTCTTGAGAAAACCTTCTTGTTATGTTGTGGAGTTATTTTCAGTGGAAAAGCACAACTAATTCCTATGATTTATTTTATCAAGAAAATGTCTGGAAACCTCTTTTCACTTTTTTTTTTTTTTGAGAAATGACTAGCACACACGGGACTCACTAAGTGATTTTCACTCACACCCATTTTGCTATATTTTTCCTAGGATTGATAGCTAGAATTCGGCCAGAGTGAAGACTGTTCTATTTTGTAGTGTCTGTAAACTCTTCAGTTGGTATATGTAAAGTATATAGACGCAATGAATGGACCTATGTACTCTATTTTGGGTTGTGTAAGACAATATGAGTTTTGTATGGTTTTTGTTATATTTATTTTCGCATTGATCTGTATGTTATAAAGACTCCTAGTCTAGGAGACTAGATGGGGCGATCCCTAACAATGTTGCACGCTTCTGTCATGATTTCTGTTAAGGGTGTTACAATTGGTATTAGAGCAATATTCACGGGATATTGATAAGATGAGTTTAAAGAGTAGAAGATAGGGATGACTAATATTTTGGTGAACAATCCTAATGTTGAGAATTTTGGTGACAAAGCTAAGCCAAAAGAACAGTGTGGTCACTATATTTATATACTTGAGACTTTCTCAATTTCTTTTAGTCCTAAACCTGTTGTATTGCATAGTAGTGGAAATGAGATATAGGGTAATATGATGCATGTATTGTGCAGTTAGGTGTAAAATACACCCTGTTTTTCTTTGATAGTATCCTTTGATGAGATATGTATATATTTTCTACTACTTGTATTATGTTTACCTTATAAGGTTAATGGAGTTGTATTGTGGAAATTTACAAATGCCGCCTAAACGAGCAACTTGTCAACAACCCGAATAACCTATTGAAGGTTCCTCAATAGGGAGAACCCAGTTTATAGCCTTAGATAATGTAATGTTGAATACGTTTTAACGGTTGATAGTTATTTTGCACGAATATCGTATAATCCCAACAACTAAGAGAGAAAAGGTGAGGTGGTAGATGATCAGGCCCTGGAGCATTTTCTAAAGTTCCACCCTCCCTAATTTTAAGGTAAACTTAATTCAGAGCAAGAAGCTGAATCCTAGATTGAGCAGACAGAGAATATTTTTGCTGCTCTAAGCTATTCTGAACAAAGAAATGTATAGTTTGCGACGTGCCGACTTTAAGGACTTGCCCAAGATCGGTGGACTTGGGAGAATGAACAAAAAGAATGGGGTTGGACAGATTTCAAGGCTAATTTTAAGAAGGAATTCATTCCTTGCTGGGTTGTGGAACGAAGAGAGGATGAATTTCAAAATTTTTTCCAAGGCAGTTAAATAGTAGGTCAGTATGTAGTAGACTTTACACAACTATCAAAATATTGTCCTCTGCTAGTGCAATCTGAAGCTGACAGGATAAGGCGATTTGAGAAGGGATTGCAACCAGAATTAAGATGGGTGTTGTTGAGCATGGATCCAAATACTTGTACTTCTATTGTTGACATTGCTTCCATGATTGATGGTGATGATATTCATCAGGCCAAGCAAAAGAACAAGGGTGCATTCAAGAGTGCTAACCAAAAGAGAGCCAGAGGACTGCAATGGCAAAAGAAGGGAAAAATGCAAAGAATGGAAATATGAGGGGAGGAAAATAACCCCTAAAGTGCTTTAATTGTGATGAAAAATGACACAAGATTATCAACTGTCCACACCCACAGTCATCTGGATGGAATGGTTCGAAAGGAGGATATGTTGGCCAACAGCTAGGACTAATGAAGGGTGTTAGCCCTAAGAGCATTCTCCTAGATTTTGACTTATGACAAATATTTATGAGAACTAACTTGTATGATCTGCATGTTATGGGAAATCTTTGACCTTAGTTCTTTCAAGGCGTACCAATAGGATTACTAAGCAACTCTTGAAGTAATAGAGTTCGAGAATAGGAAATCAAAGAAGATCAATCTTAAGATGTTTCATACCAAGAATTCATTATAGAAGAAATTTAGACTAGGAATCTTTGTTAAGGTATTTCTCTGTGTAAAATTTTATATCTTTTTTTCCTTATGATTCAGTTTAATTCTACCTTGAAGCACTAAAACAAAAAGATTTCAGAGTTTTTAAATTCTCAAAATTTTGGATTGAGTGATTTGGGTGAACTTACATCCAAAAGCTTCATCCAAAATCCTATGAATAGTATCAAATCAATTCTGCCTAAAAAAGTACAATTTTGGACATACCATTTGGATGCAGCATTGTCCAAAACTTGAGTCCAAAACTCTGGCAAATCTGATAGTGAAAACTAGCCATTTTCTAGCCTTTAGAACTCCACTTTATACCTCTATAAAAGGTTTCAAAACTTAATTTGAAAGCAGATTTTTATCCTATCCTTCTAAGAAACACTCTTGCTTTATAGAAAACAAAAATATCCTTTTTCATAGTGCTTCAAAGTGAAATCAATTTGTGTAAAAAAGGTAAAGGTTGTTTGAGCAAATTTTCTTATATACCTGCTCAAAAGAGTGAGCAATTTTTTAATTTCATTTATTCAATCATCTTGGTGTATCGAGGTTGTGGTGTAAAACACATTTGGGGGTGAACTTTGATTTGTTAGTTGATTGAGAGGTTTTGGAAAATCAATTATGGTGATCCTCTCTTGTATTTTGTACAGTTTGATACCATTGAGTTGGGTGAATGTAATCTAGTTGAAATCCTTAAGTTTGAGCTTAAGGTAGTGGATGTAGATCGAACCACTATAAATCTTGTGCTGTCTTTCTCTGTATTTATTTTCAAATCAGCTGCAATCGTCATTGTACAAATTTTCTTTGTTCCTTAAAAGAAATCTTTAAAGGCTCTCACTAACTCATTCTCACTCCAGCATTAATTGAATCGTGCATCTTGCCTTATCCTGAGTTTAGGTATTTCTTAAATCGTTCTGAAAAGCTCTCGTTGTTGCAAGTTTTGTTGGTCAGAAATTCGAATTCCTCAAAATAGATTTTATTTATGAGAATTTTTAAATTTATTAAAAACCTTATTCACCCCCTCTAAGGTTTTTCATTTGGTATTAGAGCTTGGTCTACTCTATTTTCGATCTAACAACCATGTAGAAAAGATTCTCATGGCAAACTCATCTGCTCTTGGTATGTTGAAGGATCCTCAACAAATCGACCTCCATTATTCAATGGAAGTAGTTATACATTCTAGAAAAATAGGATAAAGATTTATGTTTGCTCAATCAACTTTGAGTTGTGGAATTTGATTGAGAATGGGCTATTTATCGTGTCAAAATTTATTGATGGCAGAAAAGTACCTAAATAGAGTTATGAATTTGATGCTCAAGACAATGCCAGAATGACATTGAACTTTCAAGCTATGAATATCTTGTGTTGTGTCCTTGATGCCATTGAATATAATCGAGTTAGTGGTAGTGATTTAGCTCATAATATGTGAAGAATACTTGAAGTCACCCATGAGGGGACATACCAAGTAAAGGAATCTAATTTGGGACTTTTAATTCATGATTATGAGTTGTCCATGATGAAGCCAAACGAAAGCATAACTAATATGTTTACCAGATTTACAAATATTAAAAATTGACTCAAAGCCTATGGGAAAGTCGATTTCCTTGGTGAACAAAATCAAAAAATTTTGGATGCATTACCTAAGAGCTTGTAACAGAAAGCTTTAATTATGGGAGAATCTAAGGATCAGAAATCCTTACCAACTAAAGAGCTGATTGGATCACTTCAAATGCATGAAATGAAACTCAAGAGGTTTCAAGAATCTGATAATCATAAAAAAAAAGGGGGGGGGGGAATAACTCTAAAAGTGCAAATGAGGAAGTCAGAATCGATCAATCAGACAGTGGTGATGAAACTGAAGTAGACACCAAAGAACTGACCATGATTGCAAAGAAATTCAAAAAAATGTTCAACAAATGGAACTTTAAAAGAGGAAAGAAATTTGTGAAGGGAAAATGATAGACCTCAGCATTTAAGCCTCAATGTTTTGAATGCGAAAGCACGAAACATTTCATTGCTGATTGCCCAATTGCAAAAGAAAAGGAAGGTAGAATGTTTAAGAAGAAGAAGAAGGATCTAAAAGTAAAGAAGAGAAAAGGACTAATAGGAACTTAGGAAAAAAATGAGTTCGAGTTTGAGGCAGATGAAGACACTGAAAATGAAGCTGCCAACATATGCTTCATGGCAATAGAAAATGAGGTAAATTCCATTACCACTAATTCCATATCTGATTTACATAACTCTAATCATGAAAAGCATGATGATCCAAATGAATTGCTAATTGACATATTCCATGAACTAAAAAAGCTATCTAGAAGAAATAAAGAAATGAAAAAGAAAATTGATTGTTTGTTAGATGAGAATGTAAAGTTGTTAAATGAGAACAAAGTGTCTCTTAAGTCACACATGTGTGCTATTATGGAAAAGGATGTTATATCATCGCCCTACAACATATGTCTCTAGAAACTTATATGACAAAATTCATTCTCTTGAAGGTATGGTTAGCAAATTTGATGATATGAAAAATAGAGTTAATGATCTTACTACATGCCTTGAAATGTTTACAAATAGCAAAAGCAACTTGGAAAAATTACTTGGTACTCAACACCTAGCTAGAAACCGAAATGGCCTAGGCTATAGGCATAAGATCAAGGATAAAAATCACAAACCTCACTTTGTAAAAGCTACCTCATCTTATATAGCACACAAGTTGTGCACATATTGTGAAAAATCTAAAGATAAAGCATCTAGGTGTCATGTTAAGAAGAAAATGGAATCTGGTGCAAAAATATTTTGCCAAATTAGAAGAATCACTACTAAACCCCGCGGACCCAAGAAAAAATGGGTATAAAAAATTACTCTTCCTTCTTATGTATAAGTACATTCATTGGAGAAAATGAGCTTCACAAAGTGGTTTTTGGATAGCGGATGTTCAAGACATATGACTAGAAATGCAGCTTGATTAGAAGATGTGCAAACCACAAATGAAGGATCCATTACCTTTGCAGACAAAAAGAAAGGAAAATTTCTTGATAAAAGTTCTTCAACCATTATAAAATAAGTGTTATTAATTGATGAGCTGAAGTATAACTTGCTAAGCATTAGCCAATTATGTGACAATGGTTGCAAAATCATTTTTGAGAAAGATTTTTGCTCTATTATGGATAGCTCAAATAATGAAACAATCTTTGTTGCTAATCGTGTTGTAAAAGTTTATGTATTTTATCTAAATGAAACAATCATAGCTCATGGTATTAGATGCCTCCCCTTGCATGACAATGATGGCTATCTTTGGCATAGAAGATTAGGCCATGTATCTTTTGATTTGCTAAACAAATTATCCTCAGAAAATCTTGTTAGGAGACTGCCCAAAATGAAGTATGATAAAAGAAAAATTTGTGATGCATGCTAATTTGAAAACAAATAAAAACTTCTTTCAAACCCAAGAAAATGATTTCCATCTCAAAATGGCTTGAATTAATTTATATGGATTTGTTTGGACCAATAAGGACCACTAGCCTTAGTGGTAAAAGGTATGCTTATTTGCTAGTTGACGACTTCTCAAGATTTACTTGGACTTTGATTCTTGGACAAAAGGATGAAGCATTTTCTGAATTGTCAAAACTATTCAAGCGCATCCAAAACTCTATTAGATTCAGGCTGATTTCTATTAGAAGTAATAATGGTAGAGTATTTTGCAATAGTGAATTTACACACTTTTGTGTTGAAAATAGAGTATTTCACAGCTTTTTAGCTACTAAAAATCCTCAACAAAATGGTGTTGTTGAGAGGAAGAATCGAACCTTGCAAGAAATGGCTAGATCCATAATTTGTGAAAACTCTCTTCCAAAATATTTTTGGGCTGAAGTTGTAAATACATCATGCTATATTGTAAAGGAGTGATGTTAGACCTTTCTTAAGTAAAACACCCTTTGAGCTTATGTTTGACAAAATTCCATTAATTTCTTATTTCAAAGTATTTGACTGCAAATGTTTTATCCCTAATACCCAAGACAATCTTGGAAAATTTGATATCAATTCCGATGAGGCTATATTCCTTGGATACTCTTCCAATAAAAAGGCAAATAGAGTGTACAATAAGAAAACTCTATATGTGGAAGAGTTTGTACATGTTATCTTTGATGAATCTAACATTTATACTTCAAGGAAAGATGATGATGATGTAGGAAGTTCAAAGGAAAGAGGGAAAGAACAACACAAAGCAACACCTCTGGACACTCGTGCAAAAGAAGAAGAGTTAGAAGAACTACAAGCTGGATAAGGAAAGAAAGAAATTGAAGAATTCACAAATCAAGAATTACCAAAGGATTGAAAATATAAAACTGGTCATCCAAAAGAGCAAATCATTGGTGATCTAAGCCGCGGAGGCAAAACTAGATGGTATTTCATAGATAATTTTACTCTACTCTCAAGTATAGAACCCAATTGTAATGATGAAGCTTTGTGTGAAGAATTTTGGATAATTGCTATGCAAGAAGAGGTTAACCAATTTGAGAAAAATTAAGTTTGCAAACTTGTCCCTAAACCACTTGATTATCTAGTTATTGATACCAAGTGGGTGTTTAGAAACAAACTTGATGAAAATGGAGCTATCATTAGAAATAAAGCAAGACTGATTGCCCAAGAATTCAATAAAAAAGAGGACCTTGATTATGATGAAACATTTGCTCCTGTTGCTAGATTAGAATCCATAAGAATTCTTCTTGCCTTTGCATCTTTCAAAAATTTCATGCTTTATCATATGGATGTTAAAAGTGCATTTTTAAATGGTTTTATTAAGGAGGAAGTATATGTAGAACAACCTCCGGGCTTTATTCATGAGCATTTTTCCAAATCATGTTTTCAAACTTTTAAAGGTCCTTTATAGTTTAAAGCAAGCCCCACGAGCTTGGTATGAAAGGCTTAGTGGATTCTTGCTCTTAAAAGGTTTTTCTAGAGGATTAATCGATACCACACTGTTTATTAATTTAAAAAGATCTGGTGATCTTCTTATCACTCAAATTTATATTGATGATATCATTTTTGGTGCTACTATTTATTCCTTATGCAAGATGTTTGCTAAGACAATGCAACAAGAGTTTGAAATGAGCATGATGGAGGAACTAAACTTCTTTCTCTGGCTGCAAATCAAACAAACCAATGATGGAATCTTCCTATATCAAGCTAAGTATGCTAAGGAATTGCTCAAAAGGTTTAGTATGAATGAAGCCAAAGAAATTTGCACACCTATGAGCACTTCCCTAAAACTTGATAAGGATGAAAAGGTTAAAAAGATAGACGAATCTAAATATAGAGGTATGATTGCGATCTTGCTCTATCTTACTGCTAGTCGGCCAAATATCATGTTTTCAATTTGTCTTTTGCTCGATTTCAATCATACCCAAAGGAATTGCACCTAAGTGCCGTGAAATGCATCATTAGATATTTAGTTGGAACATATAATTAAAGCTTATGGTATACTCATAACACATTTGATCTTATAGGATATATCGATGCGAATTATGCGGGCTGTAAAGTTGAAGCACCAGCACAGTTGAAGCACCAGCAGCCATTGCCAATTTCTTGGACACTCTCTAGTGTTATGGCATTGTAATGCCCTACATTTTTACCTTCGATTAACTGCTATTTGTAATAGAATGAGAGTTTGTATCAATGGCCAGAACAAAAGATGATTGGTGTAATGAGATGAATATTTTGGTATAATAATATTTTGTTGGGACTTGGATGTAATTATTGGATTTGTTCTACCCGTACCCTAAATTTTTAGAAAACTATTATTGTTAATAAAATAAGAATTTGAGGGTACACTGAGAATAGAAATTGATCAGTTCGATTAAACACACGTTTTGGTGTGAAATATGCTATACGGGTTATCATGGGCATATTCATCATTTTGACTGTGGCCGTGACTTTGACCCCAAATTTGACCAAATAGTGAAGAAATTAAGGAATTTAAGTTTTACCAATGGATTTAGTAGAATTTTTGGAGTTGAATGGTGAGAAAAAATATTTTTCTGTTTCGGACCCGATTTTAGTCATTTATGAAGAAAAATAGGAAATCACGTTTAAAAACGGTGCGTTTGGCATTTTGCGATTAGTATCCCATGGACATGTGTCAATTTACGAGAGATTACATGAAGGATTCTTGTAAGATACATGGAATTAAAGAATTACAAAATAAATGAAGAACGATATGTAATTCTGTAATTGAAACACATCATTTGTGGTCCTTTAGATTGCCTTGTGCATTTTGATTGGACAATACATGGACCATGAGAAGGTGATTAAATGGCTGAAAATTGGCCAAGAAACTGACAGCTATGCAAGAAGAAATGAAGAGATATTTTGGAGGAGGAAAATAGGTAGTTGGTGTGTAAATGTCATTGGAACACACCTAAGTATATCCACCATTCAATAAATAAAAATAAGAGATGAATGGCCAAGATTGGATGGTGAATGATGGTGAGAAGGGGCTGTTATACAGTCTTAATTTCAGCAGCGAAGAGGGAAGAAAACCAATAGAAAATAAATTAAAGAAGAGGGAGAAAAATCCTAGTGTGTGTTCTTGGTGTTTGATGTGAGTTTTGAGAAGTTCTTGGAGCAAATCACCTCAAATAGCCTTATATACAAGGTAAAACCCTACCTTGCTTCAATTAAAGTTGTTGTTGGGTGAATGCTGATTATGTTGATATGAATTTTAACATGAAAATATGATTTTCATGTTTTGATTTTAGATCAAAGCTAGTTTTTGTGACTTTTGTGTTTATATATGTCCATGTGTGTGCCAACTACCTAGGCGTTTGTGGATGATGTTTTGTGTGAAGAAGAACTAAATATTTACGGGAGTTTGAAGGGTTGTTTTTGGTTGAGGAGATGATGATTAGAGTAGAATAAAAATGGAAGTTACTTGGTTAGAAAAATAGATTGCACAAGCTTTTGATTAGAAAGATGAGTTTATACTAAATAAGTATGACTCTTGTGAGCTATTGGAACTTGGAAATTGCAAATTTAAAGAGGATTTGAAGAAAAACTGAATGAATTAATGTTTCCGAGGTGTTAAAGGCTAAAGGAGAACAAAAGAAAGCATGAATGCTGGAATTGAAGTAAAACTATTGGGGCAGTTTTTACCCTATAGCATGTCACAGGAACTAGGACTCTAAAAAGAACTCAAACAGAATTAAAGTTAAGAGTCTTGTGGTCATTTTGGTATATCATGGAGCTAAATCAAAGTTGTGGATTGGAAGTTATGTTTAAAAAAAAAAAGCACGTGTTAAGCAGTGAAATTCTAAAAAAATAAGTTCGAAAATAGATGAACTTAAGAATGATTAATTGTGTAATTTTGTATGAAATGAATCCCTTGTATATAAAGTGAGAAAGGATATGGAAAAAGGAAAGAATTGATCAAATTAGAAAAAAAAAATAATAATAACGTGAACAAAAGTTGAACGTTTTTCTTAACCGTCGGCTAACCATCGACCCCATCAGCTAAACATTTTTTAGACGTCGGCTACCCGTTGGGCACGTCAGCTATTTTTTAGCCAAACACCATTTGACCCGAAAATGATGTTTGTTGTAGGTTTATCTATAAACGGCCAAGGTTCATTGAAAACAATAGAAACAGGGGACGAACGGCTGTGAATGGAAAATTTTAGTTAGGACACGAGGTGAGTTCTTTGGACCTCTATAACCTTTCTGAAAACTAGGGTGTTTTCATGAAATGCTATGTTTTATACCGTTTTTAAAAATCCTTGAATCTGTTTAAGGTTTATCTGAGCAAGATTTATTTTATGGCATTTTGGGCTTGAATGAACTTTATGATTAGCTTGGAAACCTTAACAAATGATTAAAGTATGAATTTGTGAATTTAGTCCTTTTTGGATTAAAGACTTGGGATTTTTGAAAAACGGTAATCTTTGAAATCAGTTATTTATAAATTGACTGAAATGCCCTTATTGGAACATTTTATGGAAATGTGTTCGGAAACTTTGATTTTAATCCTCTTTTTGAATTAAAATTCTGGATTTCTTGAAATGAGTTCCTTTTGAAATCGGGTATTTGGAAAATAATGTAAATGTCCTTATTGGAATATTTTATGAAAACTTTTGGAATCGTGAATTTGATAAATGACCAGAATATCCTTATTGGAACTTTTATGAATACTTTTCAAATCGGGTAAGGGTAAAATAGCCTAAATACCATCGCAAAGTCTTTTGGAATCGAGTATAGGTAAAATGACCGAATACACTTGTAAATGACTTTTGTGTTCGAGTATGGGGAAAATAACTTGAATACTCTTGGAAACCTATTTTGATATTTGAAAAAAGAACCCTTCCCCTATTTGGACAAGGTTTTGGAAAATTGATCTCGCAATATGAGATTGACTTTTGAAAAATGATATTTTGATCCCGAAAATTATTTTATTTGCCTGATGTGCCCATGGAATGAATTGATTGGCCATGTAGAGCCTATGTGAATGATGATTTGACTTGCGAGTTAGTGGGTTCAAATTCTAAAAAGTGTTATTTTGCCCCAAAAATGTTTGATTTAAAATCCTACTAGAATAGATAACCCTTTAGCCTAATTAGTCTGAAAGGGTTGGTATCGGTAACGTTGAGTACTCAGTAAGGACTTTGATCTTTGCACTAACCTACACTAGAATTAGACGACCCTAGTAATTTGGTCTAGTTCTAGGGATTGTCTTACTCCGAACAAGGCGACAAGACATTGAGATGAGTCGTCTTAGCTAGCCATTTAGCATATAGTATGTAAGGTTTGTTTGGAGACCCTTGGCTTATGGTGAGTAAGGTTGGTATCGGGAACCCTAGCTTATGGTGGCAAGAGTGTACTACAATACACTAGGTATGTTGTGGTATACCGGAGCAGAAGTACGCTGCGGTGTACTTATTTCAGCGGCTCACGGTTGAGTACTGTAGGCTGTGGTCAAAGTATAATGATACATGCAAGTTGAGTACTGGAGGCTAAGGTCTCAATACAATGATACGTGGTGCCGAAGACAAGAGCTGCGGGACTTGCAATATAAGTAAGTGTCTGTGATTTGAAAATCGGGGCAATGATTTAAAATCTAAAATACAGTTTTCCAAAAATGATTGAGTTCTGAATAAACTCTTCCTTAGAAAGTTTTGGAGTTGTTTCCAGTGAAGAAATGAAATACTTTTCCCATAAAAGTATTATATACACTGTTCTTTCATAAAGTACTAGCACACACGGGACTCACTAGATAATTCTTCATTCACACGTATCTTTTATCTTACTTTTGTAGGATCCAGAGTTTAGTGGACCTACTAAAAGAAGAAGGATACCACAGTACCAGCAGAATAGGTCTGGGCGGCTTCCTTTTTGATTATGTACTTTACTGCTGTTGTAGTTAAAGATGTCATGTATAAAATTTTCTGATATATGTATATGTGTGGCCATCAGTATGAGATATTGTATGAGTCTGGACCTTTTATATTTACTCTATAGTTTTTGTTATAAAGACCCCTTGTCTGGGTAACTGGATGGGGTGACATTCGGTATTGATATGTTTCTGTTGTTATCTTTTGTAGGGGTGTTACAATTGGTATCAGAGCCTAGTTTTATAGAATTATGGTATCGTCATAGGGATTAATAGAACTCCTTCATTGTGGAGGTACGACGGATATGAGTGATAAGGGCAAGCGCCCAATGGATGAGTGTAGCAAATATGGGAAGATTAGGAAGATCTACCAAGGGGTGTGCCAGGATATTTTCTTGTGACAAGACCTAGTCTTGGCCGGCGTCATGCACCCCATCTTATTGGGAGCTCGTTTGACCTAGCGGTACTTGTTGTTGCTCCATTTGTGCAAGGCCTTCATGTGGAGAGGATACCTACCCCTGAGAGGAAACTGTCGCCACATGTAGAGGCGGGTGGCAACTTTATTGCG
Organism: Voacanga thouarsii; assembly: GCA_026120185.1. NCBI lineage: Eukaryota > Viridiplantae > Streptophyta > Magnoliopsida > Gentianales > Apocynaceae > Voacanga > Voacanga thouarsii. The sequence continues at coordinate 804,517 of JANUWF010002701.1, forward strand.
ATTGATGGTGATGTTGAGTCGTACCATCAGGATGATGATGAGGAGAAAGACAATATCCCTTGTGGTGCAGTGTTGTCTGAGATGATGAGGACGTATTTAGTGGGGATGTACCGAGAATACTTAAGGAGGAGATGTCGGGTTTGGAGGCTACGGAGGTGGAAGTGGATCAGGAGGTACCCGAGGAGGAGATAACTGTGGTTGAGGAGCCTGAGAAGGATTTAGAGATAGACCCAGACCTTTTGGCATGGTTGCACCTAAATACAGATGGAAATGAGAAGGTTGATGCAGCGGTGTCTTATATAGTTTCAACTAATTTCAGACCTCCTGTCTCAAACAGCGATGACGATGAGTAGGAGAATGAGATGTAGATATGTATAGTAAGATATGTACAGTGTGACCAGTGTATATGACTGTGTGCTTAGCACACAAATTTTGTACTGACTTTGTGATAAATAAGAATGGATATATGTCATTGTGCCTATTTTATGGTTGCTTTTAAGTTGTGTTACATTGTTATATTGGTAAAATCTTATGAACTTTTAGATGATTATCGTGAACTACTCGAAATAACCCTAAGCCAATGGTAGAGGAACTACATGTACAAGGTCCCCACCATATAACTTTGGACAATCCTATATTCCAAGCCTTCCAAAAAAATGGCTGGTAATATTTAAAAATTGACTAAGACTTTCACTAGAATTAATAAGAATATAAGAATAAATGAGAATATGAGTAGCAGAAATTGAAGTGGACTTCAGGGTATGAGTCAGAAAGGACTTGGAGACCCCGATGGTAAAAAAAATGGAAAGAGGCAGATGAGGGGAGGCCCGATTAGAGGACAACCCTTTTTTAGATGCTTTAATTGTAGAAAAATAGGGCATAAGAGATCCAATTACCCTACCTCTTAAAAGATAGGAGGATGGAGTCGACCGGGAAAGAAATAATTAGGGGCAGAGGTCAGGGCTAGAAGGGGAGAACCGAGGACAAATTTCTATCTCTAAACCTGGACCAACTAAACCACAAGTGAATGTTTGAGTGGTTGTATTGGTAAAGATAGATAATCATGCCTCAATAGTGGAAGGTATGCTCTTTATTTTGAATCATGATGTTAAAATATTAGTAGATCCCGATTCTATGCATTCTTTTGTTGCCAATTCATTTCTTGATGCTATGGGGACAAAAGAGGAAGAAACTTCATTATGAAATGATTGTTAGTACCCCATTGGAAATGTAAATGAATAGTGAGAAAGTACATAAGGAATGTAGGTCTTTGGTGGAGATGAATTATTGAGAAGAGATTTGATATATTTGACCATAGAGGATTATGATGCTATCTTGGGCATAGATTGGCTATCTTAGCATCACGCTTAAGTTGACTGTAGACATAAAGTAGTACAATTTTGTTGGACTGGGAAACCTATATTGGAATTTGTAGGTAAGGCTGGAAGGAAAAGTAATGCTTTTATGTAGGGATTTAAGGCCTGGAAGATGATTAGAAAAGGGTGTACTAGGTACTTGGCTTTTGTAATTAATAAGCCAGGAGAGGTTAAGAAGCTCGAAGATGTTCCTGTTATGAATGACTATTTAGATATTTTCCCAGCAGAATTGAAGGAATTGTCACCGAAGAACGAAGTAGAGTTTTCCTTTGATTTGGTGCCATCGGCAGAACCAATTTCAAGGACTCCTTATAGAATGGCACCTATAGAATAATAGGTGCTCAAGAAACAACTACAGGAATTAATAGAGCAAGGGTTCATTCGACCAAATACTGTGGGGAGCACCTATATTATTTGTTAAGAAGAAATATGGGTCATTATGGATGTATATAGATTATCGATGGTTGAATGTAGTGACAATAACGAATAAATATCCATTGCCCATGGTTAATAAACTATTTGATCAGTTGCAGGGAGCAGGATGTTTTTCGAAATTAGACTTGAGGCAAAGATATTACCAAGCTCGGATTCAAGAGGAAGACATATCACAAACTGCATTTAATACCTGATATAGGCATTTTAAGTTTGTAGTGATGCCCGATGGTGTTACCAATACTCTTGTTATTTTCATGGACTTTATGCACCGAACATTTCAGCCTTACCTAAATGATTTTGTGGTTATATTCATAGATGGCATTCTGGTGTACTCCAACGAATCTCAAGAGCATGAACAACACATTTAGAAAGTATTGGGAAAGTTGAGAGAGGCCAAATTACATGCAAAATTCAGTAACTGTGAGTTTTGGCTACAAAAAGTAGCATTCTTGAGACATGTGATATCTATAGACGGGATTATTGTGGATCCTGCAAAAGTCAAAATGGTGACGAATTAGAAATGTCCCGAGACTTCGACTAAAATACGAATTTTTCTAGGATTAGCAGGGTATTATTGGAGATTTATTGAGGGATTCTCTAGGATAGCTTCACCTTTGACTTGACTCACCCAAAAAAAAGTTCTTTATGTTTGGACCGAGAAGTGTGAGAAAAGTTTTTAGGAACTGAAGAAGAGGTGGAGCTCTACTTCTATTTTGGCATTGCCAATGATGGACAAACCTTATAAAGTGCACACAGATGCGTCAAATGAGGGATTAGGAGAAGTATAGATGTAAGAAAGAAAGGTGATAGCTTATATCGCTAGGAAATTGAAACCTCATGAGGAGAATTACCTTGCATATGGCTTGGAGTTGGCAACTATTATATTTGCTCTTAAGAAATAGAGACATTATTTGTATGAAGTTGAGTTTCAAGTCTTCACCAACCATAAAAGCTTAAAGTATGTATTTACTCAGAAGGATTTGAACATATGACAACATATGGGATTATTGCAAGAATTTTGGTGTCCAATTACATATCATCCTGGAAAAGCAAACACAATAGCGGATGCTGTTAGTAGGAAGGAATTTATCAGCTCATCGGATATTACGGATTCCAGAACTGGAAGCATTTGCAGTAGATGGAGGAATAAGGTTGAGTAATATTTCTATTCAACCTACTTTCTTACAACAATTGAAGGGGAAAGAAGATAATGATGAAAAGTTGCAAAGGTTAATGCAAAATAAGGCAAATAAAAGAAAAGATGAGTTTTGAAAGGACAATGATAGAATTATCTACTACCAGGGTCGGTATTATATCCCAAAATAATCAGCGAAGAAGTAAGATATTTTAACAGAAGCATATCGGAGTAAGTATACGATCCATCCAGAAGCCGTAAAGATGTATCAGGACTTGAAATAACATTATTGATGGATTAGTATGAAAAAAGATATTTCAGACTTTGTAGCTCAATGCTTAACTTGTCAGCAAGTGAAAGTCGATTAGCAACGGCCTGGAGGGTTACTACAGTCATTACCTACTTTATCATGGAAATGAGATGAAATTACTTTAGATTTCATTATGGGATTATCTATGGAAGTAGGACAACAAAATACTACATAGGTGATAGTATATCGACTAACTAAGTCTGCTCATTTCATCCCCATTAACTAACAGAATTTCCTATAAAAGTTAAGTGAAATCTATATAGAGGAAGTGATCAGGCTACATGAGTATCCTCTAGGATTGTGTCAGAACGAAACCCTAGACTTACCTCGGAGCTGAACTAAACCTATAATAAAAGATAGGAGACAAAATTAACGTTCAGTACTACAATGCATCCATAAATAGATGGACACACTGAACGAGTGAATAGGATTTTGGAAGACATGTTGCGGGCTTGCACTTTGGATTTAGAACTAAGTGGATTGATAATTTAGCATCTGCAAAATTCGCACACCCCAATAGTTATCAATTAATAATTGGAATAGCCCCATTTGAAGCTCTATATGAAAGGAAATGTAGTCTAGGATGAAGGACGGGTGAATAAGATGTCTTCTGTCTTGGAAAGTTTGACAGGCTGTGGAGATTATCAAAACTACGTTGGAGGCAACTCAGAGTAGATAGAAAAGTTATGCGGATCGACGTAGGAGGGATTTGGAATTTATTGAAGGAGATCGTTTATTCTTGAAATTGACTCCACAGCAACAATTAGGAGTCAACGGACAAGGGAAGAAGGTGGCGCCTAGACACGTTGGACCATTCCCAATTGTCGAGAGGATTGGGAAAATGGCTTATTGATTGGAGTTACCAATAGAACTTCAAGGTATTCACAATGTGTTTCATGTATGCCAGCTTTAGAAGTATGTAGTTGATCCTACCCATATTTTGAATGAAGAGCCTATTGAGCTGACTCCAAGATTAAAGTATGAGGAAAAGTTTATTAAGATCTTGGAGTATGCTGAAAAGGAATTGCGAAATAAGAAAATTCCTCTTGTAAAGGTGTTGTGGAATCATCATCCAGTGCAGGGTGCAACTTAGGAAACAGAAGCAAAGATGTTGAAAAAGTATCTAGAACTATTCTAGGTGTAAGCCAATTTCGAGGACGAAATTTTTTGTAATGAGGGGAGAATGTAATGCCTGACATTTTTACCTTCGATTAGCTGCTATTTGTAATAGAATGAGAATTTGTATCAATTACCTGTTAGTGTTATACCCTAGAGGCAATTATTTGTACGTTATATATGACATATTTTATTTAATAAAAGGCATTATTTATCTTACAGTTTCTTTTGTTTACTTTTATGTAACATAACTATTAGATAAAGTCTCTAGTACAACACTGTGTTAAGAAAATCATGATAGAGATCATGATATAAGATTCTTACTACACTGTATAGTGTTAGTACTTAAATAGTCCCTAGTCGTAGTATTAATGAGACTGGACATCATTAATGCGTTAAGACTAGCATGTGTTAGACTTTCTGATTTGATCAGGCAGTGGTTCTCATATCCGTGAGTATTAAGATACTCAAAGTTAACATGTGCATGCTTGTTAATGGAACAAGTTCATTGGATGACCTAGCTATGAGATAATCACATGGATAACTATTTAGTGCCAGTGATATAATCTCAATATAGCAAACGTGCATGTATCCTTATATTTGAGATTTTCAAGATACTTTGTTTGTTGAGCATTGTGCTTTGATTCCAATCTCTGGAGCAAGATCAAGGGCTACCTATGGGATGGATATTAGGTACATTGTGAGGTAAACAAAAGTAGTTGAGAGGGTCAATAAAGGATTTACCACTCCTAATAGTAGAGGCGAATATCTCACTGCTACTTGTAGGAATTACTACTCAAGAAGTCCTTGGCTAAAGCGATTGTGTATTGGAAACAGTTCCAATTGATACACATCTAGAGTAGTGGATTCTCGGTACAAGTACTATTATATTCGGGCTAGAATTAATATATATTCTGGGAGGGGTTGGCACTAATTTTGTACTCCAAACTAAATGAGATATTGTATGGTGAAAGGAGTTAATTGCACTGTAGTTTGTTATTAAAGGGTTCATGTCAAGCTACTTGACTTCCTGGACTCTAGGGTGGTCATGATGTGTTGTTAGATACCGCTTATGATCTGGGAATATGAGTTTATTAATTGATGAATTAATAAACTAATCCTGATTAGAATTAATATGATTAATTCTAATTAATTATGGATTATTAATCTCAAAGACCTTTGGATTGATTTATATTCGTTACCAATTGACTGGAAAACCTAATAGGTCACACACAATAAAGGATTATATACTCAATATGTTATTTGATAACATAGTGGGGTTAATGGCGAGAAAGAGAAGGTGTTGTGGCCAAATTATAATTAGTTATAATTTATGGTCCAAATTGTAATTGTGAGAACTTAATGTTTCCAATAACAATTAGGGAATTCTAATTATTCTAGATTTCTCAGTTTTGGTAGGGTTTTTCGTGATATATGATGATATGCACGAAACCTAATTTGTTAGGTATTAATGGAAACAACTCTAAAAAACCCTAGGACACACGACATTCTTTCATCTCTCTCTCTCTCGTTGTTCTTGATGAATAAACCCTAGCCGCCATCTTATTTTTCTGCTAGCACAAAACATCTTGGTGCTTGAGTGTGATCCTCGGTGTGGATTTCTGTTAGAGATAATCACACACTCTGATTATAGTAGTTGGGCGTTCAACTCTCATAGTGTTTGATCAAAAGGATTGCTAGATCATGCCTCGACTTGAAGAAAGAAAAATTTTGTTTTTTACATGCTCAAAGAAAGGTAAAGTTGTTACATTTTTCCTCTTTATGTCTTGTTTTCCATACATATGCGGATCCTGGGTTGGTATCTTGTTCTTATTTTTCCACTGCGCCATATATGATATGTGTGAGATACCCAACATTACTAGAACAAAAGATTATCAGTGTAATGAGACAAATATTTTGGTTTAATAATATTTTGTCGAGACCTGGATGTAATTATTAGATTTTTTCTACCTGTACCCTAAATCTTCAGAAGGCTATTATTGTTAATAAAATAAAATTTTGAGGGTACACTGAGAAAGGAAATTGATCAATGCGATGAAACGCACATTATGGTGTGAATTATGCTATCCGAGTTATCGGAGGCATTTTCGTTATTTTTACTGCACCCGTGACTTTGACCCTAAATTTGACCAAATGGAGAAGGAATTGAAGAATTTAAGTATTACTAGTGGATTCAATAAAATTTTTGGAGTTGCATGGTGAGATAAAATATATTTCCATTTAAGACCTGATTGTAGTCATTTTGGAAGAAAATAGGAAATCGCAGTTAAAAACGGTGCGTGTTGCATTTTGTGATTGGTAGCCCATGGACATGTGTCAATTTAAGAGAGGTTGCCCAAAGGATTCATGCAAGATACATCGAATTAAAGAATTACAAAATACATAAAGAATTATATGTAATTATTTAATTGGAACACATCATTTGTGGGTCCTTTAAATTAAGGCCTTGTGCCTTTTGATTGGCCAATATGTGGACCATTAGAAGGTGATTAAATGGCTGAAAATTGGTCAAGAAATTTACAGCCATGTAAGAAGAAATGAAGAAAAATTTTTGAGGAGGAAAATAGGTGGTTAGTGTGTAAAAATTTCATTGGAATACACCTAAGTATATCCACAATTCAATTAATAAAAACAAGAGATGAATGCCCAAGATTGGATGGTGAATGGCGGTGAGAAGGGGCTGTTACACAGCCTGAATTTCAGAAGCCAAGAGGGAAGAAAACAAAGAGAAAAGAAATTAAACAAGAGAAAGAAAAAGGCTAGTGTGTGTTCTTGGTGTTCTATGTGAGTTTTGAGAAGTTCTTGGAGCAAATCACCTCAAATAGCCTTATATACAAGGTAAAACCCTACCTTACTTGAATTAAAGTTGTTGTTGGATGAATGATGATTATGTCGATATAAATTTTAACACGAAAACATAATTTTCATGTCTTGATTTTAGATCAAAGCTAGGGTTTGAGACCTTTGTGGATGAACCTTATATATGCTCATGTGTGTACCGGCTACCTAGGGGTTTGTGGACAATGTTTTGCATGAAGGAGAACTGAATATTTATGGTAGTTTGAAGGGTTGTTTTTAGTTGGAGAGATGATGATCAAAGTTGAATAAAAAAGGAAGTTACTTGATTAGAAAAATGGATTATACTAGCTTTTGATTAGAAAAGATGAGTTTGTATTAAATAAGTGTGACTTTTGTGAGCTATTAGAATCTGAAAATTATAGAATTAAAGATGATTTGAAGAAAAATTGAATGAATTAATAGTTCCAAGGTGGTAAAGGCTAAAGGAGAATAAAGGAAAGCATAAATAGTAGAATTGAAGTAAAACTATTGGGGCTATTTTTGCCCTATTGCATGTCACAAAAACCAAGACTCTGAACAGGGCTTATACAGAATTAAATTTAAGAGTCTTACGGTCATTTTTGAATATTATGGAACCAAATCGAAATTGTGGATTGGAAGTTATGTGTAAAAAAAAAAATCATTTGTCAAGCAGTGAAATTCTAGAAAAATAAGTTCAAAAATGGATAAACTTAAGGATGATTAATAATGTGATTTTGGATGAAATGAATGCAAAATATGAAGTGAATCCCTTGTATATGAAGGGAGAATGGATGTGGAAAAAGGAAAATGAAAAAAATTTGATCAAATGACGTGAACGAAAACTGAACGTTTTCCTTAACCGTCAGCCCCAACAGCTACCTATTGGCTAAAAGTCGGCTACTTGTCGAGCACGTCGTCTATTTCTCGACGAAACACGATTTGACTCAATAATAATGTTTGGTGTAGGTTTATTGGTAAAAAGCTAATGGTTCATTGAAAATAATAGAAATGGGGGACGAACGACTGTGAACGAAAAAGTTTAGTTAGGACACGAGGTGAGTCCCTTTAACATCTAAAACCTTTTTGAAAGCTAGTGTGCTTTATTTTTCCATGAAATGCTATGTTTTATACCGTTTTTGGAAATCCCCAAATATGTTTAAGGTTTATTTGAGCAAGATTTGTTTTATGCCTTTTTAGGCTTGAATAAACTTCATGATTTGCTTGGAAACCTTAACAAACGATTAATGTATGAATTTGTGAATTTAGTCCTTCTTGGATAAAATACTTGGGATTTTTCGAAAATGGTAATCTTTGAAATCGGGTATTCATAAATCGACTGGAATGCCCTTGTTGGAACATTTTATGGAAATATGTTTGGAAACTTTGATTTTAATCTTCTTTTGGGATTAGAATTCTAGATTTCTTGAAATGAGTTCCTTTTGGAATCGAGTATTTGGAAAATAATCTAAATGTCCTTACTAGAATGTTTTATGAAAATCTTTGGAATCGGGTATTCAGTAAATGATCAGAATATACTTACTGGAACTTTTATGAACACTTTTCAAATTGGGTAAGATAAAATGACTTGAATACCATCGGAAAGTCTTTTGGAATTGGGTATGGGTAAAATAACCCGAATACCCTTGGAAATAACTTTTGTGAGCAAGTACAGAGAAAATGACTAGAATAATCTTGGAAACTTATTTTGATGTGTGAAAAAAGAATCCTTACCTATTTCAACATGGTTTTGGAAAAATGATCTCTCGATATGAGATTGACTTTTGGAAAATGACATTTTGATCTTGAAAATTATTTTATTGGCCTGATGTGCCCATGGAATAAATTGATTGGCCATGCGGAGCCTATTTGAATGATGATCTGACTTGCGAGTCAGTAGGATCAAATTCTAAAAAGTGTTATTTTGCCCCAAAAATGTTTGATTTGAACATCCTACGAGATCAGATAACCCTCTGGCTTTATCAGTTAGAAGGGGTTGGTATTGGTAACGTTGTGTACTCCACAAGGACTTTGATCTTTTTAATAGCCTACATTAGAGTTAGACGGCTCTAGTAACCAGGCCAAGTTCTAGGGATTACTTTACTCCAAACGGGATGATAGGACATTGAGATGTGTCGTCCTTGGTAGCCGTTTAGCACATGGTGAGAAAGGTTGGTATGGGGACCCTTGGATTATGGTGGTAAGAGTGTGCAGTGGTGCACTAGGTATGCTACGGTACACTTGAACAGAAGTATGCTACGGTGTACTTATTCTGACGATACACGGTTAAGTACTATAGGTTGCGGTCTAAGTATAATAATACATGCAAGTTGAGTACTGGAGGTTGCAATCTCAGTATAATAATACGTAGCACCGAAGGCAAGAACTGTAAGACTTGCAATACAAGCCGACCTTCTGTTAGAAAAGTACCTGTGATTTGAAAATCAGGGCAATGATTTGAAATCTAAAATACAGCTTTCCAAAAATGATTTGAGTTCTAAATAAACTATTCTTTAAAGAGTTTTGGAATTGTTTCTAGTGAAGAAATGAAATACTTTCGCCACAAAAGTTTTATGTACACTATTTTTTCATAAAACACTAGCACACACGGACTCATTGGGAGATTCGTCACTCACACGTGTTTTTTATCTTACTTTTGTGGGATCCAGAGTTTAGTGGACCTATGAATAGAATGACGATACTGTAGTGCCAGTAGAGTAGGTCTGGGCAGCTTCCCTTTTGATTATGTACTTTACGACTATTGTAGTTAGAGATGGCATGTATAAAATTCTCTGATATATGTATATGTATGGCCATCAGTATGGGATATTGTATAAGTCTGGACCTTATATATTTACTTTATAGTTTTCGTTATAAAGACCCCTTGTCTGGGTAACTAGATGGGACGACACTCGATGTTGATATTCTGGTGCTGTTATCTTTAGTAGAGGTGTTATAGGCACAGTAAGAAGTAGGTTTGTGTATCCTTATCCACAACTGAGGTCAAATACATTGTAGCTAGAAGCTGCTGCGCTTAAATTCTATGGATAAAAAATAAACTTCTCAATTTTGGTCTTAATTTTAATTGTGTACCTATATTATGTGATAATACAAGTGCTATCAATCTTCTATGAATCTAGTTCAACATTCTAGGGCCAAGCATACAGAAGTTAAACATCATTTTATTTGGGATCATGTGCTTAAAGGAGGTGTATGTGTTGAATATATTTCAATTGATGAACAACTCGCTGAGTTCTTTACAAAACCTCTGGCTGAGGAAAGATTCAATATTCCGAGAAGAGGTTTCCGAATTACAAAGATTATGTGACTGACATGTTTGCCCAAGAACCATTATTCTTATTTTGCAGAACCACTGTAGACACAGCATTTGGATGAGGATTTTGGACATACTATTTGGATAACTTGACTCCAAAATCACCTCAGTTGAACTATTTTCACTCCACCTTTTGAACGAATAATTTTGGACACAGCATAAGTCCAAAATATCAGCAGCTCTTAAATTGTGAAATGCCAAAAAACTTATATTATTTGCAAAAGGAAATATGAGCCTAGAAATACATTTTTAAACATTTTTAAAAGTCCGCGCTTTCTTTAACCCTTTGAACAGCCTATGATGAAAAGCTTCTGCCTATCCTATCCTATCTAGAACTTAAGAAATTTCAAAAAGACTTTAACTCTCTCTCTCTCTCTCTCTCTCTCTCTCTCTCATCTCGAAAATTAAAAACCGACTTGCTCACCATCACTCTCAGATTCATCTTCTCTGAGATAGAACAAAAAAATTCTTCATCTTTATCTCATTTTGTAAATGGCAAAAATAGCTAAATCTGACAAAGGAACCACAAAAAGAACAAATATGGGAAAAGTAGTGGCTAAAACAAAAGCGGCTAAACCGGCGGTAACCAAGCAGACAGAAAAGAAAATCTCTAAGGAGGCCTTGCATTCAAAATCATCTTCGGGACATACCACTCCAGAAATTTCAAAAACACAGGTGCCGCGTTTCCTTGATAAAAAATGTGAAATTGATTTCAATGATTGGTTAGCGAGAAATAGAATCCTGATCTGTAGATATTGAGTAGAGACTTGAGATTTTTTTTAATTTCTCTAATATTATGAACATGTTTGAGAATCTAGTTTGGGGAGCATTACTATTAGTCGATGAAAATATGTACACTCTGTTAGTTTGGGAGTTTTACTCCAATTTGAAAAAGGGGAGACTGAGGAGACTAGTGGAGATTTTATGGTGTAGTGGTACAACACCAAAGTTAGGTATGTGAATTTTGAGTTTGATCGTAGACTGCTAAATAGAATTTTTAGTGCAAGAGATGGAGGAGTCCAATTCTTTGAAACGATCAAGTTCCCTGAAGGAACTGATATCTTTGACTTAGGTAGATTTGAGGCAAGCTTTTCCAGTGGCAAAAGTTTTAAAAATTAAGCTGATAGAAATAAAAAATGGTTAAATGGCCCTGGAAGAGTGTTACTCCATATGGTGTCAACAACGGTTGCTCCAAGCTTTGTACATAAAACTTTCATGAGTATAATGCAGATGATACTAATGCGGCCCTGTCTAAGGAGTGGCAAATTAGTTTTGGGTCTTTAGCAATAAAATTAATGATGTAGTAGAGGAAAACCTTGCATAAGGCACTTCCATATGGCAATCTGTTAACCAAAATCTTCTAATACTTCAATGTCGATTTAGGCAAAGTTGGGCCTTGACAGATGAGAACAACTGTGTCTAACACAAAATCATTTGAAAAAAGAATGAGATTCAGTCTTATGGATCAAAAATGGGTTCTGCCAAGAGATCTCTCCAATAAAGCGAAAGCAAAAGTACTGAACATTAAGAAAGACCAATAGAAAAGAAATAGAAAAGTTATACCAGCAGCTCAAGCTAAGTCTTATAGTAGAAGTAAACAGGGGACTTCGGATAAAGGCATAACTGAAAGCATTCTGGATGCCATTAATTCTCTGGTTGTTAAATTGGGTAACCTTAGCTCAGAGATTCAAACTCTTGGGAATAGGCTGACCATTGTGGAAGACAAAACTCAAAAGGATGAACCAGTGTCTACTCTATCCCCAGCAAAGGCAACTACAGAGAAACCTGTCCTTGAGACTAAAGAAGCAACTATAACATAGCAACAGATTGAGGAAATGACAGTCCCTGAGTAAGGCAGTGAAAAATCCCCACATCTGGAAGATGTAGCACCCCCTGCCCTACTAAACCTCATGTCTCTTCTAGGAAGCGACAAAAACATGTGGTAGTTAAGCAAAAATCAAGTAGGCTTGCCGGCCACCATTCCAGAAAGGGTGTCAGATCAAATGCTGAAACAGTTCACATTTCCTGAGTACTTGGATCAGTGAATTGATTTCTAACCAAAAACTCCTTACCACTTTCACTGAACAATTTTTATCTTCTGCCCCAGCATTTGAACAATTTATTTTCTATCCTTTAACTACTATCTCTGCTAAACTTATGAATGCTTCATATATATAACAATCTCTACTTCATATATTTATTTATTACTCTACATTTCGATTGATGACGAAAGGGGGGGGGGGGGGGAAATGACAGTTGGATAATGATTATTGTGTTGGGATTGCTGTGTTTGGTACTTGTCCACTATGCACTATATGTGCGTGTGTGAATGTGCACACTTATACTATGGGAAAATAGCGGTAATTTATGTATGCACTATGTTGTGCTAATGTGTTGTGCTCTCTATGGCACTATGAAGTGCTATTGTGCTATGCTCTCTATGGTTATGCTATAAATTCTACATTGCACTGCTGATTGATTGTTGCTACTTCGAGTATTCTAATTCTTATTTTGTATTGATTGAACTAATGTTGGATGAACTGATATTTGTGCGGTGCTGTGTTAAGATTATTGGAACTAATGTTGGATGAACTGATGTTTATGCAGTGATGTGCTAAGAATTGGGATTAGTTATTATGCTATGCACTGCACTGCTGATTTATTATGTTTATGTTGATTCTGAATATTTTTATAATCCTGTGAAACTATCTTTGAAATTCATGATGGGTTTTGGATCAAATCTAACCAGCATGTTGTGAAATTTTTTTTATGTACATGATCTGTGATTTACGAATAATTATGATCAAAGGTTGCTGATGTCTAAAAAGACATAAAATGACTCATTGAAAACTAGTTGGTATCATGCTTTTAAAGGTGTTCTTTTTATATATCAACATCGGGTGTCTCCCCTTCCAGTTTCCCACACAAGGGGTCTTTATAATGAAAACTACAGATTAAATATGCAGGCACAACAAGAAGTAGGCATGTATATCCTTATCCACAACCAAGGCCAAATATATTGCAGCTAGAAATTGCTGCGCTCAAATTCTGTGGATAAAAAAAATACACTTCTCGATTTTGGTTTTAATTTTAATTGCATACCTATATTATGTGGCAATACAAGTGCTATAAATCTAATCATGAAACTTGTTCAACATTCTAAGGCCAAGCATATAGAATTTTAACATCATTTTATTCGGGATCATGTGCTTAAAGGAGATGCATGTGTTGAATATATTTCAACTGAGGAACAACTTGCTGAATTCTTTACAAAACCTCTGGTCGAGGAAAGATTCAATATTCTGAGAAGAGGTTTGGAAATTACAAAGATTATGTGACTGACTTGTTTGCCCAAGAACCATTTTTCTTATTTTACAAAACCATTGAAGACACAGCTTTGGATGAGGATTTTGGATGCACTATTCGGATAACTTGACTCCAAAATCACCTCAGTTGAACTATTTTCATTTCAGCTATTCGACAAACAATTTTGGACTCAGTGTAAGTAAAAAATATCGATAGCTCTTAAATTATGAAAAGCCAAAAAATTTATATTACTTGCAAAATAAAACGTGAGCCCAGAAATACCTTTTTAAATTTTTCAAAAAGTCTGCGCTTTCTTCAACCTTTTGAACAGCCTCTGATGAAAAGCTTCCACTTGTCCTATCTTATCTAGTACTTAGGAAATTTCAAAAAGACTTTAACTCTTTCCATCACTCTCTCTCGAAAATCAGAAATCGACTTGCTCACCATCACTCTCGGCTTTAGTTTCTCTGAGCTAGAACAAAAAAATTCTTCATCCTTCTCTCATTTCCTTAATGACAAAAATAGCTAAATCTGACAAAGGAACCACAAAAGAACAAAGATGGAAAAAGCAGAGGCTATACTGGCGGTAACCAAGAAGAAAGAGGAGGAAATCTATAAGGAGGCCGTGCATTCAAACTCATCTTCAGGACATACCACTCCAGAATGTTCAAAAACATAGGTTCCCCATTTCCTTGATAAAAAATGTGAAACTGATTTCAATGATTGGTTAGCGAGAAATAGAACCGTGATCTCTGGATATTGAGTAGAGGCTAGAGATTTTTTTAATTTCTCTAATATTCTATACATGTTTGAGAATTTGGGTTGGGGAGCATTACTAATAGTTGATGAAAAGATGTACTCCCCATTGGTTTTGGAGTTTTATACCAATTTGAAAAAAGGGATACTTGAGAAGACCGGTGGAGGTTTTATGGTCCAATGGTACAACACTAGAGTTGGGTATGTGAATATTGAATTTGATCATAGACTGCTAAACAGAATTTTTGGTGTAAGAGATGGAGATGTCCAGTTCTTTGAAATGAACAAGTTCCCTGAAAGAATTGATATCTTTGACTTAGGCAGATTTGAGGTAAGATTTTTCGGTTGCTAAAGTTTTAAAAACTCAGCTGATAGAAACACAAAATGGTTAAGTGGCCTTGGAAGAGTGTTACACCATATGCTGTTAACAATGGTTTCTCAGAGCTTTAGACATAAAACTTCGGTGAGTATAATCTAGATGATACTAATGTTGGCATTGTCTAAGGAGTGGCATTTTAGTTTTGGGTTTTTAGTAGTAAAATTAATGATACAGTTGTGGAAAACTTCTCTTAAGGTACTTCCATATGGCAATCTATGGACCAAAGTATTCAGATACTTCTATGTCGATTTGGATAAAGTTGGGCATGGAGAGATGAGAACAACTGTTATAACACAGAATCATTTTGAAAAAATAGGATTCATTCTTGTGGACCAGAAATAGGTTCTACCTAGAGATCTCTCCAATGAAGAGAAAGTAAATGTGCTTAAGATTAAGGAAGAAAGAAAATGATCAACTCAATCAGCAGGGACCAAGAGAAAAGTTGAAACAATAGCTCCAGCTGAGTTCTCTAGCAGAAGTATATTGGGGACTTAGGATAAAGGCATAACTGAAAGCATTCTGGACGCCATTAATTCCCTGGCTATTAAATTGGATAACCTTAGCTTAGAGATTCAAACTCTTGGAATAGGCTGACTGTTGTGGAATAAAAGGCTCAAAAGGATGAACTAGTATCTACTCCATCCCCAGCAAAAGCAACTACAAAGAAGCCTGGCCTTAGGACCGCAGAAGCAACTGTAACAGAGTAACAAGCTGAGGAAATAACAATACCTGAGCAAGGCAAGAAAAATACCCACATCCAGAAGATGTAGCATGCCTCGCCCTTACTAAAGCTCATGTCTAATTAGGGAAGCGACAAAAATTTGTAGTCGAGTGAAAATCAAGTAGGCTCACTGACCAACATTCCAGAAAGTGTTTCGGATCAAAAACTTAGTTTGTTAACATTTCCTGAGAACTTAGATCAGTTGATTGATTTCCAACCAAAAACTCCTTACCACTCTCACTGAACTATTTTTATCTTTTGCCCGAGCATTTAAACAATTTATTTTTTGTCCATTAACTACTATCTCTATTGAACTTCTGAATGCTTCATATATATAACTATCTCTGCTTCATATATTTACTTATTGCTCTTCATTTTAATTGATGACAAAAGGGGGAGAAAAATGATAGCTAGATTGCGATTATTGTGCTGGGATTGCTATGATTGGTACTTGTGCACTTATGCACTAAATTTGTCTATGTGAGTGAATGTGTGCACATACACTATGGAAAAATGGTGGTAATTTAATTATGCACAATGTTGTGCTGTTGCGTTGTTCTTTCGGTGGCACTATGATGTGCTATTGTGCTTTGCTCCCTATAGTTATGTTGTAAATTCTGCACTGCTGATTGATTGCTGCTACTTTTGAGTTTTTTTATTCTTATTTTGCATTGATTGAACTAATGTTGGATGAACTGATGTTTTTGTGGTGTTGTGTTTAGATTATTTGAACTAACGTTGGATGAACTGATGTTTATACGGTGGTGTGCTAAGAATTGGGATTAGTTATTATACTATGCACTGCACTGTTGATTTATCATGTTTATACTGATTCTGAATATTTTTAAGATCCTATGAAACTCTCTATGAAATTCATGACAGGTTTTGGATCTGATCTAACTAGCATGTTGAGAAATGTTTTTTTGTACATGATCTATGATTTCTGAATAATTATGATCATAGTTTGCTGATGTCTAAAAAAAGTTAAAAAGACTCATTGAAAACCAGTTGGTATCATGCTTTTAAAGGTATTCTTTTTATGTATCAATATCGGGTATCACCCCGTCCAATTACCCAGACAAGGGGTCTTTATAACGAAAACTACAGAGTAAATATACAAGCATATTAAGAAGCAGCCCTGTATATCCTTATCCACAACCGAGGCCGAATACATTGCAGCTAGAAGCTGCTACTCTCAAATTCTATGAATGAAAAATACACTTCTTGATTCTAGTCTCAATTTTAATTGCATACCAATATTATGTGACAATACAAATGCTATCAATCTAACTACGAATCTTGTTCAACATTCTAAGGCTAAGCATATAGAAGTTAAACATCATTTTATTTGGGATCATGTGCTTAAAGGAGATGTATGTGTTGAATATATTTCAATGGATGAGCAAGTCACTGAATTCTTTACAAAACACCTGGCTGAGGAAAGATTCAATATTCTAAGAAGAGGTTTGGGAATTACAAAGTTGATATGACTGACTTGTTTACCCAAGAACCCTTTTTCTTATTTTTCAGAACCACTAAAGAGACAACTTCTAGACAAGGATTTTGGACGCACTATTCGGATAACTTGACTCCAAAATCACCAAAGTTGAACTGTTTTCACACCACCTTTTAGACGAATGATTTTGTACTCAGTTTAAGTCCAAAATACCGGCATCTCTTAAATTATGAAAAGTCAAAAAATTTATATTATTTACAAAAGAAAACGTGAGCCCAGAAATAGCTTTTTAAATTTTCCAAAAAGTCTGTGCTTTCTTCAACCCTTTTGATGAAAAGCTTCTGCCTGTCCTCTTCTATCTAGAACCTAGGAAATTTCAAAAAGACTTTAACTCTCTCTCTCTCTCGAAAATAAAAAACCGACTTGCTCACCATCACTCTCGGCTTCATCTTCTCTAATACAGAACAAAAAAATTCTTCATCTTCATCTCATTTCCTAAATGGAAAAAATAGCTAAATCAGTCAAAGGAACCACAAAAAGAATGAAGATGGCGGCTACACCGACAGTAACCAAGCAAAAAGAAAAGGAAATCTCTAAGGAGGCCTCGCATTCAAATTCATCTTCGGGATATACCACTCCAGAAAGTTCAAAAACACAAGTGCCCTATTTCCTTGATAAAAAATGTGAAACTGCTTTCAATGATTGGTTGGCGAGAGATAGAACTGTGATCTTAGGATATCGGGTAGAGGCTAGAGATTTTTTTAATTTCTCTAGTATTCTAAACCTGTTTGAGAATCTAGGTTGGGGAGCATTACTGATAGTTGATGAAAAGATGTACACCCCATTGGTTTTGGAGTTTTATGGTAATTTGAAAAATGGGAGACTTGTGGAGACCGGTGGAGATTTTATGGTGCAGTGGTACAGCACCAGAGTTGGGTATGTGAATATTGAGTTTGATCATAGACTGCTAAATAGAATTTTTTGTGTAAGAGATGGAGGTGTCCAGTTCTTTGAAACGAACAAGTTCCCTGAAGGAACTGATATCTTTGACTTAGGCCTATTTGAGGTAAGATTTTTCGGTTGCCAAAGTTTTAAAAACTCAGCTGATAGAAACACAAAATGGTTAAGTGGCCCTGGAAGGGTGTTACACCATGTGATGTCAACAATGGTTGCTCTAAGCTTTGGACATAATACTTCGGTGAGTATAATGCAGATGATACTAATGTTGGCCTTGTATATGGAATGGCATATTAGTTTTGGGTTTTTAGTTGTAAAATTAATGATGCAGTAAAGGAAAACCTTTCTTAAGGAACTTCTAGACGGCAATCTGTTGACCAAAATCATCAGATACTTCTATGTCGACTTGGATAAAGTTAGGCCTGGATAGATGAGAACAATTGTGTATAACATAGAATCATTTGAAAGAATGGGATTCATTCTTGTGGATTAGAAATGGATAAGGTCACGTGAGCAAGTCGGGAGAAGAGTATGTTCAAGAAATGTTAGATAAGGTCAAGTTAATCAGGGAAAGGTTGAAAGCAGCCCGAGCCGACAAAAGAACTATGCAGATAATAGGCGGAGAAAGTTAGAATTTCTGGTGGGAGATAGGGTATTCCTTAGACTGACACCAAATAGAGGAATTTTGAAGTATCTGAAAGGTGGGAAACTGAATTCGAGGTATTTGGGACCATTTCCAATAAAGGAAAGAATTGGGTTGGTGGTGTATCGATTAGATTTACCAAATGGGTTGACAGGAATTCACGACATGTTTCATATGTCGTAGCTGAAGAAGTACAATGCCGATCATGAACATGTTTTGAATGAGGAGCCATTGGTGTTGCAACCCGACCTGAGTTATGTGGAAAAACCCGTGAGGATATTAGACCGAAGTATCAAGACTCTCTGGAACAAAAAGATTCCGATGGTAAAGGTGCAGTAGGAACATCATGGCACGCAAGATGCCACATGGGAAACAGAAGAGTGGGCAAAGTGGAAGTATCCCAATCTGAGATAGAGGTATGCTTCAATTTTGGGACAAAATTCTCCTAAGGAGGGGAGGATGTAAAACCCCACCTGAGGCCAACCCTAGGGTAAGGGGGTTGGGATGTATATCATATTACTTTGCATGAATATACATATTTTTGAATGATTTTATATGCTTTAGAATTATGATTTATAGTCTAGAAGACTTAGTTATGCTTATTGAGTAGGAAGGGTAAAATGGTAATTTTGCATGAGGTCAAAATAGGAAGATAGCTTGAGGATTAAATAGGAAGAATATTTGGGAGAGAAAATAAGAACAAGAGTTGTTGTGGTTTAGTGGTTAGTGTTTTGGAATTAATCTCTAAGGTCTTGAGTTCAAATCCCATAATTTAAGTTTTTGTCATGATTATTTTAATTTAAGGTTGGATTTTTCGTCCCTTGCATTACATAAGTAAAAATAGGAGTGTTGTCCTAGGGAGATATGAAGGGAATATCCTAATCCTATTCTTATGTCCTAAAAATAATTCTTAAGGGATTCATGTCCTTTTATTTCCTAGCTTACCCTAAATTCTATACCAATTAAATTTGTTCAATTTATCCAAATTTATGTTTTAATTCCAGAAAATTCAGCAAGGATAATTGGCCTTTAAATTTCAAAAATAATTCTTAGAGGTTGGAGATTGGACTGAAAATAGGGAAGGAGTTAAGGAAGGTTCCCAAGATAAATTAATCTCTATGGTTGGACCTTCAAACTCCACTCCATAGTGTTCATCTTCTCCATGGAAGAAATCTGAAAATTTTCTAGATTCTTGGGCAGCCTAACTTTTGAAAATCTTACCCATCTTCCTTACTCAATTGCTTCCAGAAAAATGACTAACTTATTCAGCTTAAAGACTGAAATTCTTTTGCCAAAAATCGGACTGCACAAAGCTATGCAAACAAAAACAAAAAAAAAAAAAAAAAATTCTGGACAGCTTCGATGCATAGCAGGCCAAAATCAAAGCTGTTTCTTCTACCCTTCAAACCAGTAAATTACCTTTGTTTTTCCACCATAAAGAAGGTTGGAAACCAGCCTTAAAGGACCCTCATATACCTCTCCAAACCCTCTACAAATCAGCTGGAACATTGTAGAAAAACTACACAACAAATTCTAGCAACCAATTCGAAACAACCAGAAAAATTCTAGCCTTGCTCTCTTCAAGCCTTGTCCGAAAATCACCTCAAACTTCTATGACTTAACCTTTGTTCAGCCATGGACTGAACTCCATTACCCCTCCACTAATGTTACACGACTAGACTCCATAGCCATTCCTCAAATTTCTCCTACAATAACAGCAATCAAACTTCTATTTGAAGTTCAAAAATTCCAGCAATTGCTCCATGAAAACACCCTTGGATTAAGCTTCAAAACCAGAAATTCTCCCACCATTGAACTCAGAAATTCGGCCAGCCATATAGCTCCTTCAACCCTCATTCATTTCAGCAAAACACAGCAAACCAGCCAACTCCATTGTAGCTCCAAGGAACCTCCATCAATCAAACACCATTACCAAATCTTTTACCTTAAAACACTCCTTAAATTGCTCCATTTGAATTTCAAACAACCAGATTTTTCTCTCCTCCCTAATCTGAAAATCAAAATCATAGAACTCCCTCAACCATTTGGCCAGCCCCTTAAGAAATTTGTCCGGCACTTTCTCTCCAATTCTCTCCATTTTCACCAAGAACACACACTACATTTCTTCAAGCCTAAGACCACTCTAAACACCTCCAATCCCTTCCAAAAACACCAAAACAAACCTACATACTCCCTAAATTCCATTTCTGGATTTTATAACATCAAATCTCGAAAACAAAAATTTACAATCGGATCAAAACTAGAATTTTTCTTGAAGTCTCAAGAACATCATCATGGTAACCAAGAACAACTTTTGTTCATCTTCTTCCCTTCAATCTTTACCATGACATACTAATACTCTCTCTCTCTCTCTCTCTCTCTCTCTCTCTCTCTCTCTCTCTCTCTCTCTCTCTCTCTCTCTCTCTCTCTCTCTCTCTCGGCTGAAATGGTTGCTACAACCATAGCTGTTTTCTTTCCCCTCACTTGGACAATTTAAGCCTCCCAAGTGTGTGGATCTCCTTAAATCTTCATCGAAATAGTCATCCACCAAGTATTTCTCTTTAACATTTCTTTTAAATTCTGGATTCATGTCTCTTAGATGTTGTTAGAAAGGGATAGAATATGATTGGGGATTGAGTATATGCATATGTATGAAGGGATTGAGATTAAAGCATGTGAATGATTGATCATGATTAAGCATTATGAAATTCCTTGTGGATCGATGCATGTCTTCATATCTTAAGAAATTATGAGTGTTTAAGCATGCTAGATGTTATGTCACCTTTGGTGAATAGGATATTGGGTTCTTTTCTTCATTGAAGCCATGAATATGATTATGCTTAGTAGAGATTTGGCCATGTGATAGTAGGTATAGATTTAAGCCTTTGTTCATGAATAGAATAGTTTGTTGATTGATGTTGGAGCATATGCTCGTGAATCTTGTTGTCAATAGGAAAATTATGATCATGACCTTGTTGATCCTAGGCTATTTTGATTAGTAAATTTTAATACCCTAATTAAAATTATTACTATATTTTTGGAAATTCTTAGGATGTTTTGGAAGTGGAATATTAGATGAAATAATGATATTTTACTAGTCAAATAAATAATATCTTTTATTAAAAATAATATATATATATATATATATATATATAAAACCTTTCATATAAATAAGTAAAATATTAATGGCCTTGTAGACCATATGTTCATAAATACTATTTCTATTTATTTCTTATATATTAATCAAAATTTAATAAAATTTATTTATTATTGACTTTATTTATTATTTTCTATCTATTAATTATTAGATAAGAGATTAGTAATAATTTATTATTCATTTTACTATCTAAGAATTACCATTTAATAATATCATCTAGGACTTATGGTTCATCATCAATTAAACCCTAGTTTACTTATTAATAACAACACTCAAGATTTATTATTTGAACCTATAACTTCCTAGTAATTATTTTATAACCCCTAGTTATTTTAACTTATCAAGCTAGTCTTATTTTATAAAATCCTTTGTCATCTAGCCTTAAAGCTTAGGACATTAGGGTCATGATTGTAATAAGTTGAATTAGGATTATTTATGGAAGCGAATATAGCTTGAGTATAACCATATGGCTTGTGTTTACCCAGGCGGGGTTAGGTTAACTTTGGAAGATTCTTGAATTTGATCAAGCAAAGGATCAGGTAAGCCTCTGCATAAACTTATTTGAAGATAAAAGATTTCTATGGCAAGCCAAACGTGATGTGTATGGGCACTCATTTTGCAAAGGCAATTAAGGACTATTTCCTTTCTTGTTTCAGTCAAACAAATCATTTGAAAATCAAACAAGCAGTTTTGCTTAAACACTAAACTCTTTCTAAAAACCAACTTTGGCAAGAATTTTAGAAACCTTTAATTGCTATTTTCAAATAAAGCAATGTATTATCAGTTTTCCCAAGTGGGGACAATAATCATTGAATACTCAATAAGGGTAGACTACTAGGACTAGTCTTTGAAGAGATTGGGTAAGTCTCTCAGTAGATGGCCATCTCTGAAGGGTGAGTCCTTCCCGGATAGGATGCCAGTCCAGTCGGTCATGCCAGTCCGAGCTAGCAAGTTTCAGTCATGTGGACTGTATGTTTTCGGAGTGGACAACCGGTAAATTTGGGTGTAGAGAAGGAGAAGTACCTCACCCAGTAGGCTGAGCACCTACCTTTTGTCAGTTTGCACAAAGTGTGGCATTCTGACCGTTATATGGTTATGGAGCCCAACGTGTGGTAACCTATGGCTACCCATTTGAGTGGTTGTATTTATTGTAAACATGTCTGGTTTGAAAAGAAAAATGCCACTCTTTATTTTTAACCTTATTTATTACTTGCAAGCACTTTCTCTTGTACAATTTTTACAACTTGCATATATGAACTGTTTTGCCTAAAACACTCAAAGCACACACGAGCTTACTGAGATTTTTATCTCATCACCTTTTATGCCATGTTTTCAGGTCAATCCTACTGTGGAGATGAGTAGCTAGATTTGTTGCCTGCTTTGAAGACTTTATGTTATTTATTTTATGTGTTATTTTGAGAGATGATAGTAATCAATTTATTTGATTTGTTCTTGAATTTTTGGGTTATAATAAGATCAATTTTAAAGTATTATTTTTATTTTCGTTTGTGTGACTTAGTTATAAAGTCCCCTTTATAACTTAAAATTTATTACGAACCAAGAATTCGAAATAAAATCATAAATAAAATTATCCACTCTCAACTCCCAAAGCATTGCACAAAATAAATATCAGAAAATCTTCCAAGGCTGGCTACAACTAGCAACTCATTCACAGAGCTGGATTGACCTGAAATCATGGTAAAAAGGGTGATGAGATAAAAATCTCAGTAAGTCCGTGTGTGCTTGGAGTGTTCAGTGAAAATAGTTCGTGAATGCAAAGTGTGAAACCTTCGTAAGAGAAATACTGGCAAGTGATAAACAATGGTCAAAATCAAGAGTGGTGTTTTGGCTTTTCAAACCATACATGCTCAACAAAATCAACCACTCAAAAAGTGATCATGGGTTATCACACGTTGAGCCCCATAACCAGTCAGAATGCCACACTTTGTGCAGACTGACAAAAAGTAGGTGATTGGCCTACCGGGCAAAATACTCCTCCTTCTCTATACCCAAACAAAACCGGTTGTCCATTCCGGCAACACACAGTCACTTAACTGAAAACTGCTAGCTCGGACCGGCCCGACCTACTGGACTGGCATCCCATCCGGGAAGGACTCACCCCTCAGAGGTAGCCACCTACTGAGAGACTTACCCTAACCCATCAAATACTAGTCCTAGCAATCCACCCTTATTGAGTACTCAACGTAACTTATCCCACTTGGGCAAAAATGAAATAAACATAGCTCCACTTTAGAATGGCAATTAAGGATTTCCGAAGTTTGAGACAAAGTTGGTTTTAGAAAGAGTTTTGAGTTTAGGTAAAACTGTTTATTGATTTTCAAATAATTTGTTTTCTTGAAATAACAAAAGAAATAATCCTCAGTTGCCTTTGTAGAAATGAGTGACCACGCACTCCACAATTGGCTTGCCATAAAACCATTTTGCATCAATCAGGTTTTATGCAGGAACTTACCTGATCCTCAGCTTGAGATAAAATTAAATTCTTCAATAGCTAACCTAACCCCACCTGGGGTAAATATAAGCCATAATTAAACTCAAGCTAAAATTCACTTTCACAAATAAAACTAGCTCAACTTACTACAACCACGATCCTAGTGTCCCAAGCTTTAAGGTTAGATAATAAATAAAGGGTTTATAAGCTAAGCCTAATTTGATAATTAAAATAATTAGTGTTTTGGGAAATAGGTACTAAGATGTTGAAGGTATAAATTTTGCTAAAAATAAATTAGAGTTTATTTGTTGAAGGGTCCTAGGACCTAGATGTAATTATTTAAAATAATAATCTATTGATAATTAATTGTTAGAAAATAATTGGTTACTAAAATTAGTTGTAAGTGAATTTTAATAGGTCTTGATTAAAAGATAATAATTGAAAGATAATAAATTTTAATGGTATTTATGAATATAAGACTCACAAAATTAATATTTTACTTATTATGATTATTTATATAAAATGCTTTATTTGATATTATTATTATATATAATATCTATATATTTTATTTTTGTAATAAAATCTATCATTTATTTGACTAAAATATCACTATTTTATGTAAAAGACCAAATCCACATTTTCTAGGGTTTTCGAGATCTACTAGCGAAAATATTAATATTAATCATTTTATTGATGAAATAAAATTAGCTTAGGGACAACTAGATCATGATCATATTTCCACTTGCTAATCACAATCATAAACATACACTCCACTTCAATTCATCAAATTATCCAAATCATGAATAAAGGCATAGATCTAAATTTACCAAGACATGATCCAACCTCTACTAGCATAAATATACTCATAGCTTTAACAATCATACTTGAATATAAATTCTATCCACCAAAGGTGACGTAATCTCTAACATGCTTGAACACAAATACCACTCATGACATGGAGACATGCATTAAACCCTAAAAGAATCATACAATCAACTCATGCATCAATCTCATCTTCATCATATACACATATTTATTCATGCTTCAACCTCAACTCATCACAACAATACATGCTCAAACCTCAAACATAATCCATCTCCTTTCAATATTACCCTAGAGACATGAATCTAGAATTTAAAAAGAGAGTTGAAGGGGCTTACTTAATTGATGAGTACCTTGGAGGAGTTTCAAATGGATCTCAACTCCTAGGAGACTAGATCCGTCCAAGAGAGACGAAGAAAACATAGCCATGGTTGAAGTCAACATTCGGCCAAGAGAGAGAGAGCATTCGTCCAAGAGAGAGAGAGAAGAGAAGAGAAGAAGAGAGTCCATTAGTATGATTATACACATATATGTTCATTAGATGTTGAAGTTTAGTGAAGATGATGTTGATTGAACAAGCTTACCTTGAAAGTGTTCTTGAACCTTCACAAAAAATATTGGTTTCGATCCAAATGAGAGAGTTGGATTTTGGAGTTTGATGTTAAAAGTGGTATGAATGGATTCATGGCAGTGAGTAGGTGAAATCTGGAATTTTTTTGATGAAGAATGAAGTGGTTTTGGTGGCCTTAGGTGAGAGAATGTGAGTAGGTATTCTTGGTGTTCTTGAAGGTTGAAGAGAATGGAGAGAATTTTGATTGAAGCTGCCGAAATTCTGTGGGAAGGAAGTGGCCGAATTGTTTGAGGGATTTTGGCAATTGAATTTTTGGTTTGATAGGAAAAGGAAAGGCTGGTTGTTTGAAATCCTAAAAGAATATTTTAGGGGATCAAATTTGGATACAAAATATAGAAGAAAATCTTTGATCAATGGAGAGGTTTTTAGAAGTTGTAATGGCCGACTGTTGGATAGGGATTCTACTGGAATGAAAGCTGTTTGAAGCAGCTTAATGGTGGCCAAAAAGAGGGAGTATAATGGTGAAGGAAGGTCTGGTTGTTTAAGGGATGTTTTATGGAAGTTTACTAAATTAGGATTGCTGGAATTTTGGTCTTCAATCAAGGCTTGATTGGAGTAATTGTTAGAGATATTTTAGGGGTAGCCATGACTGGTTTTTTGAGCAGAAGGTTAGGGAAGACAATGGAGTTCAGTTCATGGCTGTTCAAGAGAAGTTTGAATAGAAAGATGAGGGAGTTTTAGTCAGGGCTGAAGAGGGAAACAAAGCTGGAAAAATTTCTATATAGGATTTCACAAGTTGCTGGAATTTTCTGGGTAGCTTTTGCTGCCATTTCCCAGTCAGTTTGTAGAGGGTTTGAAGGGGATTTCAGAGGTCATTCAAGGCTGGTTTCCAGCCTTCTTTATGGAGGAAAAACGTGGCTAAGGTGCTGGGAGAAAACTGGAAGAAAACAGCTTAGTTTAAGCTCACCAAAGCTGCGAATTTGCCCAGAAAATTTTTTGGTTTTGGACAGCATTTGTGCAGTCCGAATTTGGCCATAAAATTTCAGATTCCAAACTGGTCAAAAGAGCTATTTTTTGGCAGCATTTGGAAGGGAATGATGGCTGAAAATTTCAACACCTTGAATGCACAAGAAGCTGGAAAAATTCCAAATTACTTTATGAAGAAAATGAATATAGCTAGAGTGGGCTTTTGAAGGTTCAACCATGGAGTTTAATCTCTTGGGAACCTTCTCCAACTCCTACCCATTTTCAGTCCATAGGATGTCTTAGACTTAGACATTTTTGAACCTTCAAAGCCACAACACTTTACTGAAATTTTCTGGAATGAATTTGGCTAGAACAAATTGACCAACCTAATGAATTGAGAAGTAGGAAAAATTAAGGATCAAGAAAGGTATGAATTCCCTTGGGAATTTTTGTAGGGCACAAGAGTAGGATTATGATACTCCTATCATGTCTCCCCTAGGACAACACCTCTACCCTTCTCTAAAGCACACAAGGTCAAAAATACAACCTTCCCAAACAAAAATAAAATTTTATCATGTTAAAGCTCCAGTGATGGAATTTGAACCCAAGACCTCAAGAATTAATTCTAAAGCTCTAACCACTAAACCACAACAACTCTTGTTCTTATTTTCTCTCTAAATTATTTTTCCTATTTAATCCTCAAGCTATCACCCTATTTTCACCTGAAAAAAATTACCATTTTACCCTTCTTACTCAATAAACATAATTGAGCCCTTGAGACTATAAAACACAAATCTAAAAAACATAAAATTATATAAAAATATATTTAAAAATAAAAATAAATATGATATGCATCCTAACCCCCTTGCTCTAATGTTGGTTTCGATTGGGGTTTCATATTTCATGTCCAGTTCTTTGAAATGAACAAGTTCCCAAAAGGAACTAATATCTTTAACATAGGCTGATTTGAGGTAGGATTTTTCGGAGGCAAAATTTTTAAAAACTCAGCTTCTAGAAACGAAAAATGGTTAAATGGTCCTGGAAGAGTGTTACACCATATGGTGTCAACAATGGTTGCTCCGAGCTTTGGACATAATACTTCAGTGAGTATAATGCAGATGATACTAATGGTGGCCCTGTATAAGGAGCGGCATACTAGTTTTAGTTTTCTAGTTGTAAAATTAATGATGCGGTAGAGGAAAACCTCTCTTAAGGAACTTCCATATAGTAATCTATTGACCAAAATCATCAGAAACTTCTATGTCGACCTGGACAAAGGTGGGCCTGGACAAGTGAGAACAACTGTGTATAACACAGAATCATTTGAAAGAATGGGATTCATTCTTGTAGATCAGAAGTAGGTTCTGCTAAGAGATCTCTCCAATGAAGAGAATGCAAAAGTGCTGAAAATTAAGGAAGAAGGAAAAGGAACAGCTCAATCGACTGGGACCAAGAGAAAATCTGATACAACAGCATAAGCTGAGTCCACTAGCAGAAGTAAACAGGCGACTCAGGATAAAGGCATAACTAAAAGCATTCTGGATGCCATTAATTCCTTGGCTTCTAAATTAGATTATCTTAGCTTAGATATTCAAACTCTTGGAAATAGGCTGACCATTGTGGAAGAAAAGGCTCAAAAGGTTGAACCAATGTCTACACCATCCCCAGCAAAGACAACTATGGAGAAGCCTATGCTTGAGACTAAGAAGCAACTATAACAGAGCAATAGGCTGAGGAAATGATAGTCCCTGAGCAAGGCAGAGATAAATCCCCACATCTAGAAGACTTAGCACCCCCAACCCCAACTAAACCTCGTGTCTCATCTGGGAAGCGACAAGAACATGTGGTAGTTAAGCGAAAACTAAGTAGGCTTGCCAGCCAACATTCCAGAAAGGGTTTCGGATCAAAGACCGAGACGGTTTATATATCCTGAGTACTTTGATCAGTGTATTGATTTCCAACCAGAAACTTCTTTCTGCTTACACTTAACAATTTTTATCTTCTACCCCAGCATTTGAACAATTTATTTTCTATCCATTAACTACTATCTCTGATCAACTTTTGAATGCTTCAAATATATAATTTTCTCAGCTTCATATATTTACTTATCGCTCTACAGTTTTATTGATGACAAAAGGGGTAGAAAAATGATAGTTGGATTGTGATTTATTGTGTTGGGATTGCTATGATTGGTACTTCTGTACTTATGCACTTTGTGTGTGTGTGAATGTGCACACTTACACTATGGAAAAATGGTGGTAATTTATTTATGCACTATGATATGCTATTCTGTTATGCTCTTTATGGTTGT
This sequence comes from Voacanga thouarsii, assembly GCA_026120185.1. Lineage (NCBI taxonomy): Eukaryota > Viridiplantae > Streptophyta > Magnoliopsida > Gentianales > Apocynaceae > Voacanga > Voacanga thouarsii. Next base: position 833,558 of record JANUWF010002701.1, read on the forward strand.
GCTGTAAATTCTGCACTACACTGCTGATTGATTGTTGCTACTTCTGTGTATTCTGATTTTTATTTTGCATTGATCGAACTAATATTGGATGAACTGATGTTTGTGTGATGTTGTGTTAAGATTGTTTGAACTAATGTTGGATGAACTGATGTTTATGCAGTGGTGTGCTAAGAATTGGGATTTGTTTTTATGCTATGCACGGCCTTGCTAATTTATTATGTTTATGCTGATTCTGAATATTTTTAAGATCCTGTGAAACTCTCAATAAAATTCATAACGGATTTTGGATCTGATCTAACCAGCATGTTGTGAAATTTTTTTATCTACATAACCAGTGATTTCTGAATATTTATGATCCTAGTTTGCTGATGTCTAAAAAGACTTAAAATGACTTCTTGAAAACTAGTTAGTATAATATTTTCATAGGTGTTCTTTTTACATTTCAACATCGGGTGTCGCCCCATCCAGTTACCTAGATAAGGGGTTTTTATAACGAAAACTATAGATTAAATATACAGGCATAGCAAGAAGTGGGCCTGTGTAGTCTTATCTACAACCAAGGCCGAATACATTGTAGTTAGAAGTTGCTCTGCTCAAATTCTGTGGATGAAAAATACACTTCTCAATTTTGGTCTCAATTATAATTGTGTACCTATATTATGTGACAATACAAGTGATATCAATCTAACTATGAATCCTATTCGACATTTTAGGGCCAAGCATATAGAAGTTAAACATCATTTTATTCGGGATCATGTGCTTAAAAGAGATGTATATGTTGAATATATTTGAACAGATGAACAACTCGCTAAATTCTTTACAAAACGTCTGGCCGAGGAAAGATTCAATATTCTGAGAAGAGGTTTGGGAAATACAAAGATGATGTGATTGACATGTTTGCCCAAGAACTATTTTTCTTATTTTGCAGAACCACTGAAGACACAGCTTTTGGACGCACTATTCGGATAATTTGACTCCAAAATCACCTCAGTTGAACTATTTTCACACCACTTTTTGGATGAACGATTTTGTACTCAGTTGAAGTCTAAAATACCGGTAGCTCTAAAATTATGAAAAGCCAAAAATTTTATATTACTTGCAAAAGAAAACATAAGCCAAGAAATACATTTTTAAAATTTTCATAAAGTCTGTGCTTTCTTCAACCCTCTGAACAACCTCTGATGAAAAGCTTCTGCCTGTCCTCTTCTATCTAGAACCTAGGAAATTTCAAAAAGACTTTAACTCTCTCTCTCTCTCTCTCTCTCTCTCAAATCAGAAACTGACATGCTCACTATCACTTTCGGCTTCAACTTCTCTGATATAGAACAAAAAAATTCTTCATCTTCCTCTCATTTCCTAAATGGAAAAAATAGCTAAATCTATCAAAGGAACCTCAAAAAGAATGAAGATGGGAAAAGCAGTGACTAAAACAAATGTGGCTACACTAGCGGTAACCAAGCAGAAAGAAAAGGAAATCTCTAAGGAGGCCTCGCATTCAAACTCATCTTCAGGGTATACCACTCTAGAAAGTTCAAAAACACAAGTGCCCCATTTCCTTGCTAAAAAATGTGAAACTGATTTCAATGATTGGTAGGCGAGAAATAGAACCGGGATCTCTAGACATCGGGTAGAGGCTAGAGATTTTTTTTTAATTTCCCTAATTTTTTGAACATGTTTGAGAATATAGGTTGGGGTGGATTATTTATAGTTGATGAAAAGATGTACACCCCATTAGTTTGGGAGTTTTATGCAAATTTGAAAAATGAGAGACTTGAGGAGACTGGTGTAGATTTTATAGTGCAGTGGTACAACACCAGAGTTGGGTATGTGAATATTGAGTTTGATTATAGACTGCGAAAAAATTTTTTTTATGTAAGAGATGGAGGTGTCCTATTTTTGAAACAAACAAGTTCCCTGAAAGAACTAATATCTTTGACTCAGATAAATTTAAGTCAAGATTTTTCGGTGGCAAAAGTTTTGAAAACTCAGCTGATAGAAACACAAAATGGTTAAATGGCCTTGGAAGAGTGTTACACCATATTGTGTCAACAATGGTTGCAACGAGCTTTGGACATAAAAACTTCGATGAGTATAATGTAGTTGATACTAATACTGGCCCTATCAAAGAAGTGCCAAATTAGTTTTGGGTTTTTAGTTGTAAAATTAATAATGCAGTAGTGGAAAACCTCTCTTAAGGCACTTCTATATGGTAATCTGTTGACCAAAATCTTTATATACTTCCATGTCGATTTTGACAAAGTTCGGCCTGGACAGATGAGAACAATTGTGTATAACACACAATCATTTGAAAGAATGGGATTCATTCTTGTGGATTAGAAATGGGTTCTACCAAGAGATCTCTCTAATAAAGAGGAAACAAAAGTGCTGAAGAATAATGAAGAAGACAAAGGAACAACTCAATCGGTAGGGACCAAGAGAAAAGCTTAAATAGCCGCTCAAGTTGAGTCCTCTAGCAGAAGTAAATAGGCGACTCAAGATAAAGGCATAACTGAAAGCATTATGGGCGCCTTTAATTCCCTGGTTGTTAAATTGGATAACCTTAGCTCATAGATTCAAACTCTTCAGTATAGGCTGACTGTTGTGGAAGAAACAGCTCAAAAGGATGAACCAGTGTCTACTCCATCCCTAGCAAAGGCAACTACAGAGAAACCTATCCGTAAGACTGAAAAAGAAACTATAATAGAGTAATAGCCTGAGGAGATGGCAGTCCCTAAGCAAGGCAAAGAAAAATCCCCACATCTGGAAGATGTAGCATCCCCTGCCCCTACTAAACCTCGAGTCTCATCTGGGAAGTAACAAAAACATGTGGTAGTCAAGAAAAAATTAAGTAGGCTTGCCAGCTAACATTCTAGAAAGGGTATTGGATCAAATATCGAGGCTGTTCACATTTCCTGAGTACTTGGATCAATGGATTGATTTCCAACCAAAAAATCCTTACCGCTTTCACTAAACAATTTTTATTCCCCCCCAGCATTTGAACAATTTATTTTCTGTCCATTAACTACTATATATGCTGAACTTATAAATTTTTCATATATTTAACTATCTCTACTTCATATATTTACTTATTACTCTACATTTTGATTGATGACAAAAGGGGGAGAAAAATGATAGCTGGATTGTGATTATTGTACTAGGATTGATGGGATTGGTACTTGTGCACTTATGCACTAAGTGTGTGTGTGTGTGTGTGTGTGTGTGTGTGTGTGTGTGTGTGAATGTGCGCACGTACACTATGGAAAAATGGTGGTAAATTTTTTATGCATTATAATGTGCTATTGTGCTATGCTCTCTATGGAACTCTGATATGCTATTGTGATGTGCTCTCTATGGTTATGCTGTAAATTCTGCATTGCACTGTTGATTGATTGTTGCTACTTCTGAGTGTTCTGATTCTTATTTTGCATTGATTGAACTAATGTTGGATGAAATGATGTTTGTGAGGTGTTGTGTTAAGACTGTTTGAACTAATATTGGATGAACTGATGTTTATGTTGCGGTGTGCTAACAATTGAGATTAGTTATTATGCTTGGCACTACACTACTGATTTATTATGTTTATGCTGATTCTGAATATTTTTAAGATCCTATGAAGCTTTTCATGAAAGGTTTTAGATTTGATCTAACTAGCATGTTGTGAAATTTTTTGATGTACATGATTTGTGATTTCTGAATAATTATAATCATAGTTTGTTGATGTCTAAAAGGACTTAAAATGACTCATTGAAAACTAGTTGGTATCATGCTTTCAAAGGTGTTCTTTTTATGTATAAAGGAATCTTTGAGATTGAAGTTGTTGGTCAATTTGATTTTTGAAAACTTTCATGATATGGTTGTTGATCAATCTATTTTGAAAACTGTCATTATATGCTCCTGTTAAAAATCTCAAATGATAAGGATAGTTATTCATATTTCTCTTATTTCATAAAACCTTCCTTGAAAATCTAAAATTTCTTGAGGAAACTCAAGTGGATCAAAATTTCTAAAAACTTGTTGTTTCCTGCACTTATACAGTGGGAGTTTTGGACACACGTTTTCTTGATCCAAAAGTCCAGTCCCAAAATGAGTTCTCTCAGAGGAGCCAGTTTATATGTAAACTTTATCCTATTTTGGACACATGTTTTGGACGTCCAAAATCTAAAGTCCAAAAGTTCTATACTCTCCTTCACCTAGTTCTGGATGCACATTTTGGACGTCCAAAGGATAAATCCAATTTTCTCTCAAATCGTACTTCTAAATCTCATATTTTACATATGTTCATATATGCACATATTAAGGGGAAGCATCCCATCCTATGATTTTTTTACTATACCTCCTTTTGTACATATTTATACAATTTTTATTACAACTATTCTTTTAAGGAATAGTCGTATGATGGAAGGAATGAGGATATGGAGGTAGGTTGTGCCATAGGCTTATTGAGCCATGTTTGTAAGTGCATGTTTTAATTTTCTTTATCTTAAACTCATAAACATTCTTTGAAGTCCTATGATGAGTGATTACATTTCATGAAAAATATTCTTATTTCTCTCGGTCTAACATGTCCGTACTATACATATCATTATTATATAATAATCCCATCAAGTTTGTCATCACTCAAAAAAGGAGATTGTTAGCCCTAAGAGTGTTCTTTTGTGTTTTGACTTATGATAAACATTGATGAGAACTAACTTGTGTGATATACATGTTATAGGATATGCTTGACCTTAGTTCTTCTAAGGCATACAAATAGGATTGCTAAGCAACTCTTAAAGTAATAGAATCTGAGAATGGAAAATAAAAAAAGAAGATCAAGCTTAAGAGATTGCATACCAAGAATTCATTATGGAAGAACTTTAGACTAGGAATCTTTGTTAAGGTATTTCTCTGTGTAAATTCCTATTTCTTCTTTTCCTTATGATTTAGTTTAATTCTACCTTAAAGCACTAAAACAAAAAGATTTCAAAGTTTTTAAATCCTCAAAATTTTGGATTGAGTGATTTCAGTGAAACTGCATTCAAAAGCTTCGTCCAAAATCCTATAAACATAATTAAATTGATTCTGCCTGAAAATGTACCATTTTGGACTTACCTTTTGTATGCACTATCGTCCAAAACGTAAGTCCAAAACTTTGGCAAATCTGACACCGAAAACTAGTCATTTTCTAGACATTGGTACTCCACTTTATGCCTTTATAAAAAGATTTCAAAACTCGATTTGAAAACAGATTTTTGTCCTATCCTTCTAAGAAACACTCTTAGTCTATAGAAAACAAAATTCTCATTTTTCATAGTACTTCAAAGTGAAATCAAATTGTGTAAAAAAGGTAAAGGTTCATTGATCTCATTTATCTTGTATACCTGCTCAAAAGAGTGAGCAATTTTTGAATTTCAATTCTTCTATCATCTTGGTGTATCGAGGTTATGATGTAAAACCCATTTGGGGGTGAACATTCATTTGCTGGTTGATTTAAAGGTTTAGAGGTTTTGAAAAACCAAGTGTGGTGATCCTCTCTTGTATTTGGTACAGATTGATACTACTGAGTTAAGTGAATGAAATTTGGTTCAAATCCTTAAGTATGAGCTTAAGATAGTGGATGTGGATCTTGGTAGATTGAACCACTATAAATCTTGTGTTATCTCTCTCTGTATTTATTTTCAAATCAGTTACAGTCGTCCTTGCATAAATTTTCTTTGTTCCTTAAAAGAAATCATTGAAGGCGCTTACCAACTCATTTTCACTCCAGCATTAATTGCAACATGCATCTTACCTTATCCTGAGTTTAGGCATTTCTTAAATCGTTCTAAACAGCTCTCGCTATTTCAAGTTTTGTTGGTCAGAAATTCGAGGGAACTTTTTAATCAAAACAGATTTTATTTAAGAACATTTTTAAATTTATCAAAAACCTTATTCACCCCTCTCTAAGGTTTTTCAAATGGAAATTTGAGATATGCTTCTACCACTATACCAAGACCCAATAAGCCCCAGGTGAACACACGAGTGGTTGCCTTGGAAAAAGTGAACTCTTATGTCATAGCTGTGGTAGAAGATATGCTTTCTATTTATAATAATGCAGCTAAAGCTTTAATAGATCCAGGCTCTATGCATTCTTTTATTACAAATCCTTTTCTTGAATCTGTGGGAGTTAAGAGTGAAAAAGTTTCGTACGAAATGACTGTTAGTACACCCTTAGTGAAACAAATGAGTAGTGATCAGATATATCTAGGGTGTAAAATTTTGGGGGGTAACACTGTGTTAGAAGAGGATCTAATATGTTTACCTCTGGAGGATTTTGATGCTATTTTAGGAATGGATTTGTTGGCCTAACACCATGCCCAAGTGGATTGTAGGCATAAAATAGTGTGATTTTGCATAGCAGGGAAACTTATATTACAATTTGTGAAGGAAATTAGGAAGAAGGATAATTTTTTTTATATCAGGAATTAAGGCACGAAAATTGATTCGAAAAGATTGCATGGGGTACTCGGCTTATCTTATGAATAAACCAAGCAAAACGAAGAAGTCAGAAGATATTCCTATGGTATGTGAATATTTGGACGTTTTCCCCACAGAAATGAAGGAATTAGCCCCGAAGATAGAATTAGAATTTACTATTAATTTGTTGCTGATGGTAGAACCAGCATCCATAACTCCTTGTAGAATGTCGCTGTCAGAATTGAAAGAACTTAAGAATCAATTAGAGGAGTTATTGGAACAAGTTTTCATTCGACCCAGTACATCTCCTTAGAGAGCACCTGTGCTATTTTTGAAAAAAAAAAAAAAAGATGGAACATTGAGGATGTGTATAGATTATCGTGGTTTAAATGTAGTAACAGTAAAGAACAAACACCTATTCTATGGTCGATGAATTATTTCATTAGCTGTAGCAAGCAGGATACTTCCCTAAGCTAAATTTGAGGCAAGGGTATTACCAAATTCACATTCGGGAAGAGGATATTCTAAAAACTACATTTTAAGGCAATCTGGGCATTATGATTGTTGTAATGCCATTTGGCATTACTAATACCCCTGCCATATTTATGGATTTGATGCATCGAGTGTTCCAACCATATCTGGATATTTTTGTTGTAATTGTCATAGATGATATTTTGGTATATTGTGTAAACCCTCAGGAACATGAAGTACATCCGCAGAAAGTGTTGGAGAAGTTACGGGAAGGTAAGTTACATGCCAAATTCAGCAAGTGCAAATTTTGGCTAAATGAAATGGCATTCTTAGGACATGTAATATCCAAGGAAGGAATTACAGTAGATCCTGCGAAGGTTAAGGTGGTAGTGAATTGGAAACGTCCTGAAAACCCAACTGAAGTGCAAAGTTTTTGGGATTGGCTAGATACTATAGGAGATTTTTCGAGGGATTTTCTAAAATTGCCTCACCTTTAACCCATCTCACTCGAAGAAAAGTTCCTTATGCTTCGACAGAGAAAGATGAAAGGAATTTCCAGGAATTGAAGCAGAAGTTAAGTACCACACTAGTTTTAGCTCTACTTGTGATGAATAAACCCTATGAGGTGTATACTGATGCATCTAAAGAAGGATTAGGAGGCGTGTTGATGCAAGAAAGAAGAGTCTTAGCATATATTTCAAGGAAAGTAAAACCTCATGAAAATAATTATCCCACTCATGATTTGGAGTTGGCACCAATTATATTTGCTTTGAAGAAGTAGATGCATTATGTATATGGTGCTGAGTTTGAAATTTTCATGGATCATAAGAGTTTGAAATATATTTTCATTCAGAAGAATTTAAATATAAGACAACATCGGTGGATAGAATTCTTAGAAGAATTTTACTGTCCAATTAAATATCATCTTGAAAAGGCAAATGCAGTAGCTGATGCCTTAACTAGGAAAGTGAGATTGTCTACACTTCATATGGTACAAACTCCAAAAACATGGGTGATTAAAGGAGGAATATAGATGAATAATATTTCAATTCAACCTACCTTTTTGCAACAACTAAAAGAAGAGCAGGAGAAAGATAAAGAATTGCAAAAATTACCAAAAAAAAGTAGCAGATGAAGGGAAAAGTGATTTCCATTTCGATGATGTCAGAGTTCATCATTTTCGAGACTGATATTGTATTCTAAGAAAAATTAGCTTAAAACAGGAAATTTTAGCTAAGGCACATTGAAGTAAGTATATAATCCACCCAAGAGTAGTCAAGATGTATCGCAATCTAAGTGTTACTAGGGGATTGGGATGAAGAGAGACATTGCTCAATTTGTGTCCTGGTACCTTACATGTTAGTTGGTGAAAACAAATCAACAACGTCTAGGAGGATTATTATAACCATTACTAGTACCCTCGTGGAAATGGGATGAGATCACTATGGATTTATAATAGGGTTACCGATAATAGTAGGACAAAGATATACTATATTGGTTGTAGTTGACTGGTTAACTAAGTCCACTAATTTTATTCCTATAAATCAACGAGATTCTTTGGAAAATCTAAGTAAGATTTACATGGAGGAAGTGGTCAGACTACATGAAGTGCCTTCGAATATTGTGTCGGATCGTGATCCGAGATTTACTTCAAAATTATGGAGTAAATTGCAACAACTATGTTGGACGCGATCGAAGTTTAGTATAGCTGCACATCTGCAAACAGATGGGTAATTAGAATAGGTGATTTGTATTTTAGAAGATATGTCGAACACATGTGTTAGACTTTGGAGCAAAATGGATATGATAATTTGGTATATGCAGAGTTTGCATAAAATAACAGCTACCAATCAATGATTGGAATGGCTCTATTTGAAGTAATGTATGGAAGAAAATGTTAATCACCACTATATTAGGAAAGTTTAGGGCAAAAACAAAATACCCCAAATGCCTTGGATCTTGAAAAAATAAAGAGGGCAGTAGAGTTGATCAAAGCACGACTAGAAGCTGTGTAGAGTCGGCAAAGTCAGCAGAAGTGTTATGCTGATCAACGTAGGAAAGACTTAGAATTCCTGGAAGGAGATCATGTATTTTTAAAGTTGACACTGAGACGTCATTTGGGAAGCAGGGCACAAAAGAAGTTGGCACCATTGTACATTGGACCATTTCCCATTGTGGAAACAATTGGGAGAGTGGCATATTGATTGAATCTATCTATAGAGTTACAAGGCATTCACGATGTATTTCATGGATCTCAACTTCAAAAGTACGCAGCTGACCCTGAACATGTACTGAATGAAGAACCAATTGATATAACTCCAAATTTGAGTTATAAAGAGAAACCAAATAGAATTCTGGAATTTGCTGAGAAAGAATTGAGGCATAAAAGAATTCCATTGGTGAAAGTACTTTGGATTCATCACCCAGTGCAAGATGCTATGTAGAAGATAAAAGCGAAGATGCGCAAGAAGTATCCAGAACTTTTTTAGGCATAACCTCCAAGCAAGTAGTGTCTCCAAACTCTCAAACAATGGACGACCGCTAGGAGCTCTTTCTCATGCGCAGTGTACCCTCTCTCCGCTTCGTTCAGCTTCCTTCAGCCAATTTGAGGACGAAATTCTCTGAAGGAGAGAAGATTGTGATATCCCAATATTGTGTACTTTAAAGTGTGACAACTTGGTATAGAAAGATAATTTGTATGTAGTGTTAGAACAAGAAATGATCAGTTTAATAGGATGAAGGTTTTGGTGCTATAAAACTTTTCAAGGATATAATTGGAATTTTAGAGGTGAATTACGTTAAATTGAGTGAGAATTTAGAAATACTAAGAGACATGTTACGTTCTATTCAACATGGGGATCAAGGCAGTAAAATAAAAGCTTTTTACAATTCAACTTGATAACGCATTGAATTAAGTATATTTCTGAGGAAATATAATAATTTTAGAAAAAATTAAGAAAAGGAATTAAAAGTGTACAAGTGTTGACATATGAATAGTGGAATGAAAAATGTGTTGGTCCATAATTGGTTGCATGACAAAACATGCAAGGATTTTCTATAGAATTCCATAGAATTCCATAGAATTCTTGTAAATTCCAAGTGACACCTAAGGGATTATTTGGACTACTAGGAAGATTCCAAGCATTTAGGGTCATTTAATGCTTGTTGACCTCAAGACTAATCTTTTCTATATTTAGCCATAAAGAACTGATTGGGGAAGGCTTTGGCAGCCAAAAATTATAGTAGCAACAAGGAGAAATAGAGAAGAGAAAATAAAGGAGAAAAAAGGAGAGAAAAATAAGAGAAAATAGAAAGAGGAAAGAGAAAAAAATTTCGAAGAAAAAGGAAGGAAAAAAGAAAAGAAATCTAGGCAAATTCTAGCTTTGAAATCAGTTTGTGAAAGGTAAAATCCTTGCCTCCTTAAGCTTAAAGGATTTGAATAAGTTATGGAATTGATTTTAGCATGAAGCATTCAAATTATTATGTATGAATTATGGAAACTAGCTAAGTGAAGTTTGTATGAAAGCTGTTTTTACGTGTGTATATATGTGGTGGATGGGATGGCAGCTTGTTAGCTGTGTTTGTGTGATTTTTTATGGAGGTTTGGAAGTGTTTTGAAGACTTAACTATGGCTGCATATTGTTCGAGTGGGAAAAACAAGTAAAGTTGGAAATAATATAATTGTTAAGAAAATCTCAAGGATATATGTTATGGCTGAGGCTATCGATTTTCTTGTCATGATATGGTGAACTTTCTGGTTTATATATGATTGAAAATCAGTGGCTTTAAGGGTCTTAAAATGGAGATTGGATTGAATTAATTAGTATTCATGTGCTATAATGAATAAGGAATGAAATATAATGTGTTTTGATGGAAAACAAGTTTATTTCTAGAACATTCTTGGCTTTTTTAACCACAGTACATCTGTAATGTTTCTGGAATTGAACAAAGCAAGTTTACAAGATTAAATTTAAGGATTCTACGAGCAGTTTTGTACAAATTTGAAGTACATCGAACATAAGGATTGAAAGTTATGGACAAAAAAAATTCATGTGCTAAAGCTGGAAAAATTGCAGAATTTTATTAAGAGCAAAATAAATTCATGGATTGATTTTAATTAGGTACATGGATTGAATGAGAAGTTATATGGACTTATTAAGACCTTATATTCATGAGAGAAAGATGAAATAATGAAATGGAATATAAGGGTGCAAGGATTATATTTCATTTCAAGCTTTGAAATGAAATAATAAATGAAGCTTTAGATGTATATATACATTTTGCAATATGTACATCTTAGTCGAAAGGCATAGCATATTAAATGCGATATGGATTAATTGTTGTGCAGGCCGTTCATTGTAAGGAGTTGGTGACGACTTAGCGAATACTTATATTGCTAAGTGATAAGCAATTCGAGGTGAGTCCCCACAAAATATTTTCCCGAAAATGCTAGTGAATTTCTTTAATTATTAAAAAAATGCATTGCGAATGCCTTTGGTTTCTTTGAGCTAAAGTGTGATTTTTCTGAGATATAATTAACGTTATTCTATACTAGAATACATGAGAAATATGGATTTCCGTATTCAATGATATTTAACCTTAATGGTAAATTTCCAAAGAAAGGTTGATAAACCTTAATACTTTTTTGAACTAACTTTGGTTTTCCTGACCAAACTTGTGGTTTTCCAGAACAAGTGTGACTTTATTTCATGCTATGATTTAATCAGGAAAATGGAACTAATGGCATTAAATAACATTTAATAGTGAGTATTTTCCATGAAGCATGAAAATGTGAATGATAAACCTTTTGGTTTTTCTAACCAAAGCTTAGGTTTTTCTGAGTCATAAAGTGATTAAATTTCAGAAATTGGAATCTTTTAAAATGGATTTTGAATTTCTTGTATGACAAATATTCTATGGTCATGAAAACACGGAAAATGATTGAATTTATGGAACAATAAAATTATAAAATCTTTCAATTTATTTCCATTTTCAGATTTAGAATTTTGGATCGATAAAAGTAATTTCTTTTGGACTCGGGTATGCCAAACTTGCATAATTTACATAAATACCCTTAAGGAATGATTTTATGATGCGGGAAGGACTTCTTATCCTTTTACGCTAAGATTTTGGAGAAAAACCCTTGAAATGGAATTTACTTTTGGAATATGATATTTTGGCCCTGGGAAATATTTTATTTATATTCCTTTAGGAATGACTTACTTATCTGGCCCTATGCGCCAGTGGAATTGGACTAGTCTTATGAACCAGTGAAGACATTGAGTACTCAGCATGGGCTTTGATCATGGTACTAGCTTCCATTAGAAATAGATGACCTTAGTAATTTGGCCTGATTCTAGAGATTATCTTACTCTAAATGGGGCAACACGACTTTGAGATTAGCCGTCCTGGCTAGCGATTTAGTGTCTGGCAATTGCCTATGCCTTGTCTGCATACTATTCCAAGTTGTTCATCAATGCTAGGTAGGGAGACTTGGCATGTTCAACTCCTTCCAGCTTCGATGGTGATTGATGTTAGGAATGGGACCCTTGGGCTTATTATGGCAAGTAAAAGATTCTATTTTTGAGGCATTGTGTTGATTTGCACTTGCCACTCTGACAATATATAGTTGAGCACGAAAAGGCATGTAAGTTAGCACAATAAGACTATGATGTTCAACGCGAAGCCTTGTGAGCTTTACTCACAAGCCGACTTTCTATAAAGAGAAGTTCCTGTATTTTTTGAAAATAGGACAAGGCTGATATTTGAACTTGGTTTTCCAAATTGGCCTGGACTATAGGGCTGCATTTTTATTAAATATCAAATTATCCACATGTGCCTGAAATTCTAAAATAACTCTTGAGGAAACCTTTCTGTTAAGTTGTAGAGTTATTTTTAGTGGAAATGCACAACTAATTCCTGTAATTTATTTTATCAAGAAAATGTCTAGAAACCTCTTTCTACTCATTTTTCTGAGAAATCACTTGCACACATGGGTCTCACTAAGTGATTTTTACTCACACCCATTTTGCTATATTTTTCCTAGGTTCGAAAGCTGGAACTTGGCCAAAGTGAAGACTATTCCATTTTGTAGAGTCTGTAAACTCTTCGAATGGTATATGTAAATTATATAGACGCAGTGAATAGACTTATGTGCCCTATTTTTGGTTATATAATACAATATGAGTTTTGTATGGCTTTTGTTGTATTTATTATCGTATTGCTCTATTTGTTATAAAGACCCCTGGTCTGTGAAACTAGATGGGGGCGACCCCCAATAGCGTTGCACGCTTCTGCCTTGATTTCTGTTAGGGGTGTTACATTCTTTCTACTGGTGTCCTTGTTCTCTTCCTTTTATATTGTTTTCTTAATTTCTTAGAAATTCTAGAAACTCCTGGAAATTATTGCTTCATGACTTGGCAATTCAAGAAAGTCTTAGAATTTAATTGAAAGTCTTAGAATATAATAGGAGTTAGTAGAAGGTAGAAGAACATGATGGAAGGTAGTTGAAACCTTAGGAATCTTCATGAAATCATATAAAGTCTAATGGGCTTTTTACTCTTGGGCTAATTATAGCTAAAGTCCATTAATGCAATGGACCACCATGCTTTAATATAATAGCCCACCAAATCTTTATATAACATGGCCCTCCATAGCCCACCAAAGTTTTATATTACATAGCTTACCAAGCCTTTATATAGCATGACCCATGAAAACATATAACATGGCCCACCAAAATATTTCTAATATTTTTCCTCCAAATTCCTTATCAATCATCCACACCTTTAATGAATTTATATATTATTATATATTATTCTTCTTCTTCTTTTTATCAATAATTCTTGTATTTAATAGTTTCTCAATGGAGGGGTATTACATAGTGGCTCTGATACCACTTAAAGGATCATGGGAAAATAACATATGCCACAGAAACATGTAATTTAAAAATTTTTCCATTCGATAGTCTAGGAATACTTACTTTTTGTGATGCTTAGGTTGAATAATCGAAATTGGATTTAAGTTTGATGGAGCCACCTGGATTGGAGTGGTTACATGTTCTATTGGGATTCTAGCCAATCACCGACTCTTTTGCATCAAACATGCACTAAAATGCTAACTCTCGATCTTCTATAGTATTTTCTAGCCTCATATAGACTATCTATTGGTGAAAGTAGAACTAGGATAAAATTAGGAAGAAATTAGAAAGAGCTAATTTTAGAAGAAAAGAAAAGAATCGAGACCTAAGGGAAACAAGTTATTTTTATTTTCATAGTGTTTTCTATGTGAATAAGAAAAGAACAATAGTATGCACAATACTCATGTAATAGCAAACAAGTAGCCTTTTTCATTCCCTGAACCACCTTATTCCTGTTTTTTTTTTTCTTTTTATAGAGGTTACTACCTCAAGGTTCCTAAAACATTGACTGTCTCTTTTACCTTGGTGGGCCAAGGTTTTTCTTAATTAATCCAAAATTAATTAAATAGCTCTCTTGTTAATTAATCAATCTACTTGGACCAAAGATAAAATTATCGAAGATAATTAATTAATAAACTAGCCTAATTAAATCGATCCAATAAATTATTCTAGCCTAAATAAATAAATAATTAGACTATTAGAATAATTTTTTCCAATATTAATTTCACCCAATAAGTCCATATAGTAAATAAAGTTACTTAGGTTACTTTAGCTACTCTAAGGATCAAAAAACATGTTATTCTTAACTATTAAAATAACCAAAATACTCCTGCTAATAAATAGCTATATTTTATCATTTTAATTATTCTATTTATTATCATATGAAAATATTGACCCCGAGAATAATATTTCATGTGTAGTGTTTTCGACCTACATGTGTAATGACAAAAATACCCCTTTACATAATGCCCATAATTGAAATAAGAATAATGTACTGGCACTTTTTTCAATGATATCTGCCATCCTTTGATATCTGGTCTGATAATCCATAACTTTAAGTATGTACCCACTAATCTCAGGGAGATACCCAAAAGCATACATATTTAGCCACGTTTCCCTAGGCCCTATTGCATAAATCTGTCTTAATTCACTGTAGTCCCTAAATGAAGCATAGACACTTTATTGTATAAGGCTATCTTAGTCAACTATAATCATACACCTAACATACATGTTATTAGACTTGTGTTAAGACCTCATCCATCCTACATCAAAGTGCACAAGTCAAACTTCACTAGACCACCAACATATACTCAACTCTTAGAGTACTTGTCCACATAGTAGCAACGATAGACAAATCTTTATTTATTATGGTACTTTTAGAATGATTACTATTGCGTGGTCAGGAATACTAATTGCACATGAGAAAATTGGATAATTAATTAATTTCACATTGTCAATTAGTTGAATTATTTATGAGACTATCTTCTTTAGTTGTTGATTGAGATTTCATAGAGAAAATAAATGAAATAAAGGTGGTTATTTACTTGATTTGAGGTGAATGATATATTCTCAATTAATTGTTATCTTACATCTATAACAATATTGTAACCATGCACTATCCCTAGAGAAATGATTTCTTGTACAAATTAGATTTAATCACAAGATTAGTTTTGATTGTCAAATAATTAAAAGTCTTGGTCAAAGTTCAAGACAAGGCTAATTTTGACTACTTGTCCCAATTACATTATTTGACCAAAGATAATCTAAGACCCACGAACCATTTTAACCCATTAAAATATATTACATCTGAATACTTAAATTTAGGGTGAATTCAAATAAATTCATCTCAACCCTAGGATCTAAAATTGCCTACAATATAAATAAATTTTCTCTCAACTTTTCCCTCTTAAGGCTAATTGCCCTCTCTTCCTCTCCATCTTCTTGTTGTCGGTTATGTTTCATTTCCTTGTTGTCAGTTGCATTGTGATTAAGAGGAAACAATTTCATCTTAACTATTCTTGCTGTCGGCTAGCTTGGAGCAAAGGAAGCCAACTATCTCCTTTTTTTATTATTTTTTATTCTTGCTTGGTCGGTTGCTTGATACTCAAGAGGGAACCATTTCCTCTTCTCCATTTTTTGTTGTTGGCTGTCGTACCAAGAGAAAGCAAAATCTATTTTTGGTTTTTCTTGTAACTAAGCATCACTTCTGTTTCCTTTGAAATTTTTTCTTTTTCTCCTTCAGTCTTCAAGAAATAATACTTATTAGGTTGTTAAGAAGGCTACTAAGTATAATTTTGAAGACCTGAACAAAAGGCTCCAAGGTAATCTTTAAGGCTCTCCATCTTTTTGCTTTTATTGTAACAAAAAACAAATCTTTATCATTCATTTGTTTTCCTCTAAGAAAACTCAAGAAGAAAGCTAAAAATTATGAAGTGGCAAGCCCCATTTTGCTGTTTTCGTTTGTATTTTAACAAATCTTCAAGAGATAAGCTTTAAAGCACTCTTTTTTTCCTCGTTCAAATCTTCTAGTTGAAATGTTGGTTTTCTATCTAGCTTAGTGTTGTTTATTTTAATACAATTATTGTGTTATATATTGATGTAGAGATGGTTTGGTTGAGTTAGGGACATATTTTACATTGTGAGAATTAAGTCTTTGGTATGAAGAAATCAATTTGTTTAGTGTATTTGAATGAAAAATCAAAATGTGATATTTCTATTGAGATTTGTGTTTTGTTACATAATGTTGGTTTCTTTGTGAATCTGGTGTGACTGAGGGGGGTGAATTTCGTGATACTGTGATCCATAATCTGTGTATGAGCTTGTGTGAGTGAATTTTGCAATATTCTATGTGTATTAGGGTGATGAAGTTGATCAAAAAAGCAGAGCATTGCTAGAGATATCTTTTAACAGAAATAGGTATGGCTTTTGAATTAAAAAATGGTGGATAACTTGGTTGAGTTAAAGTCTTTCAATGATTTATAATATGTAGGGAGTGTACGGATATGATTGTTGCACGAGGAAAATGAAAGGAACAAAGTTTTATGATTAATTGTAAAAGACTATGCAATTTATCTAATATATTGTACAGAGAATGTTAATGTTTTGCCCCGAAAACATGATTTTTTATCGAATTTTGCCATGACTATTATATTAAATAAACTTCATGGTGTTAGGAATATTGAGAACAAGAATCATGGGGAAATTAGGTTTTATTAGGAAGTTATGATTTTTGAAAAATTGTTGCTCATCACAAGTTACTGTAGCATCATACCTTTAAAAAAAAAAAAATTAATTGACCCCCTTTTAAGTGGAATTTTTTGGGAGAAAATTATATAATTGTTCACCTAGCATGCAGCGGTATTATTCTAGAAGTTTTATAAATAAAAAAAAATGAAGAGATTTACTTAGGTAATTAAAGTAATTTTCAATACCCCTGTTTTACCATTTTGTGTAGTGTTTTGGTCTAGAAGAGAAAAACAAGTTTGCATAAAAATACAACTATATATATGTACAACTATATATATGTGTGTTAGAACTTGACATAATTAAATTTTATAAGACACCTAAGTTGACTAAAAGTGTTTATGTGATTTTTGAGGTCACAAAAATATATTAAGCGATTTTGGATAGCAAAACCCTACATATAGTTATTTCATATAAATATATCACTAAAAGGAATTTTCATTCTTTAAAAGCTATTTTCTTACCTTACTTTCTTGATGCGATTAAATGATCATATGATTTCTTATTAGATTGTAAATTGATTTTTGTTTATGTTAAGTAAATTAGGGTTTTTTTTTTATAGTAATTAGGGTCTGAATGATAATTAGGGTTATATGTCATTATTTAGGCTTTTGATTAATGATTAAGGCTTGGTTTGGCCATCTTTGTTAATAGAGTAATTGGAGAGTTCTATGCTATGTGAATTTGTGGATGCTTTAGTAAGTTATTGAATTTTATGATAGGATGCTCTACAACTAGCTTTAAGTTTTACTGCTTAAGTGTTTTTAGAATTACTTAAGACCTAAGTATTTCCTTAATTGTCCTTAGGTTTCTATTAACATTTATTTGGAGTGATATAAATAGGAAATTAATTCCTATATGTTATATATGTTAGATGTGGTAAACTTAGACGGCGGAGGAGAAGCGAGAACCTAATTTAAGTGCAAAGGATTTGCTAAGCTTGGATGAAGATAAGTCCTTACATCTCAAGTATATTTTCAAATTGCATCTTATGAAATGCAAAATCCATGCAAAAATACCATGGTCAAATTATGCAAAATTTTCATTTAAGCGCATATATAATATATGCATAATTTCATTAAATGTTTTATGTTTATAATATGTAAATCATGATTTCAAATATGAGTATACTACTTTGAGAAAATACTATGCATGAAAATCATGCTTATTACAAGGAATAACCTTATTGTGATATTATGATTTATTCATGCATATGTATTTATCTGAAGTTTTCATGGGTATTGTGATTATGAAATGGAGTAATGCATCAAATATACATGACACATGGAAAGTCACTTATATAACACCCCACTACCTACGTACTTGATTAGGGCTGGGGATGTCACCCTGTCTTTAGGACAAGGGGTCTTTATAACTAGGACTCACATAAAAAAAAATGTAAGAAATGATCTAAATTTAAACTTATTACAACTCAAAATAATACATGAACAAGTCTCAAAATAAACAAATGTCTACTAGAGTCTCTCAAAATGAAATTCATTCAAAATAAGTCTTCAAAGAAAGGAAACATTAATCAATAACCTTCATAGCAGGATCGACATAAAAGCATGGTATAAAAAGGTGGTGATACATAAATCTCAGTAAGTCCATGTGTGCTTAAAGTGTTTCAGGTAAAACAGTTCATGTATGCAAGTTGCGAAACCTTTATAAAAGTAAAGTGCTGACAAGTCTTAAATAAATTTCACAAAATGAGGAGTGGTGTTTTCCTTTTGAATGCCATAAATTGTATAAAATAAAAGCAACCACTCAAAAGAAATAGCCATAGCACCACACTTTGTGCATCATAACAAAAGAATGTTCAGGGTGCCACACTTTGTGCATTTTGACACAAGGTAGGTGTACAACCCACTGAGTGAGACACTCCTCCATCTCTATACCCAAACTTACCGGTTGTCCATTCCACAAATACACAGTCCACTTGACAGCACTTGCTAGCTCGGATCGATATGTTCTATAGAACTGACATCCTATCCAGGAAGAACTCACCTCTTAGAGGTGGCTACCTACAGAGAGACTTATCCAAACCCATCAAAGACTAGTACTAATAGTCTACCTTTATTGAGTACTCAACGTTACAAATGTCCTTTTTAGGAAAAGAAGAATCATCTAATGTGTTGTCTTTGAAATAGCAATTATGATTTACAAAATTCTCATCAAAGTTGGTTTTTAGAAAAAGTTTATCATCTTGTTTAAAATTACTTGTTTAACTTGAAATTGTTTGATTGAATGGAAAAGAAACGGAAAATTATCTATAATTGCATGAAAAGTACATTTCCATGTATACATCATGTTTTGACTTGCCGAAGTGATTTTGATCTTCAAGTAGCTTTATGCAAGGACTTATCTGATCTCTTGCTTTTCTTTGATACAATAGCCTCACAAATTGGTTCAAGGCAAACTAGTCCCGCCTGGGGTAAATATAGGGTATAAGTCCCAATATCCAAACAACACTTGCTCAAACAAATCACTCATAACCTAACATGCTTAAGCTCAACTAGTTACAACAACATCCAGTTAAGACAATAATGTCTTAGGCTCTACAACTAATAGATAAATTATTTTATAGAATAAGATATATTTGATATGCCAATATAAATAGGTGTTTTAAATAATAAATTATAATATAATCTATTTATTAACAAACAATAAGTAATATTAATAATAAATTGTAAATAATTTTAATAATAAATAATAAATTATTTTAACAATAATATTTACTATTATAAATAATATATGCGTGTAAATAAAAGTTTTAGTAAGACTAACCAATAATAATATGGATATAAAAGATATTTGACATTAATTAGTTTCAATATATTATTTTTTTTATTCTTAATAAAAAAAATACTATTTTCTTATCTAATAAAATAATAATATTTTAGGTAATTATTAATTCTGAAAATATTGAGGTTACCGAAATTAATAAATTAAATTAAATAGTGATAGTAATAGTATTGGTAATAATAATGTTAATAATAGTAATAATAATAGTTGTAGTAAACGAAGCTCGAATAATAATTTTTAATGACTATAGTGAATTTACTAGTACAAAATTTATATATATACACTCATATATTCAATAAATAACATGTTGATTTGCCCAAAAATAGACTTGTAATAATATTCATCAGAACAAGGGTGATACTCTACTAGCAATAATACTAGCAAAGGATTTCATGTTAAAAATAACATCATCATGGGAGCATAATCAAACAATGGTGGTATAATGTCCATCACTCATCACAACATCCTTACTAGAGATATAAAGCCTTTAATCATAATGTACTAATAAGCATACAATGACCCTAAAGCATAATCGAACAATAATTCATAAGCCTCAATATTCATTTCAATCTTTGTGTCTTAAAATTATTCCCTTCACCCACATACATATCTCTATCCCAACATTATTCGATCAACCTATTAATTCCATCATCTAAAAGTCTTGAGTTCAAAAATTTAAGAAGAATGTCATGGAAGGCATACTCGTTTGATGACCGTTGGAGTTGAAGATGTTGTCTTGTCTAATAAAGGTCCTTAAGTGCTTGAGGAGTCCTTTTCCGTTTGAAGTTGTTCAAGAATAGCCACCAATGAATATGCCAAGCGAGAGAAAGAAAGTGAGAGAGTGTGTGTGTGTGTGTGCGATTAAGATGATGACGAAATGGAGATGAAGAAGTGAAAAATGATCAAGGTGATTGAATTTACCTTCTTGATGTTCTTCTTGTTCTTGAACAAAAAGCACATTTGATCTGAAGGAGTGATCAACTTTAGTTGTTTTGGTTATGTATCTCATGTATATCATATATGGCGCAGTAAAAAAATAATAACAAGATACCATCCCAGGATCCACATACGTGTGGAAAACAAGACATAAAGAGAATAAATGTAACAGTTTTACTTTTCTTTGAGGATCTAAAAAAATAAAATTTTTTCCCTTCTTCTTGTCTGACGATTGTGGCATGATCCAGCAATCCTCTTGATTAAACACCACGAGAGTCAAATGTCCAACCACTACAATCACAGTGTGTGATTATCTCTAATAGAAATCCACGCGGAGGATCACTCGCAAGTACCAAGATGTTTCTGTGGTAGCAGAAACCAAGAATGACGGCCCAGGGTTTTGATGAAGAACAATGAGAGAGAGAGAGAGAGAGAGAGAGAGAGAGAGGAAAAGGGTCATGTGTGCCCTAGGGTTTTTGGAGTTGCTTTCGTGAATTGCCCTAACCCTTAGGTATCGTGCATATCTCTATATATCACGAAAATCTACTGAAAATACTCCATCTCAGAATTCTAAAACAATTAGAATTCTCTAATTGCAATTGGAAGCATTAAGTTCTCACAATTATAATTTGGCCCAAAAATTATAACAAATTATAATTTGTCCACAACAACATCTCTTTCCCGCAATTAACCCCGCTATGTTATCAAATAACATCTTGAGTATATAATCCTCTATTGTGTGTGACGTATTAGGTTTCCCAGTCAATTGGTAGCGAACATAAATTAATTCAAACATCTTTGAGATTAATAATCCATAATTAATTAGAATTAATCACACTAATTCTAATCATAATTGATTTATTAATTCATCAATTAATAAATCCATATTCCTAGATTATGAGCAGTATCTAGCAACATATCATGACTACCTAAGAGTCCAGGAAGTCAAGTGGCTTGACACGAACCCTTCAACAACAAACTACAGTGCAATTAACTCCTTTCACCATACAATATCTCATTCGGTTTTGAGTACAAAATTAGTGCCAACTCCCTCCAAAATATATTAATTATGGCTCGAATATAATAGTACTTGTACCAGGAACCCACTACTCTAGATGTGTATCAATTGGAACTGTTTCCAATACATAGTTGTCTTGGCCAAGGACTTCTTGAGTAGTAATTTTTACAAGTGGCCGTGAGATATTCGCCCCTACTATTAGGAGTGGTGAATCCTTTATTGACCCTCTCAACCACTTTCGTTTACCTCACAATGTACCCAATATCCATCCCATAGGCGGCCCTCGATTTGGCTCCAGAGATTGGAATCGAAGCACAATGCTCAGCAAACAAAGTACATTGGAGATCTCAAGTCTAAGGATACTTGCACATTTGCTATATTGAGATTGTATTACTGGCACTAAATAGTTATCCATGTGATTATCTCATAGCTAGATCATCCAATGTACTTGTTCTATTAACAAGCATCCACGTGTTAACTTTGAGGATCTCAATACTCACGGATATGAGAAACACTGCTTGATCAAATCAGGAAGTCTAACACACACTAGTCTTAACGCATTAATGATGTTCTATCTTATTTATACTACGACTAGGGACTATTTAAGTACTAACACTATACTGTGTAGTAGGAATCTCATATCATGATCTCTATCATGATTTCCTTAACACAGTGTTGCACTAAGGACTTTATCTAACAGTTATGTTACACAAAAGTAAACAAAAGAAATTGTAAGATAAATAATTCCTTTTATTAAAATAAAATGTGTCATATACAACATACAAGTGATTGCCACTACGGCAAAACACTAACAAACCCCTACTTGCATTATAGCCAATTATTCATGTATCTAATACCGAATGACTCAACATGCCTATCATATTTCTTTTGAGATAGTGCTTTTGTAAGCGGGTCAGCTATGTTCTCATCCGTGGGAACTCTATCTATCTTTACATCATTCCTATCTATGATCTCCCAGATCAGATAATAGCATTGTAGTATGTGTTTAGATCGTTGGTGAGATCGTGGCTCCTTTGCTTGTACAATGGCTCCATTGTTGTCACAATACAAAGATATTGGACCAACAACGCTAGGAACCACACCCAGTTCTGTCAAAAACTTCTTGATCCAAATAGCTTTCTTAGCTACTTCAGAAGCGGCTATGTACTCAGCTTCTGTCATAGGGTCGGCAATAGTCTCTTGTTTAGAACTCTTGCAACTAATTGCCCTTCCACATAATGTAAACACATAGCCAGATTGCGATTTGAAATCATCTTTGTCAGATTGAAAAATGGCATCAGTATACCCGTTTATTTTCAAATCACCTTCTCCATATATTAAGAACATATCCTTAGTCCTTCATAAGTACTTAAGGATATTTTTTACAGCTGCCCAATGACCTTTACTAGGGTCAGATTGGTATCTGCTCGTCAAACTGAAAGCACAAGATACATCGAGCCTTGTACATATCATAGTGTACATGATAGATCCAACTGCCAAAGCATATGGAATCTTACTCATGTAACCCCTTTCAACTTATGTCTTGGGAAACATCAACTTTGAAAGGCTTACACCATGTGACATGGGTAAGAATCCCTTTTTGGATTGATATATGCTAAACCTCTTTAGCACTTTGTTATGTATGTAGACTACGAAAGACCTAACAACCTTTTGGATCTATCTCTATAGATCCTTATTATAAGAATATAGGTTGCTTCTGTTAGTGTTGAGCCTTAGAGGCAATCACTTGTACATTATATATGAAACATTTTATTTTAATAAAAGGCATTATTTATCTTACAGTTTCTTTTGTTTACTTTAAGTAATATAAATGTTTGATAAAGTCCCTAGTACAAAACTGTGTTAAGAAAATCATGATTGTGATCGTGATATGAGATTCCTACTACACTGGATGGTATTAGTACTTAAATAGTCTCTAGTCAAAGTATTAATGAGACAGGATATCATTAATGCGTTAAGACTAGCATGTGTTAGACATCCTGATTTGATCAGGCGGTGGTTCTCATAACTGTGAGTATTGAGATACTCAAAGTTAACACATGGATGCTTGTTAATGGAATAAGTTCATTGGATGACCTAGCTTTGAGATAATCATATGGAAAACTATTTAGTACCAGTGATATAATCTCAATATAGTAAACATGGAAGTATTCTTAGACTTGAGATCTCGAAGGTACATTATTTGCTGAACATTGTACTTTTATTCCAATCTCCAGAGCTCGATTAAGGGCCGCCTATAAGATGGATATTGGGTACAATGTGAAGTAAACGAAAGTAGTTGAGAGTGTCAATAAAGGATTCACCACTCCTAATAGTAGGGGCAAATATCTCACGGCCACTTGTAGGAATTACTACTCGAAAAGTCCTTGGCCAAGGCGATTATGTATTGGAAACAGTTCCAATTAATGCACATCTAGAGTAGTGGGTTTCTGGTACAAGTACTATTGTATTCGGGCCAGAATTAATTTTGGAGGGAGTTGGCACTAATTCCATACTCCAAACCAAATGAGATATTATATGGTGAAAGGAGTTAATTGAACTGAAGTTTGTTATTGAAGGGTTCATGTCAAGCCACATGACTTCCTAGACTCTTAGGTGGTCATGATGTGTTGCTAGATACCACTCATGATCTGGGAATATAGGTTTATTAATTGATGAATTAATAAACCAATCCTGATTAGAATTAATAGGATAAATTCTAATTAATTATGGATTATTAATCTCAAAGACGTTTGGATTAATTTATGTTCACTACCAATTGACTGGGAAACCTAATAGGTCACACACAATAGAGGATTATATGCTCAAGATGTTATTTGATAACATAGAGGGGTTAATTGCGAGAAAGAGAAGTTGTTATGGACAAATTATAATTAGTTATAATTTGTGATCCAAGTTGTAATTGTGGAAACTCGATGTTTCCAATTACAATTAGGAAATTCTAATTGTTTTAGAATTTCAGATTTTCAGTGTTTTTTGGAACATATATTGGATATGCTCGAAACCTTAATCCAAGTGTGATTCACACGAAAATAGGTGCCACAAAATAAACGTCTTCTTTTTCTTCTTCTTCTTCTTCTTCTTCTTCTTCTTCTTCTTCTTCTTCTCTCTCTCTCTCTCTCTCTCTCTCTCTCGTTTTGCTAAAAACAAAAATAGCCCTAGCCGCCATCATTTTTCTGCTAGCAAAGGAAATTTTGGTGCTTGAGTATTCCTCTATGTGGATTATTGTTAGAGATAATCACATTCTGTGATTATAGTGGTTAGACGTCCAACTCTCGTGGAGTTCGCATAAGAGATTGTTGGATCGCGCCTCGACTTGAAGAATATCAATTTTGTTCTTCGGACGATCACCCAAAGGTAAAAGTTGTTGCCTTTATTATCATTATGTCTTGTTTTCTACACATATGCGGATCCTGGGATGCTATCTCGTTTTATTTTTCCGTTGCGCCGTATACGATACAGGCCTAAGATACCCAACATGTTCTTCCAAGGCGTGCAAATAAGATTGCTAAGCAACTCTTGAGTAATAGAATTGAAGAATGGGTGATCAAGTAGAAGACCAAGCTTAAGAGATCACATACCAAGAAATCCTTAGGGAAGAACCTTAGATTAGGAATCTTTGTTAAGGTATTATCTGTATAAATTCCTTTGTCTTCTGTATCTTATGATTCAGTTTATTTCTACCTTGAAACACATAAACAAAAGATTTCAAAGTTTCAAGTCTTTAGAATTAATTAACGAGTATCGATTCTCAAAGGAACAAGTACACACTAATCACTTTTCATTCATTATTTAACCAATCCAATAAAGTGATAATATATATATATATATATATATATATACAACTCAAGGATGTAGAAATATGTAATTTAGACAAAAGCTTTTGAAAACATGATTATGAATCACTTAGCTAATATCACAATCAATTATTATATTGGTCTCATGAAGGATTTAATATAGACCCACTTCATTTGCAATCCATGGAATCACTATCTTCTAGTTAAATTAGTGAACATATTCTATCTCAACCAATTTATCTAAAAGATGCATTAAAATCAATCATCATATAAACCTCTATATTCTAGGTGATTTAAAATATGAAATTAGTCAATGAACCTATATTTTGGTAATCATCAACCAACCTTTGATTACCTATGTTCTCAACAATTAACCATTTTTCAAGAAAGTTAAAGGATAACAAATATGAAATTAATTAATTGAAGTTATTATCAACCCCTTTTTCAAGCAAGTTAATAAAAAAAAAAACCAATCGACCAATTCCGTAAGAAAACTAAGTAATCAAATCCCAAGATGAATAATGTATTGACCAAAATACTAAATTACTCAATAAATCACGAATCCTAAAAAATAATATCAAATTACAATGGAAATAGTAAATAGATAATTGTTTAAGTAAAAGAAAAGGAATGTAAAAGAAAGAACTCATAGACAAGCCTCATTTTTCTTCTTTGAAAACTCTCTTGAACAACCCTTCTTGATTTGGTGAATTCCTTCTTATTTAAGTGATTGGAATTATCCTCTTAGATTCACTTATTTTCTCTTGTGTTTTCTTTTACTTTTATAAGCTTCTTTGATGCCAAATTTGTTGCTTGTGGAGTCTTAGCCGAGTAAGAATTGGAAAATAGCAAAATCTTTGGAAAATTCTCAAATTCTTGCACAGAATTTTCACACTCTAGAACGAGCCTGGCGCCGGGTGCAGTCAACCCACTTGGCGCTAGTGCATTCTGTTCCTTCTTTGCATTTTGCTCTGTTTTCCACTGGCTGACCAAAATGGACCTGGTGGCTGGTCCACTTGCCAAACTTGGCATCAGATGCGTTCCGAAAAATCTCTATTTTTGCTTAAAATTAACTCAAATATGCACAAATTCGTCAAAACACTTTTTACAAGCAAAATGTCAAATAGGAAGGAATATGCGTAGTTATTACAATAAAAGTATCTCAAAACAACCTCAAATAACTAAAAAAATTTTTTTGATAATTTTAGCCCCTATTAGTTCCCAAACACTTGAATTTTTGCTCGTCCTCAAGCAAAATGCTTAATTCCAAGAAAATCATCAAGAAAACACAAGATTTTTCTTATTCCGACAAAAAAAAAAAAATTAACATAGTAAGGATTATAACTTCCCTTCAAACTTTTAGATAAAACTCTTGACATTCATCAAACCCCTTTGAAAAAAAATTCAAACTTTGAAACATTTGGCAAGATATCACAAAACTCTTGAAGTCAGATTAATCAAGCGTATATCCTAGTCTAAATAAACTATTTCACCCTTCAAGTAAAAATATAAATAACATGAATCACAAAAGTCAAGCTATCTACTAACTCAAGCATTATAAATCAAAAAATTGCACAACTCAAATCATGATATAAAGAAAGCACTCTAATTTTTCTCTTTATTATTTTTTTTTCAATGACTTAGGAAATTGATAGCCTTAAGTGCATGAATTTCTCTTCACATACCGTATTAGTCCCCTTTTAGTCATCACTCATCATTTTTTCAACATTTTTTTTTATCTCTTTTACTTTTGGAAATTCATAGCCTCAAGAAAGTGAATTTCTCTTCACTATCCGTATTGGCCCCCATAATCAAGCAAAAATAATACTCTTTCTTATCTTTAAAGAGGGAACAACAATCATCTCATTTTTTCAATTCTTCAACTCACAAAAATTTTCCGCAGTTCTCTACAATCTTTCCTCTCAAAGATCTTTTATCAACTTCCATTCCTCATTACAACTCAAAGCTAAGGAAAATTTAAACCCATAATACAAGAGTTAGCCAATAAACCTTTCCCATGTTCATCATATTCTCCATATTCAAACTAGATGAGTCAAATAACATTCAAACACTAATGCATAAACAAAATTAATCAAAATTCTCAAGTCTTGACAATATCCTATCTAATAAACCAATTTCATAAAAATTCACCTAATAAATGACAAAAATTCATATCCAAGTAAGAAAAAGAATTACAACCCTGCTTAAATAATGAAAACTACAAAATTTTTGAAAAATTTCACAAAAATGATATGGAAAATATTTCTTCTATATCATTCTCTCCCCCATACTTAAACTGGACACTGTCTTCAATAGTTAAAGATATAACAATAAAAGTATAGCTAAGAAGACCAAAATCAATAAAGAGGGGGAAAAAAAAGAGAAGAAAGTACTTCCATTATATAGTAGGTCCACCATGTGTGAATCCACCATAATGAATAGGTATTAAAAGAGTCACAAGAGGTCCTAATGTCAAAAGAAACAAAACAAAGAGAATATAAATCTAGAAAAAGAAAGTAAAACAAAGTAAAAGAAAAGATAACTAAAAGCTTGGAAAGGTCATTAAAATTTAAAAGAAAAGAAATAATAGAAAATAAAATAAAATATAATGCAGAGAGTAAATCAAGAGTCCTCATCATTGTCCTCATGAAGATCCCGGTTGCCCGACTCAAAGATGCCCCGGTGGATTATTGGATCAAAGTTGCCAACTTTTGGTCTTGGACATCTCAGCACCTATAGAGGTCCACCATGGAGTCTCGGAGCTAAAGAAGGATAGTATTTGGCTGTCTAGTAGAACCTCCACTCATGCCTCTAAATTAATACAAGAATGAGAACACGTGGCACTAGTGAAAGGTCTAGTACTCCTCCTCCTCATCAAGGGGAAGCTCCACCATCCCGAAGTGTTGTAACTCAAAATGCTTCTTCCATCGCCTTTCCCTCTCATCATAGCGATACCCACACTGAACCAAAGTATGTTCAGTCACTAGGTCTCGATCAGTAGTGGGCTCACTCAGCTCTCCATCTAATCTCACTCCAAAGTCCCTTAAAATGTGCATAATAACCAAAGGAAATTTTAGAGCTTTGGCAAATATACCAGAGTAAACAACCTCTCGCATGGATTGAATAATAATGGGAGCATGGGGAATAGGCTCACTCTTCCTGATTTGATCAGGCGGTGGTTCTCATAACCGTGAGTATTGAGATACTCAAAGTTAACACATGGATGCTTGTTAATGAAAACAAGTTCATTGGATGACCTAGCTTTGAGATAATCATATGGATAACTATTTAGTGCCAGTGATATAATCTCAATATAGCAAATGTGCAAGTATCCTTAGACTTGAGATCTCCAAGGTACTTTGTTTGTTGAGTTTTGTGCTTTGATTCCAATCTCCAGAGCTCGATCGAGGGCCACTTATGAGATGGATATTGGGTACATTGTGAGGTAAACGGAAGTAGTTGAAAGGGTCAATAAAGGATTCGCCACTCTTAATAGTAGGGGAGAATATCTCACGGCCACTTGTAAGAATTACTACTCGGAAAGTCCTTAGCCAAGGCGATTGTGGATTGGAAACAGTTCCAATTGATACACATCTAGAGTACTGGATTCCTGGTATAAGTACTATTGTATTCGGGCCAAAATTAATTCTGGAGAGAGTTGGCACTAATTCCGTACTCCAAACCGAATAAGATATTATATAGTGAAATGAGTTAATTGCACTGAAGTTTGTTATTGAAGGGTTCATGTCAAGCCACTTGACTTCCTAGACTCTTGGGTGGTCATGATATGTTGCTAGATACCACTCTTGATTGGGGAATATGGGTTTATTAATTGATGAATTAATAAACCAATCCTGATTAGAATTAATTGGATAAATTCTAATTAATTATGGATTATTAATCTCAAAGACGTTCGGATTAATTCATGTTTGCTATCAATTGATTGGCAAACCTAATAGGTCACACGCAATAGAGGATTATATACTCAAGATGTTATTTGATAACATAGAGGGGTTAATTGCAAGAAAGAGAAGTTGTTGTGGACAAATTATAATTAGTTATAATTTGTGGTCCAAGTTATAATTGTGAGAACTTGATGTTTCCAATTACAATTAGGAAATTCTAATTGTTTTAGAATTTCAAATTTTCAATGGATTTTGGAACATATATTGGATATGCTCGTAACCTTAATCCAAGGGTGATTCACACGGAAATAGCAGCCACAAAAACAAACGTCTTCTTTCGTCTCTCTCTCATTTTGCTAAAACCGAAAACATCCATAGTCGCTATCTTTTTCTGCTAGCACAGGAAATTTTGGTGCTTGAGTATTCCTCTATGTGGGTTACTATTAGAGATAATCACACACTGTGATTATAGTGGTTAGACGTCCAACTCTCATGGAGTTTGCATAAGAGGATTGTTGGATTGTGCCTCGACTTGAGGAAGATTAATTTTGTTCTTCGGACGATCATCCAAAGGTAAAAGCTATTACCTTTATAATCATTATGTCTTGTTTTCCATACATAGACGGGTCCTGGGATGGTAACTCATTTATTTTCTGTTGTGCCGTATAGGATACGAGCCTGAGATACCCAACAGCTTCTCCAAGGTCTTTCATGGAGAATTGTTTGGACAACCAAACTTTAATCATTTGCAAGTAGGTATATGTGAAACCCCACCTAAAACCAACCCTAGAGTAAGGGGGTCGGGAATGCATATCATATTATTTTGCATGAATATATATGTTTTTGAATGATTTTATGTGCTTTAGAATCGTGGATTATAGGTTTAAATGCTTGGTTATGCTTATTGAGTAGGAGGGGTAAAATGGTAATTTTGCCTGAGGTCAGAATAGGGAGATTGATGGAAACTGCAGAAACAGGGAGCCATGGACGAAAAAAAAAATAGAGAGAAAAATTAAACCATGAGCCATAAAGGCCATGCGGAAGCGTGAAGATCATAAATTTGCGCTCCTTAACCCTTGTAGGTTGAGTAAGAGCGGATTGAACGACTGGAATCGCCTCGCTTTGCACACTTGAAGGAGCTTCCGGTTGAACACCCGCTAGCCTTCGACTTCGCCTTATTTGCATTAACGCTTAGCTCTCCAGCTCTTGGGATATTCCTCAGCCTAACCTCTAGTTGGTGAACACTATGGTGAAGAGGAACGATCCCAAAACTCCTTAGTTCTTTCGCTATTGATTAGCAAAGAAAAAGAAGAAAAACAAGAAGAAGGAGAGAGACCTTGAGAGGGAGAGAGAGACCCACGTGAGTGTGTGGCTTGGTAAAGGAAAAATTAGGTTTTTTCCTTTCAAAGTGTTGTTTATATTTAGCCTAAACTAGGTCTCTCAATCTATGATAAACATCTCCCCGGGATTTCAAAATACCCGGATGTTATCCTGAGAAACAGTTTGGCCTAACCTTAAACTCCTCTTAACCGTATCTGGAAAAAACCCTAAGGTCCAAGCTATTGGGCCAGATAAATATTTATTATTTTTCTTGGACCCAAAAGGCCCAAAATAATAAATATTAATTATTTATTTTCTCGGCTTACATAAGTAACCCAATAAATAATTAATGAGTCCAAATGAACCATAATAATTAATCTTTAATTATTTATTTCTTGGGCCTACATAAATAACCCAATAAATAATTAAACATTAATTATTTCCCCTAGTTTAAGCCCAGGTTAATTTCTTAATTATTCATACTGGACCTAGGCCCTGAATAATTAATTAACCAAATAAACTAGATAATTAATTTCTCTCAACTCCTATTTTATTTATTTATTTATTTATTTTATTCCAGTCCAATAATAAATTAGACTTCCTGAAAAAAATAAAATAAAACAAAATAAAATAAAATCCTCTTCAACTGAGACCAATTCCTCAACCCAAAAATAGTTAGGACTTACGGGCTATCCCGAGGACCAAAAAGACACATCGTCTTGGCTGCTAAAATGACCAAAATACCCCTGCTATATAAATAGCTGTATTTTGCATTTTAAATATTTCCTAATATCACCATAAGGAAATATTGACCCCAAGGACAATGCTGCGTTAGCAAAGTCTCCGACCTACATGTGAAATGACTAAAATACCCCTCTACACATCGCCGTACATTTAGAGAGGAAGAAGTGTACTAACACCCCTCTAAATGACATCTACCACCCTTAGGATTCTAGTCCAATGATCCACGACTTCCTGGAGTGTTTCCGCTTTCCAAGGGAGCTACCCTAAAGCAAACATCCAAGCCATGTTTCCCAGGGCCCTGGATAATTTAGACCATTCGGACAACCACAAGGGGCGATATAGTGCAGAAACTATCTTGTATAAGTCTGTCTTAACTAACTAGTCACACATACCCAACATGCAAGTATATTGGCCCTATGATAGAACTTCAACTACAGCAAATCAAAGTATATGCTTCCAGCTTCGCTAGACCACCAACTCATACTCAAGTCGTAGAGTACTAGTCCACGCTGTAGTGGTAGTAGTCTAGGTTTCTACCATATAGTACTTTGAGAAACCACTACTACAGGTCTTGTTCTACGTATTCGAAATACGCTTATGTCATGAAGTGAGTGGACTACCCACTGGCTAAAGGTAAGCCATTCCCCATTTGGAATTCATAACATAATAACCTAAACATGATAAGGTTCCCAGTCTCATCAATAGGTTAAGAACAAATGTTTATGTGTCAAATAACCCGTGATCCATATCTTACTGTGAAAGACCACCATTCACATGGATCACTTATTTAAACACAATGGGTCTATTCCAAACAAAAATCGTGCACAAACAAAAAGTAAATTCACAAACAATTTCTGAAAATAAATTCTTTTATTAAATAATTCGATTTTACATCAAAAACCTAGTCTAATAGGGCATACAATCCAACAATCTCCCACTTGCACTCTAAGACTAGGTAAGTCCATAGGTGCCCACCCCTATGGCGTCTAAGTGTCTCTTGAAGACTCTCTCAGCCAAAGGCTTGGTGAATGGGTCTGCTAGATTGTTTTCTGAGGTAATATGCTCCACCACGACTTCCCGTCTCTGGATGAAATCCCGGATCAGGTGGTACTTCCTCTCGATGTGTTTCCCCTTCTTGTGGTTCCGAGGCTCCTTAGATTGCAACACTGCTCCAGTGTTGTCGCAATACATCACAACCGGCCTGTCCATATGTGGTACGACTCCAAGTTCTGAAAGAAACTTCCGGAGCCAGACTACTTCCTTGGACGCTTCCGAAGCTGCCACATACTCAGCTTCCATGGTTGAGTCAGCAATACAAGATTGCTTGATACTCCTCCATGAAATTGCTCCTCCAGACAAGGTGAAGACATATCCACTAGTGGATTTTCTCTCATCCTTATCCCCTCGGAAGTCCGAGTCCGTGTATCCTACAGGAACCAAATCATCGACCACAGTAAACCGAGCATATAATCTCTCGTTCCCTTGAGGTACTTGAGAATATGCTTTACAGCTTGCCAATGAACCTCCCCTGGGTTTGACTGATATCTGCTAACTAAGCCCACGGCAAAACAGATATCTGGCCTAGTACACAGCAAAGCGTACATGAGACTTCCCATAGCCGAAGCATAGGGAATCCTACTCATTCTGTCCTTTTCTTCTTGAGACTTAGGACAGTCCTTCGAAGAAAATGACAACCCATGTCTGCAAGGGATTAGAGCTCCTTTGCATGAGTCCATGTCTGTACTTGGCCGACATCTTGTCAATATATGTCGCTCGGGATAATCCTAACATTCTCTCGCTTCCTATTTCTAAGAAGCCTAATCCCGAGAATGTAGTCGGCTTCTCCCAAGTCCTTCATACTGAATTGACTAGACAGCCAAACCTTTGTAGATGACAATGTCCCTACATCATTTCCAATGAGTAGAATGTCATCCACATACAGGATAAGACAAACCACATTGATGCCTTCAAGTTTCCTGTACACGCATGGTTCATCTTCGTTTTGAATAAAACCATAAGACATTACAGTCTCATCAAAACGAATGTTCCATGCTCTTGATGCCTGCTTAAGTCCATAAATGGATTTCTTATGCTTGCAAACCATGTGTTCCTGGCCTTCAGCAATGAAGCCTTCCGGTTGGGACATATAGATGTCTTCGCTAAGATGGCCATTCAAGAATGCCGTCTTGACATCCATTTGCCATATCTCGTAGTCATAGTGACAGGCGATGGCAAGGAGGATGCGAATGGATTTAAGCATGGCTACCGGGGAAAAGGTTTCCTCATAGTCGATACCCTCTTTCTGAGTATACCCTTTCGCCACAAGCCTAGCTTTGAAGGTTTCCACCTTCCCATCCGCTTCTCTCTTCCTCTTGTATACCCACTTGCACCCAATAGGTTTTATCCCTTCAGGTGAAGCTACAAGATCCCAAACCTGATTGAGGTACATAGACTCAATCTCGGCTTTCATTGCTTCATGCCACAGATTTGCATCAGCATCAGCAATAGCCTCCTCGTATCTAGCGGGGTCTTGTTCCTGATGGTCGGAAACCAGCTCAAAGGCTTCTCCAGTCCATCTATCCGGAACCCTAGACATTCTCCCACTACGACGAGGCTCCATTTGTACAGGCTCTTGAGGCTGTGCCTCTTCTTGTTCCAAAATCGGGTCAGTAGAAGTTGATTCCATAGATAACTTCTCTTGCAGTTCCAACCTCGTTGAACCTTTAGTGGAAGTACTTTGATCATCTTCCAAGTATCTAGTATTGGTATTGACTAGTACCTTCTGCTCCTTAGGATGATAAAAGCAGCCTCCTTTTGTCCCTTTTGGATACCCAACAAAATAGCATAATTCTGATCTTGGTTCCAACTTGTCTCTTTTGATCAGTACATAAGCTAGACACCCCCAAATCTTGAGATGATTTAGACTTGGCTTACGCCCAGTCCACATCTCATAGGGAGTCCTAGGTACTGACTTGGAAGGAACTAAGTTCAGAATATATGCCGCTGTTTCCAGGGCATATCCCCAGAAGGATACCGGAAGAGTAGCATGAGACATCATGCTTCGGACCATTTCCATCAACGTCCCGTTCCTTCTCTCAGCTACTCCGTTCTGTTGGGGGGTTCCCGGCGCAGAGAGCTGGGATGCTATCCCATGATGTACCATGTAGTCCTTGAATTCACCTAGGAGGTACTCTCCACCACGATCCGATCGTAAGGTTTTGATTAATTTACCTGTCCGACGCTCCACTTCAGCCTTAAACTCTTTGAACTTGTCAAAAGAGTCAGACTTGCATCTCATCAGGTAAATGTAACCATACCTCGTACAATCATCCGTGAACGTGATGAAGTACTCAAAACCTCCCCTAGCTGGTGTAGAAAATGGACTGCACACATCAGTGTGAACAAGACTCAACACCTCCTTGGCTCTATCCGCCTTTGGTGTAAAAGACCTTTTGGTCATTTTTCCCATCAGGCAGGATTCACACTGAGGCCAACTTTCCAATCTCAATGAGCCCAAAAGCCCATCATGGATTAGCCTCTGAATCCTGGTTGAGTTAATATGAACCAAACTCAGGTGCCAAAGGTATGAATCATTGATATTGGTCTTTCTCTTCTTAGTTAAAGGTTCAGACTGAGCGTTATTTGATTGTTTGTTAATAGGGTTTAAAAAGAACAAATTTCCATACATGTGCCCAGTACATAAAATTTCTCCATCTCTACTGATAGAAATACCAGAATGGAAAGATACAAAATATCCTTGATTAATAAGTTTTGCAACTGAAATCAAATTCTGACGAAAACCAGGTACATATAAAATGTCTTTTAAAACCACTATCTTATTACAATAAAAAATAAGATCCAGCTCTCCCACTGCAAGGGCCCAGACTTGTGCTCCATTACCCACTCGAAGCCCATGTTCGCCCTTCTTGAGTCTTCTTATCTTCCTAAACCCCTGCAAGGAGTTACAGATATGATCAGTGGCTCCTGAATCAACAATCCAAGTGGAAGTTGATCCTACCATTGATATGGACTCTAGATAGTAAACATTACCTGTGGGGTTTTTCTTGGCCTGAAGATCTGGACACTCTTTTTTCCAGTGTCCCTTCTTTCCACACTTGAAGCACTTACCCTTTGGTTTGTCCTTGGGCTGGTTCTTGGGTCGAGCTCGCTGCATTCCCCTTCTTCCTCTTGAACTTTCTGGGCTTAGGCCCAGTTCTTGAAGAAGAGGCCTTAGCAATCATGGCCTTAGACTGCGGCTTCATGACCTTCTCCGCCATCTGGAGCTCCTTCATCAGTTCAGTCAAACTCATGTTCAACTTGTTCATGTTATAGTTTAACTTGAACTGAGTGAAAGAGCCCGGTAGAGATTCGAGAACCATGTCCACTTGGCTCTCGGGGTCAATGACAGCCCCTAAGATTTCTGCCTCCTCGAAAGCAGCAATCATCTTGAGCATATGCTCTCGGACTGATGCTCCCTCAGCCATCTTAGTGTTTACAATTGTTCGAAGAGCCTCCTGTCTTGCGAGCCGGCTCTTGTCCGCAAACATAGTTGCCAACGATTGACTTATGTCATATGCAGAAGCCATGTGCTCATGTTTTGACTGGAGCACATTAGACATGGAAGCTAACATATAGTAACGTGCCATTTCGTCAGCTTTCTTCCATGCCTTTTCATCCTCTCACTTTTCAGCGGTGGAACCTTCCCAGATAACGAGGCGGGTTTCGTAAAGGACATACTTATACTCCTCGGCTGTGAGTATTATGTCCAGGTTCCTTTTCCAGTCCACATAGTTTGGACTCGTTGATTTATTCTCCCTAAGAATAACGGCCAATGGACTAAAAGAACCTCCCACCATTTCTGAAAATCGAAAATTAAAGAAAGAAATTAGTTTGTGAAAACAAAATGAAATTTGTGCACTGAAAATAATTTGGCTCTTAGGAAAACTGACATAGCTTCTTGGGAAGATTAACAGTTTCCTAAGCTAAGTGTATTAACCACCACAAATTAATTTCCCTTCTATGTAATGGTCTAGAGAATAACTCCATCGTGGGATGGCCGTTTCCTCTCATTTCCTATGGACATACCTCGCACTATAACCTCCAACGTGGGCTGGCCGATCATAGTACGTGCCCCGGGTTATTAATTACATCATTCCATTATATCTAGATCCTTGTGGTATCCCCATCCGATACGGGTTCACTCCCAGGGTGACGCGAGGGGATCCACGATCTCTATTAAGGACCGTGATGGAAGCCGTGGGGCCGTTGGAACCCCTCTCCCACTTAGTCTTTTTAAAATAAAGGTTTTCTGGAAAATATCCTTTTGAAATTTCCATTAAGTTTTTCTTAACTCAAAAATAAAATAAAATATCTAAGTCCAATAAAATCTCTATGTCAAGGCTTATATCCTTTGAGAGATTTCCTCCATGGACTAATTTTATATAAGTTAAAACTTAATGATTTCAAAAATTTTCCAATTAAAACTTAGAGACTTTGGTCTCAAGTTTATTTGACAAAATCATTTTTCTAGTCCAAAATAAAACAAAATGGCTCTCCATTTTAATTTACAAAAAATATCTAAATCCAATATATTTTCTATGTCAAGGATTAAATCCTTTGAGAAAATATTTAAGGATTAATTTTTGTACCAATTAAAATAACCATTTAGTTTTTAAAGAAAAATATTTTTCCTTGCCAAAACAAAAAGTTCCCAAAGACTTTGGTCTTTGAGAAAAAGCACACATACGTACATAAAAAAAATAGCATGCTAGAAAACAATAAACGTTTTTATGCTTTTCTATTTTTTAAACCTAAGTGCCCAAATAATAGAATTAAACACATTAATTAATTAATTAATGATCTTATTTAATCCTAAAATCCCTTACTAATATTTTTCATGCAAATATATTCCAAGAATATAAATATTGCAAAAATATTAATTCGCCTGGTATGGGACCCAAAATGAAAAAGGAAAAAAAATAAAAAAAATTGCCAAAAATGGCTGGCGGTCCACTGCACCAGCCGCACAGGATCCGCGCCAGAATGGCCTGCGGTCCACCGCAGCTGCAATGCACCGCGTCGCACCAGATCGCACGCTAGCCACGACCTGTGGACTTCGCCCGCTCCCGATTCTCCTCTGCTGCCGACCCGCACTTCAGCCCGAATTCAACCCGCGCAAATTGCATTTCAATTCTGCAATTTCATCCGCTCAAATCAAAGGAAGTGGCTCGGCTTCCGCGGCTCATCAGCGATCGGCTTCTCTCACCAACAGTAGCGGCTCGGCTTGGACGCGGCGGCTTATGAACAGTTTTCTTCTTCTTCGTTTTTCATCCGCGCGAATTTTTTCACGGAAGATTTTTCTTTCGATTTTTCTCTGTCTTCTTTGGCTTCTTTGGACATTTTTACTCATAAAAACTCATCCACAACATAAACACAACCGCCTATACCCATTAAAATTGGGTTTACACGATTAAAACACCAAAGCCAAAAAATTTACAGAGATCCTATGCTTCCACTGTGAAGCTTACAAATCCACCTATCCCATACCAAAACAGCGAAGGATCATAGGCATAATCATCTTCTCCATTTTATTAACTACCATGCTCCCTATATTGATCAAAACCAATGTCTCTGATACCACTTTGATGGAAAATGCAGAAACAGGGAGCCATGGACGAAAAAAAAAACAGAGAGAAAAATTAAACCGCGAGCCATAAAGGCCATGCGGAAGCGTGAAGATCATACATTTGCGCTCCTTAACCCTTCTAGGTTGAGTAAGAGCAGATTGAACGATTGGAACCGCCTCGCTTTACACACTTGAAGGAGCTTCCAGTTGAACACCCGCTAACCTTCGACTTCGCCTTGTTTGCATTAACGATTAGCTCTCCAGCTCTCGGGATATTCCTCAGCCTAACCTCTAGTTGGTGAACACTATGGTGAAGAGGAACAATCCCAAAACTCCTTAGTTCTTTCGCTATTGATTATCAAAGAACAAGAAGAAAAACAAGAAGAATGAGAGAGACCTTGAGAGAGAGAGAGAGAGACCCACGTGAGTGTGTGGCTTGGTAAAGGAAAAATTAGGGTTTTTTCCTTTCAAAGTGTTGTTTATATTTAGCCTAAACTAGGTCTCTCAATCTCTGATAAACATCTCCCCGGGATTTCAAAATACCCGGATGTTATCCTGAGAAACAGTTTGGCCTAACCTTAAACTCCTCTTAACCGTATCTGGAAAAAACCCTAAGGTCCAAGCTATTGGGCCAGATAAATATTTATTATTTTTCTTGGACCCAAAAGGCCCAAAATAATAAATATTAATTATTTATTTTCTGGGCTTACATAAGTAACCCAATAAATAATTAATGAGCCCAAATGAACCATAATAATTAATCTTTAATTATTTATTTCTTGGGCCTACATAAATAATCCAATAAATAATTAAACATTAATTATTTCCCCTAGTTTAAGCCCAGGTTAATTTCTTAATTATTCATACTGGACCTAGGCCCTGAATAATTAATTAACCAAATAAACTAGATAATTAATTTCTCTCAACTCCTATTTTATTTATTTATTTATTTATTTTATTCCAGTCTAATAATAAATTAGACTACCTGAAAACAATAAAATAAAACAAAATAAAATAAAATCCTCTTCAACTGAGACCAATTCCTCAACCCAAAAATAGTTAGGACTTACGGGCTATCCCGAGGACCAAAAAGACACATCGCCTTGGCTGCTAAAATGACCAAAATACCCCTGCTATATAAATAGCTGTATTTTGCATTTTAAATATTTCCTAATATCACCATAAGGAAATATTGACCCCAAGGACAATGCTGCATTAGCAAAGTCTTCGACCTACAGGTGAAATGACTAAAATACCCCTCTACACATCGCCGTACATTTAGAGAGGAAAGAAGTGTACTAACACCCCTCTAAATGACATCTACCATCCTTAGGCTTCTAGTCCAATGATCCACGACTTCCTGGAGTGTTTCCGCTTTCCAAGGGAGCTACCCTAAAGCAAACATCCAAGCCATGTTTCCCAGGGCCCTGGATAATTTAGACCATTCGGACAACCACAAGGGGCGATATAGTGCAGAAACTATCTTGTATAAGTCTGTCTTAACTAACTAGTCACACATACCCAACATGCAAGTATATTGGCCCTATGATAGAACCTCAACTACAGCAAATCAAAGTATATGCTTCCAGCTTCGCTAGACCACCAACTCATACTCAAGTCGTAGAATACTAGTCCACGCTGCAGCGGTAGTAGTCTAGGTTTCTACCATATAGTACTTTGAGAAACCACCACTACAGGTCCTGTTCTACGTATTCGAAATACGCTTATGTCATAAAGTGAGTGGACTACCCACTGGCTAAAGGTAAGCCATTCCTCATTTGGAATTCATAACATAATAACCTAAACATGATGAGGTTCCCAGTCTCATCAATAGGTTAAGAACAAATGTTTATGCGTTAAATAACCCGTGATCCATACCTTACTGTGAAAGACCACCATTCACGTGGATCACTTATTTAAACATAATGGGTCTGTTCCAAACGAAAATCGTGCACAAAATTCTCAAACAATTTCTGAAATTAAATTCTTTTATTAAATAATTCGATTTTACATCAGAAACCTAGTTTAAGAGGGCATACAATCCAACAGAGATAATTTGAGGAGTAGATAAGAAAAATATATGGGTTGTAATAAGTTTAAATTTTAAAGTTTTTATTTTATTTTTATGTAACCAAGTTATAAAGACCCATTGTCCTCTGGACGGGGCGACATCCCCGGCCCTGATGGGCTTAGGTAGTGGGGTGTTACAAGTGGTATCAGAGACTAGGTTTAGGCAAGTATTGATATTATATGTTTTGATTTATTAAGTTCAAATCTTTTATCTGACCTATCCTGTTTGTGCTATAGGATGGTTAGGATGATTAGAACCGCAAGGAAAGGGCAACAATGGCACCCTCTCATTCCTATCTACTCGGAGGACTTACCAGTGCCTCAGCCTGCACCCCAGCCAATCATTGCCCTGGATGATAGTAGTGACGATGAGGTCCAGATCATCAAGCCACCTCCAATACTTGTGATCGACTTAGTTACCGACAGTGAGGACGAGGAGATAGACATGGAATATGTTCCCCATCCTCCTAGCCCATAGTGGACTTGACTGTTGACAGTGATGACCCAGGGGAGATAGATTATGAATCTCCACCTAGACCTTCCTTGGTCACCCCACCCAATCAAGTTGAGATCGGGGAGAGTTCTAGGAGGCCTGGGAAGGAGCCCATAGATGGGTTCGCAAGTGGGGCCGGGATGGACTTCACTAGGAATTCTGGGAGGTGGTTATATGATGCCGACATTGAAGATTCTGATGAGGATTAGAGAGGCCAAGTTCTGCTATGTTTAGGGCGTTTTATTTGCAATTTTTCATAAACTCCTATGCTAGGAGTCCATGCACTTTTATTGCTTTATTTCAAAATTTATGCAAATAAGAGCACCTAAAGTACTCTGAACTTTGAGAAAAATCTATATGTCATTCTTTATGCAAAATTGCATCTAATTTTCTTCCACTTAAAGTTGAATGTGAATGCATGCTCAATTTGGATATTTTTAACTTTGATGCATAAACTCATTACCTGGGGAATGGTTTAGAATGGCACCTAGACGTCGCACAGCTACATCCAGTAGAAGGGTTCCTGAGGCAGAGCCCGTGACATAAGAGGTTGATGCAACTCAAATGTCATCACCAAATCAAGGGGATGAGAACGAAATGGGGCCAGAAATGGGATCGGAAGAGCCGGTTAGCGCAACGATGACGCAAGCGTTCCACAAGGTGACGGAGATTCTGCAAACCTTGACAGAGTGAAGAAATCCAAAAGGGGAAGATAAGGCATTGGAGCGGTTTCTGAAGTTTCAACCTCCTATCTTCTTGGGAGAGGCCGAACAAGACCAGAAAGCAGAGCAATGGGTGGAGCAAATGGAGGACATCTTTGCTACACTCCAGTACACTGAGAAGCGAATGGTGAAGTTTGATGCATTCCGATTGAGGGGTCCAACTCGGGCGTGGTGGCAAAGGGTTCAGGACGACTGAGAGATGATAGACTAAGACTGGACATGGCCTAATTTTGTGGAAGCATTCTGGGTAGAATATATCCCTCAGTGGATAGTGGAGAAACGGGAAGATGTGTTCCAGAATCTAAAGTAAGGAGGCATGACGGTAGCCCAATACGCTGCCCGGTTCACGCAGCTGTCAAAGTACTGCAAGAGGCTGGTGGATACGAAACAAAACAGAACGAGGCAATTTGTTAAGAGATTAAGGCAGGAGTTAAGAAGGGCATTAGCACCCTCTCCACCAGTGACTTATTCGGGGGCTGTGGACGCAGCCACCCGTACTGAGAATGAAGACCGCAACTGGTTGGCTTCACGACCGTTCGTACCGACAAGACCGCTGCCAAGACCTTTTCAGAGGCAGCAACCTAACAAGCGTCCTGCCAACCAGCAATGACAGAATCGGGGAAAGCAAGCCCGAACAGCACCGGTTGGTCCGGCGCAGAATCTTCCATTATGCCGGCACTGTGGAAAAAAGGGCCATATTGAGAAAAATTGTTGGTCCAAAAGAGTTGAGCGGAAGTGCTACCACTGCAGAGACCCGAATCATCTGCGGAATGCTTGCCCTAAACTTCTCCGGATCGGGAAGGGGAACCTAGCTCAGAACCCGGGGCCCAATCGAGCCAACACCTCAGGAGCTTCTGGGAGCGGAACGCAGAAGTCGCAGGTGAAAGCAAAAGTTTTCGCTCTCAACCGGGAGGAGGTTGGAGTTGATGCAGCAGTAGTGGAAGGTACGTTTACTATCCAAGGTCGTTCCGTTAATGCATTGATAGACCTTGGATCTACCCATTCCTATTTAAATAAGAATTGTGCATATCAATTGGGTTGGGATGGAGTAGAACTACCTTTTACCTTGATAGTAAGTACGCCTTTGGGGAAAATGGCGCAAGCGGATCGGTATGTGCAGAATTGTAAAGTTGAAGTAAGGAGAGAAAGCTTGGAGGGAGACCTAATAGTTTTAGCTATTGATGAATATGATTTAATATTGGGGATGGATTGGTTAGCGAAGCATGGTGCTAGAGTAGATTGTAAGAATAAGTCAGTTCAGTTCATTAGACCGGGATATGATGTGTTGGAGTTCAATGGTGAGAAAGTAAAAGAATTGAAGTTTTTGATAGCTTGGGCTAAAGCCCGAAAATTGTTGAGGCAAGGATGTCAAGGATATTTGGCTTATGTGATAAACAAGCCGAAGGACCACTGCACTCTGGAGGATACTGTGGTGGTAAAGGAATTCCCCGACGTGTTCCCTTTAGAACTCACTTCTCTACCTCCCAAGCGAGAAGTTGTGTTCACCATCGACCTAGTCCCAGGAGCGAAACCGGTGTCTCGAACCCCATACCGAATGGCACCGGCGGAGTTGAAGGAATTAAAGGAGCAACTAGAGGAGTTGGTGAGGCAAGGCTATATCAAACCTAGCACGTCACCCTGGGGAGCACCTGTGCTATTTGTAAAGAAAAAGGACGGGACTCTAAGGTTGTGTATTGACTACCGAGGCTTGAACAACCTGACCATCAAAAATAAATATCCTCTGCCGTTAATTGACGAGCTGTTCTTGGTCATGTGTTGACTAAGGAGGGAATCAAAGTAGACCCAGCGAAGGTTGAAGCCGTATCAGACTGGAAGCAACCAGAGAACATCACCGAGATTCGAAGCTTTTTGGGTTTGGCTGGCTACTACCGGAGGTTTATTAAGGGATTTTCAACGTTAGCATCTCCTATGACCCGGCTGCTAAGAAAAGACGTGCCCTTTGTATGGAATGAAAAATGCGAAAAGTGTTTTCAAGAATTGAAGCGGAGGTTAATGACGGCACCTGTGTTGAGTCTACCAGATGTAGATAAACCTTACGCTCTATATACGGATGCTTCGAAGGAAGGCTTGGGAGCCGTTTTGATGCAAGATAGGAAGGTGATCACCTATGCTTCTCGAAAATTGAAGCCGCATGAAGTCAATTATCCCACGCATGATCTAGAGCTGGCTGCCATTGTGTTGGCATTAAAGAAATGGCGACACTATTTGTATGGGGCAGAATATGAGGTGTTCACTAATCACAAAAGCCTGAAGTACATCTTTACCCAGAAGGACTTGAATTTGAGGCAGCGAAGATGGATGGAATTTCTGGAAGAGTACCGCTGTCCTATCAACTACCACCCTGGGAAAGCCAACGTCGTTGTTGATGCCCTGAGCCGGAAAGTCAGAATGGCTAGGCTAAGAGTACAAGAGGTTAAAATGGTTCAGGATGTGTTGGATAGAAGAGTAGAAGTGCAAGAAGAGATGATCACTATTAGCAACCTGAAGTTGACACCAGATCTAAGGCGGGAAATTGTTGAAGCCCAGTAGAGTAATGCGGAATTTCAGCTTTTCAAGGATAAGGAGCTTAAATGGCAAGGTAGTAAATTCCGACAAGCCGGAGCGGGAGTGTTGTACTTTTGAGATCGTTTATGTGTACCCGAGGAGCACCAGTTGAGGGGCAGAATTTTAGAAGAAGCGCATAAGAGCAAGTACGCCATTCATCCAGGAGAGGTCAAGATGTATCAAGATCTGAAAAAGTCTTATTGGTGGCCCGAGATGAAGCGGAACGTGGTTAAGTATGTCTCAACGTGCTTGACCTGTCAGAAGGTCAAAGTGGAGCACAGAAAGGTGGCAGGATTATTACAACCGTTGCCAGTACCGGAATGGAAATGGGAAGAGCTAACCATAGACTTCGTTACCGGACTCCCTATGGCTAGGAGCTAAAAGGACGCCATATGGGTAGTGGTGGATCGATTGACCAAGTCAGCACATTTCATACCCGTGAATGTAAGGGATTCAATGGAAAAGTTGGCTCAGACCTACGTGCGGGAAATAGTCAGATTGCATGGAGTACCTTCAAGTATTGTGTCTGACCGTGATCCGAGATTTACATCCCGATTTTGGGGCAAGTTTCAAGAATCAATGGGTTCTAGTCTGAAGT
Organism: Voacanga thouarsii; assembly: GCA_026120185.1. Classification (NCBI taxonomy): domain Eukaryota; kingdom Viridiplantae; phylum Streptophyta; class Magnoliopsida; order Gentianales; family Apocynaceae; genus Voacanga; species Voacanga thouarsii. Next base: position 878,242 of record JANUWF010002701.1, read on the forward strand.
TTAGTACGACGGCGCATCCACAGACCGATGGACAGTCAGAAAGATTTATTCAGATATTGGAGGATATGCTGAGAGCCTATGTATTAGATTTCGGGGATAAGTGGATTGAAAGTGTGCCGTATGCTGAGTTATCATACAATAACAGTTATCAGGCTTCGATTGGAATGGCTCCGTATGAAGCTCTATATGGACGAAAGTGTCAAGTACCGCTATACTGGAGTTGGTCAGAGGATGGACATATAAGCAAATTGGGAGAAGTTTATGTTCAGGAAATGTTGGACAAGGTTAAGTTAATTAGGGAAAGGTTGAAAGCGGCCCAGAGTCGACAAAAGAGTTATGCAAAAAATAGGCGGAGAATGTTAGAATTTCAGGTAGGAGACAGTGTGTTTCTAAAACTGACACCAAATAGGGGAATCCTGAAACATCCGAAAGGGGGAAAGCTGAATCCGAGATATTTGGGTCTGTTTCCAATAAAAGAGAAGATTGGGCCGGTGGCGTACCGATTGGAGTTGCCAGATGGGTTGATGGGAATTCACGATGTATTCCATGTATCACAGTTGAAGAAGTACAATGCCGATCCCGGACATGTGTTGAATGATGAGCTGTTAGTGCTACAGCCCGACTTGAGCTATATGGAGAAACCCGTAAAGATATTGGACCGAAGTATCAAGACTCTCCGGAACAAGCAGATTCCGATGGTAAAAGTGCAGTGGGAGCATCATGGCACGCGAGATGCCACATGGGAAACGGAAGAATGGGTAAAGCGAAAGTATCCCGATCTGAGGTAAAGGTGCGTCTGAATTTTGGGGCGAAATTCTCCTAAGGAAGGGAGGATGTGAAACCCCACCTAAAACCAACCCTAGAGTAAAGGGGTCAGGAATGCATATCATATTATTTTGCATGAATATATATGTTTTTGAATGATTTTATGTGCTTTAGAATCGTGGATTATAGGTTTAAATGCTTGGTTATGCTTATTGAGTAGGAGGAGTAAAATGGTAATTTTGCCTGAGGTCAGAATAGGGAGATAACTTGAGGAGTAGATAAGAAAAATATGTGGGTTGTAATAAGTTTAAATTTTAAAGTCTTTATTTTATTTTATTTTTATGTAACCTAGTTATAAAGACCCATTGTCCTCAAGACGGGGCGATATCCCCGGCCCTGATGGGCCTAGGTAGTGGGGTGTTACAGTATATCATTTCCTATTAGCAATATGTCATCTATATAAAGTAATAAGAAAATGATTGCACTCCCACTGACCTTCGTGTAAACACAAGGCTCGTCCATATTTTCAATAAAACCAAACTCTTTGATTGTTTCATCAAAATGGATGTTCCCACTCCTAGAAGCTTGCTTAATTCCGCCATTAATGTGAAACCCCATCCAAAACCAACCTTGGAGTAAGGGGGTCAGGATGCATATTATATTTTTTTGTATGCATAAATATATTTTTGAATGATTTTATGTGCTTTATATTCATGATTTATAGTCTAGAAGGCTCAATTGTGCTTATTGAGTAGGAAGGGCAAAATGGTTTTTTTTTTTTTTTTAAGTGAAAATAGGGAGATAGCTTAAGTGTAAAATAGGAAAAATATTTGGGAGAGAAAATAAGAACAAGAGTTGTTGTGGTTTAGTGGTTAGAGCTTTGGAATAAATCCTTGAGGTCTTGAGTTCAAATTCCATCCTTTAAGTTTTAGCATGATTAATTTTTATTTTAGATAAGTAGGCTATTTTTTGCCCTTGCTTGCCATAGGGAGGAGTAGGAGTGTTGTTCTAGGGGAGGCATAAAAGGAATGTCCTAATCCTACTCTTGTGCCCTACAAAAATTCTTAAGGGATTCATACCCTTTTTGCTCTCTAACTTACCCTAAGTTGCTCAATTTATCCAAGCCATTTTATTTCCAGAAAATTCCAACAAGCTTCCTTGATCTTGGAGTTTCAAAAATTTCTATGTGAGGATAGCATATTGACAGAAAATGGGGAAGGGGTTATGGAAGGATCCCAAGAAAATTAATCTCCATGATTGAACCCTCAAACTCCACCCTATAAGTGATCATCTTCTTTATGTAGCAAATCTAGAAAATTTTTCCAGCTTATTGGTTAGTCCAATTTTTGAAATCTTCAGCCACCTTTCTCACTCAAATACTACCAAAAAAATAGCCAATTCACTCAGCTTCAAGATTGAAAACTTTGGCCAAAATTCAGACTACATAAAGCTGTGCAAACCAGAGAAAAATTCTGGGCAGAATTCACAGTATAACAATCCAAAAACCAAGCTGTTTCCTCTATCCTTCAAACCAGTATTTCATCTCTGTCTTTTCTCCATAAAGAAGGCTGGAAACCAGCCTTACAGTACCCTCCAATACCCCTTCAAACCTGCTGCAAGTCGGCTGGAGCATGGCAAAAGAAACTGCACGAAATTCCAGCAAATCCTTCGAGTGATCAACCAAAAATTCCAGCTTTGTTTCCTCTTCACCCTTGTCCGAAACTCACTCCATTTTTCTGTAAAACCAACCCTAGTCAGCCATGAATTGAACTTCATCATCTCCTCCATTGGTCTACACGAATGAAGCTCCATTGCTACCCCTTAAATTACTCCATCAATCAATACAATCAAGCCTTCCATTGGAACTCAAAATTCCAGCAAATTACTCCATGAAAACCTCCATGGTTTAAGCTTCAAACAACCAGAAAATCTTCCATCCTTACACTCTTAATTTTGGCCATTCTATAACCCATTCAAACATCATTCATCTCAGCAAAATCCCAACCAAACCGGTCGGCCATTGAACCTCTCAAAGACCTCCATCAACCAAGTTATTCTTACCATATTTGCTACATTAATTCACTCCCTAAATTATTTCTTTTGAATTTCAAACAACCAGCTTTCCTTCTTCTCCCTAATCTGAAAATTCAATCACTAGAATTTACATAGCCATTCGGCCAACCCTTCCCAAGCAATTTTCATCCAGCTTCTCTCTATTCTCTCAATTCTCTCCATTTCTCCGAGAACACACACCACCATTCTCTAAGCCTAAGACCACTTTAAACAACTTCAATCTTCTCCAAAAACTCCAAATCACATCTACTCATCCTCTAGGATCCATTTCTGCAATTTATAACATCAAATGTTGAAATCAAGGTTATACTCTTGGATAAAAAAACTAGAATTTTCTTGAAGACTCAAGAACACTCTCAAGGTAAACATGAACTATTATCTCCATCTTCTTTCCTCTTTGACCTTTAATGAAATATACTAATAATCTCTCTCTCTCTCTCTCTCTCTCCCTCCACCGAAATGGTTACTCCAACCATGGCCATTTTCTCTTCTTCCTTCTTGGTCAGATCAAGTCTTCCAAGCGTGTGGACTCTTTTGAGACTTCATCAAGGTAGTCATCATTTAAGTATGTCTCTTTAACCCTCTCCTTAATTCTAAAATCATGCCTTTTAGATGTTGTTGGTAAAAGGATGGACTATAATTGGAGATTGAGTATGTGTTTATATGATGGAGTTGGGATTGAAGCATGAGGATGATTTGTCTTGGTTGAGTTTTATGATGTTTTAGGGTTTGTTGCATGCTCTTCATGTCGTGAGTTAGTGTGGGTGATTAAGTATGATAGATATTATGTCACCTTTGGTGAATAGGGTTTTATGTTCTTGTATTCTTGTTGAAGCCATGAATATAACTATGTTTAGTAGAGTTTGGATCATGTGTTGGTAGATATGGATCTATGCTTTTATTCATGATTTGGATGGTTTGTTGATTGGTGTAGAGTTTATGTTCATGATTATGGTTAGCAATAGGGAAATTATGATCATGACCTTGTTGATCCTAAATTATTTAAGTTAGCCAATTTTATTACATTAATAAAAATTAATACTATATTTTCTTCTAATGATTTCAAAACCCTAGGAAGATTTGGAATTGGGTTGATATATAAAATAATGATATTTTAGCCGAATACATGATGTCTTTTATTAAAAATAAAATAAATAAATATTATATTTAATAATAATATTAAATAAAGCCTTTTATATAAATAATCATAATAGGTAAAATATTAAGTCATATATTCATAAATACTAATAGAATTTATTTATTAGCCTTTTAATCAAAACATATTAACATTTACTTATTATTAATTTTATTTACCAATTATTTTCTAACTAATAATTATTAATAGATTATTATTTTAAATAATATCATCTAGGACCTAGGACCCTTCATCAAATAAACCCTAGTTTATTTATAACAAGATTTAAACCTACAACTTATTAGTAACTATTTCATAAATCCTATTTATTTTATTATCAAACTAGATTTATTTTATGAAATCCCTTTTGATTATCTAGCCTAAAAGTTTGGAACACTAGGGTCATGATTGAAGTAAGTTGAACTAGGATTATTTATGGAAGCAAATTTAGCTTGAGTTTAATTATGGCTTGCATTTACCCCAGGCGGGGTTAGGTCAGCTTTGGAAGATCTTTGATTTAGCTCAAGTAAAGGATTAGGTAAGCTCCTGCATAAAACATATTTGATGTAAAAAGGTTGCTATGGCAAGCCAAATGTGAAGTGTGTGAACACTCATTTTTGTAAAGGCAATTGAGGACTATTCCCTTTCTTATTTCAGTCACATAAATTATTTGAAAACCAACAAGCAGTTTTTCTCAAATACTAAACTCTTTCTAAAACCAATTTTGATACAAACTTTGGAAACCCTTGATTGCCATTTCCAAGTAAAGCAATGTTTTATCAATTTTCTCCCAAGTGGGATAACCAACGTTGAGTACTCAATAAGGGTAGGCTAGTGGTACTAGTTTTGAAGAGTAAGAGTGAGTCTTCTGGCAGGAGGCCACCTTCAGAAGATGAACTCAACTTAGAAAAGCGATAGTACTACTTGGTCATGCCGATCCGAGCTAGCAAGTTTCAGTCATGTGGATTGTGTGTTACTGGAATGGACAACCGTTTTTGTTTGGGTGTAGAGAAGGAGGAGTATCTTACCCGGTAGGCCGTATACCCACCTTTTGTCAGTTTGCACAAAGTGTTACATTCTGACCGTATGGTTATGGGGCCCAACGTGTGGTAACCCATGGCCGCCCTTTTAGGTGGTTGTGTTTATTGCAAAATTGTATGGTTTGAAAAGAAGAAAATGCCACTCTTAGTTTTTAACATTATTTAATGCTTGCGAATATTTTTCCTTATTAAGTTCTACAACTTGCATTCATGAACTGTTTTATCTAGACACTCAAAGTACACACGGACTCATTGAGATTTTTATCTCATCACCCTTTTTATCATGATTTCAGGTCAATCCTGCTATGGGGATAAGTAGCAAGTTGTTGCCTACTTGGAAGATATTGTGTTATTTATTTTATGTAATGCTTTGAGAGATGATAGTGAACAATTTATTTTTGGATTTGTTCTTAAATTTTTAGGTTGTAATAAGTTTTTAATTTCAATGTATTGTTTTATTTTTGTTGTGTGACCTGGCTATAAAGACCCCTTGTCCTTTGGATGGGGCGACATCCCCGGCCCTGTTGGGCCTAGGCAGTGGGGTATTACAGTTATCGTTGTGAGATGGGACCCAAAAGCATTTTCTCAAAATTAGTTTTGAGACAAACAATTTTATTTTTCAAAATAGTGCTTTTGAAAATTTAAAATTAATGTATTTTTCTAAAATATTGATTTTAGATGTTGTTTTATTTTTCCAAAATAATGATTTTGGAATAATAAACGTATATGTTTATTTTGTTTAAGCATAGTCAATGGCATGGTGGATGGTTATGGACTAAAACCAATTATATCTATTCATGCATTTTATAGTTTTAGTTTTTATGAAATAGGGCCGCGTGTCCTACATTCTCTAGAATTCTTATGTAATTCTCTTCTCATCTAACTCCCCTCGAATATAACTCGAGATTTTCTCTCTTTAGGAAATTATGTGATTAGTTTACATAAGTTAGATAGGAGTATAATTATTTTTAATTTTGGAGATGGCAGCCAAAACAAGGCGAGAAAGTAAGACCTTTTACTTAAATCATGCATGAACACATAGGGTTAACTATATTAATTTCTTTTATGGCTTAAAGAAATTAATTTAGGGTAAAGTCCATAACCATACCACGTAATTGCTTTATTACCATGATTATCAATTATGTGATTTATTGATTTTTATGCATGTCATTCAATGAAATAACTAAAAGGAACAAATCCCTCAATTAATATTAAACCTAATTCCTTTTGTTAATATAGTAAGAACGAGAGTCCTTTTTCGAGACCAGGTTGTTGGGCAAACCCAAGCCTACTTGACATCGGGCATGTTCAAGCTATGGAATTAAATTCCTGATTAATGGGTCGGGTTTAACTAAATTCTTTATTCTAGTTGGATAAACTCAAGCATAAAGAAATTTAGAGGAAAAGTTGAGGTAGCCCAAAAAGCTTTAAGATTAAAAGCTATTAATCACCCAATGATCCAGTAGTTACATATGATGTAATTGGTATTGGATACATACCAATGAACTCAAAGGTGTCTTGTTGGGCAAACCCAAGGTTATTCTTGAGGAATTTGGATATCGGTCCACAAGCAAAGCTTCTAACGGGCTTTCCCAAATCAATAGTGGGGGCTATTAGTTTGAGTAAAATAGTGGAGTAAAAATGCGCTTAATTAATGTCATAATTATTTGCATATCATGCGCATATACAAGTAGCTAATGCTCTCTATTTTTACATCTATGTCACTTGCATCTTGTCAACAAACTTGAACCTAAGTAGCATTTTGGAAACCAACAAGTTAGTTGAATTAAACGATCTCGACTGGTATAGAAATTTGAGAATCGTTCTCAAATCGGAAAAGTTGCTCTACATGCTAGATGCTCCTATTCCACCACCACCAGCCCAAGATGCTCATGCTGATGAGAATGTTGTCCATAAGAGGCACAAGGAGGATAGTGATACAGCATCATGTATTATGCTGCCATCCATGACTCCTGGGTTGCTGCACTTGTTGTGGGGATATACGAGCTGAACCTGCCTTCGGGATTAAATCTAGAATTGCAAAACTATTATTTTGTACCAGTTCTAATGAAAAAAATTATCTCAGTTGCGTGTTTAAACTTATGTGGATTTCATTTAATATTTAAGAATAAATATTGTTCTTTTTCATTGAAAGATATTCATTATGATTCAGCTACTCTGGTTAATGGCTTATATGTTCTAGACTTGGATAATCTAATCCTCAATATAAACAATAAGAAATCTAAAATAGATAACTCTAACACCTCTTACTTATGGCATTGTCATTTGGGCCATGCAAATAAAAATCGTGTTTCTAAGTTACACAAGCTTGGTGACTTAGGGTCATTTGATTATGAATCATATGGTACATACGAGTTTTGTTTACTAAGTAAAATGACTAAAACTCCTTTTCCAAGAAAAGGAGAACAGGCCAAGAAGTTATTAGAACTCGTACATTCTGATGTATGTGGCCCAATGTCAATATAAGCAAAAGGAGGTTATAACTATTTCATAACCTTTATCGATGATTTCTCACGATACGGGTATTGGTATTTAATGAAATACAAATATGAGGCATTTGAAAGGTTCAAAGACTTTAAGAATGAAATGGAAAAACAATTTGGCAAAAGTATAAAGACTATAAGATCTAATTGAGGAGGAGAATACTTGAGTCAAGAGTTTCTGAGTTATCGTAGAGATAATGGGATATTATTTCAATGGACTTCACCACATACACCTCAATATAACGGTGTATCCAAGAGAAGGAATTGAACCCTTCTAGACATGGTACGGACCACGATGGCTTCTGCAGACCTACCAAAATCGTTTTGGGGGCATGCACTAGAAACTTCTATTTAAATATTAAACAGAGTTCCGACAAAATTAGTTGATACTATCCCATTTGAGATGTTCTTTGGTAAGAGACCAAAGTCATCTTACTTGCGAGTATGGGGTTGTCCTGCCTTTGTCAAAAGGCCACAATCAGACAAATTTGACAGTAAATCTGACAAATGTTTGTTTGTGGGATATCCGAAAGAATCTTTCGGATATTACTTCTACCTACCCTTTGAAAATAAACTATTTATTTCAAAGTATGCTGTCTTCTTAGAGAAGGAGCATATGCTCAAAAGGGACAGTGGGAGTAAGATTGAACTTAGTGAAGTTCATGAAGATCAAACAAACAAGGATCAACCGTCTAACACCACATCTATTGAGAGAATAGATGAACCTTCTAATACACAAGAGCCTTGTAGATCTAGTAGGATACGTGTGCCATCTGAGATATATAGATTTCTCATTAGTGACCATAATGACGTATTGCTCACAGATGAAGATGAGCCTACTACCTACAAGGATGTTCTAAATAGTTTAGAATATAGAAAATGGCTTGAGGCCATGAAGTCAAAGATGGATTCCATGTACAACAACCAAGTATGGACTTTAGTTGATCAACCCAAAGGAATTAAACCTATTGGGTACAAATGGATTTTCAAGAAGAAATTGGACATGGATGGTAACTTAGTTACCTATAAAGCAAGACCAGTGGCGAAGGGTTATCATCAACAACATGGCATTGACTATGACGAAACCTTCTCGCCAGTAGCCATGTTGAAATCCATCAGGATACTCCTAGCCATTGCTGCTCATCATGATTATAAGATTTGGCAAATGGATGTGAAAACAGCTTTCCTAAATGGAAATCTGACTGAGGAAGTGTATATGATACAGCCTGAGAGTTTCACATCCAATGATAGCACAAAGGCGTATAAGCTACAAAGGTCTATTTATGGACTTAAGCAGGCTTCTAGGAGTTAGAACATCCGTTTTGATGAAACAATCAAAGAGTTTGGTTTCATTCAAAACATGGATGAGCCAGGTGTATACAACAAGGTTAGTGGGAGTCCAATCATTTTCTTATTACTTTATGTAGATGACATATTGCTAATAGGAAATGATATACCTTTCATGCAAACGGTTAAAACTTGGTTGTCCAAATAATTCTCCATGAAAGACCTTGGTGAAGCAACCTATATTCATGGAATAAGGATCTAAAAGGATAGATCCAAAAGGTTGCTAGGTCTTTTACAATCTACATACATAGATAATGTGGTAAAGAGGTTTAGCATGGATCAATCCAAAAGGGGATTCTTATCCATGTCACAGAGTGTAAGCCTTTCAAAGTCGATGTATCCCAAGACATAAGTTGAAAAGGATCACATGAGTAAGATTCCATATGCCTCAGCAGTTGGATCTATCATGTACGTTATGATATGTACTAGGCCCGATGTATCTTGTGCTCTCAGTTTGACGAGCAGATACCAATCTGACCCTGGTGAAGGTCATTGGGCGGTTGTAAAGAACATCCTTAAGTACTTATGAAGGACTAAGGATGTGTTTTTAGTATATGAAGAAGGTGATTTGAAAATAAACGGGTATACTGATGCCAGTTTTCAATCTGACAAAGATAATTTCAAATCACAATTTGGCTACGTGTTTACATTGTGTGGAGGAGCAATAAGTTAGAAAAGTTCCAAACAAGGGACTATTGCTAACTCTACGACATAAGCTAAGTACATAGCCGCTTTTGAAGCAGCTAAGGAAATAAAGATAGAGTGAGTTCCCACGGATGAGAACATAGCTGACCCGCTTACGAAAGCATTATCCCAAAAGAAACATGACTGTCATGTTGAGTCATTCAGTATTAGATACATGAATGAATGGTTCTAGTGCTAGTGGGAGTTTGTTAGTGTTGTGCCATAGAGGCAATTACTTGTACATTGTATATGCCACATTTTATTTTAATAAAAGGCATTATTTATCTTACAGTTTCTTTTGTTTACTTTAAGTAATATAACTATTCAATAAAGTCCCTAGTACAACACTGTGTTAAGGAAATTATGATATGAGATTCCTACTACACTGGATGGTATTAGTACTTAAATAGTCCCTAGTCATAGTATTAATGAGAGACAAGACATCATTAATGTTTAAGACTTGCATGTGTTAGACTTCCTGATTTGATCAGGCGGTGGTTCTCATATCCGTGAGTATTGAGATACTCAAAGTTAACATATAGATGCTTGTTAATGGAACAAGTTCATTAGATGACCTAACTTTGAGATAATCACATGGATAACTATTTAGTGCCAATGATATAATCTCAATATAGCAAACGTGCAAGTATCCTTAGACTTAAGATCTCTAAGATACTTTGTTTGCAGAGCTTTATACTTTGATTCCAATCTCCGAAGCTCGATGGCTGCCTATAGGATAGATATTGGGTATATTGTAAGGTAAACGAAAGTAGATGAGAGGATCAACAAAGGATTCACCACCCCTAATAGTAGGGGCAAATATCTCACGGCCACTTGTAGGAGTTACTACTCGGAAAGTCCTTAGCCAAGGCGATTGTGTATTGGAAATAGTTCTAATTAATGCACATCTAGAGTAGTGGGTTTCTGGTACAAGTACTATTGTATTCGGGCCAAAATTAATTTTAGAGGGAGTTGGCACTAATTCCGTACTCTAAACTGAATGAGATATTATATGGTGAAAGGAATTAATTGCACTGAAGTTTGTCATTGAAGGTTTCATGTCAAGCCACATGACTTCCTGGACTCTTAGGTGGTCATGATGTGTTGCTAGATACCACTCATGATATGGGATTATAGGTTTATTAATTGATGAATTAATAAACTAATCATGATTAGAATTAATAGGATTAATTCTAGTTAGGATTATTAATCTCAAAGACGTTTGGATTAATTCATGTTCACTACCAATTGACTGAGAAACCTAATAGTTCACACACAATAGAGGATTATATACTCAAGATGTTATTTGATAACATAGTAGGGCTAATTGCGAGAAAGAAAAGTTTTTGTGGACAAATTATAATTAGATATAATTTGTGGTCCAAGTTGTAATTGTGGGAACTTGAAGTTTCCAATTACAATTAAGAAATTCAATTTGTTTTACAATTTTAGATTTTCAGTGCATTTTGGAACATATATTGGATATGCTCGAAACCCTAATCCAAGGGTGATTCACACGAAAATAGGAGCCACAAAAATAAATGTCTTCTTCTTCTTCTTCTTCTTCTTCTTCTTCTTCTTCTTCTTCTTCTTCTTCTTCTTCTTCTTCTTCTTCTCTCTCTCTCTCTCTCTCTCTCTCTCTCGTTTTGCTGAAAACGAAAACAGCCCTAGCCGCCATCGTTTTCTGCTAGCACAGGAAATTTTGGTGCTTATGTATTCCTCTGTGTGGATTACTATTAGAGATAATCACACACTGTGATTATAGTGGTTAGATGTTCAACTCTTGTGGAGTTTGCATAAGAGGATTGCTGGATCGTGTCTTGACTTGAAGAAGATCAATTTTGTTCTTCGAACGATCACCTAAAGGTAAAAGCTATTACCTTTATTATCATTATGTCTTGTTTTTCACATATAGATGGGTCCTGGAATGGTATCTCGTTTATATTTCGCTACGCCGTATACAATACGAGTCTGAGATACCTAACAGCTTCTCCAAGGTCTTTCATAGAGAATTGTTTGGACAAAAAAACTTTAATCGTTTGCAAGACAGGTATATCGTTTCCTATTAGCAATATGTCATCTACATAAAATAATAAGAAAACGATTGCACTCCCACTGACCTTCTTGTATACACAAGGCTCATCCATATTTTGAATAAAACCAAACTCTTTGATTGTTTCATCAAAATGAATGTTCCAACTCCTAGAAGCTTGCTTAAGTCCATAAATGGACCTTTGCAGCTTACACACCTTTGTGCTATCATTGGATGTGAAACCCTCAGGTTGTGCCATATACACTTCCTCAGTCAGATTTTCATTTAGTAAAGCTGTTTTCACATCCATTTGCCAAATCTCATACTCATAATGAGCAGCAATAGCTAGGAGTATCCTGATGGATTTTAACATGGCTACTGGTGAGAAGGTTTTGTCATATTAAATACCATGTTGTTGATGATAACCCTTCGCCAGTAGTCTTGCTTTATAGGTAACTACGTTACCATTCTGGTCCGTTTTCTTCTTGAAAATCCAATTGCTCCCAATAGGTTTAATTACTTTAGGTGGATCAACTAATGTCTATACTTGGTTGTCGTACATGGAATCCATCCTTGACTTCATAGCCTCAAGCCATTTGCCAAATTCTGAACTGTTCAAAACATCCTTATAGGTAGTAGGCTCATCTTCATCTATGAGAAATATGGCATTGTAGTCACTAATGAGAAATCCATATCTCTCAAGTGCCACACATATCCTACTAAACCTACGAGATTCTTGTGTAGTAGAAGGTTCATCTATTCTCTCAATAGATGTGGGATCAGACAGTTGCTCCTTATTTGTTTGATCTTCTTGAACTTCACTAAGTTCAATTTTACTCCTACTATCCCCTTTGAGCATGTGCTCTTTCTCTAAGAAGATGGCATACTTCAAAACAAACACTTTGTTTTCAGAGGATAGGTAGAAGTAATATCTGAAAGATTCTTTTGGATATCTCACAAACAAACACTTGTTAGATTTACTATCAAATTTGTCTGACTGTGGCCTTTTGACAAAGGCAGGATAACCTCATACTCACAAGTGAGATAACTTTAGTTTCTTACTAAAGAACATCTCAAATGGGGTAGAATCAACCGATTTTGTTGAAACTTTGTTTAGTATATAAACAGAAGACTCTAGTGCATACCCCCAAAACGATTTTGGTAGGTCTACAAAAGCCATCATGGTCCGTACCATGTCTAGAAGGGTTCAATTCATTCTCTCAGATACACCGTTATATTGAGGTGTATGTGGTGAAGTCCATTGAGATAATATCCCATTATCTCTAAGATAACTCAGAAACTCTTAGCTCAAGTATTCTCCTCATCGATCAGATCTTAGAGCTTTAATACTTTTGCCAAGTTATTTCTCTATTTTATTCTTGAAGTCTTTGAACTTATCGAACACCTCAGATTTGTATTTCATTAAATATAAATACCCGTATCGTGAGAAATCATCGATAAAGGTTATGAAATAGTTTTAACCTCCTCTTGCTTGTATTGATATTGGGCCATATACATCAGAATGTATGGGTTCTAATAACTCCTTAGCCCATTCTCCTTTTCTTGAAAAAAGGAGTTTTAGCCAATTTTCCAAGTAAATAAGACTCGCATGTGCCATATGATTTATAATCAAACGACCCTAAGTCACCAAGCTTGTGTAACTTAGAAACACGATTTTCGTTTATATGGCCTAAACGACAATGCCATAAGTAAGAGGTGTTAGAGTTATCTATTTTAAGTTTCTTATTATTTATATTGAGAATTGGATTATCCAAGTCTAGAGCATATAAACCATTAACCAGAGTTGCTGAACCATAATGAATATAATTCAATGAAAAAGAGCAACATTTATTCTTAAATATAAAATGAAATCCATTTAAGTCTAAACACGCAACTGAGATAATGTTTTTCATTAAAACTAGTACATAATAACACCTTTGTAATTCTAGAACTAATCTCGAAGGTAGGTTCAGCTCGTATGTCCTCATAGCAAGTGCAGCAACCTTTACCCCATTTGCAGTACGTAGGTCCACGTCATCTTTCTCTAGCCTTCTACTGCCCTTTTGTTCCTACAAGTTTTTGCACAAATGAGATCCACATCCGATATCTAATACCCATATCTCATTTCTAAATGCAGTATTTATCTCAATCATAAACATACTTGGAGTAGAAGTAGAAGTGCTTGCAAGCATCTCCTTCTGCTTCTTGTCCTTAACGGTCTCCAAGTAGGCCTTGCAGTTGTGCCGCTAGGGGCCCATCTTACCACAATGGTGGTATAGGCCCTTGGTAGCAACGTCTTTCTTCTTCACAACACCTTTAGGCTTCATGGGAGCCTTCTTCTTCTTTTGAACTTTCTTCTTAGAAAAAGAAGATTCTACCATTAAAACTGCATTGGAATTATTCTTCATGGAGGACTCCGCAATTTTGAGAAGATTGATCAACTCAGGAATGGTGGACTCAATCTTCTTAATCTGATAGTTAACCACAAATTGTGACAAACTATTAGGCAAAGACTGTAGAATTAAGTCAACACTTAAGTCATAATCCATCACGAACCTGAGAGATCCAAGCTTCTTTATTAAACCAAGCATCTTCAGCCCATGAGTGGCCACAAAGAATCCTCTGCCATTTTGCAATGGAATAGTTGCTTCGAGATCTTGTATCATTCATTTTTGGCTGAGGCATCAAATAGCTCTAAAAAATGTAGTATAATCGATTAAGCATCCATATGCTCGTGCTGTTTTTGAAGCTCAAGAGTAATAGATGCCAGCATAATACACGGTGCTATGTCACTATCCTCCTTATGCTTTTTGTGGACAACATGCTCATCAGCATGAGCATCTTAAAATGGTAGTGGCGGAATAGGAGCATCTGGCATGTAAAGCAACTTTTCGAATTTGAGAACGATTTTAAAATTTCTATACCAGTTGAGGTAGTTTGATTCGGTTAACTTGTTGGTCTCTAAGTTGCTACATAGGTTTAGGTTTATTGACATGATGCAAGTGTCCTAGATATAAAGATAGAAAGGATTAGCTACTGTATATGCACATGAAATGCAAATAATTAGGACTTTAATTAAACGCATTTTTACTCCACTATTTTACTCAAACCAATAGCCCCCACTACTAATTTAGGAAAACCCATTGGAAGCTTTCCTAGTGGACCGGTATCCAAATTCTTCAAGAATAACTTTGGGTTTACCCAACAATCCACCCTTAAGTTCATTGGTAGGTATCCAATACAGATTACATCGTATGTAATTACCGGATCATTGGGTGATTAGCAACTTTTAATCTTAAAGCCTTTTGGGCTACCCCACCTTTTCCTCTAAATTTCTTTATGCTTGAGTTTGCCCAACCAAGATAAAGAATTTAGTTAAACCTGACCCATTAATCAGGAATTTAACTCCAGAAGATTTTAATTCCATAGCTTGAATATGCCCGATGTCAAGTAGGCTTGGGTTTGCCCAACAACCTGGTCTCGAAAAAGGACTCTCATTTTTACTATATTAACAGAAGGAATTAGGTTTAATATTAATTGAGGGATTTGTTCCTTTTAGTGATTTCAACAAATGACATGCATAAAAATCAATAAATCACAAAAATGATAATCATGGTAATAAAGCGATTACGTGGTATGGTTATGGACTTTACCCTAAATTAATTTCTTTAAGCCATAAAGGAAATTAATATAGTTAACCCTATGTGTTCATGCATAATTTAAGTAGAAGGTCTTACCTTCTTGCCTTATTTTTTATGTGTCCGGATTTGGGTATAAAAAATCATATAAAAATAAGCATAATCCTAGTCAAGTTTAAATTAAAACATTAACCCCAAATTACACATATGAGCAAGCATACTCATCATTAACATAGCATAGGGTTCAAACGAGTGTCGATCCTCCAGGAATAAGTATGCATTGTCACCTTTCTTTCATTGTTTAACCGACTCAATAAAGTAAAAATAAATAAAAAGAAAAATAAAATAATATAAAAATATATACATGTCAAGGATGGAGAAGTATATAACTCAAACCATTATTTTGACAATCATGATCTTGACAATCATGATCATAACTAATTATTCTCTTGGCATCATGAAGGATTAAGGTAGATTCACTTCTTTGTCCAATCCATGAATCCCTATCTTTTGGATAAATTAGCATCACATATCCTATCTCAACTAATTCACCTAAAAGATATGCATTAACCACAGTCCTTGATTTAATTCCCATTCCTGGCAAATTACATATGAAATTAACCAATGAATCTATATCCTGGCAGACATCAATTAACCTTGAACTACTTTGTCCCTACTCTTAACCCCTTTGTCCAAGCAAGTAAAAAGCCAACAAATATGAAACTAACGAATTGAGACCACCATCAACCTTTTTTTCCAAGCAAGTTAATGGAAAGAACCAACCAATTAATCTCATAATAAGCATAAGTAATCAAATACCAAGAATAACAATCAATTAATCAAAAGATCAAACAACTCTAAAAATCATGAACATATAAAACAATGTCAAATTACAATAAAACAATTACTACATCATTTTCAAGAAAAATAAAACAAAGTAAAAGAAAGCACTCATAGATAAGCCTCATTCTTCTTCCTTTGAAGACATTCTTGTACAAAATTTCCTGTGCGAATATTGGACCGCAGTGTCAAGACACTCCGGAGCAAACAGATACCGATGATTAAGATTCAGTGGGAGCACCATGGCACGTAGGATGCCACATGGGAGTCAGAAGAGTGGGTTAAACGGAAGTATCCTGAGTTGCAATAGAGGTATGCTTGAATTTCGGGGCGAAATTCCTCTAAGGATGGGAGGATGTGAAACCCCAATCAAAACCAACCTTAGAGTAAGGGGGTTGGGATGCATATCATAATTTATTGCATGTTTAAATATATTTTTAAATGATTTTCTATGCTTTGGATTTGAGTTTTAGTGTCTTGGAGGCTTGTTGGTGAGTATTGAGTGAGAAGGGCAAAATGGTAATTTTTGCTTGACGTGAAAATAGGAAGATAGCTTGAGGATTGAATAGAAAATATTTTTTTAGGAAAAATAAGAACAAGAGTTGTTGTGGTTTAGTGGTTAGGGCTTTAAAATTAAATATTGAGGTCTTAGGTTCAAATTCCATCATAGGAGCTTTAGCTTGGTTAAATTTTGTTTTTGCTTGGGAAGTAATAATTTTGGCTTTATGTGCTTAGAGTAGGGTAGTGATGTTGTCCTAAGAGAGACATGTTAGGAGTATCTTCATTCTACTCCATTGCCCTACTCAAATTTCCTAAGAGGAATTCATTTTTCCTTGATCTTTGATTTTCCTTATTTCTCAACTCTTTAGTTTGATCAAGTTGTTCTAGCCAGAAATTTCAGTAAAGTGCTGTGGCTTTGTAGAATCAAAATGTCTTAGTGAAAGACTTCTTATAGTCTGAAAATGTGGAAGAGTTGTAGGAGATTCCAAGAGGATAAAACCCTCTAGTGAACTTGCTAAAAATTTACTCTAGCTAGGTTCATCTTCCTTCTTGGAATAAGCTGAAATTTTCCAGCTTATGGTGCCTTCAAGGTGTCGAGATTCCTAGCTAACATTCCCTCCCAAATGCTGTCAGAAAAATGGTCTTTTGGATCAGCTTACAACCTGAATTTCTTCACCATTTTCGGACTGCCCAAAGATGGAGCGAAACCAGGAAAAATTCCTGTACAAATCGCAACTTTGAGAGTCCAAAACCAAGCTGTTTTCTTCTAGATTTTGTTCAGCACCTTAGCCATGTTTTTCCTCCATGAAGAAGGCTGGAAACTAGCCTTGAAAGCCCCTAAAATTCTCCTTCAAACTCTCTGTAAGTTGGCTGGAAAATGGCAGCTGAAAAACTGTCCAGGAATTTCAGCTCAGCGAAAATTTTGTGCAGTCCACTGTCCAGCTTTGTTTCCTAATTCTCTTCCAGCTGAAACACCATCCTTGTTCTGCATAAACTTCCCTTAAACCTCCAGTAACTGAGCTACATTATTTCCTTTAAGCTTCAGCACGAAATTCAGACATGGCTGCTCGAAAATCTCTCCAACAAATCCCTGCAATCATACTTAATTGATTACCAAATTTCCAGCCACCATAGTTTAGCAACCTTCCATAATGTATCCCTCAAATAACCAGACTTTTTCTCCACCATTATGCACCTTATTTTTGGCCACCATAAGCTACCTTAAACCAGCTTTCATCCCACCAAAATTCTGCTCAAAACAGTCGGCCATGGCAGACTTCCAAAGCTCTCCAATAATCAAGATATTCTAGGATATTTAGTTTCCAAATTTGCTTCCTAAAAATATTCTTCAGGGATTTTAACAACTAGCCTTTCCTTTTCCCTTCCAAATCAGAGAACCATCTTCTTAAACCCTACAGAAAATTTGGCAGCCCTAGTTCTCACAGAATTTCGGCAGCTGCAAATCAAATTCTCTCAAATTCCTTCAACCTTCAAGAACACACACAATACACCAAGAACACCTACTTCTTCCTTTCACCTAATACCCCTCCAAACCACTTCAAACCTTCTCTAAAATCTCCAGATTTGACCTACTCACTGTCGTGAGTCCATCAACACCATTCTTAACATCAAACTCCACAAACCAACTCGCTAGTTCGGATCAAAACCAGAAAATTCTGTGAAGGTTCAAGAACACCTTCAAGGTAGGTTTGTTCTAACAACTTCATCTTCTCCAATTTTGATCTCTAGTGAAAATATATATGAATAAACATGCTAATGGTCTCTCTCTCTCTCTCTCTCACTCATGTTGAAACTCTCTCTCTTGGCCGGATGGCTTCTTCTTCCGTGGCCATGCTTCCTCCATCTTCCTTGGACGATTTTAGGCATCTAGGAGTTAAGATCCATTCTAAACTCCTTCAAGGTATTCATCAACCAAGTAAGTTCCTTCAATCTTTCTTTTGAACTCTAGATTCATGTCTCTAGGATGATTATGATAGAATGTGGATTGTAATAGGATTTGAGTATGTATTGTTGAGATTGAAGTATGAATATATGTATGATTGTGAAGGAGATGGGATTTATGCATGGAAGGATTATCCTGGTTGATTGTATGATGATTTGAGGTTTGATGCATGTTACTATGTCATAGGTAGTATTTGTGGTGAAGTATGCTAGAGATTATGTCACATTTGGTGAATAGGATTTATATTCATGTTGAATTATTGAAGCCATGATCATATTTATGCTAGTAGAGGTTAGATCATGTCTTGATAAATTTAGATCTATGCTTGTATGCATGATTTGAATGATTTGATGAATTGAAGGATTGTATATGTTCATGATTGTGAATAGCCATGGAAATATGATCATGACCTAGTTGTCCCGAAGCTAAATTTTATTTCTTCAAATAAAATATTTAATATTATGATTTTTTGCTAGTAATTTCGAAAAAACCCTAGGGAGGGTAGAATTGGATTATTATATATATATTAAGGATATTTTAGTCAAATAAATAATAGCTCTTACTAAAAATGAAATATATAGATATTATACAAAGTAATGAAACAACTAAAGCCTTTTATGGAAATAATCATAATTAGTAAAATACTTACTATTATAAAATTTAATTATTATCTTTTAATCAAAGCCTATTAAAAACTTATTTATTATTTTTCAAGCAAGACTCATTAAAATTCATTTTCAACTAACTTTGGTTATCAATTATTTTCTAATAACTAAATTATTAATAAATCATTATTTTTCCTAAAAACCACCTAAGACTCTTCATCAAATAAACTCTAAATTTTCTTAGCAATATTTAAACCTTTAACTTATTAGTACTTATTTCCCAAAACAGTAATTATTTTAAATATCAAATTACCCTTAGCTTATAAACCTATTTACTTGTTGTTTGGCCTTAAAGCTTAGGACACTGGGATCATGATAGTAGTGAGTGGAGTTAATTTAAAATTGAGGAAGTGGATTGTGGCTTGAGATTGATTGTGGTTTGTTTTTGCCATGAGGGGTTAGGTCAGCTATTGGAGACCTATTGTTGTGAGCGAGGATCAGGTAAGCACCTGCATAAAACCTTATTGATGAAAAGTGTTAAATTATGGAAAGTCAAATGTTCAAGTGGAACTGTGTTTTGTTCATTTTTGGAAACCCTTAATTGCCATGTTCAAGTGGAACTGTGTTTTGTTCATTTTTCCTAAGTGGGATACGTTACGTTGAGTACTCAATAAGGGTGGACTGCTAGGGCTAGTCTTTGAAGGGTTAGGGTAAGTCTCTCAGTAGGTGGCCACCTCTGAGGGGTGAGTCCTTCCCGGATGAGATGTCAGTCCAGTAGGTCGTGCCGGTTCGAGCTAGCAGTTTGTTTTATTTCAGTCAAGTGACTGTGTTTTGCCAGAATAGACACCCGGTTGTTGTTCGGTATAGAGAAGGAGGAGTATCCCGATCACCTACCTGTTGTCAGTTTGCACAAAGTGTCGGCATTCTGACCGGTTATGGGGCCCAACGTGTGGTAACCCATAATCATTTATTTCGAGTGCTTGATTTTATTGATTATGTATGCTTGGAAAAGCTAAAACACCACTCTTGCCTTTGACTAATGTTTCTTGCTTGCCAACAATTCTTTTGTAAAGATTTAGTACTTTGCATCCATGAACTGATTTCACTGAACACCCAAAGCACACACGAACTTACTGAGATTTTTGTCTCATCATCCGTTTTACCATGATTTCAGGTCGATCCTGCTGTGGGGATGAGTACCTAGATTATGCCTGCTTTGGAAGATTTTTTGATTATTTATTTTTGTGTAATGTTTTGGGGAGATGAGAGTGGATAAATTTTTATTACGGATTTGTTTTTGGTATTTTGGGATTTATTCTTGGATTGATATTTATTTTGGGATTTAATAAATTTTAAGTTCAAGTATCATTTATATTCCACTATTTCATTTATGTGACCTAGTTATAAAGACCCCTTGTCCTTTGGACGGGGCGACATCCCAGGCCCTGGCGGGCCTAAATAGCGGGGTGTTACAAGCATATTGTGCTATGGACCCAACCAACAATGCTCGAAACGATTTCGACTCAAGTGAAAACAATTTTCACAGTGAACAAATACATGAAACAGCTTTCACACAGGAAAAAAAAAATTTATCTGCAAACCACACATAGCAAGTCTCTGATACCACTGTTATGTATCTCATGCATATTATATATGGCGCGGCGGAAAAATAATAACAAGATACCATCCCAAGATCCGCATACGTGTGGAAAACATGACATAAAGAGAATAAAGGTAACGGTTGTACCATTCTTTGAGCGTCTGAAAAATAAAATTTCTTTCCTTCTTTTTATCTGATGATTATGGCGCGATCTAGCAATCCTCTAGATTAAACACCACGAGAGTCGAATGTCCAACCACTACAACCACAGTGTGTGATTATCTCTAATATAAATCCACACGGAGGATCACTCTCAAACACCAAGATGTTTCCGTGCTAGCAGAAACCAAGAATGGCTAAGGTTTTGATAAAGAACAGTGTGTGTATGTGTGTGTGTGTGTGTGTGTGTGAGAGAGAGAGAGAGAGAGAGAGAGAGAGAGAGAGAGAGAGAGAGAGAGAGAGAGAGAGAGAGAGAGAGAGAGAGAGGAGAAGGGGTCGTGTATGCCCTAGGGTTTTTGGAGTTGTTTTCGTGAATTACCCTAACCCTTAGGCATCGTGTATATCTCTATATATCACGAAAATCCTGCTGAAAATACTCCATCTGAGAATTCTAAAACAATTAGAATTCTCTAATTGTAATTGGAAACATCAAGTTCTCACAATTACAATTTGGTCCATAAATTATAACTAATTATAATTTGGCCACAACAACTTCTCTTTCTTTCAATTAACCCCACTATATTATCAAATAACATCTTGAGTATATAATCCTCTATTGTGTGTGACCTATTAGGTTTTCCAGTCAATTAGTAGCGAACATGAATTAATCCAAACATCTTTGAGATTACTAATCCATAATTAATTAGAATTAATCATATTAATTCTAATCAGGATTGGTTTATTAATTCATCAATTAATAAACCTATATTCTCAGATCATGAGTGGTATCTAGCAACACATCATGACCACCCAAGAGTCCAAAAAGTCAAGTGACTTAACATGAACCCTTCAATAACAAACTACAGTGCAATTAACTCCTTTCACCATACAATATCTCATTCAATTTTTAGTACAGAATTAGTGACAACTCCCTCCAGAATATATTAATTCTAGCCCAAATATAATTGTATTTGTACCAAGAACCGACTACTCTAAATGTATATCAATTGGAACTGATTCCAATACACAGTCGCCTTGGCCAAGGACTTCTCGAGTAGTAATTTCTACAAATGACCGTGTGATATTCGCCCCTACTATTAGGAGTGGTGAATCATTTACTGACCCTCTCAACTACTTTCGTTTATCTTACAATGTACCCAATATCCATCTTATAGGCGGCCCTCGATCTGGCTCCCGAGATTAGAATCAAAGCACAATGCTCAGCAAATAAAGTACCTTGGAGATCTTAAGTCTAAGGATACTTACATGTTTGCTATATTAAGATTGTATCACTGGCACTAAATAGTTATCCATGTGATTATCTTATAGCTAGGTCATCTAATGTACTTGTTCTATTAACAAGCATCCACGTGTTAACTTTGAATATCTCAATACTTATGGATATGAGAAACACTGCCTAATTAAATTAGGAAGTCTAACACATGCTTGTCTTAATGCCTTAATGGTGTCCTATCTCATTAATACTGCGACTAGGGACTATTTAAGTACTAACACTATACAGTGTAGTAGAAATCTCATATCATGATTTCTATCATGATTTTCTTAACACAGTGTTGTACTAAAGACTTTATTTAACAGTTATATTACACAAAAGTAAACAAAAGAAACTGTAAAATAAATAATGCCTTTTATTAAAATAAAATGTGTCATATAAAACGTACAGAGTGTACTTTATGGGATATAATGGTAGTTGTTCATTCTGTCTACTAATGGTAGTTTTTTATTGAGGATCGATACTCGTTAATTCCCTATACTATACTTGCGATGAGTATACTTGCGAACATGTGTATTTTAGGATTAATGTTTTAATTAAAACTTGATTAAGGATGAATTTAAAATTGATGATTTTATGTATCCATAATTACATATCAAGTTTTTGGTGCCGTTGCCGGGGAAAAATATCATGAAAACTTGGATTTCATTGATTTAACTATGTTTATATGTGTACATCTCCATATATCTATATGTATATATGTTCTTTGTGTAAATTGGTGTTTTATCTTGTCATTATAACATTGTGTGACTTAATTGACTAGCTTACTTCTTGTTGTACTATAAATACCACTAACTTTTTTATTTAGATTATTTGTGAATACGTGTGTTTTTCTTTTATTTATTTTTCCCTTTTATTTTTTATTTTCTTTGTTTTTCTATTATTTTTGTTTGTTTTTATTTTCGATTTGATTTTTTTTTCTTTCAGCACGAGATTGATATCATCATGGACAATTACGTTTGGGCACAAGATAAAAGGAGCTACAATGATGAGAATTTGGTTCCTCCCAATTCTTGGAGAGCAATGGTGCAAATGATAATATGTTAAATTTATCATGCCTAAAGAAGTTGGATCATTCAACACTACATCATCAGAAGTTCTTAGAGGATGGTGGTACTTTCTACCATTCACCCCAATTTTAGGGAAGTAACTTAGTTTTTTGTAGACCATGTCTTGAAAATTAAGGATTTTTTTCATCCCATATTTGAGAACTCAAATACTTGGTTTAAAGGGTAATTTTAGTTGTGAAAAATTCATTTGAAGGGTTAATTGGTGATTTCGTAGTTGATGCATCCTTTAGATACCATAGGCATGTTGAAAAATATATTTGCGTGTTTAAAGGAATGTTAGAGAAAGAGGTTTATGTATTTTTCTTTAGTAAGAAAAATTGTTTTCATAAACCTTCTATTTTTCAAAATTAATTTTTCAAAAACCTCTCTTCTTTCAACATTCTTCATGCCTATCTTCTTTTTTGAGTTTTAATTTCTTGTCAAAAGGTTTGATAAGGAGGCATGATGAGTGAAAAGAGTTTTTGTTTTGTTTTTTTGTTAAGTTTGTTTTTCCTCTCCCAAATAAGGAAAATATTTTCCATCTTAAGTGTGCGGATGTGAATCGTGTCTTTATTTGCTTTCTTAGAATTATTTTTAAGTATTTTTCTTTAGTTTGTTTTCTTTTATTTAGGTGTATCTTTCTTTTTTTATTATTTTCTTTATGCTTTTATTTGTGTTTTCTTTTGTAGGGTTGAATAAATGTTTCTTGGACAATCCCTTCTCTTTATTCCACATTTTGATTGGAGTTTTATTACACTTTGGGAGTATTGCTTAAGCTTTCTACCCCTCTATTAGTTTTGGTCCCTTTGGAGATGCTTTAATGTGTTAATTCTTAGCCAATAAGGACATTATCCAATTTAGGTATGAGGGAGTGGTTTCGTGATATTCTTTGTCCAAGTTCTTATCAATTATATTGGCGTTTTCTTGCTATTAAGCTACTTTGGAAAGCATTGAGCTACTTTAGAAAATTTTGATTTAATTTTTTTTTTTTTTGGAAAAACAACTTTGTTGCAAGTTCTTTGAAAGGTTTGAAAAGTTGAAGAATTAAAAGTTTGGAATTTTTGGAGCTAATTCGCAATGAAAATACTTTCTTCTCTTTCTTTTTCCTCTTTATTTATTTTGGTCTTCTTGGTTGTACCTTTATTGTTATATCATTGGCCATTGAGGACAATGCCCAGTTTAAGTGTGTATGTGGGGGGGGGGGAGAATGAAGTCGAAGAAATATCTTTTCCATATCATTTTGTGAAAATTTTTTGAAAAATTTCAGTGGTTTCATTATTAAGCAAGGTTG
Organism: Voacanga thouarsii; assembly: GCA_026120185.1. Taxonomy (NCBI): domain Eukaryota; kingdom Viridiplantae; phylum Streptophyta; class Magnoliopsida; order Gentianales; family Apocynaceae; genus Voacanga; species Voacanga thouarsii. The sequence goes on from JANUWF010002701.1 coordinate 902,762, forward strand.
TAATTCTTTTTCTTACTTGGATATGAGTTTTGTCATTCATTAGGTGGAGTTTGATGAAATTGGTTTTATAGAAAAAGATATTTGTTTGAGAAGAGTTTATTAGCTAACTTTTGTATTATGTGTTTTAATTTTACTAGCTTTGAGTTATGATGAAAAAAAAATATGCATTGTAAATAGATCTTTAAGAGGAAAGATTGAGGAGAATGTTAAAAAAAATTTGATTTGAGTTGAAGAGAAAAACAATGAGTGGAAACAACACTAGTGTTGGTGTGAATTGAGAAAAAAAAAATACTCTTATTGAGGATCTTTGAAGACCTTTTACTGAAAAGGGAGTTAATATAGAGAGAAGTAGCAAGTGTATTTGGTGCACTCTCTTGAGGCTATCCCGAAGGTAAAAAGGCAAGAAAGAGCAAAAAAAAAAAAAAGAATTGTTGGAAAAAAAAATGATGAGTGATGACTGAAAATGGGGCCAATACGATGTGTGAAGAGAAATCCATACAGTTGAGGCTATCAATGGTAGTTGTTCTTTTGAGGATCGATAACCTAAAGGTAGTTGTTCCTTTGAAGATCGATACTCGTTAATTTCCTATACTATGCTTGCGATGAGTATACTTGCTCACATGTATATTTTAGGTTTAATATTTTAATTAAAACTTGATTAAAGGATGGATTTAAAATTGATGATTTTATATACTCAAAATTTACGCATCAGTAATTTGCTAAAAAATTTCTACTTTGGAAAGGCTACACAAGTTGCAAAATTCCAAGACGTTTTTAGTTTCCTATTTACACAAAATGGTTGTTGCTAGAAAGAATTAAATAGCCAAATGTTGCTGCATTTTTCAGATATCCAGCTAAGGAGAATTGCTAGAAAAAACCAAAATAATAACAAGAAAAAAAATGTAGTTCTTTGAAGAAAAGCTATGGTGATTAAATTGAAAACCACCTACCTATGTTCCTTCCTAGATTTCAGTCATTTCCTATCCCAGAGCTGGAATTTTTCTTTCAAAATTCGAGTCCAAGATTATTCCAAGATGTTTTATAAAGAAATTAGGAGAATTAAAGAAATAGGAGTATTTTGAATTCAAATAGGTTAAGACATAGTTTGCTAAAATGATGGAGATCAAAACTCTTCTAGGTTTTCTTTTAGGACAAAATCACACAGTTAAGACATTACCACTGTGTCTTCCCCGAGACAACATTCCTAGCTTCATGGAATGTAAGAACAAAATTCAAACATTAGTTAGGATAATTAAAAATAAAATTTAGGTGATGGGATTTGAACTCAAGACCTTAGAGATTAATCACAAAGCTCTAACCACTTAACCACAATAACTTTTGCTCTTATTTTTCCAACCGAATTCTCTTCCTTTCTAAGCCTCAAGCCCTCTTCCTATTTCGTCCCCAAGTAAAATTCCCTTTTTACCCTTACTACTCAATAAGTATAAATAAACCATATAACCCTTATATCACAATTCTAAGGCACATGAATTCATCGAAGAAATATATTTTTATGCAGTATGATATTATATGCACCCCATCCCTCTAACTCTAGGGTAGGTTTCGATGGAGTTTTACATCATCCCCTCCTTAGAAGAATTTCGTCTTGAAATTCAGCTCGTACCTTTATCTCAGGTCGGGATGTTTCCGCTTTACCCATTCTTCCGTCTCTTACATGGCATCTTGGGTGCTATGATGCTCCCACTGCACCTTCACCATTGGTATCTATTTATTCCAAAGAGTATTGATACTTCGGTCTAAAATTTTAACTGGTTTATCCACGTAGCTCAAGTTTGGTTGCAATACCAGCGGTTCATCATTCAGAATATATCTTGGTTCGGCATTATACTTCTTTAGTTGCACCACATGGAATACATCATGTGTGCCGATCAAACCATCTGGTAAATCCCGCTAATACGCAGCAGGCCCAATTCTTTCCGTGATTGGAAACGGTCCCAAATATCTTGTATTCAGCTTTCTACCTTTTGGATGGTTCAAGATTCCCCTACTCAGAGTCAATCTCAAAAACACACTGTCTCCTACCTGGAATTCCAACTCCCTTCATCTATTATTCGCATAATTTTTTATCGGCTTTGAGCCTCTTTCAACCTTTCTCTGATCAGCTTCACCTTATCTGACATTTATTAAATGCAAACTTCTCCAAACTTGCTTATGTGACCATTTTTCGACCAACTCCAGTACAAAGGCACTTAACACTTCGTCCATACAACTCTTCATACGGAGCCATACCAATCAAAGATTGGTAACTATTATTGTAAGCCAAATCCGCATACGGTACGCAATCAATCCACTTATCCCTAAAATCCAATATGTATGCTCTTAGCATATCTTTCAATATCTGAATAACCCTCTCTGACTGACCATCAATTTGTAGGTGTGCCATCGTGCTAAACTTTAAATTCAACCCCATTGACTCTTGAAACTTGGCCCAAAATCGAGACATAAACCTCAGGACTCGATCAGATACAATACTTGAAGATAATCCATGCAATCTGACTATCTCCCGCACATATGTTTGAGCTAACTTTTCCCTTGAGTCCTTTATGTTTACAAGAATAAAATTCGCTGATTTAGTCAATCTGTGGCATCCTTTTAGGTCTTTACCATAGGTTGTCCGGTAACGAAGTCTATGGTCACCTCTTCCAATTTCCACTCCAGTATTGGCAAAGATTGCAACGATCTTGCCGACTTCTTATGCTCCGTTTTAACTTTCTAACAGGTCAGGCATATGGAGACATATTCACCACGTCTTTCTTCATTTTGGGCCACCAATAGGCTTTCTTCAAATCTTGATACATTTTTACTTCTCCTAGATGAATAGCATACTTGCTTTTATGCACCTCTTCTAAAATCCTATCCTTCCAATGCTCCTTATCAGGCACATACAAGCGATCTAGAAAATACATCACTCTTGTCTCATCTTACTAAAAATCACTGCTTTCTTGCTTAAGTCCCTTATCCTTAAATTGTTGAAATGCTGCATTACTTTACTGTACTTTGATGATTTCCTGCCTTAGATCCGGTATTAATTTCATATTACTGATATAAACCTTTCATTCCTATACCTCAGTCCTCATATCCAACACCTCTTGGACTGCTTGAATCTCTTGTATTCTCAATTTGGCCATTTCGACTTTTTGACTCAGAGCATTAGTAACTACGTTGGCCTTCCCTGGGTGGTAGCTAATAGGACAACGATATTCCTCCAATAATTCCATCCATCTCTGTTGCATTAAATTCAAGTCCTTCTGTGTAAAAATATATTTCAAACTCTTGTGGTCTATAAACACTTCATACTCGGCTCCATATAAATAATGTCGCCATTTCTTTAACGCAAAAAAATGGTAGCCAACTCCAAATCATACGTCAGATAATTGACTTCGTGAGGCTTCAACTTCTGAGAGGTATAAGCTATTACCTTCTTATCCTGCACCAACACTGCTCCTAAACCTTCCTTAGATTCATCAGTATACAAAACGTAAGGTTCATCTCCCTCTGGCAAACTAGTACTAGAGCCATCATTAATCTCTACTTCAGCTCTTGGAAACTTTTCTCACAATTCTCACTCCAGACAAAGGGCACATCTTTTCTCAACAATTGGGTCATAGGTGATGCTAGAGTTGAGAACCCCTCAATAAACCTCCTGTAATAACCAACCAACCCTAAGAAGCTTTTGATCTCAGTGATGTTCTCCGTCAGCTCTCAGTCTGAAACCGCTTCAACTTTTGCTGGGTCCACTTTGATTCCATCCTTGGACACCACATGGCCAAGAAATGAGACATTGTCCAGCTAAAATTCATACTTGCTAAACTTGCCATAAAGCTTCTGCTCTCTCAACTTTTCCAACACCAGCTTTAGATGCTCTATATGATCCTTTGGGCTCTTGAAATATATAAGTATATCATCGATGAATCCCACCACAAATTTATCTAAGTATGTTTGGAAAACATGATGCATCAAATCCATAAACACTGTCAGTGCATTAGTCACTCCAAATGGCATTACTACAAACTTGTAGTGACTATATCTAGTGTTGAAAGCCATCTTGGGAATATCCTCCTTCTTAATCCGCACTTGATAATATTCCTGCCTCAAATCCAACTTGGAGTAACAACTGGAGCTTTGTAACTGGTCAAACAGCTCATCAATTAAGGTAGGGGATATTTATTCTTAATGACCAAATTATTCAACCCCCAATAGTCAATGCACAACCTTAAGGTCCCATCCTTCTTCTTCACAAATAGCACTGGGGCTTCCCACAGTGATGTTCTAGGCATTATGTAACCATGCTTCACCAATTCTTGTAGCTGCTCTTTTAGTTCCTTCAATTCTGCTAATGCTATCTGATATGGGGTCCGAGATATAGATTACGCTCCTGGAACAAGATCTACGGCATGTTAGTGTTGTGCCCTAGAGGCAATCACTTGTACATTGTATATAACACATTATTATTTATCTTACATTTTCTTTTGTTTACTTTTAAGTAATATAACTGTTCGATAAAGTCCCTAGTACAACACTGTGTTAAGGAAATCATGATAGAGATCATGATATGAGATTCCTACTATACTATATAGTGTTAGTAGTTAAATAATCCCTACTCATAGTATTAATGAGACAGGACATCATTAATGCTTTAAGACTAGAATGTGTTAAACTTCCTGACTTGATCAGGCGGTGGTTCTCATATCCGTGAATATGGAGATACTCAAAGTTAATACATGGATGCTTATTAATAGAACAAGTTTATTGGATGACATAGCTTTGAGATAATCACATGGATAACTATTTAATGCTAGTAATATAATCTCAATATAGCAAACATGCAAGTATCCTTAGACTTGAGATCTCCAAGGTACTTTGTTTGCTGAGCATTGTACTTTTATTCCAATCTCTAGAGCTCGATCGAGGGCCGTCTATGGGATGGATATTGGGTACATTGTGAGGTAAACGAAAGTAGTTGAGAGGGTTAATAAAGGATTCACCAGTCCTAATAGTAGGGGCGAATATCTCACGGCCACTTGTAGAAATTACTACTCGATAAGCCCTTGGCCAAGGAGATTGTGTATTGGAAATAGTTCCAATTGATACACATCTAGAGTAGTGGGTTCTTGGTACAAGTACTATTGTATTCATGCCAGAATTAATTTTGGAGGGAGTTGACACTAATTCCAGACTCCAAACCGAATTAGATATTGTATGGTGAAAAGAGTTAATTGCACTGAGGTTTGTTATTGAAGGGTTCTTGTCATGCCCCTCGACTTTCTGGACTCTTAGGTAGTCATGATGTATTGCTAGATACTGCTCATGATTTGGGAATATGAGTTTATTAATTCATGAATTAATAAACCAATGTTGATTAGAATTAATAGGATTAATTCTAATTAATTATGGATTATTAATCTCAAAGACGTTTGGATTAATTCATGTTCGCTACCAATTGACTAGGAAACCTAATAGGTCACACACAATAGAGGATTATATACTCAAGATATTATTTGATAATATAGTGGGGCTAATTGCGAGAAAGAGAAGTTGTTGTGGATAAATTATAATCAATTACAATTTTAGTCCAAATTGTAATTGTGAGAACTTGATGTTTCCAATTACAATTAGGGAATTCTAACTGTTTTAGAATTCTCAGCTGGAGTGTTTTAAGTAGGGTTTTTCGTGAGTCATAGGATGACATACGATACCTATTCTTGTGTAAGACACATGATACAATTCCAACCCTAGTAACACACGACTTCCTCTTTCTCTTTCGATTGTTCTTGTGAAGAACTCTAGCTGCCATCTTTTTCTGCTAGCACAGGAAATTTTGGTGCTTGAGTATTCCTCTCTGTGGATTACTGTTAGAGATAATCACACACTATGATTATAGTGGTTAGACGTCCAACCCTCGTAGAGTTTGCACAAGAGCATTGTTGGATCGCGCCTCAACTTGAAGAAGAATTTTTTGTTCTTCGGACGATCAAACAAAGGTAAAAAGCTGCTACCTTTATTATTTTTATGTCTTGTTTTCCACACATAGGTGGGTCCTAGGATGGTATCTCGTTTTATTCTTCGCTACTCCGTATAGGATACGAGCCCGAGATACCCAACATGGTGAACTCAACTTCTCCAGTAGGAGGAAGAGAAGTGAGTTCAGCTGGAAACACATCAGGAAAATCTTTTACCACTTCAGTATTTTCCAGGGTGCACTGATCCTTTGGCTTGTTTATCACATAAGCTAAATATCCTTGGCATCCTTGCTTTAGCAACTTCCAGGCTTTTGCTCCAGCTATTAAAAACTTCAACTCCTTTACTCGTTTGCTGTTGAATTCCAGCACATCACAACCAAGTCAAATAAATTGGACAGACTTATTCTTACAATCTACCTTAGCTTCATGCTTAGCTAGCCAATTCATACCCAAAATTATGTCATAGTTATCAACAGCTAAAACTATTAAGTCTCCCTTCAAGTTCTCCTTCCCAACTCCGATCTTACAACTCTGCACATACCTATCTGCTTGCACCATTTTCCCTAAGGGCGTACTTACCAACAAGGTAATAGGTTGCTCTACTCCATCCTAACCCAAATAATATGCACAATTCTTGTTTAGATAGGAATGGATAGATCCAGGGTATATTAAAGAATTAACTAAACAACCTTGGACAGTAAATGTACCTTCTACCACTGCTGTATCTGCTCTGACTTTCTCTCAGTTAAGTGCAAAAACCTTTTCTTTCACTTACGGCTTCTGGGTTACACTTTTGGAGGCTCCTACGTTATTGGCTCGGTTGGCTCCCCCAGTCTGTGTTGGGTTTTCTTACTCAATTCAAAGAAGTTTTGGGTAGGTGTTTCGAAGATGCGTCGGGTCTTTGCAATGGAAAAATTTCCTTTTAGCTCCCTTAGACCAACAGTTCTTCTCCATACGACCTTTCTTCCCACAACGTCAGCATGTCGAGAGATTTTGTGTAGGACCATCCAGTGATGTATGTGCTTGCCTCCCTTTGTTTTGCCATTGCTGGTGGGCAAGTCACTTATTGGCTTACTACCTCAAGAAAGGTCTTGGTGGTTACCTCGGTATTAAGGAAGGTTTTGGTACCATCCTACTTTTGTCCTCCTTCTCTGTTCGGGTCACTACGTCTACTGCCCCAAAGTATGTCGTTGGTGGAGAAGGTGCCAAATCCCTTCTCAGCTCTTACCCTATGCCCTTGACGAACTGCCTGGTTCAGTTCTACTCGGTATTCACTTGTCTCTTGCAATACTTTGACAGTTGAGTAAAACGAGTGGCATACTGAGCCACAGTCATGCTCCCTTGCTTTAAATTCTAAAATGCATCTTCTCTTTTCTCCACTATCCATTGTGGGATATATTGTGCTCTAAATGACTTCACAAAATTGGCCCACATCCAGTCTTGATCCATCAATTCACAATCTTCCTGGACTCGCTGCCACTAAGCACGAGTTAGGCCTCTCAGACTAAATGTGACAAATTTAACCATCCGCTTTTCAATATATTAGAGTGTAGCAAAGATGTCATCCATCTACTCTACCCACTGCTCTGCTTTCTGGTCTTGCTCCACTTTACCTAAGAAGGTGGGAGGTTGGAATTTCATAAACCTCTCTAGAGCTTCATCCTCCTCCTTTGGGTTCCTTTGCTCTGACAAGGTTTGAAGTATCTCAGTCATCTTGTGAAATGCTTTCCCCATTATCACATTACTAGGCTCTTCAAACACTACTTCTTGCTTAGGTTCATTCTCATTCCTCTGATTCGGTGAGTAAAGTAGAGTAGCATTATATTCTGGAGTTACGGTTCTACTTTAAGAACCCTTCTGCTGGTTGCTACTACGCGACACTTTGGTGCCTTTCTATATCATCACCCCCAAATAATAAGTTATGCAACAAATTTCAAAATATTCAAATCTAAGCATGCATTCACATAAAAGTGGATCATATGCAAGTTTTGTGTAAATAATAGCATCCTTCAATATTAAAGTACACCAAGGTACTCTTATTTGCAAAAAAATTGAAAAAAAGTAATAAACATAAATGAACCCCTAGCATAGGAGTTTGTTGAAAGCAGTAAATAATTATTTTCTAAACATGGGAAAACTTTGCCCCTAATCCTCATCGAAATCCTCAGTGTCAGTATCATATCACCAACCCCTAGAATTCTTAGAGAAGTCTAACCTTGCACCATTCACAAATCCATAGTCCATAGATTCCTTTCTGGGTCTCCTAGAACTCTCCCCAGTTTCAACACGGCTAGGTGGGTGTACAAAAGAAGGTCTAGATAGAGATTCATAGTCTTTCTCCCCAGAATCATCACTATCAGTAGTTAAATTAATCACGGGGCAAGGTGGGTTTGGGACATACTCCATATCAACACCCTCATCCTTACTATCATTGATCAAGTCTATTATGGGAATAGGTGGTAGCTCAATAATTTGACCCTCATCATCACTGCTTTCCTCTAAGGGGTATCATTGGTTGAAGTACGGGTTATGGTGCAGGTTGTGGAACTAGTAAGTTTTCTAGGTAGATACGGATTGGTGGATGCCATTGCTGCCCCTTTCTTGCAGTTTTATACATTCTAACCATCCTATAGCATAGACAACCCAGATTGGTCAAAAGATTTTAATCTTAATGAAATAAATCAAATATTGTCAATAATTGCCTAAACCTAGTCTCTGAAACCACTTATAACACCTTACTACCTATGTACCTTATTAGGGTTAAGGATGTCATCCCATCCTTAGGACAATGGGTCTTTATAACTAGGACTCACAGAAGAAATAAAAGAAACGATCTAAGTTTAAATTTATTATAACTCAAAATAATACATGAACAAGTCGCAAAATAAATAAATGTTTGCTAGAGTCTCTCAAAATGAAATACATTCAAAATAAGTCTTCAAAGAATGGCAACATTAATTAATAGCCTTCACAGTAGGATCGACTGGAAAACATGGCATAAAAAGGTGATGAGACTCAGTAAGCCCGTGTGTGCTTAGGGTGTTTCAGGTAAAACAGTTCATGTATGCAAGTTGCGAAACCTTTATAAAAGTAAAGTACTGGCAAGTCTCAAATAAATTTCACAAAGTGAGGAGTGGTGTTTTCTTTTCAAATGCCATACATTGTATAAAATAAAAGCAACCACTCAAAAGAAATAACCATGGCACCACACTTTGTGCACCATGATAAAAGAATGTTCAGGATGCCACACATTGTATATTCTGACACAAGGTATGTCTACCGCCCACCGGGTGAGATACTCCTCTATATCTATACCCAAACTTACCGATTGTCCATTTTGAAAATACACCGTCCACTTGACTGTACTTGCTAGCTTGGATAAGTATGATCTATAGAACTAACATCCTATCCAGGAAGAACTCACCCCTCAGAGGTGCCTATCTACTGAGAGACTTATCATAATCGTTCAAAGACTAATCCTAGTTGTCTACCCTTACTGAGTACTCAACGTTGTATTTATCCATTTTGGGAAAAGAAGGATCATCCAATGTGTTGTCTTTGAAATAGCAATTATGGTTTACAAAATTCTTGTCAATTTTGGGTTTTAGAAAAAGTTTATCGTCTTGTTTAAAATTACTTCTTCAACTTGAAATTGTTTGATTGAATGGAAAAGAAAAGGAAAATTGTCCATAATTGCATCTAAAGTACATTTCCACGTATACATCATGTTTTGATTTGTCGAAGTGATTTTGATATTCAAACAGTTTTATGCAAGGACTTACCTAATCTCTTGCTTTTACTTGATACAATAGCCTCCCAAGTTCGATCAAGGTAAACTAGCTCCGCCTGAGGTAAATATAGGGTATAAGTCCCAATGTCCAAACAACACTTGCTCAAATAAATAACTCCCAACCTAACATGCTTAGGCTCAATTAGTTACAACAACATCCAATTAAGACAATAATGTCTTAAGCTCTACAACTAATAGATTAAGTATTTTATAGAATAAGAAATATTTGATATGCCAATATAAATAGGTGTTCTAAATAATAAATAAATAATAAATAATAATATTAACTATTTATTTACAAATAATAAGTAATATTAATAATAAATTATAAATTATTTTAATAATAATTAACAATAATATTTATTATTATAAATAATAGATGAGTGTAAATAAAAGTTTTAGTAAGACTATCCAATAATAATATGAATATAAAAGATATTTCATATTAATTAGTTTTTATATATTATTTTTTATGCTTAATAAAAAAAGATTACTATTTGCTTATATAATAAAATAATAATATTTTAGGTAATTATTAATTCCAAAAATATTGATGTTACCGAAATTAATAAATTAAATTAAATAGTGATAGTAATAGTATTAATAATAATAATGTTAAAAATACTAATAATAGTAGTAGTAAAAGTAGCTCTAATAATAATTTTTAACGACCATAGTGAATTTACTAGTATAAAATTTTTATATATATATTCATACACACATTTATTCAATAAATAACATGTTGATTTGCCCAAAAATAGACTTATAATATTATTCATCACAACAAGGGTGATAATCGACTAGTAGTAATATTATCAAGGGATTTCATGTAAAAAGTAATATCATCATGGGAGCATAATCAAATAATGGTGGTATAATGTCCATCATTCATCACAACATCCTTACTAGAGACATAAAGCCTTTAATCATAATGTACTAATGAGCATACAGTGATCCTGAAGCATAATCGAACAATAAGTCATAAGCCTCAATATTCATTTCAATCTTCATATCTTAAAATTATTCTCTTCACCCACATACATATCTCCATCCCAACATTATTCGATCAACTAATTAATTCCATCATCTAAAAGCCTGAGTTCGAAAATTTAAGAAGAAGTTCATGGAAGAAATACTTGTTTGATGATCGTTGGAGCTGAAGATGTTGTCTTATCTAATGAAGGTCCTTGAGTGCTTGAAGAGTCCTTTTCCATTTGAAATTGTTCAAGAATGGCCACCAATAGATCGACCAAGAGAGAGAGATAGAGAGAGAGAGAGAGAGATTAAGATGATGACGAAATGGAGATGAAGAAGTGAAGAAGGATCAAGGTGATTGAATTTACCTTCTTGATATTCTTCTTGTTCTTGAACAAAAAGCACATTTGATCCGAATGAGTGATCAGCTTCGATTGTTTTACTATTATGGAGTGTTCTATGGATTTGTATAGATTGAATCCTAGTTGATTTGAGGGATTTTGGAGTGATTTGGGATGAATAGAAGTATCAAAAGGTTTAGGAAGTTTAGTGTGTGTTCTTGGTGTTCTTGAGAACACAAGTGAAAATTGAGAGAAAATGATATATGATGGTCCAATGGCCTTGCTAGGGAGGGGGTTTTGGTATCCTAAGGGAAGAGAGAGAGAGAGATAGAGAGAGAGAGAGAGAGAGAGAGAGAGAGAGTTGGCTATTTTAAATTTCAAAATGAGAAAAAAGTGGAGGTGTTTGAGGTAGAAGATTTGTTAATGGTGTTTCCTTCTTAAAGGTTTCTAGTCTTTCAATGGTGGGTGGCTAGTCTAGCTTTGTATTGGTTGTGAAATGGAAGATTATTAAAGCTTTAATGCGGGGCTAAAATGGCTGTACAAGAGAGGAAAAATTTCTGGTTTATTCACCTAGCTGATAAGATGTTCAGTCCATGGCTTCAAGGTGGCCGAAATGTTGAAGAGAATTGAGGAAGAAATTATTTCTTGACTTTGCTAAGCAAGCTGGAAAAATTCTGGGATTTAGCTACAAGAATTCTTAGGATATGAATGGATTTGTGAGCAGAATTTTGAACCATTTTGAAATGGATTTGCAGCTTAAACTTAGGAGTGTTTGAAGGTCCATTAACAATGGTTTTCCACCCACCTTCTTAGAGAAGATGGAGGAAAGTTTAAGGTGTTCTTATGCATAGGTTGATTGCTCAATCTCCATGAGTAACTCTTGGTAGTTTGCTAGAAAATTTCTGGTTTGGTAAGGCTCCACAAGTTGCGAAATTCCAAGGCATTTTCAGTTTCATATTTACACAAAATGGTTGGTTGCTAGCAAGAATTAAATAGGAAAATGTTGCTGCATTTTTTGGAAATCCAGCCAAGGAGAATTGCTAGAAAAATTTCCAGATTTGAACTAAAACAAGAACAAGAAAAAAAAAAAACTGTAGTTCTTTGAAGAAAATCTGTGGTGATTCAATTGAAAACCGCCTACCTATTTTCCTTCCTAGATTTCGGTTGTCTCCTATCCCAAGAGCTGGAATTTTTCTTTCAAAATTCAAGTCCAAGATTATTCCAAGATATTTTATAAAGAAATTAGGAGAATTAAAGAAATAGGAGTATTTTGAATTCAAATAGGTTAGGACATAGTTTGCTAAAATGATGGAGACCAAAACTCTTCTAGATTTTCTTTTAGGACAAGATCACATGGTTAGGACATTACCATTTTGTCATCCCCAAGACAACATTCCTAGCTTTATGGAATGTAAGAAAAAAAATTCAAACATTAGCTAGGATAATTTAAACTAAAATTTAGGTGATGGGATTTGAACTCAAGACCTTAAAGATTAATCATAAAGTTCTAACTACCTAATCACAATAACTCTTGCTCTTATTTTCCCAACCAAATTTTCTTCCTTTTTAAGCCTCAAGCCTTGTTCCTATTTCTTCCTCAAGCAAACTTCCCTTTTTACCCTTACTACTCAACAAGCATAAATAAACCATATAACCCTTATATCACAATTCTAAGACACACGAATTCATCCAAGAAATATATTTGTATGCAATATGATGTGATTTGCACCCCATCCCTCTAACTCTACAGTAGCGTTAGGTGGGGTATTACAACTTATGTATGTTATGCATGATAAATATTGCGAAAACCGTGGCATGAGTTTTATAAGTACTGGCTCCAAATGTCATAGCTTTGGTTAACTACAAGAAATAAACTTATACTTCTCGAATAAATTTTGGAACGGATATAGAAATGTTTGTTTGGAGACCCTGAGGAAAATAATTGTGGTTTTAATTTTAGTTGGGAAGAGACTTGGGAATTTATTTCAAAAGATTGGAAAAATTTTGGAAATAATTTAATTATTCGATATCAGAATACTGAACTCTTGAACCATTAAATTAATTACATTAAAATCTCAATGGGCGAGGCTATAGGACTAGTGTTCATTAGAATAGGAGAGATTTCCGATAGAATGGCCATCTCTGAAAATCTGTCATTTTCCAGACGGGGCGATAGTTCTATTAGTTGATTGCGGTCCTTACCTAGCAACATGGTCTCCAAGTGGAGCTAGAGGACATATATGAGATATACGATTAGATCTATATGAGGGAGATGGCTGGGTATTCCCTCGGGAGGGATATACACCCTATTCAACTATTTGGCATTGTATATGTTGTCACCATATATGATGCAGCATGACCATATTAACATGGTACAAGTATCTTAAGGATACACGGGATATGGTTTTTTGTTAGGTTCAAAACTTTTGTAAAATGGATTTGATGTTCTAGAAATGTCATACAAACCTTACAAAATATTTTATTATGCAAGCTACAAGTTTTGTACTTGTTAAATATCCCCATTATGGTAATGCATTTGAGATGCAAAAATTATTAAGATTACATCTATATATATAAATATATATATATATATATATATATTCATATCCATTCAAATCTATATTACTCATGCATCATGACATCAAATATTAAAATTGAGACACAAACTCACACGCTTCGATTTTACTAAGATTTTTATAATCTCACACGTTTTTCTGACCACGTTTTTAGGATTAGGTGAATCTATCAAGACTGAGAAATAGATCTCTCTTTTGTAATAGCAATAGTCTTAATACAATGCTCTTGTTTATTAACTCAGAATTTGGAAATGTTATCTTAGAGACTTGATTCTTGCAGGATTTGTAATAGTCATAATTTGAAGTTTTAATTTAAGTAAGCCTTGTAGTTTATTTATTTATTTACCACGTTATAAAGATCCCTAGTCCTTAGAACAGGATGACATCCCCAATCTATGTGGGCTACGTATATAGTAGGGTGTTACACTTACACTATTGGTGTGAGGGAACTACTCGCTGATTAAAAGTAAATTATTCTCTAGTTAGAAACTATAGTATAATGATCTAAACTTTGACGAAGTATCCAACTTCATCAATTGATTAAGAATGTTTTAGTTTGCATATTAGTAGCCCATGATCTACACCTTACTGTGAAAGCTTGACCCAATTACGTAGATCACTTACTAACATATTTAGATCTTGATGTGCAAATATATGTAAACAAACATCTATTAGTGAATGAAATATTTTATTACTTTCTAAAATGCAGAAATACATGGTTTATTTTGGTTATACATTCAAATAGCAAGTTTAATAGTATGAACATTAATCAAATATATTCACAAGAAGGCAATAATCATTTATTCAACCTAAAAAATCAGCATTCAAACCCAAAAATAACAATTCTCTAGGAAAATATATTAAAAAAAATACAAAGAAATTTAAAGAAGAATTTGTATCATAAACTAATGAAATAAAACTACCACAATACTCTTTATATGATAGGCATCCAACTTTGTTAAAGCCTTTAAGTGGAAAATCAAGAAAAGTATATAAATTCAAATGTGGGGGTTTAAAACATAATAAAGAATTTCTAGAAGAAATTAGCCCATAGAATTGGAAGAAAATATGTTTAAGGTGAAGATTTTAGCTCCAAGACTCATTTTTTATGGTAAAATATGGCCGACAGGGGTTAGGTATAGAGAGTCGATGAGGGGAAAGAAAATAGAAGAGAATAAGATGGAAATTTGGTGAAGAATGAACATTCGCACCATTGTTCATGTTCAAAAATCTAAAGGCATCCGATGCCGGTTCTTAGTATGGAGCCCACGCCAATTCGTCTTAGGATTTTTATAAATCTTTCCTGTTATAGGCTGTTGGGTTAGGTAACTGATTTGCACCGAGCCCTTACTTGATGGGCATAGATTTTTTTTTTATTGTTTACTTTTGTTAGTGTTGTGCCCTATATGCAGTCACTTATACTTTGTATATGACATATTTGTTTTATAATACAAGGTATTATTTATCTTTCAGATTGTTTTCTTTACTTTCATGTAAAATAACTATTAGATAAAGTCCCTAGTACAACACTGTGTTAAGAAAATCATGATAGAGATCATGATGTGAAATTTCTACTACATTGTATAGTGTTAGTATTTAAATAATACATTGTTTTAGTATTAATAAGATAGGACATCATTAATGTATTAAGACTAGCACGTGTTAGACTTCCTGCTTTGATCATACGGTGGTTCTCACATCCGTGAGTATTGTGATACTCAAAATTAACACGTAGATGCTTGTTAATAGAACAAGTAAATTGGATGGCCTGACTACGAGATAATCACATGGATAACTATATAGTGCCAATAATAGAATCTCGCTATAGAAAACGTGCAAGTATCTTTAGACTTGAGATCTACAAGGTACTTTATTAGCTAAGCATTGTACTTTGATTCCAATCTCTGGAGCTAAATCAAGGGCCATCTATGGGATGTATATTGGATACAATGTGAGGTAAATGAAAGTACTTGAGATGTTCAATAAATGATTCATCACTCCTAATAGTAGGGGCGAATATCTCACGGCCACTTGTTGAAATTACTATTCGTAAAATCCTTAGCCAAGGTGATTGTGTATTGGAAATAGTTCCAATTGATACACATGTAGAGTAGTGGATTCCTAGTACAAGTACTAATATATTTAGGCAAGAATTAATATGTATGATGGAGGGATTTGGCACTAATTTCGTACTCCAAACAGAATGAGATATTGTATAGTGAAGGGAATTTATTACACTATAGTTTGTTATTGAAGGGTTCATGTTAAGCCACTTGACTTCCTGGACTCTTGGGTGGTCATGATGCGTTACTAGATACCGCTTATGATTTTGTTAAATATGGGTTTATGAATTGATGGTTTAATAAACAAATCATGATTAGAATTAATAGGTTAATTCTAAATTATTAAGGATTATTAATCTCAAAGACGTTTGGATTAATTCATATTCATTACCAATAGACTGGAAAACTTAATAGGTCAGACACAATAGAGGATTAAGTACTCAAGATGTTATTTGAGAACATTATAAGGTTAACTGTGAGAAAGAAAAGTTATTATGGTCAAACTATAATTAGTTATAATTTTAGGCCAAATCGTGATTGCAAAAACTTATGATTTCCAATTGCAATTTATGAATTATAATTTGATTAGAATTCATTGAAACGTGTTTCACAACGATTTTTTGGGATAATGCCAGAGTTAAAAAGTTGGATATATCTTTTGATATATGATGAGAACGATTCTCACGGCTTGAGTGTGAAAAATATAGAACACACACAAAAACTTTCCCTACAAGCCGCAGCTTGGGCAAAAAAAAAACCTCTTTTTTTTTTTCTCTTCCATCTTCTTCCTTTCCAAAAATAATTTCTGGAAATAATTTTTCCTTTGTTCTTCTGCAACAAATTTAGAGAACAATTCTCTAATTTAAAATGGATTTTATGCAGTAAGTTTACCAAAGAAGAATATCTCTTTTAGCTTTTGTTGATCTTCTCCAGTACAAAGGAAAACCAGACAAAACAATATCTGTAGAAAACCAAGATTACAAAAATATTTCCTGTACAGAACACAAACATGTAAATCAGCTTTCAACATACAATGGAATTCATTAAGCATTCACGATGCTATTTTGAAGTCCTGGAAACAAATTCTAGAGACTCAATGCATTCACGACTGTTCAAAATCGAACCCAGAATGAAAAACCTTTTTTCTAGAAAATAGAAACACCCATGTGACTTGAACCTAAGCACAGTACAATTCTTAATCAAAGGAATTGTAGAGACGTTTTCTATGATCCAAACATATGCGTGAAAAAATTTTAGACATAGGTAACAAAATCAACGGAAAATAATTTTTCCAGAAATATGATCAAAGCATGAAATGAAAGATAGAGACAAACATGAAACAGTTTTCATGGTGATGAATGTCCGTAAAACATATAAAAGTGGCTCTGATACCATAGTTAGAACCCTTACATGCATTACACAGTGGAAATAAAAAGGTTCAATGAAAAGAGTGTTAGTGTTGTGCCCTAGAAGCAATCACTTGTACATTGTATATGACACATTTTATTTTAATAAAAGGCATTATTTATCTTACAGTTTCTTTTATTTACTTTTAAGTAATATAACTCTTTGATAAAGTCCCTAGTACAACACGGTGTTAAGGAAATCATGATAGAGATCATAATATGAGATCTCTACTACACTGTATACTGTTAGTACTTAAATAGTCCCTAGTCGTAGTATTAATGAGATAGGATATCGTTAATGCGTTAAAACTAGCATGTGTTAGACTTCCTAATTTGATCAGGCGGTGGTTCTCATATCCGTGAGTATTGAGATACTCAAAGTTAACACATGAATGCTTGTTAATGGAACAAGTTCATTGGATGACCTAGCTTTGAGATAATCACATGGATAACTATTTAGTGCCAGTGATATAATCTCAATACAGCAAACGTGCAGGTATCCTTAGACTTGAGATCTCCAAGGTACTTCATTTACTGAACATTGTACTTTGATTCAAATCTCCCGAGCTCGATTGAGGGCCGTCTATGGGATGGATATTGGGTACATCGTGAGGTAAACAAAATTAGTTGAGATGGTTAATAAAGGATTCACCACTCCTAATAGTAAGGGCGAATATCTCATGGCTACTTGTAGGAATAACTACTCAAGAAGCCCTTGGCCAAGGCATATGTGTATTGGAAATAGTTCCAATTGATACACATCTAGAGTAGTGGGTTCTTGGTATATGTACTATTATATTCGGGCCAGAATTAATTCTAGGGGGAGTTGGCACTATTTCCGTGCTCCAAACTAAATGAGATATTATATGGTGAAGGGAGTAAATTGCACTATAGTTTGTTATTGAAGGGTTCATGTCAAGCCACTTGATTTCCTGGACTCTTGGGTCATCATGATGTATTGCTAGATACTGCTCATGATATGGGAATATGGGTTTATTAATTGATGAATTAATAAACCAATCTTGATTAGAATTAATAGGATTAATTCTAATTAATTATAGATTATTAATCTCAAAGACGTTTGGATTAATTCATGTTCTCTACCAATTGACTGGGAAACCTAATAGGTTACACATAATAGAGGAGTATATACTCAAAATATTATTTGATAACATAGTGGGGTTAATTGAGATAAAGAGAAGTTGTTGTGGACAAATTATAATTAGTTACAATTTGTGGTTCAAATTATAATTGTGAGAACTTAATATTTTCAATTACAATTAGAAAATTCTAATTGTTTTAGAATTCTGGGATGGAGTATTTTTAACAGCATTTTCGTGATATATAGAGATATGCACGATGCCTAAAGGTTAGGGCAACTCACGAAAACAACTCCAAAAACCCTAGGGCATACACGACCCCTTCTTCTCTCTCTCTCTCTCTCTCTCTCTCTCTCTCTCTCTCTCTCTCATTGTTCTTCATCAAAACCTTAGCCATTCTTGGTTTCTCCTAGCACAGAAACATCTTGGTGTTTGAGAGTGATCCTCCGTGTGGATTTATATTAGAGATAATCACACACTGTGGTTGTAGTGGCTGGACATTCGACTCTCGTGGTGTTTGATCTAGAGGATTGCTGGATTGTGCCACAATCATCAGACAAAAAGAAGGAAAAAAATTTTATTTTTCAGATGCTCAAAGAAAGGTAAAACCTTTACGTTTGTTCTCTTTATGTCTTGATTTGAGATTGTTTGTTTTCCAACAGTTGGATTTCTTTCTCAATAGGAGGCCTATCAAAAGGGGATTAGGATTTGTTGATTTAAATGGGTAACATGAATACCTTCTTTGAGGACCATAAACGGGATGATCTACTGGATGAAAGGAGTGCCTAAGATAACATGATTAGTGATATCTTTGACTAATGGGAAAGAGGTAAAAATAGATAAAGAAGAATGTTTTACCTCTACATTTGAAAGTTTGAAACTAATACCTAGTTTCTTACCATTAGCAGATCGGAGACTTTCTTTGGTCTTTTCAAAGAACTTGATCGGAATAAGTCCTTCTTGGATGCAATTGAGGTCAGCACCTGTGTCTAGGAGGGTTGGGATTTCATGGGTGAAAGAATTGTTGATTACCAAGGTAATTCTGACATGCCATTTCTGAATGGAAACTTTTGAAATATAATTCAAAAATTGATTTGGCTCTTGAGGTTTTAAGGCTTCTGGCTCAATTGGTATTTCATCCTTTGAACAGAGTTGCTAAAGAACTAGTCTGTCTATTTCTTGAGAAGCTTTGATTTCTCTGATTTCTTGTTTGAGAACAGCAATTTTAGATTGCAAGTCTTGGATAGTAATCGTTCTTTGAGGTTTAGCAGGAAACCTATTGAGAATATTTGTAATATTATAGGTGTTGACAATCCTAGGATGATTATCGAAGGGATTAGATCTTGAAGATGATGGTTGATGAAGAGTTTATTTGAACTTGTCTAGATACTCTTTTCTGGCATCATTATCAGGAAGATTTGCTATGATTTCTAAGAGCAAATCTTGTTCCTTAGAGAGGACATTAATTGAAGGTTGTTCTTCATCAGTTTTTGAGGTTAAGGAGGGAACATCATCTTCTTGGATTTGGTTAAATTGCTGATCATACTCATCATTAGCAAGGTCAAACTCTGATTCAGAAAGAAGATGATTCTAAATCTTATCAAGTAGTTTCTGGTCCAATAAGAGTTCATGGATTCTTTTGGAGACTCTGCAGTATCTGGCTATATGGAAAGGCTTCCCACATTTGAAACAAGTAATTGATTTGGATTTGTCTTTGGAGAAATTGGCATTTTTGGTTTTATGAGGTTTGAGTTGAGGAGCAGGAATGGTTAGATATTTTGATGGCTTCCTAAACTTGGGCTTACCTCTATGGTAAGTGGGCTTGGATTGCAACTGTCTGTGCTTATGTTTCCTATAGGGTTTTGAACTACAAGAGGGTAAACCAAACTATTGGCAGAAAGAGCCTAAGTCTCTGCTTTTTGGGGCTCTATATTTGGCTAATTACCTCAACATTTTATCTTGTCGACAAATCTTGAGGGCTACTTGTTAGATCTGGTTGGTTAGTTAACCAAAGGTAATCCTATCATAAGGGACATTGCCATTATGCTGGGTTTGCAATTCCTCACAAACAAGGTCACGAAGAGATTTAGGAAGGCCATCTAGGAATTTTTCTTTCCAATACTGACTATTTCCTTCGAGTCTGGCATAAATGCGAGTAAGGAAGGTATCCATATACCATCTAAAATTAGACAAGGTTTTGCATTTGAGATTATTGAGAATCTCAGTGGATTTTTCACGAAAAATACCTGGATTTCCTATGAAGGTTTTGACCAATGTGAAAATCAAACAGATACTGCATCAGGAATTAGTTCACCATTTTGGAAGATGGGATGGCCATCAACATCTATTTCGACAGCATGGAAGATATCATATTTATCTGTGTCAGTGAGATGTTCGTCCCACCAACCTTTGAGTTGTCCTGTAAAGCCTGCTATCAAAACATGAGCAGATAATTGGTCTGAACTACCATTGGTTGTTCTATAGGCAGTGGCAACCATGGTCATTTGCTAAAATTTTGCCATAATATTGTACTCGGACTGACCATCTATATTCCATTCATAGATGTTATTGGCATTGTAAGAATTTTGCAAAATAGTTGGACTTTCTTCTAAAGCTACATCAAGATGAGTGGCTCTAGAATAATAGAGTTTTTGAGGATTTCTCTAATTGTTTGGTCGCCCTACTCTAAGAGGAGTAATTTCTATGGAGGGAGGTTCTTCTGGATTATGTTTAGAAGTAGAGTCGGAGTTAGTTTCTTGTAAAATAGAAATAGATTGGTGTGTGGTTGTTTTGGCTAGAGTAGAGGGTGATCCAGGGATAATAGATTTTTGTTTAACACTTGTGGAAGGAGTGTCAGGTATTATAATGGATTTTTTGATTTCTGCTATCCTTCTTTGTAATTCTGTAAGCATGGGTGGAGCAGAAGTCTTTTTGAGTTCCTCACAAAATTGGACAGGAATTTCATAAGGTTTAAAAATAGGAATAGTTAGAGAGACACTGGAGATTGATGTCACAGGAGTTGCTGGACTAGAGATACTTGGTTTTGAAATCAAATATTCACCAATAGTTTGCAAATATTTATTAGTATAATTATTTTGTTAGCTGCAGAAGGTTGTAAATGTGACACATGACATTGTCCTTTGTTGCCACGTGACGCCTTGAATCTACATGCATTTATCTATTATTTTCCTAATTAAATCTTAATGGTCAATGAAAAGTCATTTGTGATTCATTGGTTCTCAGTAATTCAAAGGTTAGCTTTTCATCGCCCCCTTTTTTCGTGCTACTCTTCTCTTCTTCTTGATGTAATTGTGTAGATTTAGTTTTTACCTCTCCAGCTCTCCCTCTCCCTCGCTTGCACTTCCTCCCCTTCCCCAATCATCAGATGTTCTCCATCCCCGTCGATGGGTACAGCTGCTGTTACTACGACAGAGGAGGTGATTGCGTTGCTTCTTCATCACCAGAACATGTTCTGTAACAGGTTCTGTAACATACCTGGCTTTAAGAGGCCTATCAAAAGGGATAAGCCTCCCTTTAGGAATCTGGTATCCCTAAGACATAGAAGAAAAGATGTATCCAGACCTTCTCTAGACAAAGGTTTTGCTACAATTTGGACGAGACTAAAATGGAGATATTTGTATTTTTGTCTAAACTTCTCTAGAGCAATTGGGGTGAGGAGTCTGATCTCTTGGGTATCAGGATCTATTTGGATTGTTTCCTCAACAGTTTTGATGACATAATCACTGCTAAGTGACCATCTGGGATTTTTGTAAATTTCTTTGTCGGAAAACTTGGGGATTTTCCAGTTGTCAATTGATTGTTGCAGATCAAAGAAGTGAACTTCTTCTTTGATTTTTGAGAAGACAACAGGAGCAATAGGATAGGAGGATGACGAAGAGGAGGATGAAGATGGGGATCTAAAGAGTTGAGAGAAAGACATCGTGAAAAATGTATGCAGAGTATGTAGAAAATAGTAAATTACAACAAGTATTTAATCAATGTGTAAATACTTCCCTTAACTTGGTAATCTCACCGTTAGATTCCATAAGACGGAATACACTCAAGTTATCAATCATCTTACACAATAACCAGTTTGGATCTATGGTTCATGCTATTCTTAGAGATATGGTTTATTTGTTTTATAAAGTCTAGATCTATTAAGTCTGTGTGCATATCTGTCTGAATTAGGCCATTGAGAATTCAAAAAGACTTCTGCTCCACCCATGCTTACAGAATTACAGAAAAGGATAGCAAAAATCGAAAAATCCATTATAATACCTGACACTCCTTCCACAAGTGTTAAACAAAAATCTATTATCCCTGGATCACCCTCTACTCCAGCCAAAACAACCACACACCAATCTGTTTCTGTTTTACAAGAAACTGACTCCGACTATGCTTCTGAACATATTCCAAAAGAACCTCCCTTCATAGAAATTTCTCCTCTTAGAGTAGGGCGACTAAACAGTTGGAGAAATCCTCAAAAACTCTATTATTCTAGAGCCACTCATCCTGATGTAGCTTTAGAAGAAAGTCCAGCCATTTTGCAAAATTCCTACAATGCCAATAACATCTATAAATGGAATATAGATGATCAGTCCGAGTATAATATTATGGCAAAATTTCAACAAATGACCATGGTTGCCATTACCTATAGAACAACCCATGGTAGTTTAGACCAATTATCTGCTCATGTTTTGATAGCAGGTTTTACAGGACAACTCAAAGGTTGGTGGAACGAACATCTCACTGACACAGATAAATATGATATCCTCCATGCTGTCAAAACAGATGCTAATGGCCATCCCATCCTCCAAAATGGTGAACTAATTCCTGATGCAATGTCTACTTTGATTTTCACACTGGTCAAAACCTTCATAGGAAATCTAGGTATTTTCCATGAAAAATCCACTAAGATTCTCAATAGAATTCACAGAAATGTGTTTCTTAATGATTTTTTAGGATAACACCAGAGTTAAAATTTTGGATATATCTTTTGATATACGATGAGAATAGTTTTCATAGCTTAAGTGCAAAAAAACACAGAACACACACAAAAATTTTCCTCTCCCTTTCTCTCTCTCTCTCTCTCTTAATTTTCTATTTTTGAAAATACAGAATTCTGGCTCGAATATATTAGTACTTGTACCAAGAATCCACTATTTAACATGTGTATCAATTGGAATTGTTTTCAATACATAATCACCATGGCTAAGGATTTTATGAATAGTAATTCCAATAAGTGGCCGTGAAATATTCGCCCCTACTATTAGGAGTGGTAAATCCTTTATTGACCCTCTCAACTACTTTTTTTTTTTACCTCACACTGTACCCAATATCCATTCTATAGGCAGTACTCAATTTGACTCCAGAGATTGGAATTAAAGTACAATGCTCAGCAAACAAAAAACCTTGGACATCTTAAGTTTAAGGATACTTGCACGTTTGCTATAACAAGATTCTATCACTGGCATTACATAGTTATCTATGTGATTATCTTATAGTCAAGTCATCCAATGTACTTATTCTATTAACAAACATCCACGTGTTAACTTTGCGTATCACAATACTCACGGATGTGAGAACCACCGCCTGATCAAATCAAGAAGTCTAACACATACTAGTCTTAATTCATTAATGAAGTCCTATCTCATTAATACTATGACTAGAGATTATTTAAGTACTAACACTATATAGTGTCGTAGAAATCTCACATCATCATCTCTACCATGATTTTCTTAACACAGTATTGTACTTTGGACTTTATCAAACAGTTATTTTACATGAAAGTAAAGAAGCCAAACTGAAAGTTAAATAATGCCTTATATTATAAAATAAATGTGTCAAATACAAAGTCCAAGTGAATACTTCTAGGGCGCAGCACTAACAAACTCCTACATGCACTAGAGCTAATCATTCATGTATCTAATACCGAATGACTCAACACACCATCATGTTTCTTCTGTGATAATGTTTTTGTAAGGGGGTCATGTTATACCCTGCCCAAAACCACCTTCGACTATAGGGAAAAGTCATGCATTGCATAACATCTTACATTTTTTGTGGTAGCTAGAATAATTTTATTTGCATGGATGCATGTGAATTTTTCCGTTGCTCTTACATTTGAATTAATTGATGTGAAATAGTTGTGTTGCTAAAGATTTGGATAAGGGAGGGTTGGTCAAAGATTTGGAAGGATGAGTATTAGAGTGGTGAGAATTGATTGTGGAAAAAATTAATATTGGAGTTGTTTTGGAATAGCGGAGAGGTTGGTGATTTCCTTTGGTGACCCGAGTTCGAATCCTATCTCTTGAAAATTTTAAGCTTTCTTTTGAATTCCTTTTCTAGTATTCTTCATGCCTTGGTCAAAAACCCCTAGTGAGGTGCCACTTTGAAGAATTTCAAGTGGTATAAAACTCTTCTTGATGAATATTAGAGTTAGGGAATATATTAGGGAAAAATCTTATTTTACCTCTTCAAGAATTTTAGCCATAATCCTTTTATTTATTTAATTGTTTTAGAGATATATTTTAACTAAAGTCTTAGATATCTTCCTTGGGGTTAAACGTCACTTTTATAGGAATAAGACTCCATATTTAGATCCTAAGTTCAAAGATTTTAGATAAGGATAAAGTTTGCTTTATTTTCAGCTTTTGTTCTCTTGGATTTTCGAAAACCTTAAGCTGGAAAATTCTAGAAATTTTTTCAAATTTTGTCCGCCACCTTGGAGCACTTTTAGCTCAATCCAAACTATTCTAGGACTAGAGGAAATCTTATCCAAATACTTGATAAAATCAGATTTTATTCAATCCTAAATCAACTAGGATTAGAATCCATTTTCCTAGCAGAATTTTGGCAACTTTGTGTCACCACAAGCTGTTCGAAAATTCCAGCATCTTTAGCCACAATCCAACTCTTCAAACCGTAGCTCAAAACACCTAGAACACTCCTTAACAATTCAACTACCTTAGCTACACAAAACCAGAATTTTATTCACACAAAATCACTAAAATTCGTCCAGCTTGTACACAGGATTTTCGGCAGCTTTGTGCAGGAATTTCGGCCAGCTGTTGTGTTCCTATTCCAACCGAAATTCTGCACACATAACCCACCGAAAAACCCCAGCTGATCAAGCTATTTCTAGCACCCAAAACCCTTAATTTTCCTCTGGAAATTTTGGCAGAATTACAGCAGCCAAAACAGTCCAAAACTTGTTACTCTTGCACAGCAATTTCACACAGCACTTGCACATGATTTTTCAGTAATCAACACCCACACAAACTCTTCCTTGTTTGGCCCAAAATTCTGAACACACTCAACCCTTCTCTTGAGCATTATTTCGGCCAGCCTAAGGGAGCAAATTGCAGATTATTCTCTCCCCGTACACTCACCTAAAATCGGCAGCAAGAAGAGACATCACAAGCTGAAATTTTCACCCTTGCTGTCCAAGAAACCTAAAGCCATTAGGAGTCTTTCTAAACATCACCATCTAACCCTAAACCAATCTTCTCCAACTCTAAATCATAGAAACCGTCTACCCTCTCCATTCTATAAAAAAATTTCAGCAACTTCTCTCTGCAAATTTTCGAAAACTCAAGAACTACTCTAACCAAAATCGAACACACCTTAAGGTAAGCAAAAATCCTCTCAACCGCTTGATGTCGTTTTCTCTAATGATTCTTTTATCCTTCTTCTTCCCTTAAATCGTGCCCCATAGAGGCTGATTTCATCTTCTTCTTTAATTTTCGGTCAAGAGGAGCAAAGGAGGTAGCTTTTCTCTTCTTCTCAAGCGAACTCGGGATGATCACCATAGGAGCATTGAGACCTCATTATCCGGTTGTTGCAAGGTAAGGGAATACCCACCCTTGATGCCAAAAGTAAAGTTTAATGATATTTATTAGCGAGATGAACATGTGGTCGTGGTATATGATCTTTGGGGATTGGATAGTTTACTTGGAATTAAATAGGGGATTGCGAATTGTTGTGAAAATAAATGAGATTAGAGCATGTTTGAATTAATTAAGACCCTGATCATGATATTATATGGTTTAGATCAGGAGGATAATTGAGGAAAGCAAGCTGTGAATTTATCACGTTTATCTGGGGCATATCAAGTAAGTCCTTGTATAAACTCTTTTGTTAAAAGTTGTGATGGTAAGTCTTTGCATAAACTCTTTTGTTAAATGTTGTGATGGCAAGTCTATGTTGTAAAGCTTTGTGAAGCTATTGTTAAACTATGTCTACTTGGGTTGTAAACGTGGATATTTATTCTTTAAACGGTTTTGTCAAGCTAACGATTTTATCAAGAAAACTATTCTTTCTTCTAAATTTTTAGAAAACTCTTTTAAAGAAAACAACGTTGTACAAAGCCAAGGTTTGGAAATATTTTGAATCAAAAATTGACGGATATATTCGTTGAGTACTCAATAAGGGTAGGCTAACAATACTAGTCTTGGAGGGCTAGCGTAAGTCTTCTGGCAGGAGGCCACCTCCAAAAGATGAACTCTGCTTGAAAAGGCAACAGTATTGGTTGGCCAGGCCAGTCCGAGCTAGCATGTGTACATGGTATGGTATTATTTATATTCCCGTCATAGACACCCGGATGGTTTTGTTGGGTGTAGAGATGGAGGAGTACCTCACCCGGTAGGCTGTACACTCACCTTGATCAGAACGCCCAACGTGTGGTAATCTGGTCCGGACAAGGTGCACAAAGTGTGGTGCCTTGGCCATTTTGTTCTCATGGAGCCCAACGTGTGGTGACATGACTGTTTATTCGAGTGGAGGATTTATTTTGTACAAAGTGTGACAATGAGAAAAACCCACTCCTTGCAAAAAGAGATTGTTTATGACTTGCCAAACTACTTCTACCAATGTTTTACACTTTGTATACACGTACTATTCAAAACACCATGTGCACACACAGGACTTACTGAGATTTATTCTCACACTATTTTACATCATGTTTTCAGGAGATAGATTGTGCTGAGTCAGCGGGGCTTTGACAGTAGAGGCTTTCGTTTTTTTCCCTATGCTGTTCTAGGAGACTTTTGTCGTTTATACTTCTAAACAATATTTGTTTTATTTCGTTTTTCTCCAAGTTGAGCCTGATGTAATAAAAGTATTTCTTTATTTATTTAAGTTGATTCATTTGGAGATTGCCTTTATATTTTATACCTCGTTCTAAAGACCCCTTGTCCTACGGGACGGGGCGACATCCCCGCCCTTTTAGGGTACGTAGTCGTGGGGTGTTACAAGTGGTATCAAAGAGAGGTTTAGGCAATTACTTGACTTATGAGGTTCTATTTTCTTAAGTATTCTGATCTGGTGCTAATTTTTATCTTTTGTTTATTGGATGGTTGAAAGAGTTGTATCGGCTGTCAGAGACTGGCCCGCTGGCTGCGGGAATCCACCTGCCCCACTACCCGTAGCTGATCCACCCGCGTACGATTCAGAGAGAGAGCGTGAGCCGTCTGTCCTAGATGACTCGGGGGTTGAGACGAAGATAGAGGTCGAGGAGAGCTTAGGGGAAGATGAGGGAGATGAGGAGATGACGGAGTTAAGTGAGGGAGAGGTAGATGAGCTAGGGAATAAGGGAGACGATGAGAATAAGGGAGAGATGGCTGGGGTAGAAGGAGTGGATGAGGAGGTAATGGGGGTTCCTCGGACCTCGCAGATAGGGAAAGTTGGTAGGACCCCTACTTGCCATAACCCTAAAGGGTTCAATGGTAAGGGATATACGCCGAGAGATGAGATTGTCCCGGGAGAGAGAGACCTTAGGCAGTCAGCTCTAGGAGGGGTAGATACAAGAAAGAGGAAGCTGGAAGAGAGTCCTAAGGGGTGTGGACTCCAATATGGATAGGGCGTAGATGCCATGCTAAGGAGAAAGGGGTTGGCTGATCCATCTGACTTGGGGAGTGAGAGGCCTGCGCCTAAGGGTGCAGTTAGGTTAGCATTGGATGAGCTCTATGAGACGGCCATGAGAGCTAAGAGAGGCCGAGTGGGTGAGTCAGGGCAGCCAAGTGGGAGTGTTGGTTTCGCGAGGAACTACATAGGGAAACCCGATAGCTCCGTGGGGTGGCTCGTGGAACCGGCCTCTGACGACTCTGATACCTCTGTTGAAACTAGGGAGAGTCGAATATAGAAGACTAGCAGCTTTTCCTTTTCTTTCTTTGGGATTTGCATACCTTTGTTGTTTATCTCTTTTAAGGGAGCATGTGGCTCATAGGGCTTATTTATCATTTCAAATAAAAAGGGTATCGTATGAGATGATCCATTCTTTTCTGCAAAGAATGGTTTATATGACAAGCATGAGTTTCGTTTATTACTTGATTTACCTCTGCACGTTATCATCACATTCTCTTTTAGATGAGTACATTGCTATCAACTGACCATGCATCTAAGCATATTCTTTTCCCCCTTGGTAACTAACTGACCTTGAGTGAATGTGATTAAGATGGTACCAAGGTGTCGAACAGTTATGCATAGCAGAACGGTGTAGGAGAGTGCATCCTCCACCTCGGAATTTGAGCAGATGCATCGTTCCAACCCCGACGTGGAAGAGCACCCTCCACGCGAGCAGGAATTGGCTTCGGAGAGGTCATGGGATGTGACCATGGGTCAGGCATTTGTCAAGATAGCCTCGATCCTACAGAACGTGACTGAAAGAGTGGACAAGGTGGCCAGGAAACCACCATAGGGAGAGGATGAGGCTTTAGAGCGTTTCCTGAAGTTCTAGCCTCCCACATTCCAGGGGGAGAACGAACAGGATGAGAAACTCGAGCAATGGATTGAGTAGATGGAGGACATTTTCGCTACTTTGCAGTACTCGGAAGAGAGGATGGTGAAGTTCGCTGCTTTTCGGTTGAGAGGACCGTCTCGAGCATAGTGGCAGTGGGTACGGGGTGATTGGGATAAGGAGGAGCAGGAATGGACGTGGGACGATTTTACGGAGGCTTTCCGGGCCGAGTACATTCCTCGATGGGTGGCTGAGAAGTGGGAGGACGAATTCCAGACCCTCAGGCAGAGAGGTATGACCATGGCCCAATATGTAGCCCGATTCATGCAGTTGTCCAAGTACTGCAAGTGCTTGGTAGACACGGAGCAGAAGCACACCCGGCAATTCCAGAAAGGGCTTAGGCCAGAGTTGAGGAAAGCATTGGCCCCATCGCCGCCTACATCGTACACTGCCGCTGTGGACACAGCTTCTCAGACGGAGAACGAAGATCGGCATCGACTGGTGAACCGACCCTTTCAACCATGGCGTCCACCTATGAGGCCTTCCGGCAATAAGCGACCTGCGGCCTTTATGCCGTGGGGAAACCGGGGTAAGCAGCCTCGAGTGCCAATAGCAAAACCGATGCAAGGCAGCCTGAATTGCCGACTGTGTGGGAAGCGGGGCCACACCGAAAGAAACTACTGGGGTAATGGGGGTGTGAGGAGGTGCTTCAATTGCGGAGACTCGGGACACTTGAGAAACGTCTGCCCCAAACCCTTAAGGACTGAGCTGACCGCGCCAGCCCAATCAATGGGAGAAAATAGAGACGCCCCTGCTAGACCAGCCGGAGCGGGAGGCCTGAAGCCCTAGGTGAAGGCCAAATTTTTCGCCCTGAGCCGAGAGGAAGTCAGAGCAGACGCCGCCGTGATCGAAGGTAACCTTTCTATCCAAGGTTGTCTTGTTAATGTTCTGATAGATCCAGGATCCACACACTCTTATGTAAGTAAAGTATGTGCTTCACGTCTGGGCTGGGAAGGAAATGAGCTACCTTATACCCTAGTAGTTAGTTCCCCCTTGGGAAAGGTGGTGGAAGCAGGCAAGAAAATGGGAAGTTGTGAAGTTGAGGTTGGGAAGGAGATTCTGGAGGCCGACCTTACGATCCTGCCCATGGATGATTATGACTTGATCTTGGACATGGACTGGTTGTCGAAACACGGAGCTCGTGTGGACTGCAAGATCAAGGCGATGCAGTTTGTGAGACCTGGACGGGATGTAATTGAATTCAACGACAAGCGAACGAAGGAACTGAAATTTCTTATTACTGGAGTTAAAGCCCGGAAGTTACTCAAGAAAGGATGTACGGGATATTTGGCGTATCTTTTAAACAAACCAAAAGACCAGTGTACCTTAGAAAGTACGGAGGTAGTGAAAGACTTTTCGGATGTGTTCCCTACGGAGCTCACTTCCCTACCCCCTGAACGGGAAGTTGAGTTCACCGTGGATCTGATTCCCAGAGCAGAACCGGTATCAAGAACCCCCTACCGGATGGCACCGATAGAGTTGAAGGAGTTGAAGGAGCAATTGGAAGAATTGCTAAGGCAAGGCTACATTCGGCCGAGTACGTCATAGTGGGGAGCCCCGGTGTTGTTTGTCAAGAAGAAAGATGGAACCTTGAGGCTATGTATCGACTATTGGGGATTGAACAATCTAACGATCAAGAATAAATACCCTCTACCCTTGATCGATGAGTTGTTTGATCAACTGCAAGGCGCCGCTTGCTTTTCGAAGTTGGACCTACGGCTAGGATACTATCAGGTGAGGATCAAAGAAGAAGACATTCCTAAGACTGCATTCAACACGCGGTATGGCCACTACGAATTTATAGTAATGCCATTCGGTGTAACGAACGCACCGGCAGTATTCATGGATTTGATGCATCACATTTTCCAACCATACCTGGACAAGTTCGTGGTTATATTCATCAATGACACTTTGATCTACTCCAAAAATCCGGAGGACCACACGGAGCACCTAAGATTGGTCCTAGAGAAGCTGAGGGGATTCAAGCTTTACGCCAAGTTCAGTAAGTGTGAGTTTTGGCTGAGCTCGGTGTCTTTCCTCGGACACGTGATATCTAAAGTGGGGATCAAGGTGGACCCTGCTAAGGTAGAAGCCGTAGCTAATTGGAAAGAACCGGAGAACATTACCGAGATACGAAGTTTCCTTGGGTTGGCCGGGTACTATCGGCGTTTCATTAAAAACTTCTCTACTTTAGCTTCACCGATGACACGACTGTTGCTTTGGGTGAGAAGTGCGAAAAGAGCTTCCAAGAACTTAAGACGAGGTTGATTACAGTACCCGTGCTGAGTCTGCCTGAGGCTGATAAGCCCTATGCACTCTATACAGATGCATCCAAAGAAGGACTAGGAGCTGTGCTGATGCAGGAAGGGAAAGTCATAGCTTATGCATCTAGGAAGCTAAAGCCGCACGAAGTTAATTATCCCACGCATGACCTAGAGCTAGAAGCTATAGTGTTCGCCTTGAAGAAATGGAGACATTACTTGTATGGTGCACAAAACGAGGTTTTCACGGACCATAAGAGTTTGAAGTACATCTTCACGCAAAAGGACTTGAATCTCCGGCAGCGTAGGTGGATGGAGTTCCTAGAAGAATATAAGTACCCTATTAACCATCATCCGGGTAAAGCGAATGTGGTAGCAGACACTCTAAGTCGGAAGGTGAAAATGGCGCACTTGAGAATACAGGAGGTGTCGGCAGTCCAGGATATCCTGGAGAAAGAGGCGCAAGTGCAAGAGAGGAAGATCTGCGTGAACAACTTGACCTTGAAACCCGATCTGGACCGGGAAATTATATCAGGTTAACAGGGCAGTACAGAATTTCAAACTTTCACGGAGAAAGAGATCGCGAGAGGAGGAGGTGATTTCCGAACCGATGAGAATGGGGTATTATACTTTTGGGACCGGATTTGTATACCGGACATCCAAGACCTAAGGAAGAGGATACTGGACGAAGCGCATAAGAGCAAATATACCATACACCCTGGAGAGGTAAAGATGCACCAAGACTTGAAGAGGAAATATTGGTGGGCTGGAATGAAGAGGGATGTAGTTCAGCATGTGTCAACCTACCTGACGTGCCAGAAGGTTAAGATGGAGCATAAGAAGTCTGCAGGTTTATTGCAACCGTTACCGATTCCCGAGTGGAAATGGGAAGAGGTGACCATGGACTTTGTGACTGGCCTTCCGATGACCAAGTCACACAAAGATGCGATCTAGGTGGTAGTAGAACGATTGACCAAGACAGCGCACATCATACCGGTCAACGTAAGGGACTCGATGGAAAAGTTGGCTCAGACATATACCCGAGAAATTGTAAGGTTGCATGGTGTACCGTTAAGCATTGTGTCGGATAGGGACCCTAGATTCACTTCAAGGTTCTGGGTAAGTTTCAGGAGTCTTTGCACATGACCCTGAAATTCAACACCTCTGCCCATCCACAAACAGACGGACAATCTGAAAGAGTCATTCAGATACTGGAAGACATGCTCCAAGCATGTATCTTGGACTTTGGAGATAAGTGGATTGAGTCTTTACCGCATGCGGAGTTAGCATATAACAACAGCTATCAGGCGTCAATCGGAATGGCGCTGTACGAAGCACTGTATGGGCGAAAATGCCAAGTACCGATATACTGGGGATGGACAGAAGAAGGGAACGTTAAGAAGACTGGTGAAGTATGCATTCAGGAGATGACGGACAAGATCAAGTTAATTCGAGAAAGGCTAAGGGCAACGCAAAGCAGGCAGAAGAGTTATGCAGACTCTAGGAGAAGGGAATTGGAGTTCCAAGTAGGTGACCGTGCATTCTTGAAGTTGGCTCCTAGTAGAGGAATCCTGAAACATCCGAGAGGAGGGAAGTTGAGTCCTAGGTATTTGGGACCATTCCCGATATTGGAGAAAATTGGACCGGTTGACTACCGATTAGATCTACCTGATGGTCTAACCGGGATGCATGATGTATTTCATGTCTCTCAGTTAAAGAGGTACAACCCCAATCCGAGTCATGTACTCAATGAGGAACCGTTGGAGTTGCAACCCAATCTGAGTTATGTGGAGAGACCCGTCAAGATCTTAGAGCGGAGTATTAAGACGTTTCAAAATAAGCAGATACCCATGGTGAAGATACTTTGGGATCACCATAGAGCACAGGATGCAACATGGGAAATGGAGGAATGGTTAAGGCGGAAGTATCCGGGTATGCTCGAAGGGTATGAAATCTGAATTTTGGGACGAAATTCTCTTAAGGGGGAGGGGATGTAATACCCCGCCCAAAACCACCTTTGACTATGGGGAAAAGTTATGCATTGCGTAGCATCTTGCATTTTATGTGGTAGCTAGAATAATTTTATTTGCATGGATGCATGTGAATTTTTCCATTGCTCTTGCATTTGAATTAATTGATGTGAAATAGTTGTGTTGTTAAAGATTTGGATAAGGGAGGTTTTGTCAAAGATTTGAAAGGATGAATATTAGGGTGGTGAGAATTGATTGTGGAAAAAATTAGTATTGGAGTTATTTTGGAATAGCAGAGAGGTTGGTGATTTCCTTTGGTGACCCGAGTTCGAATCCTATCTCTTGAAAATTTTAAGCTTTCTTTTGAATTCCTTTTCTAGTATTCTTCATGCCTTGGTCAAAAACCACTAGTGAGGTGCCACTTTGAAGAATTTCAAGTGGTATAAAACTCTTCTTGATGAATATTAGAGTTAGGGAATATATTAGGGAAAAATCTTATTTTACCTCTTCAAGAATTTTAGCCATAATCCTTTTATTTATTTAATTGTTTTAGAGATATATTTTAACTAAAGTCTTAGATATCTTCCTTGGGTTTAAACTTCACTTTTATAGGAATAAGACTCCATATTTAGATCCTAAGTTCAAAGATTTTAGATAAGGATAAAGTTTGCTTTATTTTCAGCTTTTGTTCTCTTGGATTTTCGAAAACCTTAAGCTGGAAAATTCTAGAATTTTTTCCAGATTTTGTCCGCTACCTTGGAGCACTTTTATCTCAATCCAAACTCTTCTAGGACTAGAGGAAATCTTATCCAAATACTTGATAAAACCAAATTTTATTCAATCCTAAATCAACTAGGATTAGAATCCCTTTTCCTAGCAGAATTTCGGCAGCTTTGTGTCACCACAAGCTGTCCGAAAATTCCAACATCTTTAGCCACAATCCAACTCTTCAAATCCTAGCTCAAAATACCTAGAACACTCCTTAACAATTCAACTACCTTAGCTGCACAAAACCAGAATTTTATTCACACAAAATCACTGAAATTCGTCTAGCTTGTACACAGGATTTTCAGCAGCTTTGTGCAGGAATTTCGGCCAGTTGTTGTGTTCCTATTCCAACCGAAATTCTGCACACATAACCCACCGAAAACCCCAGCTGATCAAGCTATTTCCAGCACCCAAAACCCTTAAATTTCCTCTAGAAATTTCGGCAGAATTACAGCAGCCAAAACAGTCCAAAACTTGTTACTCTTGCACAACACTTGCACAGGATTTTTCAGTCATCAACACCCACATAAACTCTTCCTTGTTTGGCCCAAAATTCTGAACACACTCAACCCTTCTCTTGAGCATTATTTCGGCCAGCCTAGGGGAGCAAATTGCAGATTATTCTCTCCCCTTAAACTCACCTAAAATCGGCAGCAAAAAGAGACATCACAAGCTGAAATTTTCGCCCTTGCTGTCTAAGAAACCAAAAGCCATTAGGAGTCTTTCTAAACATCACCATCTAACCCTAAACCAATCTTCTCCAACTCTAAATCATAGAAACCGTCTACCCTCTCCATTCTACACAAAAATTTCAGCAACTTTTCTCTGCAAATTTTCGAAAACTCAAGAACTACTCTAAGCAAAATCGAACACACCTTAAGGTAAGCAAAAATCCTCTCAACCGCTTGATGCTGTTTTCTCTAATGATTCTTTTCTCCTTCTTCTTCCCTTAAATCATGCCCCATAGAGACTGATTTCATCTTCTTCTTTAATTTTCAGTCAAGAGGAGCAAAGGAGTTAGCTTTTCTCTTCTTCTCAAGCGAACTCGGGACGATCACCATAGGAGCATCGAGACCTCATTACCCGGTTGTTGCAAGGTAAGGGAATACCCACCCTTGATGCCAAAAGTAAAGTTTAATGATGTTTATTAGCGAGATGAACATGTGGTCGTGGTATATGATCTTTGGGGATTGGATAGTTTACTTGGAATTAAATAGGGGATTGCGAATTGTTGTGAAAATAAATGAGATTAGAGCATGTTTGAATTAATTGAGACCCTGATCATGATATTATATGGTTTAGATCAGGAGGATAATTGAGGAAAGCAAGCTGTGAATTTATCACGTTTATCTGAGGCATATCAAGTAAGTCCTTGCATAAACTCTTTTGTTAAATGTTGTGATGGCAAGTCTATGTTGTAAAGCTTTGTGAAGCTATTGTTAAACTATGTCTACTTGGGTTGTAAACGTGGATATTTATTCTTTAAACGGTTTTGTCAAGCTAACGATTTTATCAAGAAAACTATTCTTTCTTCTAAATTTTTAGAAAACTCTTTTAAAGAAAACCACGTTGTACAAAGCCAAGGTTTGGAAATATTTTGAATCAGGAATTGACAGATATGTTCGTTCAATACTCAATAAGGGTAAGCTAACAATACTAGTCTTGGAAGGCTAGCGTAAGTCTTCTGGCAGGAGGCCACCTCCAGAAGATAAACTCTGCTTGAAAAGGCGACAGTGTTGGTTGGTCAGGCCAGCCGAGCTAGCATGTGTACCTGGTATGGTATTATTTATATTCCCGGCATGGACACCCGGATGCTTTTGTTGGGTGTAGAGATGGAGGAGTATCTAACCCGGTGGGCTGGACACTCACCTTGATCAGAATGCCCAACGTGTGGTAATCTGGTCCGGACAAGGTGCATAAAGTGTGGTGCCTTGGCCATTTTGTTCTCATGGAGCCCAACGTGTGGTGACATGACTGTTTATTCGAGTGGAGGATTTATTTTGTACAAAGTGTGATAATGAGAAAAACTCACTCCTTGCAAAAAGAGATTGTTTATGACTTGCCAAACTACTTCTACCAATGTTTTACACTTTGTATACACGTACTATTCAAAACACCATGTGCACACACAGGACTTACTGAGATTTATTCTCACACTGTTTTACATCATGTTTTCAGGAGATAGATTATGCTGAGTCAGCGGGGCTTTGACAGTAGAGGCTTTTGTTTTTTTCCCTATGCTGTTCTAGGAAACTTTTGTCGTTTATACTTCTAAACAATATTTGATTTATTTCGTTTTGCTCCAAGTTGAGCCTGATGTAATAAGAGTATTTCTTTATTTATCTAAGTTGATTCCTTTAGAGATTGCCTTTATATTTTATACCTCGTTCTAAAGACCCCTTGTCCTACGGGACGTGGCGACATCCCTGCCCTTTTAGGGTACGTAGTCGTGGGGTGTTACTGGTCAGCTATGTTCTCATCTGTGGGAACTCTTTCTATCTTTACCTCATTCCTATCTATGATCTCCTAAATTAGATGATAGTATTGTAGTACGTGTTTAAATCGTTGGTGAGATCGCGGCTCCTTTACTTGTTCAATAGCTTTGTTGTTGTCATAATACAATGATATTAGACTAACAATACTAGGGACCACACCTAGTTCCGACACGAACTTCTTGATCTAAATGACTTCCTTAGCTACTTCAGAAGTGGCTATGTACTCAACTTTAGTCGTAGAGTTAGCAATAGTTTCTTCTTTCGAACTCTTCCAATTTATTGGCCCTCAACACAATGTAAACACATGGTCAGATTGTGATTTGAAATCATCTTTGTCAGTTCCAATAGTTTCGTGTTTGAATCATAGTAAGATTATATATACCTCATACATTTCATAGCATACATGATGGACCCAACTGCTGAAGCATATAAAATCTTACTAATGTGGTCCCTTTCAACTTGTGCCTTAGGAGACATCAATTTTGAAAGGCTTATCCCATGGGACATGGGTAAGAATCCCTTTTTGGAATAATCCATGCTAAACTTCCTTAGCACTTTGTCTGTGTATGTCGACTGTGAAAGACCTAGCAACCTTTTTAACATATCTCTATAGATCCTTATTCCAAGAATGTAGGTTGCTTCTCTAAGGTCTTTCATGGAGAATTTCTTGGACAACCAAACTTTAACTGATTGAAGGACAAGTACATCATTTCCTTAGCAATATGTTATCTACATAAAGCAATAAGAAAATGATTGTGCTCCTACTAACCTTCTTGTACACCCAATGCTCATCAATGTTTTAATTGAAACTAAACTCTTCGATTATTTCATCAAAACTGATGTTCCAACTCCTAGAAGCTTGCTTAAGTCCATAAATAGACCTTTGCAGCTTGCACACTTTTGTGCTATCATTGGATGTGAAACCCTCAGTTTGTGTCATATACACTTCCTCAGTCAGATTTTCATTTAGGAAAGTTGTTTCACATCCATTTGCCAGATCTCATAATCATGATGAGCAGCAATGACTAGGAGTAGCCTAATGGATTTTAGCATACCTACTGGCGAGAAGGTGTCATCATAGTCAATACCTTATTGTTAACGATAACCCCTAGCCACTAGTCATGCTTTATAGGTAACTACATTACCATCTATGTCGATTTTCTTCTTAAAAATTCATTTGCACCCAATAGGTTTGATTCCTCTAGGTGGATCAACCAAAGTCTATACTTTATTATTGCACATGGAATCAATCTCTGACTTTATGGCCTCAGGACATTTGTCAGATTCTAAACTGTTCAGAACTTCCTTGTAAGTAGTAGGGTCATCTTCATCTATGAACAATACGTCATTGTTGTCACTAATGGGAAATCTATATCTCTTAGGTACCACACGTATCCAACTCGACCTACAAAGATCCTGTGAAGTAGACGGTTCATCTATTATCTCAATAGATGTGGAATAAGAGGATTGATCCTTGTTTGTTTGTTCTTCTTGAACTTCACTAAATTCAATTTTACTCCTACCATCCTCTTTGAGCATGTGCGTCTTCTCTAAAAAGGCAGCATGCTTCGAAACAAACATTTTTTTTCTAGAGGGGAGATAGAAGTAATAACTAAAAGATTCTTTCAGATATCCCATAAACAAGCATTTGTCAAACTTACTATCAAGTTTGTCTGACTGTGGCCTTTTGACAAAGGCAGGGTAACCCCATACTCTCAAGTGAGATAACTTTAGTTTCTTGCCAAAGAACATCTCAAATGGGGTGGTATCAACCGTTTTTTATAGAACTTTGTTTAGAATATAAACAGAAGTCTCTAGTGCGTATCCCCAAAATGATTTTGGCAAGTCTGCAAATGCCATCATAGTTCAGACCAAGTCTAGAAGGGTTCAATTCCTTCTCTCAGATACACTGTTATGTTGAGGTATATGTTGTGGAGTCCATTGAGATGAAATCCTATTATCTTTAAGATAACCCTGAAACTCTTGGCTTAAGTATTCACATCCTCGATTTGATCTTAGAATTTGAATACTTTTTCCAAGTTGTTTCTCTACTTCATTCTTGAATTCTTTGAACTTTTTAAAACCTTTAGATTTGTATTTCATTTAATATAAATACCCATATCGTGAATAATCATCGATAATGGTTATAAAATAGTTATATCATCTTCTTGCTTGTATAGACATTGGGCCACATAGATCAGAATGTATGAGTTTTAATAACTCTTTGGCCCTTTCTTCTTTTTCAAAAAAATGAGTTTTAGCCATTTTACCTAGTAAAAAAGACTCGCAAGTGCCTATAATTCATAATCAAATGACCCTAAGTCGCCAAGTCTTATCCAATTTGCTATCAATTTTTTCAAGATTATCTCAAGTGTTAAGAACAAAAACATTTGCAGCCAAAAACTTTGAAATAAGAAATGGATGAAATTTTGTTCAACATTAGTTCAAATGGGGTTTTTCTTAGGAAGGGTCTTAGCATAACATGGTGAACAATGTATCATGTTGTATTTATCACTTCAACCCAAAAATATTTTGAAAGGGAGTTTTACAAAGCATTGATCTTGCCATTTATTGGAAAGTTCTATTTTTCCTGTCAACTACAGCATTTTGCTTACTGGTTTTTGTAGCTGAAAAGTTGTGAGAGACTCCACTCTCATCAGAAAATTTTGTAAACTCATGATTGCAAAATATTATCTACCATTGTCACTTCTAATTGATATCAATTTGCACCCAGGGAATTTTGAAAATGTTTGAGCAGTTTTGAAAATTCACAAAATGTCTCATCTTTTTTAGCAAGAAATAAAGTCCAAGGGAATTTTGAAAAATCATCCACTAGTATATAAGCATACTTTTTACCACCAAGACTAGTGGTCCTCATTGGTCCAAATAGATCCATATGTATGAGTTCAAGCAGTTTTGATGTTGAAATCATTTTCTTAGGTTTAATAGAAATTTTACTTTATTTTCCAAATTCGCAAGCATCACACAATCTATTTTTGTCAAACTTAATTTTGGGTAGTCCTCTAACAAGCTCTTTTGAAGAAAATCTATTTATCAAATCACTAGATAAATGGCCTAATCTTCTATGCAAAAGATAGCCATCGTCATTATTTATGGAGAGATACCTTATATCATGTTCAATACGATCATCAAGATAAAACACATAAACATTTTCACTTCGTTTGGTAGCAAAATTTGTTTTATTACTAGAGCTATCCATGATAGTAAAAGAATCTTTTTCAAAAATAACTTTGCAGCCATTGTTACACATTTGGCTAATGCTAAGCAAGTTATATTTCAATTCATCAATTAACAATACTTGTTTAATAAAAATAGATCCCTTACCAATATTACCTATTCCGAGTATTTTCCCTTTCTTCTTATCTCCAAATGTGAGAAATTCATCATTTATGGCATGAATATTTTCCAAGAGTGTTGCATCACCTGTCATATGTCTAGAGCATCCATTATCCAAGAACCATCTTGTAGAGCTCATCATTTGTGGCAATTTTACCTATATAGAGGAAGGAGGAGTAACTTTTAGTTCCTATATTTTCTTGGGTTCATGGGATTAGTAATGGTTCTTTTCACTCTCCAAATAGTTTTTGTGCCTAATTTGATTCCTTTCCTAACATGACACCTACATGCACTATGTCCATGTCTACTACAATAAGTACAACAAATATGATTTGTATGTGAGTAGCTAGCTTTATCAAACTGGAATTAATAACTTTCAGCTTTGCTCACATGCCCAAAACTGATGC
Source organism: Voacanga thouarsii (assembly GCA_026120185.1). NCBI lineage: Eukaryota > Viridiplantae > Streptophyta > Magnoliopsida > Gentianales > Apocynaceae > Voacanga > Voacanga thouarsii. Next base: position 943,047 of record JANUWF010002701.1, read on the forward strand.
CATTTCTATTTTTGGTCACACGCTGAATTCCAAGTATTTGTTTAAATTGTCTTGGCCATTTGTGAATTTTTCAATACATATGGTAAGATTATCAACTCTTTTTTTTTTATGTATTTTTCAATGCATATGGAGCATAATTTCAAGAGAAGAGACGTTATCACTCAAGCATTTGTTCTCAAGTATTAAACAGTCAAGAGAAGTAGAGATGACTTCTTTTTCAATATATAGGCAGCAAATAGAATCAAGTAAAATTTTGTTCTCTCTCATTAGCTTGTCCTTTTCATTTTACATGGAGTCAATCTTCATTTTCATTTCCTTATTTCTTCTTGACAACTTTTTGAGTTCATGGAATATATCGATGAGAAACTCACTTAGATCATTAGAATTTTCAGAAGTAGAATCATGCAATTCTGTTATGGAATTAGAAAAAGTAACCTTTACCTTTTCTCCTGCGACCATGAAGTATATGTTGGCTATTTCGGGTTCAGATTCACTGCGTTCTTCGTTCCTAATTCATCTTGATCCCAAGTTCTGATAAGCCCCTTTCCTTTCTTAGTTTTAATGTCCTTTATTCTCTTCTTGTTATGCTTAGCTTCTCTTTCTTTAGCGATTGGACAATCAACAAAAAAATTCTTCGTACTCTTACATTCACAGTATTGGGGTTTGAAGAACGTACTTTCTCTTTTCTTTTTGACAAACTTCTTTCCTTTGCTAAAGTTGCCTTTTTTTAACATCTTTTTAAAATTTCAAGCCACCATAGCCAATTTTTCATTGTCCAAATTAGTGCCACAATCACTTTCAGATTTTTCACTGATAGCTTCATTATTTGCAATTTTTAAGGCTATTCTTGTTTTTTCCTTTATCATTATTATCATGTTCTTAAAACCTTTAAAGTTTTATGTCATGTGTTAAGAGAGATCCAATCAACTCTTTGGATGGTAGAACTTTCAAGTCCTTAGATTCTTCTGAAGCCAATGTCTTGGGCTGTCAATTTTTTGGCAAGGTATCAAGTATCTTTCTATTTTGTTCTCCAATGGAATAGACTTTCTTATACACTTTTAATCCATTCACTATATTTGTAAATCTGGTGAACATATCAGTAATATTCTTATTTTGTTTCATGATTAATAGCTCATACTCATGGACTAAGAGTCCTCGTATTGATTCATTCACTTAATTTGTCCCTTCAAGGGTGACTTCAAGTAATTTCTACATATTATGGGTTGAATCACAATCACTAACTCGATTGTATTCATTTGCATCAAGAGCACAACATAGTATGTTCATTGCTTGAAAATTCATTATCACTTTGGCATTGTCTTGGCTGTCATACTCATTATTCTGTTTAGGCACAGTTCTGTCTTCAACAATTTTAGACAGAATGAATGGTTCTTTTTCGAAAAGATTCAACAGCTTAAAGTTAATTAAGCACACAAAGATCTTCATTCGGTTTTTCTAGAAAGTATAGTTACTCCCATTGAATAGTGGTGGTCTATTTGTTGAAGACCACTCAATATATGGTATGGATGAAGTGTTTTCCATCTGGATCTCTCCTACGAGGCTCTTGAGCTAAGACAGAGTAGACTAACTGTAACACCTCACTACCTAGGCCCGCCAGGGCTAGGGATGTCACCCTGTCCAAAGGACAAGGGGTCTTTATAACTAGGTCACACAATCAAAATAGCGGAATAAAAATAATACCTTAACTTAAAATTTATTACAACCCAAGAATGAATCCAAGAATTCAAAAAATAAATAAATAAATCCATAATAAAAATTATCCACTCTCAACTCCCCAAACCATTACACAAATTAAATATCAGAAAAATCTTCCAAGGCAGGCAGTATCTAACTACTCATCCCCACAGCTAGATCGACCTGAAATCATGGTAAAAAGGGTGATAAGATAAAAATCCCAGTAAGTCCGTGTATGCTTTGAGTGTTCAGTGAAAATAGTTTATAAATGCAAAGTATAAATCATTATAAGAAAAATACTGGCAAGCAATAAACATTAGTCAAAATCAGGAGTGGTGTTTTGGCTTTTCCAACCATACATAATCAATAAAATCAACCACTCAAAAGAAATAACCATGGGTTACCACACGTTGGGCCTCATAACCGGTCAGAATGCTGACACTTTGTACAGACTGACAAAAGGTAGGCGATTGGCCTACCGGGCAAGATACTCCATCTTCTCAATACCCAAACAACAATCGGTTGTCCATTCCGAAGACTCACAATCACTTGACTGAAAAGAAAACTTCTAACTCGGACCAACACGACCTACTGGACTGACATCCTATTCGGGGAGGACTTACCTCTCAGAGGTGGACACCTACTCAGAGACTCACCATAACCCTTCAATGACTAGTCCTAGCAGTCCACTCTTATTGAGTACTCAACGTAACGTATCCCACTTGGAAAAATAAACAAAACACAGTTCCACATGAAAATGGCAATTAAGGATTTCCAAAGTCTTTGTCAAAATCAGTTTTGGAAAGAGTTTTGAGTTTGAGTAAATCTGCTTATTGATTTTCAAATAATTTGTTTGACTAAAATAAAAAAGGAGCCAATCCTCAATTGCCTTTACAGAAATGAGTGTACATTTAGCTTGCCAAAATAAACATTTGACATCAATCAGGTTTTATGCAGGAGCTTACCTTATCCTTAGCTTGAGATAAAATAAAGGTCTTCAACAGCTGACCTACCCTCGCTTGGGGTAAATACAAGCCATAATTAATCTCAAGCAAAAATCCACTTTCACAAATAAAGCTAGCTCAACTCACTACTACCATGATCCTAGTATCCCAAGCTTTAAGGCCAAATAATAAATAAAAAGGGTTTATAAGCTAACTCTAATTTAATATTTAAAATAATTATTGTTTCGGGAAATAGGTACTAATAAGTTGAAGGTTTAAATCTTACTAAGAATAATTTAGAGTTTATTTGATGAAGACTCCTAGGTGGTATTAGGTAAAATAATGATTTGTTAATAATTAATTATTAAAAAAATAATTGATAACTAAAATTAATTGAAAATGAATTTCAATGGGTCTAGATTGAAAGATAATAAATAAATTTTATTAGTTTTTGATTAAAAGATAATAATTGAAAGATAATAAATTTTAATGATATTTATGAATATAAGACTTACAAAATTAATATTTTACTTATTATGATTATTTATATAAAAGGCTTTATTTGATATTATTATTATACATAATATCTATATATTTTATTTCTTGAAATAAAAGCTATCATTTATTTGACTAAAACATCCTTGTTATATATAATAATCCAAGTCTACCTTACTAGCAAAAATTATAATATTAAATATTTTATTCATGAAATAAAATTAGCTTAGGGACAACTAGATCATGATCATATTTCTATTGCTAACCACAATCATGAACATATACTCCGCTTTAATTCATCAACTCATCCAAATCATGAATAAAAGCATAGATCTAAATTTACCAAGGCGTGATCCAACCTCTACTAGCATAAACATAATCAAGGCTTTAACAATCATACATGAATATAAATTCTATTCACCAAAGGTGACATAATCTCTAACATACTTGATCACACAACCTATTCACGACATGGAGACATGCATTAAACCCTAAAAACACCATACAATCTACCAGGACAATCAACTCATGCATAAATCCTATCTCCATCATATACACACATTCATTCATACTTCAATCTCAACTCATCACAACAATACATGCTCAAATCTCAAACATAATCCATTTCCTTTCAATATCACCTTAGAGACATGAATCTAGAATTAAAAAGGAGGGTTGAAAAGGCTTACTTGATTGATGAGTACCTTGAAGGAGTTTCGAATGGATCTCAACTCCTAGATGACTAGATCCGTCCAAGAGAGATGAAGAAAGCATGGCCATTAGTGAAGAATTCATTCGGCCAAGAGGGAGAGGGTATTTGGCCAAGAGAGAAAGAGAGAGAGAGAAGAGAAGAGAAGAAGAGCGTCCATTAGCATGCTTATACACATATATATTCGTTAGAGATTGGAGATTAGAGAAGATGAAGTTGATTGCACAAACTTACCGTGAAGGTGTTCTTGAGCCTTCACAAAAATACTGATTTTTTTATCCAAATGAGAGAGTTAGATTTTGGAGTTTGATGTGAAAAATGGTATGGATGGACTCTCAACAGTGAGTAGATGAAATCTAGAATTTTTTTGAAGTTGATTGAAGTGGTTTGGAGAGGTATTAGGTGAAAGAAGTGAGTAGGTCTTCTTGGTGCTCTATTTGTGCTTGAAGGTTGAAGAGAATGGAGGGATTTTGGATTTGAAGTTGCCGAAATTCTGTATGTTTGCAGTGGCTAAATTGTTTGTGTTGTTTAGGTAGATGATTTTTCTAGTTTGAAAGGAAAAGGAAAGGCTGGTTGTTGAAATCCTATAAGAATATTTTTGGGAATCAAATTTGGAAACAAAATATAGCAAGAATATCTTTGATCAACGGAGAGCTTTTTGGAAGTTGCTATGGCCGATTGACGTTCAGTGATTTTGCTGGATGAAAGCTGGTTGAAGAAGGTTAATGGTGGCTGAAAAGAGGGAGTGTAATGGTGAAGGAAAGGTCTGGTTGTTTAAGGGACATTTTATGAAAGTTTACTAAATTAAGATTGCTGGAATTTTGGTCCCCAATCAAGGCATGATTGCAGTAATTTGTTGGAGATATTTTAGGGCAGCCATGATTGGTTTTCGTGCAGAGGGTTGGGGAAGACAATGGGGTTCAGTTCATGGCTATTCAAGAGAGATTTGTACAGAAAAGGGTGAAGTTTCGGCCAGGGCTGGAAAAGGAAACAAAGCTGGAAATAAAATCATGTACCGTTTCGCCATTGCAGAGAGTTTCCTGGGCAGCTTTTGCTGCCATTTTCCAGTCAGATTACAGAGAGTTTGAAGGGGCATTCAGAGGTCTTTCAATGTTGGTTTCCAGCCTTCTTCAAGGAGGAAAAACGTGGCTAAGGAGTTGCGAGAAAACTGGAAGAAAACAGCTTGGTCTAAGCTCATATATGCTGCGATTTTGCCCAGAAAATTTTCTGGATTTGCACAGCGTTTGTGCAGTCTGAATTTGGCCAAAAAATTTCAGATTTCAAGCTGGTCAAGAAGGCTATTTTCTGGCAGCATTTGGGAGGGAATGATGGCTGAAATTTTTGACACCTTGAAGGCACAAGAAGCTGGAAAAATTTTCAGATCACTACATGAAGGAAAATGAACATAGCTAGAGTGAAGTTTTAAAGGTTCACTGGGGGATTAATTCTCTTGGAACTTCCCCATCTCTTCCACATTTTCGGTCCGTAAGATGTCTTTCACTTAGACATTTTGAACCTTCAAAGCCACGGCACATTACTGAAATTTCTGGAACAAAATTGGCTTGAATAAATTGAATAACTTAAGAAATTGAGAAATAAGGAAAACTAAGGATCAAGAAGGGTATGAATTCCGTTAGGAATTTTTGTAGGGTACAAGAGTCAGATTAGGGTACTCCTATCATGTCTCCCCTAGGACATCACCTTCACCCTTCTCTAGAGCACTCAAGGATGAAAATCTAACCGTCCCTAACAAAAATAAAATTTAGTCATGCTAAAGCTCCAATGATGAATTTTGAACCCAAGACCTCAAGAAATAATTCCAAAGCTCTAACCACTAAACCACAACAACTCTTGTTCTTATTTTCTCTCTAAAATATTTTTTTCCTATTTAACCCTCAAGCCATCTCCCTATTTTTGCCTCAAGAAAAAGTTACCATTTTGCCCTTCTTACTCAATAAACACAATTAAGCCCTCGAGACTATCAAACACAAATCCAAAGTATATAAAATAATATAAAAATATATTTATACATGCAGTAAAATATGATATGCATCACAACCCCCTTACTCTAAGGTTGGTTCCGACTGGGATTTCACATCCCTCCCTCCTTAAAGGAATTTCGTCCCAAAATTCAAGCATACCTCTATTTCAGATCAGGATACTTCCGCTTAACCCACTCTTCTGATTCCCATGTGTCATCCTGCGTGCCATGATGCTCCCACTGAACCTTGACTATCGATATCTGCTTGTTCCGAAGATTCTTGATACTGTGGTTCAATATTCGCACGAGCCTCTCCATATAGCTCAAATCGGGTTGCAACACCAACGGCTCGTTATTCAGAACATGACCGGGATTAGTATTGTACTTCTTCAATTATGACACATGGAACACATCATGAATTCCCGTCAACCCATTTGGCAGGTCCAATCGGTAAGCTACCGGTCCAATCCTTTTCTTATTCGAGAATGGCCCCAAATACCTCGGATTCAACTTTCCACCCTTTGGATGTTTCAAGATCCCTCTATTCGGCGTCAATCTCAGAAATACGTTGTCCCCGACTTGAAACTCCAATTCTCTCTGCCGGTTGTTCGCGTAGCTCTTCTGTCAGCTCTGAGCCACCTTCAACCTTTCCCTGATCAATTTCACTTTATCCAACATTTCTTGGACACAGACTTCTCCGGTTCGGCTTATATGACCATCTTCTGACCAACTCTAATACAGCGGTACCTGACACTTGCGTCCATACAAAGCCTCATACGGTGCCATCCCAATTGAAGCTTGATAGCTACTGTTATATAACAGCTCTGCGTACGGTACGCACTCTATCCACTTGTCCCCGAAATCCAGAACACAGGCTCTCAGCATATCTTCCAATATCTATATAACCCTTTCTGACTGCCCATCGGTCTGCGGATGCGACGTCATACTGAATTTCAGACTCGACCCCATTGCTTCCTGAAACTTGCCCTAAAATTGAGATGTAAACCTCGGGTCTTGGTCAGACACTATACTTGAAGGCACTCCGTGCAGTCGGACTATCTCTCGAACATAAGTCTGAGCCAGTTTCTACATAAATTCTCTTACATTTACTGGTATGAAATGGGCCGACTTGGTCAGTCGATCCACCACTACCCATATGACGTCCTTCTGGGTCTTTGACATGGGAAGTCTGGTGACAAAATCCATAGTCACCTTCTCTCATTTCCATTCCAGTATTGGCAACGGCTGCAATAGTCCCGCTGACTTCGTGTGCTCCGCTTTGACTTTTTGGTAGGTGAGACAGGTCGAGACCTACTTGACCACATCTCGCTTCATTTGGGCCACCAATAGGCCCTCTTCAGGTCCTGATACTTCTTGACTTCCCCCGGATGAGTGGCGTACTTTCTCTTGTGCGCCTCTTCCAAAATTCTGTCCTTTAATTGCTGCTCTTCGGGTACACACAACTGATCCCTGAAATGCAGAACTCCTTCCTTGTCTTGACAGAATTCACTGCCTGGCCGCTTGAGCTCCTTGCTCTTGAAAAGTTGAAACTCGGCGTTGCTTTGCTGAGCTTCCACGATTTCCCACTTCAAATCTGGTACCAACTTCAAATTGCTGACGATAATTCTTTTGTTTTGCACTTCCACCCTTCTGTCCAACACATCCTGAACCACTTGAATTTCCTGCACCCTTAGTCTAGCAATTCCAACTTTCCTGCTCAGGGCGTCCGCCACAATGTTGGCCTTCCTGGGATGATAGTTGATCGGACAACGGTATTCTTCCAGAAATTCCATCCATCTTCGCTGCCTCAAGTTTAGATCCTTCTAAGTGAATATATACTTCAGACTCTTGTGGCCGATGAACACCTCATATTCGGCTCCGTACAGGTAGTGTCGCCATTTCTTCAGGGTGAACACGATAGTTGCCAGCTCCAGATCATGAATAGGATAGTTGACTTCATGAGGTCTCAACTTCTGAGAAGCGTAAGCGATCACCTTCCGGTATTGCATCAACACTACTCCCAATCCTTCCTTCGAGGCATTGGTATATAGCGCGTAAGGCTTACCCTCCTCTGGCAGATTCAATACTGGCACCGTCATCAACCTCCACTTCAGCACTTGAAAACTTTTCTCACATTTCTTGTTCCACTCAAATGGAACATCCTTCCTCAGCAATCGAGTCATTGGCGATGCAAGTGTCGAGAACCCTTTGATGAACCTTCGGTAGTAACCAACCAATCCTAAGGAACTTCGAATCTCAGTGATATTCTTCGGCTGTTTCCAGTCTGACACTACTTCGACCTTGGCCGGGTCTATCTTGATTCCCTCCTTGGTCACCATATGGCCAAGGAATGCCACATTGTCCAACCCGAATTCGCACTTGCTAAACTTAGCGTATAGCTTGTGCTCCCGAAGCTTCTCCAATACGAGCTTCAGATGCTCCGCATGCTCCTCCGGACTCTTGGAGTAAATCAAAATGTCGTTGATGAAGACCACCACGAACTTGTCCAAATAGGGTTGGAACACTCGATGCATCAGGTCCATGAATACTGCTGCAGTATTGGTCACCCCGAATGGCATTACCACGAACTCATAATGCCCATATCTGGTGTTGAAAGCCATCTTAGGGATATCCTCCTCTTTTATCCGCACTTGGTAGTACTATTGCCTCAGATCCAGCTTGGAGTAGTAATTGGATCCTTGCAACTGATCGAACAGTTCATCAACCAGCGGTAGGGGATACTTGTTCTTAATCATCAAGTTGTTCAAACCCCGATAGTCGATGCATAGCCTTAAAGTCCCGTCCTTCTTCTTCACAAATAGCACAGGTGCTCCCCAGGGCGACGTGCTAGGTCTGATGTAGCCTTAACTCACTAACTCCTCTAACTGTTCTTTCAGCTCTTTCAATTCTGCCAGTGCCATCTGGTACGGGGTCCACGATACTAGTTCCTCTCCAGAACTAAGTTAATGGTGAATTCCACCTCTCAGCTGGGAGGTAAAGAATCAAGTTTCGCTGGGAACACATTGAGAAAATCTTTCACTACTTCGGTGTCCTCAAGAGTGCACTGGTCCTTCGGCTTGTTTATCACGTAACTCAGGTACCCTTGACACCCTTACTTCAGCAATTTCTGGGCCTTAGTCCCCACTATCAAATACTTTAACTCCTTTACCTTCTTTCCATCGAACTCCAATACATCACAACCTAGTCTAACGAACTAGACCGACTTATTCTTACAGTCTACTCTTGCCCCATGCTTGGCTAACCAATCCATCCCCAAAATCAAATTATAATCTTCAATATCCAACACTACCAAATCTCCCTCCAGACTTTCTCTCCCCACATCAACTTTACAATTTATCATATACCGATCCGCTTGCACCATTTTCCCCAAAGGTGTACTTACCACTAAAGTGAAAGGTAGCTCTTCTCCATCCCAACCCAAATGACATGCACAAATCTTGTTTAAATAGGAATGAGTGGAGCCAGGATCTATCAATGCATTAATGGAGCGTCCATAGATAATAAACGTACCTTCCACTACTGCCGCATCGGTCCCAACCTCCTCTCTATTGAAAGCGAATACTTTGGCCTTCACTTGCGGCTTCTGTGGTCCATTCCCAGATGCTCCTACAGTGTTAGCTCTGTTGGGCCCCAGGTTCTGTGCCGGGTTTCCTTACCCGACTCGGTGCAACTTAAGGCAGGTGTTCCTTAGGTGGTTCAGGTCGCCACAATGATAACATTTCCTTTCACCACCCTTGGTCCAATAGTTCTTCTCCGTGTGGCCCCTTTTTCCACACTAGTGGCATGATGGAAGGTTTTGGGCAAGACCCACTAATGCTGTTCGGGCCTGCTTCCCCCAGTTCTGCCACTGCTGATTGGTGGGGCGCTTGTTAGATTGTTGTCCTTGGAAGTGCTCTTGCGACTGCCTTAGCGGTTGAAAAGGCCTTGCCGCCATCCTACTGCGGTCCTCATTCTCAGTTTGGGTAGCTGCGTCCACTACCCCCAAATAGGTCATTGGCGGAGAAGGTGCCAACGCCCTCCTCAATTCTGACCTCAGCTCCTTGACGAACTGCCTTGTCCTATTTTGCTCGGTATCCACTAATCTCTATCAGTATTTTGACAGTTGGGTGAATAGTGCCAAGTACTAAGCCACTGACATGCTCCCCTGCTTCAAATTCTGAAATTCATCCTCCCACTTTTCCACAATCCACTAAGGGATGTACTCAGCTCGGAAGACTTCAACAAGGTTAGACCATGTCCATTTTTGCTCACTCATTTCCCAATCATCTTAAACTCGCTGCCACCATGCCCGAGCTGGTCCTCTCAACCGGAAAGCCGTAAACTTAACCATCCGCTCCTCGGTGTACTGGAGCGTTGCAAATATGTCCTCCATTTGCTCGATCCACTGTTCTGCCTCTGATCTTATTCTGTTTTATCCAGGAAGACGGGCGGTTGAAACTTCAGAAACCGCTCTAACGCCTCATCTTTCCCCTTAGGGTTCCTTCACTTGGTCAGAGTCTGTAGAATTTCGGCCATCTTGCTAAATGCCTGGCCCACCGTCACATCAATTGGAATTTCACGCCCATATCCTGACCACTCCCATCACCTTGGTCAGGTGAGTGGATCTAGGCTGTCTCGACTTCCGGTGCCACATGATCGGCTTTCAGAACTCTTCTGCCTGTTGAAGTTGCATGGCGCTGGGGTGCCATTCTAAACTATACCCCAAATATTAAGTGTATGCATTTTGGGGTTTAATCATTTTAGGTGTGCATGCATTCACAGTCAAATATATGTAAAAAGAAATTAGATGTAAATTTTGCCTAAGGAATAAATTCTCTTTCAAATATTGACTTGCATAAATTCGAAATTTTGATAGAAAACAGAATTAAAAATCCTTAACATAAAGGTTCTCGAAACACAATAAATAAATAAACATCCAATTCAAAAAAACTCCTAGTCCTCTAGTCCTCATCAAAACCCTCATCATCCACCTTATACAACCAACCCCTATAATTCTTAGAGAAATCTACCCCAACCCCACTGGCAAACCCCTCCATTGGCTCCTTCCTGGGGCGCCTAGAACTCTCCTCGGGCTCCACTAGACTGAAAGAAGGAACGAAAGAAGGCCTAGGTGGAGACTCATAGTCTATCTCCCCTGGGTCATCACTATTTGCTGCTAAGTTTACTACGGGACTAGGAGGGTGGGGTACATGCTCCACTGCTGTCACCTCATCATCACTGTCAAAGCTTATGTCTATCACCGGGATTGGGGATGGCTCAAGAATCTGGATCTCATCATCACTGCTATCCTCCATAGGGATAACTGGCTGACGGGCAAGCTGGGGGACTAGAAGGTCTTCCGGATATATAGGGATAGGCGGGGGCCATTGCTGCCCTTTTCTCGCGGTCCTAAGCATCCTAACCATCCTACAGCATCAACAAGATAGGTTAGATAAAGATTTAAACTTAAATAAATACCATATATACTATCAATATTTACCTATAACCTAGGCTTTGACACCACTTCTAACACCCCACTACCTAGGCCCGCCAGGGCTGGGGATGTCGCCCCGTCAAAAGGACAAGGGGTCTTTATAACAAGGTCACACAATCAAAATAGAGGAATAAAAATAATAGTTTAACTTAAAATTTATTACAACCTAAGAATGAATCAAAGAATTCAAAAAAAAAAAAAAAACAAATCCAAAATAAAAATTATCCACTCTCAACTCCCCAAAGCATTACATAAATTAAATATCAGAAAAATCTTCCAAGGCAGGCAATATCTAGCTACTCATCCCCACAGCAGGATTGACCTAAAATCATGGTAAAAACGGTGATAAGATAAAAAACTCAGTAAGTCCGTGTATACTTTGAGTGTCCAGTGAAAACAGTTCATGAATGTAAAGTATAAATCTTTATAAGAGAAATACTGGCAAGCAATAAACATTAGTCAAAATCAAGAGTGGTGTTTTGGCTTTTCCAACCAAACATAACCAACCACTCAAAAGAAATGATCATAGGTTACCACACGTTGGGCCCCATAATCGGTCAGAATACTGACACTTTGTGTAGACTGACAAAAGGTAGGTGATCGGCCTACCGGGCAAGATACTCCTCATTCTCTATACCCAAACAACAATCGGTTGTCCATTCCGGCAACACACAGTCACTTGACTAAAAAAAATTGCTAGCTCGGACCGGCATGACCTACTGGACTGACATCCTATTCGGGGAGGACTTACCCCTCAGAGGTGGACACCTACTGAGAGACTCACCATAACCCTTCAATGACTAGTCCTAGCAGTCCACTCTTATTGAGTACTCAACGTAATGTATCCCACTTGGAAAAATGAACAAAACACAGTTCCACATGAAAATGGCAATTAAGGATTTCCAAAGTCTTTGTCAAAATCAGTTTTGGAAAGAGTTTTGAGTTTAAGTAATCTGCTTATTGATTTTCAAATAATTTGTTTGACTAAAATAAGAAAGGAGTCAATCCTCAATTACCTTTACAGAAATGAGTGTCCATACACTCTACATTTGGCTTTCCATAATAAACATTTTATATCAATCAGGTTTTATGCAAGAGCTTACCTGATCCTTAGCTTGAGATAAAATAAGGGTCTTCAACAGTTGACCTTACCTCGCCTAGGGTAAATACAAGCCATAATTAATCTCAAGCAAAAATCCACTTTCACAAATAAAGCTAGCTCAACTCACTACTACCATGATCCTAGTATCCCAAGCTTTAAGGCCAAATAATAAATAAAAAGGGTTTATAAGCTAACTCTAATTTAATATTTAAAATAATTATTGTTTCGGGAAATAGGTACTAATAAGTTGAAGGTTTAAATCTTGCTAAGAATAATTTAGAGTTTATTTGATGAAGACTCCTAGGTGGTATTAGGTAAAATAATGATTTATTAATAATGAATTGTTAAAAAAATAATTGATAACTAAAATTAATTGAAAATGAATTTCAATGGGTCTAGATTGAAAGATAATAAATAAATTTTATTAGGTTTTGATTAAAAGATAATAATTGAAAGATAATAAATTTTAATGATATTTATGAATATAAGACTTACAAAATTAATATTTTACTTATTATGATTATTTATATAAAAGGCTTTATTTGATATTATTATTATATATAATATCTATATATTTTATTTCTTGAAATAAAAGCTATCATTTATTTGACTAAAATATCCTTATTATATATAATAATCCTTAAATATTTGACTAGTCTACCTTACTAGCAAAAATTATAATATTAAATATTTTGTTGATGAAATAAAATTAGCTTAGGGACAACTAGATCATGATCATATTTCTATTGCAAACCACAATCATGAACATATACTCCACTTCAATTCATCAACTCATCCAAATCATGAATAAAAGCATAAATCTAAATTTACCAAGGCATGATCCAACCTCTACTAGCATAAACATAATCAAGGCTTTAACAATCATACATGAATATAGATCCTATTAACCAAAGGTGACATAATCTTTAACATACTTGATCACACAACCCATTCACAACATGGAGACGTGCATTAAACCCTAAAAACACCATACAATCTACCAAGACAATCAACTCATTAATCAATCCTATCTCCATCATCTACACACATTCATTCATGCTTCAATCTCAACTCATCACAACAATATATGCTCAAATCTCAAACATAATCCATCTCCTTTCAATATCACCCTAGAGACATGAATCTAGAATTAAAAAGAATGGTGGGAAAGGCTTACTTGATTGATAAGTACCTTGAAAGAGTTTCGAATGGATCTCAACTCCTAGATGACTAGATCCGTCCAAGAGAGATGAAGAAAGCATGGCCATTGGTGAAGAATTCATTCGGCTAAGATGGAGAGGGTATTCGGCCAAGAGAGAGAGAGAGAGAGAGAAGAGAAGAAGAGCGTCCATTAGCATGCTTATACACATATATATTCGTTAGAGATTGGAGATTAGAGAAGATGAAATTGATTGCATAAACTTACCTTGAAGATGTTCTTGAGCTTTCACAAAAATTCTGATTTTTTATCCAAAGGAAAGAGTTGGATTTTGGAGTTTGATGTTGAAAATGGTATGGATGGACTCTAGACAGTGAGTAGATGAAATTTGGAATTTTTTTGAAGGAGATTGAAGTGGTTTGGGGAGGTATTAGGGGAGAGAAGTGAGTAGGTGTTCTTGGTGTTCTATGTGTGCTTGAAGGTTGAAGAGAATGAAGGGATTTTAGATTTGAAGCTACTGAAATTCTGTATGTTTGCAGTGGCTAAATTGTTTGTGTAGTTTAGGTAGATGGTTTTTCTAGTTTGAAAGGAAAAGGAAAGGCTGGTTGTTGAAATCCTATAAGAATATTTTTGGGAATCAAATTTGGAAACAAAATATAGCAAGAATATCTTTGATCAATGGAGAGCTTTTTGGAAGCTGCTATGGCCGACTGATGTTTCGTGATTTTGCTGGATGAAAGCTGGTTGAAGAAGGTTAATGGTGGCCGAAAAGAGGGAGTATAATGGTGAAGGAAAGGTCTGGTTGTTTAAGAGACATTTTATGAAAGTTTACTAAATTAAGATTGCTGGAATTTTGGTCCCCAATCAAGGCATAATTGTAGTAATTTGTTGGAGAGATTTTAGGGCAGCCATGATTGGTTTTCGTGCAGAGGGTTAGGGAAGACAATGGGGTTCAGTTCATGGCTGTTCAAGAGAGATTTGTACAGAAAAATGGTGAAGTTTCGGCCAGGGCTGGAAAAGGAAACAAAGCTGGAAATAAAATCATGTATCGTTTCGCCATTGCAGAGAGTTTCCTGGGCAGCTTTTGCTGCCATTTTCCAGTCAGATTGTAGAGAGTTTGAAGGGGCATTCAGAGGTCTTTCAATGTTGGTTTCCAGCCTTCTTCGTGGAGGAAAAATGTGGCTAAGGAGTTGCGAGAAAACTGGAAGAAAACAGCTTGGTCTAAGCTCATATATGCTGCGATTTTGCCCAGAAAATTTTCTGGTTTTGCACAGCATTTGTGCAGTTTGAATTTGGCCAAAAAATTTCAGATTTCAAGCTGGTCAAGAAGGCTATTTTCTGGCAGCATTTGGGAGGGAATGATGGCTGAAATTTTTGACACCTTGAAGGCACAAGAAACTGGAAAAATTTCAGATCACTACATGAAGGAAAATGAACATAGTTAGAGTGAAGTTTTGAAGGTTCACTGGGGGATTAATTCTCTTGGAACTTCCCCATCTCTTCCACATTTTCGGTCCGTAAGATGTCTTTCACTTAGACATTTTGAACCTTCAAAGCCACAGCACTTTACTGAAATTTCTGGAATGAAATTGGCTTGAATAAATTGAATAACTTAAGAAATTGATAAGTAAGGAAAACTAAGGATCAAGAAGGGTATGAATTCCCTTAGGAATTTTTGTAAGGTACAAGAGTAGGATTAGGGTACTCCTATCATGTCTCCCCTAGGACATCACCTTTACCCTTCTCTAGAGCTCTCAAGGACAAAAATCTAACCTTCCCTAACAAAAATATATTTAAATATGCAATAAAATATGATATGCATCCCAACCCCTTTACTCCATGGTTGGTTCCGACTGGGGTTTCACACTAACGCTATGATACCAATTGATAAACCTTAGAGGGGTGAATAAGGTTTATGACAAAGAAATGAAAATTTTCAAATTCTTTTAATGACTTATGAGAAGAAGTTGGATGTCATATGTGTTTGAAACAAAAATTTGCTGACCAGTTTTCAATAACTAGTCAGTAATCTCATTAAATCTACACTAAATGAAGAATAGATAGATCAAATTTTAGATAGGCATATTAAGAAATTAAAGACAGATTTACTATGAAACATAAAAGCTTTAAATTAGATCATTTATTGAAAAGTAATATGCAGTGATTTTCTGATTTGATAAGGAACCAAAAATGCATCCATAACATTCCAATTTAAATGCAAGAGAATAGACCAAATGATATATAGTAGTTTGATCCTTGACTAATCTATATCCACTACCTAAAGAACTCACTTAATTATTTTTACCCAACCACTAAGACTTTTTTCCAAACCAATGGTGGTAGGCAATGCCAATCTTACACAAAAACGTCACCACACTTGGCTTTACACCCAACCTTTTTACACCCAACAATTAAGGCTCACCCCAACTATATTTTACTTCCCAAACCTTGATACAAAGTAAATTAATGAGAAAATGCAGAAATAGCTCACATATTGAGTAGAAGTACACTAGCTAGAGCTTTTTTACCTTTTTATATTTGGAACAATGAATCTCACTTTAAAGCACAATGCACGTGAGGGATTTTTGTTTTTGAAAGTGTTAGCACAAATACCATGCTGAAAATCGTGTTTAAAGAGCTTTTGTAGGGGAAAAAGTAATATGCCAATGACTAGTAATGGCTATTTTTTGCAATCAGACATTTCCAGAATTTTGGATTCATATGATCGAAAATTTGTTAGGATTCATGGACTCCTAAACGCAAAAAAACATCCACGAATCCCTTTCAAGGACCCAAGCCAAAGGATTTAGGTCGATTTAGGGGTTAAAAAATTACCTCTGTATCGCTGTAAGCAAGACCTTTGCTTTCAAATTTCTAGGCATACGTACATTTCGAACGATCACCAGATGCTGCAATGTGCTAATGTCCTCTATCGGATACACACGGCGAAACCAGCTCGTTACCCAAAAGTGCTAACACCTAGGGTTTTGAGAGGCTTAACTTTCCTAGTTATGGAGGTGAAAAAATCTTTATGAGAAGTCTTTTTAACAAGAAGACGACTAGGGTTTTCTTTTCAAACCACACGAACTTCTTGGAGTCCAACCTTCATAATATCTTATCATATCTTATTTTAAGTTCAAATTAAATTAAAACTGATATGATAAGATTCTACATTATCTCGGTAATTTAACTAATTAATTTACTGAGTCAGATTCTTATAATCTGAACATCCTCTAAATACATCGAATGTGGACATATTTCCATATTCATTGTATCTAGTTATTTTTCTAGGTTTGATTAACCTAGACACATTTTCAGATATATCAAATCTTGTTACTAGAAAAATAATCTAACGTGTTCACTTAATGTGTAACCTTATAGGTTCATTTAACACTGGCAGTGTGCCTAAATCACATTTAAATGGTCCACAAGTTAAAAGTAGTTTCTAGCAAAACATTATGAACATC
This sequence comes from Voacanga thouarsii, assembly GCA_026120185.1. Classification (NCBI taxonomy): domain Eukaryota; kingdom Viridiplantae; phylum Streptophyta; class Magnoliopsida; order Gentianales; family Apocynaceae; genus Voacanga; species Voacanga thouarsii. Next base: position 960,093 of record JANUWF010002701.1, read on the forward strand.
CAGGTTAAATAAAGATTAATGATATCTTTGAACCAAACCATAACTTTATATTTAGTCCTTTTGTCGCACGATATTCAGATTAAGCATAAGGCAGGGAGCATGTCATCTTTATTAAGCTAAATTAACTATTTATTGATCTCATAGTAGACTGTTCAAACAAATGATAAAAATATCTCAAATTGATATATTTGAGCACGACCATGCATTTCAACAGTGTAACTTATCAAGGGGCCCATGGACATCTCTCACAAAATTGAGAAGGACAAATTCCTTCACTATCAATCATATTCCTCTTCCTGGTTTATTCTATATCCAGCAGTGGTCTAATTTATTGTCTAGTTAAAGACATCAAGATATAGAATTTATCAAGTAGGAAACTATGATGAATACAGGTCAAAGGACTTCTAATATCATTATGGCTAGAAAGTACTTATGACATGTCCCATGAAGTACTCTCACAGTAGGTCATGTCTAATATAATATTTTCTAACATTTATTTATATTTTTACTTGATATCACATATATCCATTACCAGTAAAACATAGCCATCAAGTCACAAATATACTAATCTTAATTTATTATTGTTTCACTAATAATAATCAATCAGGGACAACTTCAGAATAGTCATTGTATTTGTTATAGGGTTTTACTATCAAGTCACGTACTTGATGACCACAAAACTAAATGCACTATTCATAGAAAGAAATGTCTCGTATTTTTACATAATACAAAATGACAATAGTATAAGTACAAATTGTTTTAGGGCATATTCCTAACAATATCCCACTTTCACTAAGACCAATTTGATATAAACCGTAATCCCATTAATCTAATATGACTATCATATTTAAACGATGGGCGAGGCTTTGTCAGTGGACCTGTAACATTGTCATCAGTGTATACCTTGCATACTTTTACATCCCCTCTATCAACAATTTCTCGAATAAGATGAAAATGTCTAAATATATGTTTGGATCGCTGATGTGATCTTGGTTTCTTAGCTTGTGAAATGGCTCTATTGTTGTCACAATAAAGATCTACTGGGTTCACAATTCTAGGAATTGCATATAGTTCTGTAATACACTTTTTAATCCAAACTGCTTCTTTAGCTGCAGCTGAGGTAGCTACATACTCAGTTTCTGTAGTTGAATCGGCCACGATATCTTGCTTTGAACTTTTCTAGCTTACAGCAACTTCGTTCAAACAAAATAGAAAACCTCATTGCAATCTATAATCATCTATATCGGATCGAAAACTAGCATCAGTGTAACCATTTACAACTAGCTCACCTTCTTGTCCTTCATAAACTAAGAACATATCTTTAGTTCTTCTTAAGTACTTCAATATGTTCTTGGCAGTAGTCCAGTGCAGTTCTCTAGGATTTAATGCATATGAGACATCGGGTCAAGTACATAACATGGCATATATGATAGATCCTATAGTGGATGCGTATGGTATCTTGTTCATTCTCTCTTCTTCATCCTTCGTAGAAGGACCTTGAGTTTTGCTGACCTTAATGCCATGTAACATTAGCAAGAATCCTCTCTTAGAGTCTTGTATATTGAACATTTTCAGTACTTTGTCAACGTATGCACTTTGACTTAGGCCAATTAGCTTTCTAGATCTATATCTATACATCCTTACACCTAAAATATAGGTAGCTTCACCTAAGTCTTTCATTAAAAAATAATTTCCTAACCGTGTTTTTACACTTTGTAGAGTTGGGATGTCATTTCCAATGAGTAAGATGTCATCAACATAAAGTATTAAAAAGGCTATTGTATTCCCACTGGTTTTCTTATAGACACAAGGCTCATCTTTATTTTTTATAAAGTCAAATTCTTTAATTGCTTCATCAAAACAAAGATTCCAGCTTTGAGATGCTTGCTTCAATCCGTAAATAGATTTTTAAAGCGTGCACTGTAACACCCCTACTAAAGACAATAGCGAAAGCATATCAACACCGGATATCGCCCCGTCCAGTTTCCCAGACAAGGGGTCTTTATAACGGAAACAATAGAGTAAATTCATATATAAGGTCCAGACTCAACAATATCCCACACTGATGGCCACACATATACATATATTAGAGGATTTCATATGTGTTATCTCTATCTATAACAGAATATAGTACATGATTAAAAAGAAACCTGTCCAGACCTAAACTGCCGACTCTGTGGTATCGTCCTTCTATCCGTAGGTCCACTCAGTTCTAGATCCTACAAAAGGTAAGTTAAAAGACACGTATGAGTGACGAATCACCCAGTGAGTCTTGTGTGTGCTAGTGCTTTATGAAATAATAGGGTACATAAAACTTTTGTGTAATAGCATATCATTTGTTCACTAGAATCAATTCCAAAACTCTCTAAAGAAGAGTTTATCCAGAACTTAATCATTTTTGGAAAACTTTATTTCAAATTTCAAATCATTACCCCAGTTTTCAAATCACAGGCACTTCTCCAACAGAAGGTCAGCCTGTATGCAAGTCCCGCAGTCTCTAGTACTCAACCGTGTGTCGCCGGAATAAGTACACTGTAGTGTACTATTGCTCAGGTATACCACAGCATATCTAGTGTACCGCAGCACATAATCTTTAACTTTCCACCATAAGCCAAGGGTCCCAATTCTGACGTCAATTTGTAACACCCCATATTCCCATAACGTAGTGAGCTATAACTTTGGGATGTCACCTCGTCTGGTTGCTCAGACAAGGGGTCGTTATAATAACATTTACTCAAAAGGCAGCGGAATTTTTTTTCTCAACATGGAAGAGTACAAGAATTTAGCTTTTGATACATATACTCATGAGTACAATAGCTCCAAGATGTAGTATAAGCCTCTGGGAGTCCACCGCGCTTTCGCTGTGCCTCTGAGCATGAATTTTTTTCAAAGAAAATAACACGTGTGTGAGTGAAAATTACTCAGCGAGTCCCGTGTGTGCTAGTGCTTTATTAAAGAGATAGAGCACATAAAATTCTTATGGGGAAAACATTTCATTTGTTCACTGGGAACAATTCCAAAACTCTCTAAAGGAGAGTTTATTCAAAACTCAATCATTTTTGGAAAATTGTGTTTCAATTTCAAATCATTACCTTGATTTCCACCTCACAAGCATTTCTTTAATGAAGGTCGGCCTATATGCGAAGCTCACAAGGCTTCGCCTTCAGTACCACATATTATTGTGCTTAGACCATAGCCTACGACACTCAACCGTGCATCGCTGGATAGGTAAGTACACCGTAGCATACTACCAAGAATCAAGTTAGTACTTACGCCAAGTATTCAAGTTAATGCATACACTAAGTAAGTCAGTGCTTGTGCCAACTATTCAAGTTAGTGCATACGTCAAGTATTCAAGTTAGTGCTTACGCCAAGTATTCAAGTTAGTTCATACGCCAAGTAAGTTATACCTCGAAGTCACATGTCACTTCTACTCCAATATCCAATTTCATAAAACACATTGCCTCTATAAATTCACACTAACTCATACAATGATGAACTCTCCAATGTCCCGTTAAAGGCTCAACTATATTCCATCAAAAACTCTATTATGCTTTCCACTATGCTCTGATACTGAAATCAAGACATGAAAATCATGTTTTCATGTTAAAATTCATATCAACATAATCATCACTCACCCAACAACAACTTTAATTCAAACAAGGTAGGTTTTACCTTATGTCTAAGGTTATTTGAAGTGATTTTGCTCCAAGAACACCAAGAACACACACACACACACACATACACACTTCTTTCTTTCTCTCTTTTTTTTTTCTCTCAATTTTCTCTAGCTTTTCTTTCATTTTCCTTTCTTTTTCTCTTCCTTTTCTTTCTCCATTCTTTATGGACGAAATTCAAGCTATATTTTAGCCTCTCCACCTCCATTCTTATGGAAAATATATCATATGGTCAATTGGAATTAGTGAGGTCAAAATCATATTAAAGAAGCTTATGAAAATGTTGCTAAATAAGCTTAGTAAAAATACTTATAAACTTTTATCTCAACTTATCTTAACCAATCAAATAGAAACACTTGGCCTTATTAACCAATCACTAAATGACACTTATTCTCATCCACCAATCATATTATGCCGCTTGTTAAAATTTCAACTACATTTTAGAATTTTTCTTAGAAATAACCAAAATTCGGGTCCAAAATGGAAAAATATTTTATTTCACCATTCAACTCCAAAAATTCTACTGAATCCATTGGTATTTCTTAAATTCTTCAATTCCTTCTATATATGGTCAAATTTTTTGCCAAAGTCACGGGCACAGTCAAAATAACTAAAATGCCCCCAGTGAACCAGATAGCATAATTCATGCCAAAACGTACATTTCATCGTACTGATCAATTTCTCTTCTCAGCATACCCTCAAATTCTTGTTTTATTAATAATAGTAGCCTTCTAAAGATTTAGGGTATGGGTAGAACAAATCCAATAATTACATTCAGGTCCCAACTAAATATTATCATACCGAAATATTCATCTCATTATACCGATCAACTTTTGTTCTGGTTATTGATACAAATTCTCATCCTATTACAAATAGTAGCTAGTTAAAGATAAAAAAGTGGGGTATTACATTCTCCCCTCCTTACAAAAAAAAAAAAAAAAATTGTCCTCAAAATTTTCATTTGCCTTAATTCCATCAAACGTTTATTTCGAATTTCTTCTACCATCTACTCCTTCTTTACTCCACATGAATCCTGATGGGTCCTTTATTTTCCCGTGACTTTCTAGATTTAAATTCCTCATGAACAGAGGGGGCATCTTATTTCTTCTTAGTATGTAGACAACTGGCTAATGTATGTCCCATTTTCCCATATTGATAGCATGCTCTAAGTCTCTTCCGACATTGCTCGTAAGTATGTCCGCCCTTGTGACAGTAAGTACATTGAACGCATTCTATCCTTCTTGAAATTGGCCCTTCCCTCCCTAGATGCTTTCCTTCATATTGCTATCCAATTTTAGCTTCCCTCTTATGGTTCTTGTTCCCTTGACATGCTACTGGGCAAAAACAGCCACAACAGTTTTACCTCAAACCTACTATTCATGCTTTCCTTTGTTTTCCTTTAGCCTTTAACATCTTCGAACCATTAATTCACTAGATTTTCCTTCAAATCATCTTTAATTTTGTGATTTTCATATTCCAATAGCTCACAAGAGCCATACTTATTCAACACAAATTCATCCTTTCTAATCAAAAGCTAGTATAATCTATGTTTTCCAACCAAGTAAATTCCATTTTTACTCTACTTTGATCATCACCTCATCAACCAAAAATAAGCCTTCAAACCACCATAATTATTCAGTTCTTCCTCACACAAAACTTCATTCAAAGACTTTTAGGCAGCCGGTACTTAAACAAGCATATATAAGGTTCATACACAAAAGTTCACAAACCCTAGCTTTGATCCAAAATCATAAAATTAATCATCCTTAAGTTCCTCCATTTTCGGACTCATTTTTCTAGAATTTCACTGCTTGACACATGATTTTGTTTTGCACATAACTTTCAATCCACAACTCCGATTTGGCTCTATGATATACCAAAACAACCGTAAGATTCTTAACGTTAATTCTGTATAGGCCTTCTTCAAAGTTCTATTTCCCGTGACTTGCTACTGGGCAAAAACAGCCCCAATAGTTTTACTTCAAACCTACTATTCATACTTTCCTTTGTTTTCCTTTAGCATTTAACACCTTGGAACCATTAATTCACTCAATTTTCCTTCAAATCATCTTTAATTCTGTGATTTCCAGATTCCAATAGCTCACAAGAGTCACACTTATTCAGCATAAATTCACTTCTTCAAAACAAAAGCTAGTATAACTCATTGTTCCAACCAAGTAACTTCCATTTTTATTCTACTTTGGTCATCATCTCATCAACTAAAAGCAATCCTTCAAACTACCATAAATATTCTATTTTTCCTCACACAAAACTTCATTCAAAGACCCTTACACAGCCAGTACTTGTACAAGCATATATAAAGTTCATACACAAAAGTTCATAAACCCTAGCTTTAATCCAAAATTAAGACATGAGAATCATATTTTCATGTTAAAATTGATATCATAATGATCACCACAATGAAATCTACAACTTTAATTCTTGAAGCATGGGATTTTACCTTGTGTTTGAGGTGTTCTAGCTTGAATTTGCTCCAAGAATCTCCAACTCTTCAAGAACAATATTTTCTCTCTCTTTTTCCAATTTTTTCCTTGATTTTTCTCAACCCTTTTCTTTCTTGTTTTCTCTTATTTTTCCTTCTTCAAGGCTGGTCGAAATTCTGGCTATTATAACAGCCTCCTCACCGCCATTTCTCATCAAATTTTGGCCAAGAAATTTTCAATTCAATTGCTTGTATGGTGGATTCCATGTAGATGTGTTCCAATCATAATTTTACACAAAATTTCACTTAATTGTCTCCCTCAAAATTTTCTCTTCTTTTCTCTTGTATGGCTGCCGATTTTTTGGCTATTTTTCAACCACTCAACCACTTCTTCATGGTCAAAATATTAGCCAATCCAATTGTAAAAGACCTTAATAAAAACAACCCACAAATGATGTGTTCCAATCACAAAAATACACATCATTCTTTATTTATTTTTGTAATTCTTTAATTCCATGTGTCTTGCAGTAATTCTTCATGCAACCTCTCTTAAATTGACACATGTTCATGGGCTACCAATCACAAAATGCCGCACGTCGGCTAGACGTCAGATAGGCGTCTGCTAACCGTCGACTATTTTTTGTCCAAGCACGATTTGACCCAAAAATGATATTTAGTGTAGGTTTATCGGTAAATGGCTAACAGAAGGTTGAAAACTATAGAAACAATGATTAAGCAGCCATAAACGAAAAGATTTTCTTAGGACACGAGCTGAGTCCCTTTGATTTCTAAAACATTTTAAAAGCTAGTGTGCTTCACTTTTCCATGAAATGCTATGTTTTATACCGTTTTGGAAATTCCTGAATATACTTAAGGTTTATCTGAGCAAGATTTGTTTTATGCCATTTTGGGCTTGAATAAACTTCATAATTAGCTTGGAAACCTTAATGGATGTTTAAAGTATGAATTTGTGAATTCATTCCCCTTTGGATTAAATACTTAGGATTTTCAAAAAAATGGTAATTTTGGAATTGGGTATTTATAAATTGATTAGAACGCCCTTACTAGAACATTTTATGAAAATATGTTTGGAAACTTTGATTCTAATCTTCTTTTGGGATTTGAATTCTGAATTTCTTGAAATGGGTTCCTTTTGGAATCGAGTATTTGAAAAACAATCCAAATGTCCTTATTGGAATGTTTTATGAAAACCTTTGAAATAGTTATTCGACAAATGACTGAAATATTGTTATTGGAATTTTTGTAAATACTTTTTAAACTGGGTAAGGGTAAAATGACCCGAATATCCTTAGAAATGACTTGTGTTATTGAGTACAGGGAAAATGACCCGAATACTCTTGGAAACTTATTTTGATGTGAGAAAAGAACTCTTTACCCTGTTTTGACACGGATTTGGAAAATGATCTCTCGATATGAGATTGACTTTGGAAAATAACATTTTGATCTCGAAAATTATTTTATTGGCATGATGTGCCTACGGAATGAATTAATTAGCTCTGCAAAGCCTATGGAAATTATTAATTGACTTGCAAGTCAGAAGGATCAAATTCTGAAAAATCATAATTTTGCCCCAACAACATTTTTCTTGATATGGAAAATGGTTTCCTAATATACTTAAGTACAAGCTTTTTTTGGATTTGGAAACATGTGAACAATATGAATCTTGAATTCTTGATTTCTTGAACTTGACAATACTTGAATACTTGGCATATGTACAAACTTGAATACTTGGCATATGCACTAACTTGAATTCTCGACATAAGCACTAACTTGAATACTTGGCGTAAGCACTAACTTAATTAACGTATGCACTAACGTGAATACTTGGCGTAAGCACTAAGTTAATTCTCGGTAGTACGCTGCGGTGTACTTACCCTTCCGGTGATGCACGGTTGAGTGCTGTAGGCTACTGGAAAGGTAAGTACACTACAATGTGCTACCGAGAATCAATTTAGTGCTTACGCTAAGTATTCAAGTTAGTGCATACGCCAAGTAAGTTAGTTCTTATGCTAAGTATTCAAGTTAGTACATACGCTAAGTATTCAAGAAATTAAGAATGCAAGATTCATATTGTTCACCATGTTTCCAAATCTAAAAAATGGGTCATACTTGAGCACATCAGGAGACCATTTTCCATATCAAGAAAAACATTGTTGGGGCAAAATATTATTTTTCAAAATTTTGTTTACAACATAGACAAATTTAAGGATGATTAACTATGTGATTTTGGATGAAATAATTGGGGAAATATGAATTGAATCCCTTGTTTATGAAGGGAGAAAGGATGTGGAAAAAGAAAAATGAAAGAATCGAACAAACGACGAAAAAATGACGTGAACGAAAGTTGGATGTTTTCCTTAACCGTCGGCCCCCCGTCGGCTAAACGTCGGTTAGACATCGGCTACCCGTCGGGCATGTTGGCTATTTTTTAGCTGAACACAAATTGATCCAAAAACAATGTGTGGTGTAGGTTTATCGGTAAATGGCCAACGGTTTGTTGAAAACGATAGAAACGGTAGTCAAACGGCCGTGAACGGAAAAGTTTAGTTAGGACACGAGCTGAGTCCCTTAGACCTCTAAAACCATTTTGAAAGCTAGTGTGCTTTATTTTTCCATGAAATGCTATGTTTTATACCGTTTTGGAAATCCCTGAATGTGCTTAAGGTTTATCTGAGCAAGATTTGTTTTATGCCATTTTGGGCTTTAATGAACTTCATGATTGGCTTGGAAACCTTAAAGGATGATTAAAGCATGAATTTTGTGAATTTAGTCCTTTTGAATTAAATGCTTTGGATTTTCAAAAATGGTAATTTTTGGAATCGCGTGTTCGTAAATTGACCAGAATACCGTTATTGGAACATTTTATGCAAATGTGTTTGGAAATTTTGAATTTTATCCTCTTTTTGGATTAGAATTCTAGATTTCGTAAAATGAGTTCCTTTTGGAATCGAATATTTGGAAAATGACCCAAATATCCTTATTTGAATGTTTTATGAAAACCATTAGATATTCGGTAAATGACCGAAATATCCTCGTTGGAACTTTTGTGAATACTTTTTAAATTGGTTATGAGTAAAATGACCCGAATACCCTCGAAAAAGTCTTTTGGAATCGAGCATGAGTAAAACGACCCGAATAACCTTGGAAATGACTTTTGTGATCGAGTATAAGAAAAATGACCCGAGTACTCTTGGAAACTTGTTTTGATGAGAGAAAAGAACTCTTTACCCTATTTGACAGAGTTTTGGAAAATGATCTCTCGATATGAGATTGACTTTAGAAAACGACATTTTGATCCTGAAAATTATTTTATTGGCCTGATGTACCTATGGAATAAATTGATTGGCTCTGAGGAACCTATGGAAATTATTAACTGGGAACAAATTCTGGAAAATAATATTTTGCCCCAACAATGTTGTTCTTGATATGGAAAATAGTTTCCTGGTGTGCTCAAGTACAAGCCATTTTTTGATTTGGAAACATGGAGAACAATATGAATCTTGATTTCTTGAACATGACAATCCTTCAATACTTGGCATATGCACTAACATGAATACTTGGTGTAAGCACTAACTTGAATACTTGGCATAAGCAATAACTTGAAACTTGGCGTATGCACTAACTTGAATACTTAGTGTAAGCACTAACTTACTTGGCGTATGCACTTACTTGAATACTTGGCGTAAGCACTAACTTGAATACTTGGCATATATACTAACTTGAATACTCGGTGTAAGCACTAACTTGATTCTCAGTAGTTGATATGAATCTTGTGTGATTTTCTTGGTGTTATGGGTGTTTTAGTTTGCTATGTTTTAACTCAACCCAAAGGAACAAAAAACAAAGATTCTTATGACCAAAAAGGAGAAAACCAAATAACTACCTACACTCTTTCAAACCTATGAAGTACAAAGCCTCAAAGACCCTCAAGATGAGTAGAAAGTTCTACTATATTCTTACCCCAATATCCTTGAAGCAACAAAGGCAAACAAGAACAAATAGAATAGAGAAAATAGGCACTAAAATATTGAATTTCAAACAAACCTTAGAAGAACAAAGCAACTAACACCTATTCAAAGAAACAAAATTGGATTATCTAAAAGATTTATAGCATCTTACAAAAGGAGGACTAACCCTTAAGCTTGGTCTTGAACAAGATGAACAAGGAGGCTAGGGCCTCTTAAGATTCTCTCTCAAATTTGAATTAAAGAGAAGTGAATTGTATTTTCAAATCACTAAAGGTGCTATTTATACTATCCTAACCCTGACTAAGTAATCCCTGAGGTTTAATTATAGTTTTGGGCATAATAAGTCTTTACAAGTAATTAAAAGTGAAGAAAATCAAAGAAAATCATTAAAACACGAAACAGTCGACGGTTGCCCAGGGGGAAGCCGGTGCTGGTTTAGACATCACAGCCAGCGCCAGTTTGGATTTGTCTTCGGGCAGTCGAACAACGGATGAACCTATTGTTGAGCAGAATGAGGCCGGTGCCGGTTTGGCAGCTTGGAGTCGGCGCCGGCCGTCCTTTGGTGGCCTCCTTTTTGGACAAGTTTCGTCCATCTTCATTGCCGGCCATTGTCCTTGATGGCCACACCTCCTTCTCCTTTATCTTAACCTCCATGATAAAGCAGAGTCACATCAGTAGTACGCTGCGGTGTACTCACCCTTCCGGCGATGCACAGTTGAGTGTTGTAGGCTGCGGTCTCAGCATAATGATATGTGGAGCTAAAGGCAAAGCCTTGTGAGCTTAGCATACAGGCCGAGCCTCTGTTGGAGGAATGCCTATGATTTGGAAATTGGGGCAAAGATTTGAAATTGAAATTTGTGGAATTGAGTACTCATAAACTAACTAGAATGCCCTAATTGGAACATGTTATGAAAATGTGTTTGGAAACTTCAATTTTAATCCTCTTTTGGGATTTAAGTTATGGATTTCTTGAAGTGGGTTCCTTTTAGAATCGGATATTTGGAAAATTATCCAAATATCCTTATTAGAATATTTTATGGTAACCTTTGGAATTGGATATTTGGTACATGACTAAAATATCCTTATTGGAACTCTTGTGAACATTTTTCAAATTGGGTAAGAGTAAAGGGACCCGAATACCTTCGGAAAGTCTTTTGGAATTGAGTATGGATAAAATGACCCGAATACCCTTGAAAAATAAATTTTGTGATCGAGTATGGTGAAAACGATCAGAACACTCTTGGAAACATGTTTTGATATGTGAACAGAACTCTTTATCCTATTTCAACATGATTTTAGAAAATGATCTCTCGTGATGAGATGGACTTTTGGAAAACGACTTTTGATCCTTGAAATTATTTTATTGGCTTGATGTGTCTATAGAATGAATTGATTGGCTCTGCGGAGCCGATGTGAATAATGATCTAACTTGCACCCCTACTAAAGATAACAGCAAAAGCATATCAACACCGGGTGTCGCCCCGTCCAGTTTCTCAGACAAGGGGTCTTTATAAAAAAAATAACAAAGAAAATTAATAATATGTAAAGCTGAGGAATAAAGTGCTGTGGATTTGACAACTCAGCATAATTATGTTAATAGTTAAATTTTTTGTTGACTTCTTGGTTGCTTTGATAGAGAAGTATTTGTGAAGTATTTTGTAGTATTTCTTTAGGTTTATTAACTAGTTATGGATCTTAGTTTTAGAATTTTAGATTTAGTTCATAGGTTTTGTTTGATTCTTATTCTCTTTAGAGTAAATTTTTTATAAGAATAAAGTGGGTTATTTATAGGATCTTGGGTTCCTCAATTTTATTTCTTCAGAGTTAATGCTATATTTATAACAGATGCTTCGAATTCCTTGCATTTTTTGGGATTATTGCTGAATTTTGTTTGTTTTGTTGATCTTCCACAGGAGATTGTATTAGAGATCTCGAACTGGAAGATGGACCATATGCTCGCATCTTCGAAACTTTCCCCAATACTATTCTTCCTGTTGATATCAGCCTTACGAGCCTTAAGAGCAGCTGCGAGTACCTTGGGGAGTGGATCGGTGTCGGAGTTTTCAACTCGAGCAGGCCAAGACTCATAAGACTTGGCGTAGAGGAAGGCGTGGTGGTCATAGGGGTCAACGGTGCCGGCAAGATTGCTGGTGTACATTTCCGAGCGTTTGAACCCAAACTTGACGTCCTCTTCATCAACAACAACAATAGAATTATTTCCTAAATCTCTGTTGGAGGCCATTGCAGAAGCAAGGTTTTGCCTTTGGTAGTAGGATTTAGAGGAAATTAGGTTTTTAGGTGGAGAGATTTTTGCAGCAGAAAAGCGAGAGAAGAAAAAAAAGGTGAACGAAGAGAGAGAATGAATCGGTCATTGTATAATTACATGAATATGCATCAGCCTTGAGGACTGGGACACTGTGAGCGGCTTGGACAGAACAAAATCAACTTTAACACTGTAATTTTGAAAATGATTGGTGGCGCGTTTAAGGCACGCACAGGTCGTCAGCTCGCATGAGCTATATGGGCTTCTGGTCCACCATCACCCGAGCAAAAGCCCATCAACTTCGCTCCTTCAAGCCTAGATCCACGTCTCTCATCACCCCCACCATGAAAATTTACAACATCAATAAGGAGGAGCTCCCTGACGAGTGCTTGGCTTCTATTTTCCAGTCCTTGAGCTTCGGCGACCGGAAACATTGCTCCTTGGTTTGCCGACGGTGGTTTGTGGTTAAGGGACAGAGTCGTCATTGGCTCTCCCTCAATGCTCGCACTGATCTGCTTGAGGTAATTCCGTTGATCTTCTCGCGATTTGATGCTGTGATGAAGCTTGCCCTCAAATGTGACCTCAGATAGAACAAATATGGTATGAAATTGCTTTGCCTTCACATTCTTATACTCAAAGAATAGCGAATTCTATTCTTTTTGAAATTCCTTTTGTTGATTTTTTTTTTTCGAAAATTTTGTAAAGGTTCAATGGGTGAAGCCGATCTCCAGCCCCGTACCGGAGGCTTATCATTTCCTCTGTAGTGTTGTTTTCATGCTTCCTCTTGCTTTATTCCTCGGAAGGTGTCATCTTTTGCCTTTACTCTTCTTCCTCGACAATGATTCAGACTAAAAAAGATACTAACTTTGGTTTCATGATCATCTATGAAAGAAATTTGCAATTTGTCCAAATTATATTGGCAGATTTTATATAGTGATTGATTCTAATTTGAATGTATGTGTAGAGACTGTTATCATGTATTGGAAAATTGAAATAGACGTGGAAGAGCTGCTGGAAGACCAGGCTATGGAGTTAAATGAGAATGGAGAATATGAAGTCGTGAGAGAAATTGATGTGTACTTCAATCCTGCTATTGATCCTAACACTAAAGTAAAGCTTCAGTATTTACACACTTTGTAGTACAGTGTTGCTTTTTCTTTTCCTTGAGTAAATGTTTTTTCTAAATTTTTTAGGGTCAAATTTCAGCTTTGTGTATTCCAGTCTCCATTAAGGCCATTGTGGCGACCGTATGAATTGGATGAGCTATGCAAAGGGGTGCGTATTGAGTTATCGTTCTTGATATTTAGCTTTTCGGTTGCTAATTGAGAAACAGAAGTTTAGAACTATTGGAGATAATATTTTATGTAGTGCTGTAGTCACTAGAAATGTATTTGCTTTGCAGGTAAAAGCCTGGAAGTGATGAAGTAGAGGTTGATTTGGCAGTTGATGTTGATTCCAAGAATTATGACCCGGATGCTGATCCTAGAGCTAAAAAGGAAAAGCAGGTTTGCTTTATTTTGTTTACGGCTCAAGCTAAGGTTTCAAAGCCTTTTGTTAGTTATTAGGAAAAAGAATTATGGTGGAGTCATTGGAAGAGATCTTTGCTTTCACTTTAGTCCTTGAATATGCATTTGTGAACATGTAATATGTTGCATTTCTCTTCCTTGATATTTAACATCCTCCACTTTGCTGCCTTGTAGGTAGCTGCTGGAGGCACACATTCAGTTGTCCTAACATGGGAAGGACATGTATGGACATGGGGTCAACCATGGCCTCCTGGTGACATGTATACTCTCTCTATGATTGGCTTTCCGTAAAGTCATTATATTATAGATTACGAAATTGGACTTAAATTTTGTTTGTGATTTCTCCTCTGAACTTGCACAGAAAGTAAATTTCTACTCCTTTTCAAGTACAAGGTCTTGAAAGTGTGAGAGTGATTGCTGTCGGAGCTGTCCATAATTTGGCTCTCCTTGATGATGGAGTACTAATGGCATGGGGTAATAATGAGTATGGACAACTAGGAATAGGTGATACTCAACCAAGATCACAATCTATTCCCGTTCAAGTCAAAATTCAAAGCACTCTGGGATCAGCCATTTTCTTACTCACAGTCATGGAAATTATAAACAAACAGTTAAAAAAGGCATCACCTGAACTGTCTTTCCAAGATAATCACCTCTCATTTCCTTATCAAGGACAGACTAAAAAGAATAGAATAAAGTAAACTCTTTAAGAAGTAAGCATAATTCCATAAACCAAAGCACTGAAAAGTTGGCATCCAAAGCAAATAACACCTAATCACCTAATATATCTTCCCAGTGGTAATATTGTTATCCCTAGTAAGTGTCAAATCCAAAAATCGCTCAAAATTCCCTAAATCTAGATCAACCTATTAAAAGATTGCAAGGTGACACTAATGAGCTTCATACAAACAAAGCTCCCAAAGGATATCAAGTCGGCCTAATCAAAGCATATCAAGGAGAATAGAATATACCTGGGCTTTTCCTAAATGTTTTGTAATTTTTAATCCAAACCATTTTTTTAAAACAATTCTCAAAGAAAAATAATTTATAATAAAACAAAAATTTCTCAAATTTTTTTTAAAAAATCATAACAAATATTTCATATACAAAATTTATTCAATTCTAATAATATAAAACTTCAAATTAAATCAAAAATTCAATTATTTTTAAATTAAAATTATAACCTACATTACCAACTACATTTAAATAATAAAAATTCTCATAAAAATTAAACTAATTTTTCTATACCAAATTTAAAAAATAAATTCATAAATAAAAATAAACAAAATATCTAAAATTTTAAACCGTGCAGAGCATGGGCATCCAAACTAGTATATATATAAGGTCTAGACTCAACAATATCCCACACTGATGGCCACAAATATACATATAGTAGAGAATTTCATACATGCTATCTCTATCTATAATAGAATACAGTACATGATCAAAAGGGAAACTATCCAGACCTTAACCGCTGACTCTGTAGTATCGTCCTTCTATCCGTAGGTCCACTTAGCACTAGATCCTACAAAAAAAATAGATAAAAGAAACGTGTGAGTGACGAATCACCCAGTGAGTCCCGTGTATGCTAGTGCTTTATGAAAGAATAGGGTACATTAAACTTTTGGGGAATAGCATATCATTTGTTCATTGAAAACAATTCCAAGATTCTTTAAAGAAAGGTTTATTCAGAACTCAATCATTTTTGGAAAATTTTTTCAGATTTTAAATCATTGCCCCAATTTTCAAATCACATGCACTTCTCAAACAAAAGGTCGGCCTGTATGCAAGTCCCGTAGTCCTTGCCTTTGGCACCACATATCATTGTACTGAGACTACAGCCTCCGGTACTCAATCGTGTGTCGCCAAAATAAGTACACCGCAACGTACTTCTTCTCAGGTATACTACAATATACCTAGCAGGACACAATCTTTTACTTGCCACCATAAGCCAGGGGTCCCACTCGTGACATCAACTACCATCGAGGCGGCTCGAAGTCAAACGCACCGAGTGTCCCCGCCCGGCATGCAGTGAATGACTCAAAATAAGAAGCACCCACAGACGCGGCAATTTCCAGGTGCTAAACAACTAGCCAGGATGACTTATCTCAATGTTCTGTCGCTCTGTTTGGGGTAAGACAATCCCTAAAACTAGCTAGATTACTTGGGGTCATCTACCTCTAACATGAGCTAGAACAAAGATCAAAGTCCATGCTGAGTACTCAACGTTACCAATACCAACCCCTTTTAACTGATCAGGCCAAAGGGTTATTTGATCCTGCAGGATTTTCACCTCAAAACATTTTTTGGGCAAAATCACATTTTCTAGAATTTGATCCCACTGACTCGCAAGTCAGATCATTATTCACATAGGCTTTACAGAGCCAATCAATTTATTCCATGACATATCAGACCAATAAAATAATTTCAGGGATTAAAATGACGTTTTCCAAATTCCAAAACCTTGTCAAAACAAGTTAAATAGTTCTTTTCAAACATCAAAACAAGTTTCCAGCAGTATTCGGGTCATTTTCCGAGTACTCAATCACAAAAGTCATTTCCAAGGGTATTTAGGTTATTTTACCCATACTCGATTTCCAAAAGACTTTTTAAGGGTATTCAGGTCATTTTACCCTTACTTGATTTGAAAAGTATTCACAAAAGTTTCAATAAGGGTATTTTGATCATTTACCGAACTCTTGATCCCAAAGGTTTCCATAAAACATTTCTATAAAGACATTTGGATCATTTTTCAAAAATTCGATTACAAAAGGAACTCATTTTAAGATATCCAAAATTCTAATCCCAAGAAAGGATTCATTTCAATATTTCCAAACACATTTTCATAAAATGTTTCAATAAGGGCATTTCAGTCAATTTATCAGTACCCGATTCCAAAATTTATCATTTTCCAAAAATTCCAAGTATTTAATCCAAAAAGGACTAAATTCGCAAACTTATGCTTTAATCGTCCAGTAAGGTTTTTAAGCCAATTATGAAGTTCATTCAAGCCCAAAATGGCATAAAATAAATCTTGCTCAGATAAACCTTAAAAATATTCAGGGATTTCCAAAAGGGCATAAAATGTAGCATTTTATGGAAAAACAAAGTACACTAGCTTTCAAAATATTTTAGAAATTAAAAGGACTCACCCCGTGTCCTAAGTAATCATTTCCGTTCATGGCTGTTTAATTATCTCTCTACCATTTTCAATGTTCTGTTAACCGTTTATTGCTAAACCTACACCAAACATCGTTTTTGGGTCAATTCGTGTACAGTAAAAAAATAGCCAACAGTTGGCCGACGTCTAGCCAACGTTTAGACGACGGTTAGCCAACGATTAAGGAAAACATCCAATTTTCGTTCACATCATATTTTCGTCATTTGTGCAATTCTTTTGTTTTCCTTTTTTTCAAATCCTTTCTCCCTTCATATACAAGGGATTCATTTCATATTTCCCCTTTATTTTCTCCAAAATCACACAACTAATCATCCCTAAGTTCATCCATTTTCGGACTCATTTTTCTGAAATTTCACTGCTTAACACATGATTTTGTTTTCGACATAACTTTCAATTCACAACTTTGATTTGGCTCTATGATATACCAAAATGACTGTAAGACTCTTAAATTTAATTACATATAAGCCTTTTCAGAGTTCTGGTTCCCATAACATCTTACAGGGCAATAACAGCCCCAATAGTTTTACCTCAATTCTAGTATTCATGCTTTCCTTTATTTTCCTGAAGCCTTTAACACCTTGGGAACATTAATTCATTCCATTTTCCTTCAAATCATATTTAATTTTATTATTTTCAGATTTCAATAGCTCATAATGGCCATACTTATTCAACATAAATTCATCTTTTCTAATCACAAGCTAGTATAATCCATTTTTGCAACCAAGTAACTTCCATTTTTTATTCTACTTTGGTCATCATCTCCTCAACCAAAAACAACCCTTTAAACCACCATAATTATTCAGTTCTTCTTCACACAAAATATCATTCAAAAACCCTTAGGAATCCGGCATATATATAAGCATGTGTAAGGTTCATACACAAAAGTTCACAAACCCTAGCTTTGATCCAAAATCAAGATATGAAAATCATGTTTTCATGTTAAAATTTGCATCAAAAAAATCATCACACCCAACAACAACTTTAATTCAAGCAAGATAGGGTTTTACCTTGTATTTGAGGTGATTTCGCTCCAAGAACACATACACTTCTTTCTTTCTCTCTCCTTTTCCTTTTTCTCCCTCTTTTTCTCTAGCTTTTCTGATATGATCTTAAGTGGTCTTTTTCTTGGTGTTGTGGGTGGCTTAGTTGATTATGAGTTCAGCACTTCCAACGGAACCAAAATAGTGAATTTATGGAGACAAAAAAGAGAAATTAAACTAACAACCTACCCTCTATTAAACCCTTGAAGAACTAGGCTTCAAAGACCCTCAAGAATAGTAGAAAGTTTTACTATAATCTCACCCCAATATCCTTGTAGCAACAAAGGCAAACAACAACAAAAAGAATAGAGAAAATAGGCACCCAAATAATGGAATTCAAACAAACCTTAGAAGAGCAAAGCAACTAAGACCCATGAAAGAAACCACATTGGATTATCCAAAAGATTTTATAGACTCATTCATAAGGAGGACTAAGCCATAAACATGGTCTTGAACAAGATGAACAAGGAGGTTAGGGCTTCTCAAGATTTTCTCTTCGAATTTGAATAAAGTGTGTGAATTGTGTTGTCAAATCACTAAAAATTGTATTTATACTACTCTAACCCTAGCTAAGTAATCCTTAAGGTTCTAATACAATTTAGGGCCTTAATAGGTCTTTACAAAACATTTAAAATGGAGGAAAACCAGAGAAAATATCAAAAATATGGGGTAGCCATCAGCTGCCCAGGTTAAAGTCGGCACCGACTAGGGCTCTTGAACTGGCGCTGGTTGTGCTCTGTGTTCTAGTCGTCATTGTGCAAGTTGAAGCCAGTGCTAGTTCGACTGCTTGGGCCGGTGCTGGCTGTCCGCTGGAAGGCAACATTTTGGTCAAATTTCGACCGTCTTTGTAGCCGACTTGAGTTCTTGTTGGGGTCCCTCTTTGATAGTTATCAAAATGAACTCTTGGCTAGCTTCCTCAACCTTCCAACCCTCTTCCATCCTCAAGCATAGTTTTATGAGAAATTGAAAATCATCTTAAAGCTTCTTGGTCCTAGATCTTGTCATCGGTCCTTGTCCTTGCACAGTCACGCCTCCCTCTCCTTAATCTTGACCTCCATGATGAAGTGGAGTCTCATCATCTCCCCCTCCTTGGAAAGGATTCGTCTTCGAATCATTGCCACCATTTACATCAAAGGGTGAGAGGTCACTAACATTAAAAGTGGCACTAACATGATACTCACGGGGTAAATCTATCTTATAAGCATTATCTCCAACTTTGGCGAGAACTTGAAATGGACCATCCCCCCTTGGATCTAGTTTGCTCCATCGTTACATGGGAAATCTCTTCTTGCGAAGGTGCACCCATACCCAATCGCCCGGCTCAAATGACACATTTTTCCTTCCTTGATTACGATTATGGGTGATCTCTTCATTTCATTTTGCAATGGTTGCTTTCACCTTCTCATGGAGCGCCTTCACCATTTCCGCCTTCTTAGCTCCATCGAGGTTCATCCGTTCACCTATAGGCAAGGGAACCAAATCTAAAGGAGTTAGAGGATTAAAATAATACACAATTTCAAAAGGAGAATAAGAAGTAGTAGAGTGAATAGCCCTATTGTAAGCAAACTCATTATGTGGCAAGCATTCCTTCTAATTTTTCAAGTTCTTCTTGATTATAGTCCGCAAGAGTTGGGTGAGTGTTCAGTTGACCACCTCTGTTTGTCTGTCCGTTTGAGGATCACAAACTGTGGAAAACAAGAAATTAGTACCAAGTTTATTCCATAACACTCTCCAAAAGTAGCTAAGGAATTTTGTATCCCTATCCGAGACAATAGTCCTTAGAATCCCGTGCATTCTCACCACTTCCTTAAAAATTAAATCTGCAATATAGGACGCATCATTAGTTTTAGAACAAGCCATAAAATGTGCCATTTTGGAGAATCAATCAACAATCACAAATATAGAGTCCTTACCCCCCTTGGACCTAGGCAAACCTAAGATGAAATCCATTGAAATATCAACCCAAGACACATTAGGTATGGGAAAAGGAGTATAAAAACCATGTGGAAGAGATCTAGACTTAACTCGCCTACAAATAATGCATTGAGAGTAATGTTTCTCCACATCCTTTCTCATTTTTTGCCAAAAGAAAAGTTCCTTAAAGGTGCCTAAGGTCTTTGCAACACTAAAATGCCCCATTAGTCCCCCACTATGGGCCTCCTTAACTAGCAACCCCTTAATAGAACCCTTTGGCACACAAAGCCTTGCCTCCCTAAACAAGAAACCATCATTCCTATAATATTTAGCAAATGCACATTTCTCACAAGTATGGAAAATATCCCCAAACTCCTCATCATCAATATACAATTCCTTCACAAGTTCAAAACCAAGAAGTTTAGTATTCAAAAAGTTTAGTAGTGCATACCTTCGAGATAGTGCATCCGCTACCACATTTTCCTTACCTTTCTTGTATTGAATGACATAAGGAAATGTCCCAATAAATTCCATCTATCTTGCATGCCTCTTGTTTAAATTTTGTAGGCTTTTGTGGTGTTTAAGGGTCTCATGATCGGTATGAATAACAAACTCTCTTGGTAAAAGGTAGTGTTGCCAATATTCTAGGGTCCTCACCAAGGGAAAAAGCTCTTTGTCATAGGTAGAGTAATTGAGGGCCACCCCGGACAATTTCTCACTAAAGTATGCAACGGATTTTCTATCTTGGGTCAAGACTGCACCTATTCCCATCCCACTTGCATCACATTTTATCTCAAATGCCTTTTCAAAGTTAGAAAGAATAAGAATTGGAGCTTGGCTCAATTTGTCTTTGCGGGTTTGAAAGGCTTGTTGTTGGGCTTCCTCCCACCTAAATCCCACCTTTTTTCTTTACCACTTTAGTTAGAAGGGCCGCTATGTTGCTAAAATTTTGGATAAACCTCCTATAGAAGCTAGCTAGCCTATGGAAACTACGAACTTGGGTAATGATGGTAGGGGTGGTCCAATCTTGGATGGCTTTTACTTTTCCCTTATCAACCTCAATCCCTTTGGCACTCACAACATACCCAAGGAATGTAATCCTCTCGAAACAAAAAGAGCACTTCTCAAGGTTAGCATACAATCTCTCCCTTCAGAGGGCAAAAGCACACTTTGAACATGATTCAAATGATCCGCATATGATTTTCTATAAATTGATATATCATCAAAGTACGCAATAATAAATTTTTCAATGAATTTCCTCAAAACATAGTGCATTAATCGCATGAAAGTACTAGGAGCATTAGACAACCCAAATGACATGACAAGCCATTCATACAACCCTTGTGTGGTTTTAAAAGTTATTTTCCATTCATCCCCTTCTCTTATTCTAATTTGGTGGTAACCGGATTTCAAATCAATTTTAGGGAAAATGCATACACCAAATAGCTCATCAAGTAAGTCATCTAGCCTAGGAATGGGATAGCGGTACTTTACCGTGATGTTGTTGATAGCGTGACAATCCATGCACATATGCCATGACCCATCCTTTTTGGGCACCAAGAGAATCGGAACCGCACATGGGCTTAGGCTCTCTCTCACATGTCCCTTCTCAAGTAATGCCTCTACTTGTTTTTGCAATTCCTTGGACTCCTTTGGGTTACTTCTATATGCCAGTCGGTTAGGGATGACGGCTCTGGGCATAAAGTTAATTTGATGCTCAATCCCTCTTATGGGTGGTAGTTCTCCAGGCACCTCCTTTGGAAAAACGTCTTCAAATTCTTGAAGAATAGCTACAATTTCATTAGACAAAGACAATGTAGACTCATTAATAGAAACATAAGAACCTTTGCAGAAAAGAAGAATAACCGGTTCCCTAGCTTCTATAGCCTCTATGACCTCACTTTCTTTTGTAAAGTAACTCACTCTTCTTTTACCTTCCCTCTCTTGTCCTTGCTCACTTATATCCTTGATCGTCAAAGGAAATTATTTGTCCATCCTCTCTCTCAACTCTTTTTCTTTCCTCTCTCGTTCTTTCCTCTCAATTTCCTATTTTTGTTTGACATCTTGCGCTCCCTTTTTCTTCTCTTTCTTCTTTATGATTCTTTAATCTTTGTTCACCTCACTAGAGGCCATGGGAGTGAGGGTAAACTTAGTTCCCTCCTTAAGTATGGAATAAGTATTCTTTCTTCCATCATGCTTTACATACCTATCGTATTGCCAAGGCCTCCCTAGGAGCAAGTGACCCGCTTGCATGGGTACCACATCACATAGCACATCATCCTTGTACTTTCCTGTCTCAAAAGAAACCAAAACTTGTTTGTTTGCTCTCAATTCCCCGCTATCGTTCAACCTTTGCAATTTGTAGGGCTTGGGGTGTCTAATCCATCTCAAGTCCAATTCTTCAACTAAATTTACACTAATCACGCTAGTGCAACTCCTACTATCCACAATGACACTACAAGGGGTCTTGTTGATTAGACACCTAGTGTAGAAAATGTTTTCTCTTTGTTGGTGATCTTGATCTTCAATGGCTTGTGAATTCAATGACCTTCTTGTGACTCCCATCAAAGAGTATTTTTGACCAACAACTTCCCCTTTTTCACTTTTCTCTTCCCCATTTCCCTCTTGGTCTCCTTGGTACTTTTCTCCCTCTTCTTCTTCATTGGTAGAAACCTCACCATAGGGATTAGTATACATCGTTCTCTTACTTAGACACTCATGGGAAGTATGTCCATATCAAATGCACTTAAAAAACTTGAAATCCCTATTCCTTTATGGCCTCTCCATAGCTTTTCCCTTGCCCTTGTTCCAATATTCCCTAGGTTTCCAATCCTCCCTAGGCTTCCAATCCTCTCTAGGTTTCCAACCCTCCTTTAGTTTGTTGAAGTCCCTTTGAAATGGCTTAGGGGTTTCATCCTTCTTAATTGGCATCTTGCTAGTAGTGATGGGGTTTGGAAGTGGTGGTCTAGTAAATGCCTTCCTCTTTAATTGCCTCTCAATCTTCATAGCGGCATGTACCATATCCTCCAATCGATCATAGGGGTGCAATTCTACCAAATTGGAAACTTCCCTATTTAATCCTCCCAAGAACCTTGCCCTTGTTGCCTTAGGATCCTCATTGATTTGAGCTCTCATCAATATTACTTCTATCTCTTTATGATAATCTTCCACACTCTTGTTTCCTTGCTTGAGTGATTGGAACCTTTGATAAAGATCATTATAGTAATTGTGTGGTATAAACCTAGCCCTTATCACACACTACCTAGGCCCAACAGGGTGAGGGATGTCATCCCGTCCAAAGGACAATGGGTCTTTATAACCAGGTCACACAAAAAAAATAAAACAATACATTAAAATTAAAAACTTATTACAACAAAAAAAATTCAGGAACAAATCCAAAAATAAATTATTCACTATCATCTCTCAAAGCATTACATAAAATAAATAACACAATATCTTCCAAGCAGGCAACAACTAGCTACTCATCCCCGCAATAGGATCGACCTGAAATCATGATAAAAATGGTGATGAGATAAAAATCTCAGTAAATCCGTGTGTGCTTTGAGTGTCCAGATAAAACAGTTCATGAATGCTAGTTGTAGAGCTTCATAAGGAAAAGTACTGGCAAGCATTAAACAATGTTAAAAACCAAGAGTGGCGTTTTCTTCTTTTCAAACCATACAAGTGTGCAATAAACACAACCACTCAAATGGGCAGCCATGGGTTACCACACGTTGGGCTGAATAACTATACAACGGTCATAATGCCACACTTTGTGCAGACTGACAAAAGGTAGGTGTACGGCCTATCGGGTAAGATACTCCTCCTTTTTTACACCCAAACAAAATCGGTTGTCCATTCTGGCAACATACAGTCCACATGATTGAAACTTGCTAGCTTGGACCGACATGACCAAGTAGTACTATTGCTTTTTCAAGTTCAGTTCATCTTCTGGAGGTGGCCTCCTGCCAGAAGACTCGCTCTTGCTCTTCAAAACTAGTACCACTAGCCTACCCTTATTGAGTACTCAACGTTTGTTATCCCACTTGGGAGAAAATTGATAAAACATTGCTTTACTTGGAAATGGCAATCAAGAGTTTCCAAAGTTTGTGTCAAAATTGGTTTTAGAAAAAGTTTGGTGTTTGAGAAAAATTACTTGTTAGTTTTCAAATAATTTATGTGACTGAAATAAGAAAGGGAATGGTCCTCAATTGCCTTTACAAAAATGAGTGTTCACACACTTCACATTTGGCTTGACATAGCAACCTTTTTACATCAAATAGGTTTTATGCAGGAGCTTACCTGATCCTTTGCTTGAGCAAAATAAAAAATCTTTCAAAGCTGACCTAACCCCGCTTGGGGTAAACACAAGCCATAATTAAACTCAAGCCAAATTTGCTTCCATAAATAATCGTAGTTTAACTTACTACAATCATGACCCTAGTGTTCCAAACTTTAAGTCTAGATAATCAAAAAGGATTTCATAAAATAAATCTAACTTGATAATAAAATAACTAGGGTTTGTGAAATAGTTACTAATAAGTTGTAGGTTTAAATCTTGTTATAAATAAACCAGATTTGATGAAGGGTCCTAGGTCCAAGATGATATTATTTAAAATAATAATCTGTTAATAATTATTAGTTAGAAAATAATTGGTAAATAAAATTAATAATAAGTAAATGTTAATATGTTTTGATTAAAATGCTAATAAATAAATTCTATTAGTATTTGTGAATATATGACTTACAAGATTAATATTTTACCTATTATGATTATTTATATAAAAGGCTTTATTTAATATTGTTATTATATATAATATTTATATATTTTATTTTTAATAAAAGACATCATGTATTTGGCTAAAATATCATTATTTCATATATCAACCCAATTCCAAATCTTCCTAGGGTTTCAAAATCATTAGAAGAAAATATAGTATTAATTTTTATTAATGTAATAAAATTGGCTAACTTAAATAGTTTAGGATCAACAAAGTCATGATCATAATTTTCCTATTGCTAACCATAATCATGAACATAAACTCTACACCAATCAACAAACCATCCAAATCATGAATAAAAGCATAGATCCATATCTACCAACACATGATCCAAACTCCACTAAACATAGTCATATTCATGGCTTTAATAAGAATACAAGAACATAAAACCCAATTCACCAAAGATGACATAATATCTATCATGCTTAATCATCCACACTAACTCACGACATGAAAAGCATGCAACAAACCCTAAAACATCATAAAACTCAACCAAGACAAATCATCCTCATGCTTCAATCCCAACTCTATCATATAAACACATACTCAATCTCCAATTATATTCCATCCTTTTCCCAGTAACATCTAAAAGGCATGATTTTAGAATTAAGGAGAGGGTTAAAGAGACATACTCGAATGAAGACTACTTTGATGAAGTCTCAAGAGAGTCCACATGCTTGGAAGACTTGATCCGACCAAGAAGGAAGAAGAGAAAATGGCCATGGTTGGAGTGACCATTTCGGCCAAGAGAGAGAGCGAGA
This sequence comes from Voacanga thouarsii, assembly GCA_026120185.1. NCBI lineage: Eukaryota > Viridiplantae > Streptophyta > Magnoliopsida > Gentianales > Apocynaceae > Voacanga > Voacanga thouarsii. The sequence continues at coordinate 985,668 of JANUWF010002701.1, forward strand.
GAGAAAGAGAGAGAAAGAGAAAGAGAGAGAGAGAGAGAAGAGAAGAGCGAGATTATTAGTATATTTCATTAAAGGTCGAAGAGGAAAGAAGATGGAGATAATCATTCATGGTTACCTTGAGAGTGTTCTTGAGTCTTCAAGAAAATTCTGGTTTTTTGATCCGAAAGTAGAACCTTGATTTCAGCATTTCATGTTATAAATTGCAAAAATGGATTCTAGAGGATAAGTAGATGTGATTTGGAGTTTTTGGAGGAGATTGAAGGTGTTTAAAGTAGACTTAGGCTTAGAGAATGGTGGTGTGTGTTATTGGTGTTCTTGGAGAAATGGAGAGAATGGAGAGAAGCTAGACAAAAATTGTTTGGAAAGGGTTGGCCGAATGGCTATGGAAATTCTGGTAATTGAATTTTCAAATTATGGAGAAGAAGGAAAGCTAGTTGTTTGAAATTCAAAAGGGATAATTTAGGAAGTGAATTAAGGTAGCAAATATGTAAGAATAGCTTAGTTGATGGAGGTCTTTGAGAGCTTCAATGGCCGACTGGTTTGGTTGGGATTTTGCTGAGATGAATGATGTTTGAATAGGTTATAGAATGGCTGAAATTCAGAGTGTAAGGGTGGAATATTTTTTGGTTGTTTGAAGCTTAAACCATGGAGGTTTTCATGGAGTAATTTGCTGGAATTTTGAATTCCAATGGAAGGCTTGATTGTAGTGATTGATTGAGTAATTTAAGGGGTAGCCATGGAGCTTCATTCATACAGACCAATGGAGGAGATGATGAAGTTCAGTTCATGGCTGACTAGGGTTGGTTTTACAGAAAATTGGAGTGAGTTTCGGACAAGGGTGAAGAGGAAACAAAGCTGGAATTTCAAGTTGATCACTCGAAGGATTTGTTGGAATTTCGTGCAGTTTCTTCTGCCATGCTCCAACCGACTTGCAGCAGGTTTGAAGGGGTATTGGAGGGTATTGTAAGGCTGGTTTCCAGCCTTCTTTATGGATAAAAGATAGAGATGAATTACTGGTTTGAATGCTAGAAGAAACAGCTTGGTTTTTGGACTGTTATGCTGCGAATTCTGCCCAGAATTTTTCTTTAGTTTGCACAGCTTTGTGCAGTCCGAATTTTGGCCAAAGTTTTCAGTCTTCAAGCTGAGTGAATTGGCTATTTTTCTGGCAATATTTGAGTAAGAAAGGTGGCTGAAGATTTCAAAAATTGGACTGGCCAAGAAGCTGGAAAAATTTTCCAGATTTGCTACATGAAGAAGATGATCACTTATAGGGTGGAGTTTGAAGGTTCAACCATGAAGATTAATTCTCTTAGGATCCTTCCATAACCCCTTCCCCATTTTTAGTCAATATGCTATCCTCACATAGACATTTTAGAAACTCCAAGATCAAGGAAGCTTGCTGGAATTTTCTAGAAATAAAATGGCTTGGATAAATTAAGCAACTTAATTGATAAAAAATTAGGGTAAGCCAGAGAGCAAAAAGGGTATAAATCCCTTAAGAATTTTTGTAGGGCACAAGAGTAGGATTAGGACATTCCTTTCATGTCTCCCCTAGGACAACACTCCTACTCCTTCCTATGGCAAGCAAGGGCTGAAAATAGCCTACTTATCTAAAATAAAAATTAATCATGCTAAAACTTAAAGGATGGAATTTGAACTCAAGACCTCAAGGATTTATTCTAAAGCTCTAACCACTAAACCACCACAACTCTTGTTCTTATTTTCTCTCCCAAGTATTTTTTCTATTTAACCCTCAAGCTATCTCCCTATTTTCACTTCAAGCAAAATTACTATTTTGCCCTTCCTACTCAATGAGCACAATTGAGCCTTCTAGATTATAAATCACGAATCCAAAGCACACAAAATTATTCAAAAATATATTTATGCATGCAAGAAAATAGGCTATGCATCCCGACCCCCTTACTCTAGGGTTGGTTTTGGATGGGGTTTCACATCATATCTTTCAACAAATTCCAACTAGCCACAGTTTTCACTCCCATTTATCTCCTTTGTGCACTAACTTACTCCCACCAAACCAAAGCATACTCCAAAAATCCCAAGATAGCCAACCTCACATTTGACCTCTCACTATAGGTATGACTTTCTAGGAAGATGTCTATCTTGCTCTCCCACCCGAAATATGCTTCGGGTCACTCTTGCCATAGAATGTGGGCACTTTCAATTTAATGTGGTTCAGCTCCCTCTCCTCATCATTTCCTTCTCTCCTACCTCCTCTATTGCCCCATCCTCTATTGTGTTCCTCAAAGGATTCAACTTGTTCCCCCTCATACCATTCATCAACTCTATCAAACTCTCTTTCTAACAACCTTAGGTTGTTCCCACCATTCCTTTCTTGACCCCTACCTCGTCCTCCTCTCATAACATGCCTTCCCTCTCTTATAGGAGCTTGTTGGAATCCCCTAATAGAGTACTCATCCCACTCTTCCCCTTGTTGGACATTTAACGGAGGAGTATGGGCATAACCATCCCTCATCCTAGGGCTAGGTACTTAAAATCGCACTTGGCCTCTCCTTTGTGCGAAAATAGAAGATTATCCAAGATGATTTATCAATTTCCTTGTCATGTTTTGAAATTCACTTTGCATAGTCCTCATCATAGCTTGCAAGTCTTCACGCAAAACCCTAGCATCAATTTGTTCTTCTTGAGGTCTACTAGGTCTACTTGGGTTAGGCCTAGAGATCTCTTGGTTATAGGTCATGGTGGTGGAATATTTACGTATTTATACCTGCAAAACAAAGAGATTAGAAAGAAAAATAGATCCTTACTTCGCTTCCTTGCGTGTTGGCTCTCAAAGGTTGGTCACTCCATGCTCGTATTTGCTCTCTTAGACTCTTTTAGTTATAGGCTCACCCTCTTGCCTTTTTCTCAATACTTAAGCCTTCTTTTTCAATCTCAATTCTCCCTAATAGCTAAAGATTTAGTCCAACTTATTGAATCACACAAATCAATGGATTTTTCCAATTAGGGGGTCTTAGGGGAATTTCAACAAACACTTGTTGGGCACCTCAAGCAATCAAGTTTTTAATCAAGAATTTCAAGAAATGTGGACTCAATCAACATAAGAACAAATACTAGACACACAAAGAAACACTTCTAAACAAAAAACAAACAAGAGTTAGCAAGAACAAAGAAATAAGAACAACTAGAACTAGGATTATGAAGAACAAGATGATCACAAGTGTGCACTAGTAAAGTTGAGTTTAATGAGCAGGGAATTCAATAATAGAGTGATATACTAAGTCCCAATATCCCATGGAATGAAAATTAAGAATCAAAGTTCCCAACTATAGCCAAAAGCATTCTCATGGAACATTTATCAAACACCTTAGCTGCAATCCCGTCACTTAAGAACAACCAACATTTTCACCCATATTCAAACCAGTTTTCACTACAAACACAAGAAAAATTTGTTCCCAAGGATTATATTAACATCAAGAAGCAATTTCCCCAAAGAAAAATCAAGGTATAACAAAGATTTCATAACCTTTTTAGATCATGTTTTAGAGTGACGGGATTTCTCTTGTTTTTCTTCAACTTTGTAGGGCTCCTTTTCTTGCTTCCAAGCTTTTATTGTAATCAAAGCTTTCCTTACTTTGATACCAAAAACTCTTTAATATGATCTTGAATGGGATTTTTTTTTTTTTTTTTTTTTGTGGGTGGTTTAGTTGATTATGAGTTCAGCTCTTCCCATGGAACCAAAATAGTGAATTTATGGAGATAAAAATGAGAAATTAAACTAACAACCTACCCTCTATCAAACCCTTGAAGAACTAGGCTTCAAAGACCCTCAAGAATAGTAGAAAGTTCTACTATAATCTCACCCCAATACCCTTGTAGCAACAAAGGCAAACAACAACAAAAAGAATAGAGAAAATAGGCACCCAAATAATGGAATTCAAACAAACCATAGAAGAGCAAAGCAACTAAGACCCATTGAAAGAAACCACATTAGATTATCCAAAAGATTTTATAGACTCATTCATAAGGAGGACTAAGCCTTAAACATGGTCTTGAACAAGATGAACAAGGAGGCTAAGGCCTCTTAAGATTCTCTCTTCAAATTTGAATAAAGTGTGTGAATTATATTATCAAATTATTAAAAGTTATATTTATACTACCCGAACCCTAGCTAAGTAATCCCTAAGGTTCTAATATAATTTAGGGCCTTAATAGGTCATTACAAAACATTTAAAATGGAGAAAAATCAGAGAAAACATAAAAAATAGGGAGCAGCCATCGGCTGCCCAAGCTGGAGCTGGCGCCAACTAGGGCTCTTGAGCCGGCGCCGGTTGTGTACTGTGTTCGAGCCGTCATTGTGCAGGTTGAAACCGGTGCCGGTTTGGCTGCTTGGGCTGGCACCAGCTATCCACTGGAAAGCCACCTTTTGGTCAAATTTCGTCCGTCTTTGTTGCCGACTTGAGTTCTTGTTGGGGTCCTTCTTTGATAGTCATCAAAATGGACTCTTGGCTAGCTTCCTAAACCTTCCAACCCTCTTCCATCCTCAAGCATGGTTTTATGAGCAATTAAAAACTATCTTGAAGCTTCTTGGCCCTAGATCTTGTCATCGGTCCTTGTCCTTGCACAGTCACGCCTCCCCCCCCTTGATCTTGACCTCCATGATGAAGCGGAGTCTCATCATTTTCTTTCCTTTTCTTTCTCTCTTCTTTCACTACTCCTTATGCATGAATTTCTTACTGAAGTTCAGCCATTCTTGGTCTAAATTGGTGACCATTTGGTCACAAATTGTGGGCTATCCACCACGTGTCGCAATTTCATTCATCTATCTATTTTTTTTTATTTATTTTGTAAAACTTATTTGATAAGCTTTATCTTGTATAAAATCTTATACAACCTCTCATAATGTGACACATGTCCCTATCCACCAATCATATAGCACCACACATCCAAATTTTACTTACATTTCTAATTTTTCTCAAAAATGACCAAAATCGGGCCCGAAATGGAAAAATATTTTACTTCACCATTTAACTCCAAAAATTCCACTGAATCCATTGGTAATACTAAAATTCTTCAATTCCTCCTCTATTTGGTCACATTTGAGGTCAAAGTTACTAGTGTGGTTAAAATGGCGAAAATACCCTTGGTGACCCAGATAGCATAATTCACACTAAAACATATGTTTCATTGTACTAATCAATTTCTATTCTCAGCAACCCTCAAATTCTTATTTTATTAATAATAGTAGCCTTCTGAAGATATAGGGCATTGGTAGAACAAATCGAATAATTATATCCGGGTCCCGACAAAATATTATTATACCAAAATATTCATCTTATTACACCGATCAACGCTCGTTCTAGCCATTGATACAAATTCTCATCCTATTACAATTAGCATCTAATCGAAGGTAAAAAGGTGGGTATTACATTCTCCCCTCCTTACAAAATTCCGTCCTTGAAATTGGCTCATACCTGAAGTAGATCTAGATACTTTTTCAACATCTTGGCTTCTCTTTCCCAAGTTGCATCTTACACAGGATGATGATTCTACGATACTTGTACAAGTGAAATTTTCTTATTCTGCACACCTTTTTCAGTATACTCTAAAATCTTAATAGGTTTTTTCTCATACTTCAAGCTTGGTGTCATCTCAATAGGTTCTTCATTCAAAATATGGGCAGGATCAACCACACACTTCCAAAGTTGGGGATCTATGAAACATGCCGTGAATACGTTGAAACTTTATGGGTAACTCCAATAGGTAAGCTACTTTCCCCAATCCTCTCGACAATAGGGAATAGTCCTACATACCCAAATGCTAATTTCTTTCCTTGTCCACTGATTACCAATTGTTGTTGTGGAGTCAACTTCAAGAATACACGATCTCTTTTCACAAATTCCAAATCTCTCTTACGTCGATTTGTATAATGTTTTTATCTACTCTAAGCCACCTCTGACTTAATTTTAATCATCTTTACAACCTGTCGAACTTTTCAAGATCAAGGGCATCTTATTCACTCGTCCTTTGTCCTAGACTACATTTCCTTTCATATAGAGCTTTAAATGGGGCTATTCCAATTCGTATGTAAATTTTGCATACAATAAATGCTTAGTCCCAAATCTAAAGTGCAAGCCCGTAACATATCTTCTAAAACCCTATTCACTCATTTAGTTTGCCCATCTGTTGGTGGGTGCACTGTTGCACTGGACTTTAAGGTTGTCCTTTATCTCTGCTGCAATTTAGTCTAAAACTCCGAAGTAAATCTAGGATCTCGATCCGACACAATATTAGAGGGTACTCCACGAAGTCTGATCACTTTCTCCACACAAATTTTACTTAACTTCTCTAAAGAATCCTGTTGATTAATAGGAATGAAATGAGCGGACTTAGTCAGTCAATCCAATATTACTCGTATAGTATCTCGCTGCCTTATTATCATAAGTAGTCTTGTAAGGAAATCCATAGTAATTTCATCCCGTTTCCATGATGGAGTAGGCAATGGTTGTCGTAACTTTCTAGACCGTTGTTGATTAGCTTTTCCTTGCTAACAAATTAAACATTAAGCTACCATGTCTAAAATATCCTTCTTCATACCAATCTACCCACAATGCCATTTTAAATCCTAATACATCTTTACGGCTCCTAAATGGATGGTATACTTACTCTGATGTACTTCTGTTAAAATATCTTGCCTCATCGCTAATCGTTTCAGGATATAATATTGATCTTGGTAATAAATAATTCCATCATTATTCCTTCGAACTCATCTCCTCCTTTATTTGCCTCCTTTTTCACTAAACTTTTCAACTCTTCATCCTTATCTTGTTTTTCCTTTAACTGGTGTAGAAAGTAGGTTGAATGGAAATATTACTCTACCTTATTTCTCCATTTACTGGAAATGTCTCTAATTTTGGAATTTATTCCCATTGGCAAGAAGGCTGTACGATGGGATAATATGCTGCTAAATTTACTAGACTATCAAATATTGTCTACTTTTAGTCCATCCAGAAGTAGATAGGATTAGATGCTTTGTGAAGGGTTTATAGCCAGAGCTAAAAATAATATTAGAAAGTATGGCTCCCACCAGTTATAATGCTACCGTAGAAATGGCTGATATTGAATAGGTAGGCAAAAAGAACCGAGGTAAATTTCAGGGAATGAATCATAAGAGACCTGGAGGATCTCAATGGTAAGGGAAATGGAAGATGTAAAGGGGGAGAGGCCCGACTGGCATGATGGGAGGACCACCCTCTTTTAAATGCTTCAATTGTGAGGAAATGGAGCATAAGATTCTAAATTGCCCTCACCCACAAAAGCTAGGAGGATAGAGCTGACCTAGAGGTAATAGTCAAGGATAGAGGTTAGGATTTGGAAAAGGAAACCTAAGGCAGGCTTTTACCTCCAGAACTTGGACCCTTCAAACCGCAAGTAAATGCTCGAGTAGTGGCCTTAGAAAAGAAAGATAATCAGATTGCAGTGGTGGAAGTTACGCTCCTTATTTTCGATCATACTGCTAAAGTATTGGTAGATCCCAGTTCTACGCATCCCTTTGTTGCCAATTCATTTCTTGATTCTATGGAGATAAAAAGGGAAGAAATTCTATATGAAATGATTGTTAGTAACCCATTAGAAAAGTAAATGAATAGTGAGAAAATACATAGGAACTATAAGATCTTGGTAGGAGATGAAGTATTAGAAGGAGATTTGATAAGTTTGCCCATAGAGGATTATGATGTTGTCTTAGACATGGATGGGCTATCTTAGCATCATGCTCACGTTGGTTGTAGATATAAAGTAGTACGTTTCTATTGGTCTGGAAATCCTATATTGGAATTTGTAAGTGAGGCTGGAAAGAAAAGTAATGCTTTTGTATCAGGACTCAAGGCCTGGAAGATGATAAGGAAAAGGTGCAAAGGATACTTAACTTATGTAATTAATAAGCCAGGTGAGGTTAAGAAATCGACGATGTTCCTGTTGTGAATGAATATTTAGATATTTTTCCAGTGGAATTGAAGGAGGTACCGCTAGAGAAAGAAAGGTAGAGTTTTCTATTGAGTTAGTGCCATTAGCAGAATCAATTTCAAGGACCCCTTATAGAATGGCACCTACAGAATTGTAAGAGCTCAAAAAACAACTACAAGAATTAATAGAGCAAGGGTATATCCAATCGAGTGCATCACCGTAGGGAGCACCCATATTATTTGTCAAGAAGAAAGATAAGTCATTGCAGATGCGTATAGATTATCGAGGGTTGAATGCAGTGACAGTAAAGAATAAATATTTGTTGCCCATAGTTGATGAACTGTTTGATCAGTTGCAAGGAGCTGGATGTTTCTCGAAATTAGACTTGAGGCAAGGATATTACCAAGTCTGGATTTGGGAAGAAGATATACCGAAAATTGCATTTAACACTCGATGTGGACATTTTAAGTTGTAGTGATACCTTTTGGTTTTACTAATGCCCTTGCTAATTTTATGGACTTGATGCACTGAACATTTTGATCGTACTTAGATAATTTTTTGCTCATATTTATAGATGACATTCTGGTGTACTCTAAAGGTCCTCAAAAGCATGAACAACACCTTCGAAAAGTCTTAGGGAAGTTAAGAGAGACTAAATTGTATGCAAAATTTAGTAAGTACGAGTTTTGGTTGCAAGAAGTAGCATTCTTGAGACATGTGATTGAAGGTTAATATGGCAAAAATGAAGAACCGAAACATACTATAGTGATAAAAACGAAAATAGAGCATCATATGTAAGCTATTTACCTCTATGTTTCCTCACTGGTCTAAGGGGTGCTAGTGCCTCTATCTGAACCGATTCTGGTTCCGAGATTGATTCTAGAGGCTATTGTCCCGCAAGTCAACGGCTTTTTCTGGGCATCAACGTGAATCCTCTTGGCTTTTGGAATATAACCGTGCCTGAAAATGCATGGTGAAAGCTTATAGATTAAAAGGATGATTTTCCCACTCTAACAGAATGCTACCAAGCATTAATCAGATGAGTATTGCATCTTTGTTCTTGTTGTTTTTCGAAACACAGAGAATGCATGAGAGAGAGGAGAGAACATGAGGCTTGAGGAGAAAATAACCAATGTGCCACTGTGAACCTCTATTATTCCTTCTTGATCCCAACAACCTTAATGAAAAGTTATTATCTGGGCATTCAAAAATCAAATAGAAGCCCTAAGGCCCACATCATGTTTAAGCCATTAAACAAACCTTTGGACCATGGCCCAGTTCATTGGGTTAAGTCTTTTAATTTAATTTAATTATTCCTGTATTAAAACAAGTCCAATAATTAAATTAATTAAATAACCCAATTGACCAATTTAAACCTCAAACCTTGGCCCAATTCATTGGGTTAAGCCTTTAATTTATTTTAAATATTCCTAGACTAATACAAGCCTAATAATTAAATTAATTAAACAATCCAAATGGGCCAATACATAATTCTCTCTCTTTGGACCTTTTATTTTATTCTAACCCAATGAATAAACTAGGCTACTCGAATAAAATAAAATACATTTAATATAAGATCAATCCCTCAACCTAAAACCATCAGGACTTATGGGTTATTCCGAGAACCAAAAGATACATCGCCTTGGCTAATAAAATGACCAAAATACCCCTGCTATAAAAATAGATGTGTTTTGTATTTTAAATATTTTCTAATATCACCATAAGAAAATATTGACCTCAAGGGTAATGCAACGTTAGTAAAATCTCTGAACTATAGATGTAATGACTAAAATACCCCATTACACGTCACCGTATATTTAGAGAAGAAGAGTGTACTAACACCTCTCTAAAAGACATCTGCCATCCTTAGACATCTAGTCCAATGACCCACGATGCCTTAAATGTTTCTACTTTCCAAGGGAGCTACCCTAAAGCTAATATCCAAGTCATGTTCCCCAGGGCCTTGGATATTTAGATCATTCGAACAGTTACAATGAGTGATATAGCGCAGAAGCTATCTTGTACAAGTCAGTATTAACTAATTAGTCACATATACCCAACATACAAGTATTTCAGTTCTACGATAGAACCTCAACTACAGCATATCAAACTACATGCTTCTAGCTTCATTAGACCACCAACTCATACTCAAGCGGTAGAAACCAAGCTGTAGCAGTAATAGTCTAAGTTTCTTCTAAATAGTACTTTTAGAAACCACTATTACAATTCTTGTTCTATAGATTCAAAATACGCTCATGCTACGAAGTGATTAAACTATCCACTGGCTAAAGGTAAGCCATACCCCATTTGGAATTCATAACACAATAACCTAAACATGATGAGATTTCCATTCTCATTAATCAGTTAAGAACAGACGTTTATGTGTCAAGTAACCTGTGATCCATACCTTACTATGAAATACCACCATTCATATGGATCACTTACTTAAACATAATGGGTCCTATCCAAACATAAATCGTGCACAAATAAATCGTAAATTTATAGATAATTTTTTGAGAATAAATTCTTTTATTAATAAATTCGATAATTACATCGGAAACCTAGTCTAGAGGGCATACATTCCAATAATCTCTCACTTGTATTCTAAGACTAAGAAAGTCCGTAGGTGCCCACCCCTATGGCATCTAAGTGTCTGTTAAAGACTCTCTCAGCCAAAGGCTTGGTGAAGGGATTTGCTAGGTTGTTCTCCGACGCTATCTGTTCTACCACGATTTCTCGTCTCTAGATGAAATCCTAGTTCAGGTGGTACTTCCTCTTGATGTGCTTCCCCTTCTTGTGGTTCCTGGGTTCTTTGGATTGCGAGACTACTCCAGTATTATCGCAGTACACCATAATCGGTCTGTCCATGTGTGGCACGACTCCAAGTTCTAAAAGGAACTTCTAGAGCCAGATTGCTTCCTTAGATGCCTCCGGAGCTGCCACATACTCAACTTCCATATTTGAGTCAGCAATACATGATTGCTTGATACTCCTCCATGAAACAGCTCCTCCAGACAAGGTGAAGATATATCCACTAGTAGATTTTCTCTCATCCTTATCTGCCTGAAAGTCTAAGTCTGTGGATCCAATAGGAACCAAATTATTAGCCCTGTAAACCAACATATAAACTCTAGTACCTTTGAGGTACTTGAGAATATGCTTTATAGCTTGCCAATGAACTTCCCCAAGATTTGACTGATATCTGCTAACTACGCCTATGGCAAAGAAGATATCTGGCCTAGTGCACAGCATTGCGTACATGAGACTTCCCTCAACCAAAGCGTAGAAAATCCTACTCATTTTGTCCTTTTCTTCTTGGGACTTAGGATAGTCCTTTGAATGAAAAGAAAACCTTTGTCTGCAAGGGATTAGTGCTCCCTTGCATGAGTCCATGCTGAACTTGGCCAACATCTTGTCAATGTATATCGCTTAGGATATTCCTAACATTCTCTACTTCCTATTTCTAAGAAGCTTAATCCTAAGAATGTTACTTGCTTCTCCTAAGTCCTTCATACTGAATTGACTAGATAGCTAAACCTTAGTAGATGACAATGTTCTTGCATCATTCCTAATGAGTAGAATGTCATCCACATATAGGATAAAAAAAACCACATTAATGCCTTCCAATTTTCTGTACACGCATAGTTCATCCTTGTTTGAACAAAACCGTAAGACTTTTACAGTCTCATCAAAATGAATATTCCATGCTGTAGATGCCTGCTTAAGTCCATAAATGGACTACTTAAGCTTGCAAACCATATGTTCCTGGCCTTTAGCAATAAAACCTTCCGATTAGGACATATAGATGTCTTCACTAAGATGGTCATTAAGAAATATCGTCTTGATATCCATTTACCATGTCTCATAGTTATAATGACATGCGATAGCAAGAAGGATACGGATGGACTTAAGTAGGGCTACTAGGGAAAAGATTTCCTCATAGTCGATTAACCTTTTTTCTGAGTATACTCTTTCGCCACAAGCCTAATTTTGAAAGTTTCCACCTTCCTATCTACTCCCCTTTTCCTCTTATATACCCACTTACACCCAATAGGTTTTATCCCTTCAGGTAAAACTACAAGATCCCAAACCTGATTGAAGTACATGGACTCATTCTTAGCTTTCATTGCTTTATGCCATAGATTTGCATCGGTATCGGTAATAGCCTCATCGTATCTAGTGGGATCTTGTTCCTAATGGTCAGAGACCAACTCGAAAGCCTTTCCAGTCCATCTTTCTAGAACCCTAAATACCCTCCCACTACGATGAGGCTCCATTTGTACAGGTTCTTAAGGTTGTGCCTCTTTTTGTTCCACAATCGGGTTAGAAAAAGTTAATTCCGAAGATAACTTCTCCTTGAGTTCTAACCTTGCTAAACCTTTAGTGGAAGTACATTGATCATCCTCTAAGTATCTAGCATTAGTACTTACTAATACTTTCTGCTCATTGGAATAATAAAAGTAACCTCCTTTTGTCCCTTTTGGATACCCAACAAAATAGCATAATTCTGATCTTGGTTCTAGCTTACCTTTCTTGATCAGTACGTAAGCTGGACAGCCCCATATCTTAAGATAATTCAGACTTGGCTTACACCCAGCCCACATCTCATAGGGCGTCCTAGGTACTAACTTAGAAGGTAAGGTACCAAGTTCAGAATATATGCTGCTGTTTCCAAGGCATATCCCCAAAAAGAGGCCCGAAAAGTAGCATGAGACATCATTCTTCGGACCATTTCCATCAATGCATGTTCTTTCTCGTAGCTACTCCATTCTGCTGGGGTGTACCTGGTGCAGAGAGTTGGGATACTATCCCATGATGTACCATATAATCCTTGAACTCATCAAGGAGGTATTCTCCACCACGATCCGATCGTAAGGTTTTGATCAATTTACTTATCCAACGCTCCACTTCAACCTTAAACTCTTTAAACTTGTCAAAAGAGTCAGACTTGTATCTCATCAGGTAGACATAATCAAACCTTGTATAATCATCCATGAAAGTGATGAAGTACTCAAAATCTCCTCTAGTTGGTGTAGACAAAAGACCACACACATCAGTATGAACAAGGCCCAATATCTCCTTGGCTCTATCAGCTTTTTGGGTGAATGACCTTTTGGTCATTTTTTCCATAAAACAGGATTCACACTGAAGCCAACTTTCCAATCTTAATAAACCCAAGGGCCCATCATGGATTAATCTCTAAATCATGGTTGAGTTAATACAACCCAACCTTAGATGCCAAAGATATGATGGGCCCTTGGCTCTTGAATCTCATCAAGATATATTTTACTCCCACTGATTCTTTTGGAAATAAATTCTTTTTTCATAAATAATCCATTTCATGCACCAATTACTCTATTTTCTTTTAAGAGATAAAATTGGTATCTTTAGTTTCTTTAGGATACTCCATAAATATGTTTTTATCTGATTTGGGTATAAGTTTATCAGATAATAAATGCTTTACATAAACTTCGCAATCCCAAATCTTGAGAAACGACAAACTAGGTCATTTCCCAATCCATATCTCATATGGCATTTTCTGAACCGATTTAGATGGAAATCGATTTAGTATGAATGTAGTAGTCTCTAGGGCATAACCCCAAAAGGAGATTGGAAGATCTGTTTGACTCACTATGGATTGAACCATATCTAATAAAGTTTAATTTCTCCATTCAGAGATACCATTCCATTGAGGTGTTCCTAGTGGAGTTAATTGGGAGATAATTCCACAATTCTTAAGATGCTCGTCAAACTCGTGGCTTAAGTATTCACCACCTCGATCTAATCGAAGTGTTTTGATATTTTTGCCAAGTTGATTTTGTATTTCATTTTGAAATTCTTTGAATTTTTGGAATGATTTAGATTTATATTTCATCACATATAGGTAGTCATATCTGCTGAAATCATCCGTAAATATAATAAAGTACTGAAATTCTCCTCTAGCATGTGTATTTATTGGTCCACATACATCAGTATGTAGTAGACCTAATAAATTAGTTGCCCTTTCATTTTGTCCCTTAAAAGGTGCCTTAGTCATTTTACTTAATAAATAAGAATCACATGTTTCGTAAGATTCTAAATCAAACGAATTTAGAAGCCCATCATTATGAAGACTTGTAATGTGTTTCTCAGTTATAAAGCCCAAACGACAATGCCAGAAGTAAGTCTAATTTAAATCATTGGATTTCAATCTTTTAGTATTAATGTTATAGATAGACTTATTAGAAGATCCACGAAGATTAAGAATATAGAGCCCATTTGATAATGAGGCATCTCCATAATAAATACTATTTATATTAATAGAGTAAATGTTATTCCTAATAACAATTTCAAAGCCTTCCAAATCTAAACAAGAAACTAAAATAAAATTCCTACTCATAGTAGGAATATAAAAATAATCATTCAGTTCTAAAATAAGCCCACTGGGATAAATTAATTCGGAAGTTCCTAAAGCTACTATAGCAACATTTGCACTATTCGCAACTCGTAGGTCTACCTCGCCTTTTGCCAAGGTTCTATTCCATTTTAGACCCTGCATACTTACACAAATGTGAGATCCAAAACTAGTATCCAATACCTATAAATCAGAAAAAGATAAATTAATTTCTATAAAATAAATACCTAAAGCGGCAGTCTCATTGTCCTTCTTCTTTTTTATTTCTAAATAGAGCTTGCAATTTCTTAACCAATGTCCTTGTTTACCATAACGGTGGTAAACACCCTCCTTTAGTTTCTTGGCCTTAGGTTTGGCTTGAACTAGGACCCAACCTTGTCCTTGCCCTTACTTGTGAAACCCCAACTAAAACTAACCCTAGAGTAAGGGGGCCGGGATACATAACATATTTTCTTCCATGCATAAATATATTTTTGAATGATTTCATGTGCTTTGGATTTGTGATTTATAGTCTAGAAGGCTTAATTGTGCTTGTTGAGTAGGAAGGGTAAAATGATAATTTTGCTTGAAGTGAAAATATAGAGATAGCTTGAGGATTAAATAGGAAGAATATTTAGGAGAGAAAATAAGAACAAAGAGATATTGTGGTTTAGTGGTTAGAGCTTTGGAATTAATCCTTAAGGTCTTAAGTTCAAATCCCATCATTTAAGTTTTAGTATGATTAATTTTAATTTTGTATAAGATAGGCTATTTTCGGCCGTTGCATGCCATAGGAAGGAGTAGGAGTGATTGTCTTAAAGGAGACTTGAAGGGAATGTCTTAATCCTACTCTTATGCCCTACAAAAAATTCTTAGGGGATTCATGCCCTTTTTGCTCTCTAGCTTACTTTAATTCTTTATCAATTAAGTTGCTCAATTTATCCAAGCCATTTTTATTTTCAGAAAATTCCAACAAGGTTCTTTGATCCTGGAGTTTCGAAAATGGCTCTTAGAGGTTAGAGTTTTGGCTAAAAATAGGGAAGGGTTATGGAGGATTCCCAAGAGAATTAAACTCTATGGTTGAACCTTCAAAACTTCACTCCATAGTGTTCATCTTCTCCATGGTAGGAATCTGAAATTTTTCCAGCTTCTTGGTTAGCCTAATTTTCGAAAACTTCAACCATTTTTCTTACTCAAATGCTGCCTGAAAAATGGCCAACTTGTTCAGCTGGAAGACTGAAAAACTTTGCCAAAATTCGAATTGCACAAAGCTGTGCAAACCAAAAAAAAAAAAATTCTAGGCAACTTCGAATGCCTAGCAGTCCAAAACCAAGCTGTTTCTTCCACCTTTCAAACCAGCAATTCATCTCTGCCTTTCCTCCATAAAGAAGGCTGGAAACCAGCCTTACAGTACCCCCCAATATCCCCCTAATATACCTTTTGCAAGTCGGCTGGAATATGGCAGAAAAATCTGCACAAATATTCCAGCAAACCTCTCGAATGAACAACCAATAATTCCAGCCTTGTTTCCTCTTCAATCTTGTTCGAAAAACTACTCCAACTTTCTGTGAAAACAACCTTAGTCAGCCATGAACTGAACTCCACCACCCTTCTCCATTGATCTGCATGAAAGAGCTCCATGGCCACTCCTTAAATCACTCCTTCAATCACTACAATCAAACCTTCAATTGGAATTCAAAATTCCAGCAAATTACTCCATGAAAACTTCCATGGATTAAACCTCAACCAACCAGAATTTTCCTCCACCATTGCACCCCACCATTCAGCCACCCTATAGCTCCTTCAACCTTATTCATCTCAGCAATACCTCAGCTAATTCCAGCCGGCCATAGCAGCTCTAAGGACCTCCATCAACCAAGCTATTCTTACCATATTTTCTACCTTAATTCACTCCCTAAATTACTTCTTTTGAATTTCAAACAACCAACTTTCCATCTTTTCCCTAATCTGAAAATTCAATCACAAGGATTCCCCAATCCATTCGGCCAACTCCATCCAGCAAAATCTCTTCTAGCTTCTCTCCATTCTCTCCATTCCTCCAAAGAACACCAAGAACACACATCACCATTCTTCAAGCCTAAGACCACTCTAAACACCTCCAATCTCTCCCAAAAACTCCAGATCATGTCTACTCACCCTCTAGAATCCATTTTTGTATTTTATAATATCAAACGCTAAAAAAAAATTCTGCTACCGGATCAAAAAACCAGAAATTTTCTTGAAGGTTCAAGAACTCTCTCAAGATAACCGTGAACGATTATGTTCATCTTCTTTTCTCTTCAATCTTTAAAATAATATACTAACTCTCTCTCTCTCTCTCTCTCTCAGCCGAAATGGTTGTTTCAATCGTGGCCATTTTCTCTTCTTCCTTCTTGGACGAATCAAGCCTTCCAAGCGTGTGGATTCTTTTAAAACTTCATCAAGGTAGTCATCAATTGAGTATGTCTCTTTAACCCTCTCCTTAGTTCAAATATCATGTCTCTTGGATATTGTTAAAAAATAATGGATTATGATTGGAGATTGGGTATGTGTTTGTATGAAGGAGTTGGGTTGAAGTATGAGGATGTTATGACATGATGGAGTTTTATGATGTTTTGACAGGATGGATAGAGCAGATGGAGGACGTATTTGCTACGCTCTAGTACACTGAGGAGCGAATAGTAAAGTTTGCTGCATTCCGTTTGAGGGGCCCAGCTCGGGCATGGTGGCAGCGTGTTCAAGATGACTAGAAGATGGTTGATCAAGAATGGATGTGGGCCAATTTTGTTGAAGCAATCAGAGTTGAGTATATCCCTCAGTGGATAGTGGAAAAGCGGGAAGACGAGTTTCAGAATTTAAAGCAGGAAGGTATGACAGTAGCCCAGTACGCAACACGGTTCACCCAACTATTGAAGTACTGTAAGAGGTTAGTGGACACCGAACAGAACAGAACGAGGCAGTTTTTCAAGGGACTGAGGCAAGAATTGAGGAGGGCTTTTGCACCTTCTCCGCCAACGACCTATTCGGGGGTCATAGACACAGCTACCCGGACAGAAAATAAGGACCACAATAGAATGGCGTCGAGGCCTTTCCAACCGCCAAAGTAACTGCAAGGACACTTCCCGAGGCAGCAATCCAACAAGAGCCCCGCCAACAAGCAGTGGCAAAATCGGGGAAAGGAAGCCCGGACATAACCGGTTGGTCTTGTGCAAAACCTTCTGTTATGCCAGCAATATGGAAAAAGAGGCCACACTGAGAAGAACTGTTGGTCCAAAAAAGGTGAACAGAAATGTTACCACTACGGGGACCCGAACCACCTGCGGAATGCCTGCCCTAAACTGCATCGAGTCTGGTAAGGAAATTCGGCTTAGAACCCGGGGCCCAATAGAGCCAATGCCATGGGAGCATCCGGGAGTGGAGCACCGAAGCCTCAAGTGAAAGCAAAAGTATTCGTTCTCAACAGAGAGGAGGTTGGAACTGATGCAGCAATAGTGGAAGGTAAGTTTACTATCCAAGGACGTTCTGTTAATGCATTGATTAGATCCTGGCTCTACTCAATCCTATTTAAACTAGAATTGTGCATGTCATTTGGGTTGGGATGGAGTAGATCTACCTTTTACCTTGTTGGTGAGTACACCTTTAGGGAAGATGGTGCAAGTAGATCGGTATGTGCGAAATTGTAAAATGGATGTGGGGAGAGAAAGCCTGTAGGGAGATTTGATAGTGCTGGATATTGGTGATTATGATTTGATATTAGGAATGGATTGGCTAGCGAAGCATGGGGCTAGGGTAGACTGTAAGAATAAATCGGTCCAGTTCATTAGACCGGGGTGTGATATGTTGGAATTCAACGGTAAGAGAGTAAAGGAATTGAAGCATTTGATAGCTGGGGCTAAGGCCCAAAAATTGCTAAAGCAAGGATGTCAATGATACTTAGCTTATGTGATAAATAAGCCAAAGGACCAGTGCACTTTGAAGGATACCGAGGTAGTAAAAGATTTTCCCGATGTGTTCCCCGTGGAACTCACTTCTCTACCTCCCAGCCGAGAAGTTGAATTTACTATTGACCTAGTTCCGAGAGCGAAACCGGTATCCCGAACCCCATATCAGATGGCACTGGCTGATCTGAAAGAACTGAAGGAGCAGTTAGAAGAGTTAGTAAAGCAAGGCTATATCAGACCTCGCACGTCGCCCTGGGGAGCACCTGTGCTATTTGTGAAGAAGAAGGATGGGACTCTGAGGCTGTGTATCGACTATCGAGGCCTGAACAACCTGACGATCAAGAATAAGTATCCCCTACCACTGATTGATGAGCTGTTCGACCAATTACAAGGATCCAGTTACTACTCCAAATTGGACCCGAGGCAAGGGTACTATCAAGTGAGGATAAAAGAGAAGAATATCCCCAAGATGGCCTTCAACACCAGATATGGACATTATAAGTTCATGGTAATGCCATTCGAGGTAACCAATGCTCCAGTAGTATTTATGGATTTGATGCATCGAGTATTCCGACCCTATTTGGATAAGTTCGTAGTGGTCTTTATTGATGACATCCTAATTTATTCCAAGAGTCTAGAGAAACATGCAAATATATTAAGCTTGTATTGGAGAAGCTACGAGAGCACAAGCTTTTCACCAAGTTTAGCAAGTGTGAGTTTTGGTTGGATAGTGTAGCATTTCTTGGCCACGTGGTGACCAAAGATGGAATCAAGGTAGACCTAGCAAAGGTTGAAGCAATGTCAGACTGGAAGCAACCGTAGAATATCACCGAGATTCAAAGCTTCTTGGGATTGGCTGGTTACTATAGGAGGTTCATCAAAAGATTTTCGACGCTCGCATCGCCTATGACCCGACTGCTGAGAAAGGACGTACCATTTGTCTGAAGTGAAAAATGTGAGAAGAGTTTCCAAGAACTGAAGTAGAGATTAATGACAGCACCAATGTTGAGTCTGCCAGAGGGAGATAAGCCTTACATTATATATACTGATGCTTCGAATGAAGGATTAGGAGCAGTTTTGATGTAAGACCGAAAGGTGATCGCCTATGCTTCTTGGAAGTTGAGGGCTCATGAAGTCAATTACCCTACACATGATCTAGAGCTGGCTGCTATTGTGTTCACTTTAAAGAAATGGCAACACTACCTGTACGGAGCTGAATATGAAGTGTTCACTGACCACAAGAGCATGAAGTACATCTTCACCCAAAAGGACTTGAATCTGATGCAGCGAAGGTGAATGGAATTTTTGGGGAAGTACCGTTGTCCAATCAACTATCATCCCGAGAAGGCCAACGTTGTTGCTAATGCCATGAGCAGAAAAGTTAGTATAGCCAGACTAAGAGTGCAGGAGGTTCAAGTGGTTCAGGACGTGTTAGATAGAAGAGCGGAAGTACAAAAGGAGAAAATTATTGTTAGCAACCTGAAGTTGATACCTGATCTAAGATGGGAAATTATTGAAGCTCAGCAAAGTAATACGGAATTTTAGCTTTTCAATGGCAAGGAGCTCAAACGACAAGGCAATGAATTCCGACAGGATGAAGCGGGAGTTTTATATTTCCGAGATCGGTTGTGTGTACCTGAAGAGCATCAATTGAGGGACAGAATTTTGGAAGAGGTGCATAAGAGCAAGTACGCCATTCATCCGGGGGAAGTCAAAATGTACCAGGATCTAAAAAGGGCCTATTAGTGGCTCGGAATGAAGCGGCATGTGGTTAAGTATGTCTCAACATGTCTTACCGGTCAGAAGGTCAAAGCGGAGCACAAAAAGTTAGTAGGACTATTCTAATCGTTGCAAGTACCTGAATGGAAGTGGGAGGAAGTGACCATGGACTTTGTCACCGAACTTCCTATATCAAGAACCCAGAAGGACGCCAAATGGGTAGTGGTGGATCGACTGACCAAATCAGCACATTTCATACCTATGAATGTAAGAGACTCCATGGAGAAGTTGGCTTAAACCTATGTGTGAGAAATAGTCCGACTGCATGGAGTGCCTTCAAGTATTATGTCTGACTGAGATCCAAGGTTTACATCTTAATTTTGGGGCAAATTTTAAGAATCAATGGGGTCGAGTCTGAAGTTCAGTACAACGGCACATCCGCATACCGATGGGCAGTCAGAAAGAGTTATACAGATACTAGAGGATATGCTGAGAGCGTGTGTTCTGGATTTCGGAGATAAATGGATTAAATGTGTGCTGTTTGCGGAGTTGTTGTATAATAACAATTATCAAGCTTCGATTGGGATGGCTCCGTATGAGGCACTATATGGACGTAAGTGTCAGGTACTGCTATACTGGAGTTGGTCAGGAGATGGTCATATAAGTAAGTCCGGAGAAGTCTGTGTTCAGGAAATGTTAGACAAGGTCAAGTTAATCAGGGAAAGGTTGAAAGCAACCCACCGTCAACAAAAGAGCTATGCAGACAATAGGCAGAGAGAGTTAGAATTCTAGGTGGAAGATAATGTATTCCTGAGATTGACACTGAATAGAAGGATTTTGAAGCATCCAAAAGGTGGGAAACTGAATCCGAGGTATTTGGGGCCATTCTCGATAAAAGAGAGAATTGGGCCGGTGGCGTACCAATTGAATTTGCCGGATGGATTGACAGGGATTCACGACGTATTTCATGTATCATAGCTGAAAAAGTACAATGCCGACCCCAGTCATATTTTGAATGATGAGCCGTTGGTGTTGTAACCCAATCTGAGCTATGTGGAAAAGCCTGTGCGAATATTGGACAGAAGTATCAAGACTCCTCGGAACAAGCTTCATGGCACGCGATGGTAAAAGTGCAGTGGGAGCATCATGGCACGCGAGATGCAACATGGGAAACAGAAGAGTGGGTATGCCTGAATTTCAGGACGAAATTCTCCTAAGGAGGGGAGGATGTGAAACCCTAAATAAAACCAACCCTAGAGTAAGGGGGTCAGGATGGTTAACATATTTTCTTACATACATAAATATATTTTTGAATGATTTCATGTTCTTTGGATTTGTAATTTATAGTCTAAAAGGCATAATTGTGCTTGTTAAGTAGGAAGGGTAAAATGGTAATTTTGTTTGAAGTGAAAATAGAGAGATAGCTTGAGGATTAAATAGGAAGAATATTTAGAAGAGAAAATAAGAACAAAGAGATATTGTGGTTTAGTGGTTAGAGCTTTGGAATTAATCCTTAAGGTATTGAGTTCAAATCCCATCATTTAAGTTTTAGTATGATTAATTTTATTTTTGTATAATATAGGCTATTTTCGACCGTTGCATGCCATAGGAAGGAGTAGGAGTTATTGTCTTAGGGGAGACTTGAAGGGAATGTCTTAATCCTACTCTTATGCCCTACAAAAAATTCTTTGGGGATTCATGCTCTTTTTGCTCTCTTGGTTACCTTAATTCTTTATCAATTAAGTTGCTTAATTTATCCATGCCATTTTTTTTTTCAAAAAATTCCAGCAAGGTTCTTTGATCTTGGAGTTTCGAAAATGGCTCTTAGAGGATAGAGTTTTAGCTGAAAATAGGGAAGGGTTATGGAAGGTTCCCAAAAAAATTAATTTCCATAGTTGAACCTTCAAAACTCCACTCTATAGTGTTCATCTTCTCCATGGTCGGAATCTAAAATTTTGCCAGCTTCTTGGTCAGCCTAGTTTTTGAAAAATTCAACCATTTTTCTTACTCAAATGCTACCTAAAAAATGGCCAACTTGTTCAGTTGGAAGACTGAAAAACTTTGCCAAAATTCGGACTGCACAAAGCTGTGCAAACCAAAAAAAAAAAATTCTGGGCAACTTCAAATGCCTAGCAGTCCAAAACCAAGCTGTTTCTTCCACCTTTCAAACCAGCAATTCATCTCTGCCTTTCCTCCATAAAGAAGGCTGGAAACCAGCCTTACAGTACCCCCCAATATCCCCCTAATATACCTTCTGCAAGTCGGCTGGAATATGGCAGAAAAATCTGCACAAAAATTCCAGCAAACCTCTCGAATGAACAACCAATAATTCCAGCCTTGTTTCCTCTTCAATCTTGTTCGAAAAACTACTCCAACTTTCTGTGAAAACAACCTTAGTCAGCCATGAACTGAACTCCACCACCCTCCTCCATTGATCTGCACGAAAGAGCTCCATGGCCACTCCTTAAATCACTCCTTCAATCACTACAATCAAACCTTCAATTGGAATTCAAAATTCCAGCAAATTACTCCATGAAAACTTCCATGGATTAAACCTCAACCAACCAGAATTTTCCTCCACCATTGCACCCCACCATTCAGCCACCCTATAGCTCCTTCAACCTTATTCATCTCAGCAATACCTCAGCTAATTCCAGCCGGCCATAGCAGCTCTAAGGACCTCCATCAACCAAGCTATTCTTACCATATTTTCTACCTTAATTCACTCCCTAAATTACTTCTTTTGAATTTCAAACAACCAACTTTCCATCTTTTCCCTAATCTGAAAATTCAATCACAAGGATTCCCCAATCCATTCGGCCAACTCCATCCAGCAAAATCTCTTCTAGCTTCTCTCCATTCTCTCCATTCCTCCAAAGAACACCAAGAACACACATCACCATTCTTCAAGCCTAAGACCACTCTAAACACCTCCAATCTCTCCCAAAAACTCCAGATCATGTCTACTCACCCTCTAGAATCCATTTCTGTATTTTATAACATCAAACGCTGAAAAAAAATTCTGCTACCAGATCAAAAAACCAGAAATTTTCTTGAAGGTTCAAGAACTCTCTCAAGATAACCGTGAACGATTATGTTCATCTTCTTTTCTCTTCAATCTTTAAAATAATATACTAACTCTCTCTCTCTCTCTCTCTCTCTCTCTCTCTCTCTCTCTCGGCCGAAATGGTTGTTTCAATCGTGGCCATTTTCTCTTCTTCCTTCTTGGACGAATCAAGCCTTCCAAGCGTGTGGATTCTTTTAAAACTTCATCAAGGTAGTCATCAATCGAGTATGTCTCTTTAACCCTCTCCTTAATTCAAAGATCATGTCCCTTGGATGTTGTTAGAAAATGATGGATTATGATTGGAGATTGTGTATGTGTTTGTATGAAGGAGTTAGGATTGAAGGTTGAGGATGTTTTGACATGATGGAGTTTTATGATGTTTTGTGGTTTGTTACATGCTTCATGTCATGAGATAGTATGAATGATTAAGCATGATAGATATTTTGTCACCTTTGGTGAATAGGATTTTATGTTCTTGTGTTCTTGTTGAATCCATAAATATGATTATGTTTAGTGAAGTTTGGATCTTGCGATGGTAGTTATAGATTTAAGTCTTCATTCATGAATTGAATGGTTTGTTGATTGCTGTTAGAGTTTATATCCATGATTATTGTTAGCCATAGGAGAATTATGATCATGACCTTGTTGATCCTAAACTATTCAAGTTAGCCAATTTTATTACATTAATAAAAATTAATGCAATATTTTCTTCTAATGATTTCGAAAACCCTAGGAAGCTTTGGAATTAGATTGTTATATGGAATAATGATATTTTAGCCAAATAAATTATATCTTTTATTAAAAATAAAATATATAAATATTATATATAATAATTTTATTAGACAAAGCCTTTTATATAAATAATCATAATAGGTAAAATATTAATCTTATAAGTCATATATTCATAAATACTATTAAAATTTATTTATCAAAATATATTAAAATTTACTTTTTATTAATTTTATTTATCAATTCTTTTCTAACTATTAATTATTAATTAAGAGAATAGTAATAATTTATTATTTTAATAATATCATCTAGGACTTAGGACCCTTCATCAAATAAACCCTAGTTTATTTATTAATAACAAAGATTATATTTGAACCTATAACTTATTAGTAATTATTTCACAATCACTAGTTATTTTATTATCAAGCTAGATTTATTTTATAAAATCATTTTTATCGTCTAGCCTTAAAGTTTGGGACATTAAGGTCATGATTGTAGTAAGTTGAACTGGGATTATTTATGGAAGCAAATTTGGCTTGAGTCTAATTATGGCTTGTGTTTACCCCAGGCGGGGTTAGGTCAGCTTTTGAAGATCTTTGAATTAACTCAAGTAAAGGATCAGGTAAGCTCCTACATAAAACTTGTTCAATGTAAAAATGTTACTATGGCAAGCCAAATGCGAAGTGTATGGACACTCATTTTTATAAAGGTAATTAAGGAATATTTCCTTTCTTGTTTCAGTCAAACAAATTATTTGAAAATCAACAAGCAGTTTTACTCAAACATCAAACTCTTTCTAAAACCAACTTTGACGCGAACTTTAGAATCCCTTAATTACTATTTCTAAATAAAGCAATGTTTTATCAGTTTTCTCCCAAGTGGGATAATCAATATTGAGTACTCAATAAGGGTAGACTAGTAGTACTAGTTTTGAAGAACAAGAGCGAGTCTTCTGGCAGGAGGCCACCTCCAGAAGATGAACTCAACTTGGAGAAGCGACAGTACTACTTAGTCATGCCAGTCCAAGCTAGCAAGTTTCAGTCATGTGGACTATGTGTTGTCGGAGTGGACAACCGGTTTGTTTGGGTGTAGAGAATGAGAAGTATCTTACCCAGTAGGCCGTACACCTACCTTTTGTTAGTCTGCACAAAGTGTGGCATTTTGACCATTATATGGACATGGGGCCCAACGTGTGGTAACCCATGGCCGCCCATTTGAGTGATTGTATTTATTGTGCACTTATATGTTTTGAAAAGAGGAAAATGCCACTCTTAGTTTAATCCTTATTTCTTGCTTGCCAGTACTCTCTTTTATGCAATTTTTACAACCTGCATTCATGAACTGTTTTACTTGAACCACTCAAAGCACACACACGGACTTGTTGAGATTTTTATCTCATCACCTTTTATGCCATGATTTCAGGTCGATCCTGCTGTGAAGATGAGTAGCTAGAAAGTTGCCTTCTTGAAGACTTTATGTTATTTATTTCATATGTTGTTTTGAGAGATGATAGTGAACAATTTGTTTTAGATTTGTTCTTGAATTTTTGGGTTGTAATAAGTTTTAAATTTTCAAGTATTGTTTTTATTTTTGTTGTGTGACCTAGTTATAAAGACCCCTTGTCCTTTGGACGGGACGACATCCCCAGCCCTATTGGGCCTAGGTTATGGGGTGTTACATTACTAGCCATGACTTTGCCCTTAGTTGTTCTTTTTCTCTTTCCCTTTTTGAACCATTATAATAGTAAGAGTATTCTTCTTAATGTTCAGTTCAGCTTATTTCAGCATCCCATGCAATTCAATATTAGATTTCTCCATATTATGCATGTTAAAATTCAAGACAAACTGGTCATGCTCAGGAGGTAATGAGCCCAAAATCAAATATGTGGCCATGTCATGATTAATAGGAGCACCAAGCTTTTCAAGATGATCAAGATAGCCCTTCATTTTAAGGACATTAGCACTTACTGAGGTGCCAGAAACCATCTTACATGCACTTAATGTCATATGAGTTTCAAATCTCTCTTGACGTGCTTGCTCTTAGAACATTTCCTTGAGATGCACAATCATATCATATTTCTCTGCTTCGTCAAATTGTTTTTGAAGTTTAGAGTTCTTGGTTGCTAGCATAAGGCAACTAACATTGTTAGAGTCATTTTTGTGCTTACTATAAGCATCTTTTTCAGCTTTTGAGGTGTTATTTATTGGATCTGGGGGAATAGGATTTTTAAGAATATAGAGCTTTTTTTCTTACTTAAGAACGATTCTTAAGTTACGTGCCCAATCAAGAAAGTTAGTCCCACTAAACTTGTCTTTCTCGAGCACAGATCGCAATGAGTTATTCCAACTGTTTGTTGCCATTATCTACTTACAAAAATATGCAACATAATTAAGTTTGAGGCCTAGATGAAAAACTCCCACTAAAAGCATTTAAACTTTAGAAACTTCAACATTTTGATGTTTCTTAGTGCGGTAAAAAAAAATTTTTATTTTAAATATTTTATTTTAATCATAAGTAAGCTTTAGCTTTAATCTTATAATTAAATAAAACTCAAATTTAATGAGATAGATATCGACTGTCCCGGCTAAAAATCTCATATAATGCCCGAGGCTCAAAACCATTTTGATAGCCAAGTTAAGTCAAACCATATCAAATATATGAAAAACCATTTTCCATCTTGTCGCACTTAGATAATCAAAAGCATCCTATTTTAGCATGAATGACCATATAATGATCTACGTAACAAGTGTATGATTTTGGAAGGCATTTAAAACTTAATTTTTTTTAATAATAAAAATTTTGATTGTAGTAAGCATGAAATAAACATATCAAATATACATGTAAGACATAAATAAAAGTGACATATCATGGCCCATAACCTATATTGATTATCACGAGCAAAGTTATCAAGGTGGTCAATCTCAGTATATGAAATCCTTGAGCATTCTCTAATGCCTTGAGCACACTCCTCCTTAGTTGTAATTGTAGGTCTCCATCTTCTTTTACGTTGGATTCCTATTCTAGGAAGCAACTACAATTTTACAACAATGAAAAACAACAGGCAAATCGTATTTAAAAGGTTACAACTCAAAACAACCAAAATAAAACCTGTCAATCACGTTAGGGTAAAATGGGCCATGCTATGCACTGTTCAAAACAATCCACAACTACAATCAAAATATGCTAACGAATAACACACAACAAATAGTTAGTCAAGGTTCCAAGGGACAGCGCCCCGGGCGGGGTCTAAGGGGCAACCTGTCGATTTTTTAATATTAATCAGATTAACGTTCGGACCCCTTAGTAATAACCGTCGTGAGTTACCATATTATAGACAGTCTGCATTCCTTTTTAACCATATTAATACAGATAACAAATTATCATGGCAGATTGATACAAATAATTTACAACTTAGAATGATAGATAGCGTGCTAATGATACCATATCATATTAAAACAGACCAGTTTACAGACAATCTGCAAATAATCTAGTCTGATCGAAAAATTAAGACGCACAGAATAAACTTAATTCAGGCAGTCTACATGCTAAGTATTCTAAAATTGTAATCATGTGAACATGTTGACATACAACGTTCAAATTAAAAAAAAAAAAAATCATTCATTCATTCATATATGTATAAATACACACACACACACACACACACACACACACACACACAAAAGTCACACTTATTCAACATAAATTCATCTCTTCTAATCAAAAGCTAGTTTGACCCATTTTTTTTCCCAACCAAGTAAATTCCATTTTTACTCTACTCTGATCATCACTTCTTCAACCAAAAATAAGCCTTCAAGCTACCATAATTATTTAGTTCTTCCTCACACAAAACATCGTTCAAAGGCCCTTAGGCAGCCAACACATATACAAGCATATATAAAGTTCATACACAAAAGTTCACAAACCCTAGCTTTCATCCGAAATCAATGCATGAAAGTCATATTTTTATGTTAAAATTCACATCATCATAATCATCATTCACCTAACAATAACTTTAATTCAAGCAAGGTAGGGTTTTACCTTGTATTTGAGGCTATTTGGTGTGATTTTGCTCCAAGAACACCAAGAACACACACACTTCTTTCTTTCTCTCTCTTTTTTCTTTTTCTCCCTATTTTTCTCTAGCTTTTCTTTCCTTGTTTTCTCTTGTTTTTCCTTCTTCAAGGCTGGCCAAAATTCTGGCTATTATAACAGCCTTCCCACCGCCATTCTCATTAGAAATTTGGCCGAGAAAATTTTAAATCAATTAATTGTATGGTGGCTAATGTATAGGTGTGTTCTAATGAAAAATTTACACACCAACCACTTTTATTTCCTCTACAAAAATTCCCTTATTTCTTCTTGCAAGGCCAATGAAAATTCTTGGCCAATTTTCAGCCATTCATTCATCTTCTCTTGATCTAAATATTAGCCAATTATATTGCTTAAAACCTTAATCAAATGGGCCCATGAGTGATGTGTTCCAATCGCAAAATTACACATCATTCTTCATTTATTTTGCAAGGCTTATTTAAGAAGTCTTGCATGCATGAATCTTTTATGCATCCTCTTATTATTTGACACTTGTCCTTGGCCACCAATCACAAGAAGCCATACGTCCCATTTTCAACTGCATTTTCCTATTTTCTTCAAAAATAACCAAAATCGAGTCCATAACGGAAAAATATTTTATTTCACCAATCAACTCCAAAAATTCCACTGAATTCATTAGTAGTACTTAAATTCTTCAATTCCTTCTCTACTTGGTCAAATTTGTGGTCAAAGTAACGGGCGCAGCTAAAATAACGAAAATGCCCCCGAGACCCCGAGTAGCATAATCCACACCAAAACATGCGTTTCATCACATTGATCAATTTCTCTTTTCAGAGTACCCTACAATTCCTATTTTGTTAATAATAATTGTCTTCTAAAAATTTAGGGTATGAGTAGAACAAATTCAATAATTACATCTAGGTCCCAACAAAATATTATTATACTAAAATATTCGTCTCATTATACTGATCATCTTTTGTTCTGGCCATTGATATAAATTCTCATCCTATAACAAATAGTAGCCAATTGAAAGTAAAAGGTGGGGTGTTACACCATCTATAGAAATCATTAAGAGAGAGTGACCCAAATAACAAGCAAGTTATCATTCATTTGGAATTGAAAATCAACAAATCAAGAGTATAAATAATACAAAAATAAATTAGGGTTCACCCCTTCAAGAACATATACATTGCCTAAATGAAAGCAAAGAGAAGGGGGCAAGAAAAACTCATAGACATGACTTCATCTTCATCTTCTCCAAGCCTCCTTTGAACAATCTCCTCCTTTGTGGGTGTGTGTGTGTTTTCTCAAGGGATCTAGGTTGCTAGCCAACCTAGAATGATTATTTAGGATTTATAATGGGGCATTTATAGTGTACAATGAAGAAAATTCAAGAAAAAAAGCAGAAAAATTTGAAAATCTACGAAGTTGCCTGGTTTAGGTGTTATTTCAATCAACTCCGTTGTAATGGTAGTAGGTAGTCTAGCTGATCGGACTTAGGTCAGTGAAATAGAATGTAATCACAGACATGAAATAACTTTTAATCTTTATTGAATACTTCTAAATTTCAACTTACAATGCAGATTAACGTCCTATGTCTCCTTAAAATATAGGTGCCAAGCACCATGTACGGAGTACCACTATCAATATGAGCCAGATCCCCAGTAACACTAACCATTTTAGAAAAGTAACAACAATAGTATATCCAATATCCCAAGCCACGTGACAAGCCTATTTAACTTTGCAATTTGTATACTTTCTATATCCTACTACACTTAGTGCATGTCTAAGTGAAGTTTGGTAGTGCCTTACTCAGGATATGCTGATTAAAATACCAAACAGATTGATACAACTAAACCTATTTGGTTATTATTATTACTTTATAATAATAACCAACTTGCAGCTAACGGACGAGTTCAAATTATACTTCTCATTTGTGGGGTCTATTATTGCTGACATAATCATTCAGTCTATCCCATGTCTATCTTTTCCTTTACCCTTTAAGCTTTAATTTGATTTTGAATTCACAATAAAACTCCACAGTTGTCTACAACAACGCCACTCTAATATAGATGGGGCCCACTATCCAGTCACTCCAAATCGGGTGGGCCATACCTTTTCCTTTTCCCTAGGATGCCTAGTTCACTTCCGTAGGCTGCTTGGTACTGTTCATGTGAATAGTATCTATGAATAGTACCTAGTGCTATTTGATATTTTTTTTAAAAGAATTTTTATCCTAGGTAGCCTAGGGAAGTTCCAATTCCCTAGGCCGCCACTTCTTGTGTGGCTTCTTCATTTTTCTTCCATTTTCCTCCTTTTCTTCATTTTTATCTCCAATTCTTATTTTCTTTATTTCCTACAAAACAAGATGAAAATGGTGTGGTGAGTAGTGAATTAAACAAGGATTTAGTAAAATTAAAGCAAAAAAGTACTAGAAAATATGTATATGATGAGCCCTCATCACGCAGCGCCACAATTAAATCTTTGCTTGTCCTCAAGCAAACCACACTTATTCATGAACAAAGAATTGAATAGTGTACAAATTAAACATCCTATATTTATTCACAAGTTAACTATTGTACTACTCAAGAGAAATACATCATTTCTTAAGGACCAAGAATAATTAATTTACAAATAAGATGAAAAATATTCTACATAGCATTTTAGGTGAATAATCATGACAACTTAGGATATATGCAATAGGGTCAAAATGGTTAAGAGATTATTTCATCCTCCACTTTAGAATTCATCTCAACACCAATCCATCCAAGTTAATCCCATGTATGCCATTATATTAGGCTCGACACAGCCAAAGTGAAATTAAAAGAGTTTATGACAATTAAATGTAATTCACTCAATATCTCCAATCAAGAATTTCAAACAAAATGACTTACATAAGATTGGATCCAAGAACTCATTCAAGTCTCATGGCTATCCCAAGTATAGATATTACATATGCTACATTACAATACAATAAGACCATACTCTGTCCGCGGGCGGTGGGCGAGCTGGGACTTCAGCCTGGTTTAACCCCTCAGCTTCGCCTAGGTCATTGGTTCGATTCCCGCCGCGGACATACTGGGGGGTTTACGTGGTGGCCCTCCAGGCCCATAGGGAATAGTCGGGCCGAAGGTCTGGACACCCCATGTAAATTAAAAAATAATAATAATAAGACATACTCTTTGATACAACAAAACAACAATACGTTTCAATTTGAATTAGCAAAGTTGGAGCCTCTCATTTTTCATCATTTTTTCTTTCTACATGGGAATGCATTTGTAACGATTTTACTTGA
This sequence comes from Voacanga thouarsii, assembly GCA_026120185.1. NCBI lineage: Eukaryota > Viridiplantae > Streptophyta > Magnoliopsida > Gentianales > Apocynaceae > Voacanga > Voacanga thouarsii. The sequence continues at coordinate 1,016,786 of JANUWF010002701.1, forward strand.
ATGGTCTTTTTACATCCCTTGTATTTTTTTTTTGGCTTTTCTTTCTTTTTCTTATTCTTGCTTTTTTCTTTTCTTTTTTATCACACATTGTTTTTCGTCATAGGACATGCATTTTTGCACTTCTAAAGCTTTTTTTCTCCTCACTTAGGTTGGTGCAAAAATGCACCTACCTCTTGCTCCTATTTGTTTTTTCTTAACTAAAAAAATACAATAAATAAAGGAAAATTTCTATAATACAACATACAGCCCAATTGAATGAATGAATGATTGGGAAATAGCCATGAAACTAGAAATAAGTCTACAGCCCACACTCTATATCTCATCACTAAGTTTTTATCCATTCTCAAAGAATTAAGCTTCACAACATTTTCAAAGGCATAAACAATATTAACTCACTTATCCAAACTTAGTCCATGTCATGCCCAATATACAAGTGTAAATAAAAATAACTCTCCTAAACCAGTGTTAAGTAGAATTTCCAAACAAAAAGATAAATAATGATTCCACCAAATTAACACATATACCCAAAAGTCTTAAGAATTAACCCAACAATGCGAAAAAATTTTGAAAAACTTTTAGCCCAAAAATAAACAGAAGGATTTCAACCCCAAATTCAAGAAAATACCCAAAATAATCAATATAAAATTGCAATTGAGAATAATACTCAACCCCTCCCCCACACTTAAATGTGAAAATGTGCTTATTGTGCAAAAAATATAATACGAACATATCTACCTTATACAAAATAACAAAAATAAGGAGGAGAATGGTAAGAATACTCCCCAAGTGTCTTCAAGCTTATTATCTCCCACAATATTGTTGATCTGTGAATTTGATAAAGAGAATGAGGTATCCATTATCCAAAAGAAAATTAAATACTACAAAACAAAAATACAAGTAAAAATTCTAACAAAACAAATAACCCAAGGAATTATGAGAAAATAAAATAAACAAGGCAAAATAAAGGTGTATAAGAAGCTTATTGTATATCCTATGAATAAAATATCCCCAAAAAAGAATAATCAACCAATAAAATACCATAAAGAATCATATTTATCAAAATCCAAACAATAAGGCTAGTTTTAAGTATAATAGCGAAACTAATACAATATCAAAACCTATATCATTACCAAATATAATATACACTAGTAATGACCAAAAACAATGCAACAAAACAATTGCCCAAGCTAATACACCATCATCAATAGATAACCTATGGATATAACAAAATACCAAAATACCAAGCACTAGAACTAGTATACAACAACAACACCCTATAAACTAGGTAAATTACAAGGAAAAGTGAAGGATCAAGGATTTAGTAGGCTTATTGAAAAGAAACTTAAAAGAAGATTGCCACAACAATGCCACATATCCATGAAGACTACCACCTCCACATAGTAAAATAAAATCTCCCAAATAACCCAACAAAACATTAACACAATAAAAACTATTATACAAAAAATTTTCAAAAACATAACAAAAATAATCTCCCATCAATTAGTACTACCACCTCCAAATAATACAAAAAAAAAAAAGGTCTCCCAAATAATCAACAATACATCTCAATAGAAAAACCACTACTAGAGAAAATATTACAAGAACCTAACAAAAAAAATTCAAACAAGAATCAATAATCTGCAACAACACACCCCAACTATGCAAATCAATCATCTCCTCAATTTATTCACCACTACTTCAATTAAATTTTCAACCTCTACAATATATTGTACAACAACAAACAAAATTACCATCACCATGATTTTATCCTCAACACTCAAATTCTCAAAACTTCAATACCCACACAAAAATAATGAAATCAATCCTATTGTACAACAATCAATCATAAATAACTATTATACAACAAGATGTCCTCAACCACACAATAATAACCAATTACAACAATATTTTCATCCTATAAATACAATACAACAACAATTACAATATTCCCCAACAACAATAATAGTATACAACAAGGCCATATACAAAAGAAAAAATTAAATCCAAAGAATCTACAATATATACAATTTCCAATATAATAATATACAACAATATATATATAATAATACTAATAATGCAACAAATATAATGATATAACATTTTGGAACCCAACATAATTTATTTATCCCAAAGATAAAAATAAATAAAAAATTGAAACAACATACAAACAACATAGAAAAAAGAAAAAAAGTCAATATACAAGTAATGGTTAGAACTATATGCAAAAAGAAAAGTAAATAATTACATAGTATTTACAAATATATACATAGCTAAATCAACAAGACTCAAGTTTTTCATGATATTGCCAATCCCCGGCAATGGCGCAAAAAACTTTATGTGCGTTTTCGAGTGCATTGGAAATAGTAAAAACAATCCACAAAAACCAAGCTTTAAAATTAAAATGTCAGACACTAAAACCACACAATAGGGCAAGTATACCCATCGTATAGTATAGGAAATAGCATGTATCGAATCCACGGAAACTTAGCAATTACTCCTACTTAGCTCTAATCTTATTGTCTAGCTTAAATAAATAAAGAAATACAGTAAATAAAACTAATTGCACTAAGACTAACCAAGAGAATTCACACAATCCCACACAAGATTGGCCATAAGAAAATCAAGAATCGGAAAAAGAAGTAAATGACATGAACTTGTTAAGAATCTCCCTAAATTAGTCAAATACCAAATTAAAGTCAAGATAGTTAAACTCTCAAATCTAATACTGGTAGAGGTCACAATAGCGGAACCCACTATCTCTCAAGCTATGGATTCCCTATTCTTGAGCTAATTAGAGGGTATCTCTACCTCCCCAATTAAACCCAAGAATCATTAAGCACAAACCCCTATATAATCCAGAAGAACCTGATACCCTTATCCTTAGGCAATGATGAACTACTAATAATTACCAAGCTCTAATCCCCAACCTCTCTCCCAAGTTAGTCAAAGGATAACACACATTGAACCTATCAGATGGAAATCAACTCCTAATCCCTTCTCTCGAAATCATTAAGAAAGAGTGACCCAAATAACAAACACAACATAAGAAAAGCAAGTAATCATTCATTAGGAATTGGAAATCAATAAATCAAGAGTAGAAATAATACAAGAATAAATTAGGGTCCATCCCTTCAAGAACAATTAAAACATATAAATACACATTGCCAAAATGAAAATAAAGAGAATGGAACAAGAAAAACTCATAGACAAGGTTTCATCTTTGTGATAGCCCAATCTCACATGGGATTACGATGAGAAGTGCGAATGGTATATAAGGATGGGCATAAGTATCCATCGTCAACTTGGGATAAAATAGGGAAGCTGAGTCCTAGATATTTAGGACATTTTCCAGTGATTGAAAGGATCGGACTCGTACCATATTGGTTGGAGCTACCAGAGGGCTTAGTAGGAATTCATGATGTGTTCCATGTGTCCCAATTGAAGAAGTACAACCCTGATCCAGAGTATGTATTGAATGAGGAATTGTTGTTTCTTCAGCCTAATTTGAGCTATGTGGAGAGACCAATTAAAGTTCTAGATCGCAGTGTCAAGATGTTGAGGAATAAGCAAATACCAATGGTGAAGATTTTATGGGACCATCATGGTTCTCAGGACGCGACGTGGGAGACTAAAGATTAGGTGAGGAGGAAGTATCCAAGTTTGCTTTAGAAGGATAGCACTCTGAATTTCAAGGTGAAATTCTCTTAAAGGGGAGAGGATGTAATACCCCGTATTAAGCCACCTTTATTATGAGAGGAAAGTCATGCATGTCATAGCATTTTTATATTACATTTGGTAAATTGAATTATTTCCATGAAAATATGAGTTTCATGAGTTTGTTGTTCCATGAATTAATTTGTTCTAATGTGGTTGTATTATTTGAGTTAGTTGAGTTTTTGTTTTATTGAGGAGAATTTATTAGAAAGAAGATGAAGCAAGTGAGTAGGAATTAAGGGAATTTATTAGGGGAATATTTACACAAGAATTAATGTGGAATAGTAGTTAGAGCTTGGTGTCTAATTCTTGGTGGGCTTGAGTTCGAATCCTAGCTACTTCAAATCCTTTCCTTTCTTTTACTTTCTTTTCCCTAATTTTTCTAAGCCTTGGCCAATATTCTCCTAGGGTAGCCACCACCTTGGAGGCTAATTCCTAAAATTTAAGAGTGTGATTTATCTTGGAAATTATTTTATAAAGCATTTGAAAATAAATTAAATTCTTATTTCTGATATCTTATCGTAAGCTTTTAGAGAATTTTAAATATTACTAATCTGGATTTTAAAAACTATATCTTAGTAAATTATTAGGAAATAAAGAATATAAAAACATAGCTTATTTTCTTCAAGCAGCCGCCACTTCTTAAGGAGATAAGTCTCCATATTTTAATTTTCTTCAAATAATTTTAAAAGAAAATAAAAGGATAAATGATGGATTTTTTTTAAATGAAGCACTTATCTTTTAGAATATGTGCTTTCAAAATTTTTGGGAAAAAGGGAAAGGAGTTCCGGTTAGCTTCAAGAAAAAGAAAACCAGAATTTTATATTGTAAAATAAATATTTAATAGCTATTTAAATTTTACTCAAATTAATATAGGAAATTAATTAAATTATTTCTTAAGAAAATAACCTAATTTAATTAATTTATAGGGCTGATTATGATGATTTTATGCTATTTGAATATAGGAGTTATCATATAGTGATTCGATTTGGATAAATGCATGGCAAATGAAGTTGTGTATGTGATCTAATAAATTAAATCACCTAGATGCCATAGATGAGTTAGATGATTAGCAAGATCATGAGAATTCATGTTGCATGAAATAATAGATGTAATGATTGGATCCTAATTACAGAATCATTTGTTATAGATAAGGAAGGAGTGGAAGTAAAGGCAATTAGTTGAGTTGGGTCTAGCTATTGATTTATCCAAGTTAGTCCCTGCATAACTATTTTGATAAATGTTACATGTTTGCAAGTAATTTTCATAATGTTATTTGGAATTGATGTCAATATGATGTTTTAACAAGAGGATTGAAACGTTAGTTAAACATGATGAGTTATACTATGTTGTTTTGATACTTGGGTTGGAAACATGGATATTTTACTTTCTAAATGAGTTTTTTAAATTTCAACTGCTCAAACTGAAAAATGATTTCTTACTCTATCACTAAACGGTTTGGAAATGCTATTATGAAAAATCACATTTTGCAATCAAGCTAATCAAAAAATTCCAAAAAAAAAGGGAAAATTAATTCTGCCCTTAAATAGGGAGTATTGAGTACTCAGCAGATGTAGGCTAGTGGTACTAGTCTTGAAGAGCAAGAATGAGTCTTCTGGCAGGAGGTCACCTCCAGAAGATGAACTCAACTTAGAGAGGTGACAGTACTACTTAGTCATACTGTCCAAGCTAGCATATTGGTCCATGTGGACATTGTTTATCCGAATTGGACTACAAGAGTGTTGGGTGTAGAGATGGAGGAGTATCATACCCTAGTGGGAGGATCCCCCACTGTCTATTGTTGAAAGAATACATTGGGATGCTATCATGGTAGTAACCATAATATGGATTATGATACTATTGTTTGAATCATTGTAATCCTTACCTAATGAATTATGAATATGATGAAACAATGGTTTATTGTGAACTATTTTAGATTCATTGAGCAAGGCTCCTTTACATAACTATTATTGATGAAATTGACTTACAAACACAATTTTGTGATTTTGACAAACCTACATGCACGAAATAGTTATATTTGTCACTTGCACATACGAGACTTACTGAGATGCCAATCTCACAACTTTTATCATGATTTCAAGGGAGTGCTTATATTGAGCAGGTTGAAGAAATTAGCGATGATTGGCCATTTGTCTATTTTATTTTGATTTATATTTCTTTCAAGAGATATTTGTTAGTTTTGATCTCTTAGACTTGTATAGGTATTTCTCTCATATGTAATAAGAGTATTTTATTATTTTATTTAGTTAGTTTTTAATTTATTTATTATTTGTATCTCATTATAAAGACCACTGGTCCTCCTTTGAACAATCTCCTCTTCTTCTCCATAGATCTCCTCTCCTCTGTGTGTGTGTGCGTGTGTGTGTGTGTGTGTGTGTGTTTCAAGGGATCTAGGATGCTAGCTAACCTAGAATGATGATTTAGGATTTATAATGGGGTATTTATAGTGTACAATGCAGAAAAATCAAGAAAAAATGCAAAAAAAATAAAAAATGCTTGCTTCTGTGCATGTGGGCGGCCTAGGAAATTGGAACTTTTTTGGGCCACATGGTACTATTCACGTGAACAATATAGGGTACTATTTAATTTTTTTTTTTTTAGAATTTTCAATCCTAGGCGGCCTAGGGAAGTTCTAATTCACTAGGCCACCACTTCTTGTGTTGGTTCTTCATTTTTCTTCCATTTTTTGCTCCATTTTCCTCCTTTTCTTTATTTTCTTCTCCAATTCTTATTTTCTTTATTTCCTGCAAAACAAGATAAAAATAGTGTGATGAGTAGTGAATTAAACAAGAATTTTATAAAATTAAAGTACAAAAGTACTAGTAAATATGTATGTGATCAGCCCTCCTCAGCTGCACTTTGTTCCTCCTCTGAAATTACTCTGTTTTATCCAGTATTGAGCCTGGCTAGCTCAACTCTTAGGCCAGCTCCAGTTCACAACTATTTAGCTAATTTTTATGTTTTTTTCACTATCTTTCATCGTATTTCTTCATTTTATCAATTCCTACACAAAGGATAGCAAATTGGTGGGAATCAATAGTCATTTGAACACAAAATCATAACAAATGTAACACAAATGACCTTCAAAATATAGGTACATTTAGCCCCTATCATCATAATATTCTAAAGCCTTCTATAATATTCAATAAGATTCCATAGCATTCTATAAGGTTCTATAATATTCTAGTTGAGCATAGTTATATGCTTAGTTACCAAAGTCCAGAATTAGGACTTTAAACAAAAATTTTATAAGGGAAAGAAGTGATTTTCGGCCAAAGGAGGAAAGAAAGGAGAAAAAGAAAAAAAAAAAGAAGAGCAAGATAAAGAAAGAAGAAGAGAGAAAGAAAGCTAGAAACCAAAAGAGATAGAAAGAGGGAAGTGGACCGGGAGCAAGGAGAAAAAGGAAATGGAAGAAAGATAATTTGCAACTTGTATTCTCATCCTTAAAAGGCAAGCATCCATTCTTAAGAGCTAGAGTTATTGTTTAGATAATGGAGATTGCTTGAATATGAACTTGTTGCAAGAAAAGCATGAAATTATGAAATAAATGGAAAGAAGAATTTTCTATTTTGAAGAAAGTTGTTGGCTGGTTGAATTAGGAGAAAGAATTACTTATTTTTCAGCTTATTTAACGTACCTTGAATTGTTTACATGCTGGAATTTGTTTGATATTAAGAAGGGTATAAGTTCATGGAAGATATTAAATAGGAAAGCCATGTTAGTATCTAAAGAACAATTTATGTAGATTGCTGGAATGCATGTATGATTATTGTGTAAAGATGCCTAGAAATAGAATAAGGATAATCCTAAACATGTCTTGGAATGTTAGGAAAGGTGTATAACAAGTTGTATGAACTTTTGATGGCAAAAAGACTAAAGGTAACATGAGTACCTAAAGCTGCCACGAAAATTATGGTTTGGTCATGTTTATATAATTTCTATATTTGAATGATTGGAGAAGTGCTGGACTGAAATAAAGTTAAAATACCATGTATGGAATGGTAAATAAGGTTTTTGAGGGCTTATATATGGTAGGTTATATTGAAGAAAGCATGGAAACAATCTAAGGAAAGCTATGCGTGGAAAAATCACTATTTTGCCATCTGGGAATGCTATGGCTTCACAGCCAGACTAAATTAAATGAGAAAAAAACTTGTTATTCTTTGAAATGGATATTGTAGATTGACGTCTTAGGAGTATTTAGAAACTAGTTTAACCTCATTCGGACTTGTATAGTAAAAGTTATGAATAAAATGCCAAAAGGTGACAAAGCCTTGAAATATTGAGAGGAAAAATAGAATAGTTGGCACCATAATTCTTTAGCATTATGAAAGCCTAAATTAAGGACATTGAGTAATTTTTTATGAAATACCTCAATATTATAGGTGATCCTAGTCAAGGAAAATCCTAAGCTTATTATAGTATGAATATTGGCTTATAGACTAAGATGAGTCCCCTTTATTTTATAAATACCAATTTAGCTGGTGTTTTTCTAAAATATTTGAATATGAGTATTTTATTCAAAGGTATGATTGAACATGAACTTTGTGAGTAAATGATCTTTATGGAGATAATCTTTTGTGATAAAATAAGTATATACCTTTTATGATCTTATTCATTAAATGATACACATGTATGAAGCCTTTATTGGCATAAATGTTATGTTTTGGTAAAGAAAAGCATTATCATGCTGCTTTTAGTTCTAGTTACCTTAAAGAAATTCATGCACGGTGTGAAAGTTTGTTATTCTTTTGTGTTCAATATACCTTGGAAATTATTTCAAGAAATATGACAAACATTTGTAAGGTGATATTTTGGCCTCGAAAATGATTTTTTTTTTTTTTTTAGTGCTCGAGTATGAGCTTGTATTTTGGGAAAGAAAGTATTTTGGAAAAAAGAGTTTGGTTTTGAAAGTTATTGGGCTATGTTGAGACATTACAATGATCTCTTGGCTTTATGTTATGTGATTCTTGAGAACTCAAAGGGACTATACACTTATACTAATTTATGTGGGTTTGAGAATGTTGCCCGATTGGTGGCCACCTCTGGACTGTAATCTTTTTCTTCACATGGGGTTAGTATTTGCTATTTAGTTCTCGTTAGCTAGCAACACAATTTCCAAAAGTGGAAACAGAAGATGGGTATGGGACACCCGAGCCATTAGGGCAAACCATGACGATAGTCACAGTATGATTGATTGTAGTGTACGTCCTCAGTTAATTATACATCTTATCATGTTCATAGGGTGAAATTTCATATGGTGTTGATGCAATTGGATAGAGATCCTTCTGGTTAGACAAGACTGGATCCTGTCAGTGGTATATCATGTTCATAGGATTGACATCCTATGGTGTCAATGTGGTTGGATTGAGAACTTTCTGATTACACGGGACAAGATTCTTTTGGTATTGACATGAGATCACAATATGGTTTTGAATATAATAGAGGAATTTTGAAAATAAGATATGGTTCATGATTAAAAGCTCAATACTAATGTTGTGAATGGTGCCAGGTTACTATGTGTTATCCTAATGGCACACTTTTTTCGGAAAAGAAAAGAGACATAATTGATTTAAATATAGGGCATTAGTTTTCAATACACCTTGATTTCCAAATATGCATGAATGCATTTGACAACAGTTAACAAGGTTTTCAACTACAATGTTTCAAGAGTTGTTTTCAATTGAAAAATATGATAAAAACCTTTTTACCTATTTTACAAGGAAAAAATACGATAACACACGTGACTCACTGAGTATACCACTCACACCTGTGTTATTATTTTCATGTGTTAAGACTATGAAGTGATGCTCTAGATATCAGAAGACCACCCTAAATATTGAGATCTTGAAGATATAATTGTAAGGTATGGGACAATGTTTAACGTAGCTTTCATACATTATGTTGGGATCTTTATGTACTATATAGCTTGGTGCTGAGCAAAGGATGTACTGCACTTGCTATGTATATTCAGTTTATCGTGAATTAAATTCCATTTATTTTTTAAGTTTTAAAATGACTCCACTGTGCATTAAGGTATAAATCTTGATAAAGTCTCCCTATCTAGGAGTTCAAAAGAGGTAACATCCCACGAAGATAAGTCCCATTACGATTCGAATATGTGGTTACACAACATCACTTGTATATTTCCTTGATCACTTGTATATTTCCTTGTATAATTAAGCGGGATGTTAGAATGTGCACCATTTATGGTAGACCATCATATTCTTGAAAATATAGGAAACAAATACGTAAAACTGGTCATACTTTTTTAGATGTACCAATACAACAATATACATAACTTTTTAGATATTCATAAAACATCTTAATCTTATTGCTTAATTACTATTAGAATTGTTATTTTTAAATATACTATGCTCACTTCATACCCCAAATCTTACAAATTTTTAAAAGCATAATTGGACCATTCCACTGAAATTGAATAATCAAATATGGCTAGCTAATTCAATTTATTAAGGTCTACATTGTCCCTGTTACTATTTGACCAGCAACTTCAATAAGTATCTTTGACATATTGATAAAGATTTTTAGAAGTTACTGATTTCGGTAGTGTTTGATGCAGTAATATTTTAGTTGTATTAAAAAAGGATTCTACCAAACATAGGATAAATCCTAATGAAGAGTTATTAAAGATTTTATGTGCATAGACGGTGGAATCCAAGCGCAATTGGAACTGTAAAGATTTAGGAAACCTATGGAGAAATCTTTTAAGAAGATTCTTAATTCAATAAAAAAACTACTACTCTATTGTCTCATTTAAGAGTTGAAAAGAAGCAATTGAAAAATGTTAGTATTACACTAAACTGAGTGAAGAATTCTTTAGAACTTTGGTCAAGTTATAAAGTAAAGATTTCATGCAAAAATATTGAGTGGTTCTAAAGCATACACTATTGATAGAACTTTTAGATATTTATTGTTAATGTATGTTTCAGTGATTCAAGTAAACTAATTCGATAATTACAATCTTCTTGAGAAACTTAAATCAAATTTTCTTTGAATTAAATACCTTTCTGGTAGGTAGGTTTCATGAAGTCAACTGAAGTATCACGGTGCTATAGCAATGAAGATTGAAGGGAGTTCAATCGATATAGTTAGGTCTAACAAAGGTCTTCTGAAAGTTTAACAAAAGAACACTGGTGTGCTGGTATGTTAAAGTCCGCTAGGACTTACTTAGTAATTAAGATAAGTGCATTCTTGATATTTTTATTAAAGTTTTAGTGAATCTTTTTACTGGTCTAGGATAAGAAGATGTAGACTTGTGGGTGGTCAAACTGCATTAACAATTTGTTGTGTTTGTTAAACTTTTTATTTAAAATCTATCAAACTAATGTAATTATACTATGAAAGTTTAATAAAATCACAAGAGATTAACAACTCAAACCACAACAATTGAAGTTTGAAAGTTTAATTGATGACATTATGTAATAAACCTAACATTTTTTTAATGAAAAGTTCACCATAAGTGTGATGATACAATTCGAAGACAAGTCATATATGATGTGAAGCTGAATCACAAGATAGGTTATTAAGGACAAAAAGTTTCAGTATTGAAAGGGTAAAATTCATATTTTAGATTAATGTGACTTTACTCGTTTAGGTTTAAGTAAAATATAGTCTTGTAAGACTTCTGTACTTTTTTATTTTTTTTTTCTTTGATGCATTACTTTTGTACTTTTAAAGAGTTCTTCTCTTCTTTAACTTACAATTGCAAATCCACCAAACTAAGCATTTGAAATACATTTTTAATCCATTTTAGGCTTTTGATACATTGAAAGATACTCCTAGGACCTCGCCTCAACATTTTTCTACTTTTATACAAAGCAAAGTTTTAAAATAGTAAAATAGTACTTTCTCTATTTTAAAATATTTGTTACTATTATACAATCCGCACAAATTAGGTAAGCTTTAACATCTATGAAATCTTTTTTTTAAAAAAAATGAATTTTACACACTAGAAATCAGAAAATTATTTTAAAATTTGAAAATCAATAAATGTTATAGTTTAATTGTAATACCCCGTCCTTGTGTACTTTGACAGATGACTACTTTTTATAGAGTTATTATTTGTATGTAAGCTCAGAACAAAAAATAATCAGTGCAATGAGATGCATGTTTTGGTGTACATAAAATTGTTAGGGGTATTGTTGGAATTTTTTATCATAAATTGAGGAAAACTAAGAAAGAATTTGAGAAATCTAAAACCACCATTGAGTTCAATTTAATGCACATATTACATTGGTGGAATAAAATGTTTTTTTGACTAGAATAAATAATTACCAGAATTATGGTTAATTTTTGAGAAAAATGGTGAATTGTAATCAAACGGAAACAAATGTCATTTTATGATTGGTTGTTGAGTGTAGGTGTCTGCACATAATTGGTTGCATCAGTAATTCATGCAAGACTTAGTGAAATTTTCAGCTTTACCAGAGTTCTACAATATTTTACATGGTGATTAAACACGCTATTAACCACTAAGAAACTACCAAGTCACCATTTTTCATTTAATGCACCATTTGACCACATGGTGTAATTTGCCTACAAAAGAAAAAGGAATGGCAGTGGGAGGCTATATAGACAGCCAGAAATTAGCAGCAAACAAGAGGGAAAGAAAAGAAAATAGAAAGGGAGAAAATTAAGAGAAAAAGAAAGAATAGAGAGAGAGAGAGAGAGAGAGAGAGGGAATTATGAGAGAGTTTAAGGAGAAGGAAGAAAGGAAATGTTAGGCATTTCATGGCTTGGAGATCATCATACACAAGGGAAATTACCTTGCCTCTTCAATTAAATACGTTTGGTAGCTTGTGAGAATTATTTTGGCATAGGATTTCATAGAAATATGCTTGAATCATAGATTATGCTTAATGAAGATTTATTATTGTAAAGCTATTTTTGTGTGTGTTGTGTGGCGATGAAGCTAGGGGGCTGCTTGCCGTGTTTTGTATGGTGTTTGGTTGTGTTTTTGAAGGTATTGTGAAGGGTTGTTCATCGCTGCATATGTAGAAGAAAGAAATAAAGTAGAAAATGGAGTAATTGTTGCAAAAAATAGAGAGTTAATATTTTTATGTCATGGCTGCCAGTTTTTGTATTTGTGTATCCATGAATATACTGGTTTCTTTGTAACTGAAATCAAGAAGATTAAGTGATGTTAAAGTGAAGAATGGAATGGATTAAGTGATGTTTAAATACTATAATAAAGAAGGAATAATTGGAGAATGCATTTGGAAAGAAAAAGCAAGAAATTCTGGGCAAAACAACAAGTTTTTGCTTGCAGTATCCCTGTGTCGATTTCAAGGCTGAATGAAGGGAGTCCATATATTTGTAGCTGAAGGTCTTAGGAACAATTTTGCACAAAGTTGAGGTCATTCGGAGTTGTGAATCAAAAGTTGTGATGAAAATACTAAAATGTGCCAAGCTGTGAAAATGCAGAATTTTATTTGAGGAAAATGAATTTGTGTATTGTTTTCATTTGTATTGATAGATGGATGACAAGCTAAAAGATGGATGAAGGCCTTGGATTCATGATGGGAAAAAGGATAAGAAATTGATATATGGTTTTAGATTAGTTCAAGTCATGCATTTCTATTTCTCATAAGAAATAAGAAAAGTTAGGAATTAGTAATTCTTTATGAATATAGTTTATTAGCAATATATGTTAGTTGTGAACCTTAGAATACTAAGTGAGGTATGAAATGATCTTTGATATAGGTTGTCCACCTTAAGGATTTTGTGAAGATCTAGGAACGATATATATATTGCTACATCGAAATAGCACAAAGGTGAGTTCCCTTGAATTTTTTGAAATAACCAATTGCTAGTGAAAGTATTTATTTCACTAAGTGATGCATTGTAAATTCTTTTGGTTTATTTGAAGATAAGTACAGTTTTTCTGAGAAATAAATGATATTATTCCATACTAGGTTTGAATGAGACATATGAATTTTCATGTTTAGAATTGTTCCTATTTAGTGAGTATTTCCCTAAATCATGATAATATGGTTAATGGATCTTTATGTTTTTCTAAAAAAAACTAGGTTTCTATGAACAGGAAATTTCTAAAGACTTTAGGGAATGATGTTTTCTCTAAGGAATTGTAAGTCACTTATAATAGTGAATAATTCTTATATGCGAAAGCTTATTTAAAATATTTCTTCTCCCATGTTATGTGACGAAATGATATCTTATTTTGCACAAATATTCAGTGTTCCATTTTAAAGAACAAAACCTGTGAATATGTGAATTCTTGGCTTTAATGGAATGATAAATGGTTTCTAAAATTTAAGGCATGGTGAAATATGGAATCTCTTAATTTTATTGGTTTTCTAAACTTAGAATTCTTGATTTTCTGAATAGAACTCCTTTTGGACTTGGGTATACATAATTTACGAAAATACATTCAAAGAAATATTTTATCACGTAGGAAGGACTTTTTATCCTTCTGTACTATGATTCTACAGAATGATTTCTTGGTAAAAGATCAACATTTAGAAAATGCCATTTTGGCTCAGAAAATGTTTTCTTGGAATTCCCTCAGGAATGTGATATCGGTACTAGTCTTATGAACCACTGAAGACGTTGAGTACGGTGCTTGTATGCACTTACCGCTCCGACAATACACAATTGAAAATACAATATGGGTTGTTCATTGTTGCTAGGTAGGGACACATAGCATGTTCAACCCCTTGTCACCTCAATGGGAATTGATGACAGCATTAGGACCATAGGCTTACAATGGCAAGTAAAATATTCTAATTTTACAGTACTGTGCTTGTATGCACTTACTACTCCAGTAATACACAGTTGAATACTATAGGCTTATTCCTTAGCACAATATGATTGTAATAGCTGAAGGTGAAGCTTGTAGGCTTTACACACACAACAACTTTCTATTGAGAAAAATGCCTATATTTTCTAGAAATTAAGGCAAATGTTGATAAAACTCGATTTCCAAATATACCTAAGAATTTTGAACAACTCTTGAGAAAGCTTTCTTTTCATCAATTGTAGAGTTATTTTCAATAGAAAAATACAATGAACTTTTGTAGTGGTTTTACGAGATAAACCAGATAAATCTTTGCTTTTACATATTTTTGCAAAAGTAATAGTATACACAAGACTCGCTGAGTGATTTTCACTATTTTCTTGCTCTGTGTACTTTGAACTGTTTTCTCTTTGGGGGTTGTATATTATAATATCAAATTTTTGAATAGTTTTAATATGTTATTAGTTGTTATTGCTTTTCTTTCGCTCTAATTGTTATAAAGTCCCCTTATCTAAGAAACTAGACGTGGTGACACCTAATACTATTACACACATCCGTTATGTTTTAGATTAGAGGTGTTACAATTGGTATCAGAGTTATAGTAGTAGATTATTTGCAGCATAGTCATAGAGACTGATAGAATTTTCCTATTTTGTGGATATTTTGGGTAGAGACGACAACGGCAAGAAACCTATAGATAATCAAGATAAAAATAAGAAGAAGATAGAAAAAAGCAAAAGTTCTCGATCTAAGAAGAAGATCAGGAAGACATGGATTAGGCCTAGACCTAGTAGCTTCTATGTAAAAAAAGGAAAGGGTCCTAGGCATTGCCCTTAACCTTAGTGACCTAAGCTAGCCTTTTTCTAACCTTATCTCGAGACTTGCTAACTAAGAGGAATTTGATAGAAATTACTAGTTGCGACAAGACTGATAGTGATACTGAGGAGCTGGAGAAGTTTAGTAATGGGGAGGCGATGGATACTATGGGAGCTATGGTGGCAGAGGTTTCATGAAAGTCTGAGTGATACCTTCGGACATGTCTTTAGATGAAAATGAGGCATTTCAAGGAGAGGTCAAATAGGAGATTCCCAAAAAGTCAAGAAATAGGAGGTTGGGATTGAGAAAATTGAGTCGGATGCGGAGATCGTGGTAGAGGTCATAGGGGATTCAGGGGATAATATAGACCCTGAGAAGGTTGAGCAGATGATGAGGCTAAAGTGGAACAAAAAGTTGAGATTATTGAGGAGTTTGAGGTGGAGCATGAAGCAGATATGATAGAGGTTCTAGAAATAATCTAGATCTTAGTGATATCGATGTTGAGGATGAGTTTAAGTAGGGGGAGTTGGATGGCTATGCGCCTGATGCACTCGAGTACTATACTATTTCCTCCAACTCAGGACCCCTTGTATCATATAGTAGTGATGTAAATGAGTAGGATGATATATATGTAGCATGGTGTATATAGTACGATGCGTGTATATTAGTTGTGTATTGGCAGGTCTAAGTGTGCTGTACACACAATTTTTTTACTGAGATAATGATTTGATGAAGGATAAATATATGTTATGTTTCTTATTATCTGTGTTGTGTTCGTTCTTATATTGTTCAAGTGAGATATATATTATAGATGTTTTTCATTAAAGTCATATGAAATGTATAGATGGCACCTGAATGTATCACTTGACGCTATCCTGAATTACCAGCTGAAAACCCCTCAAAAGAGAAAACCCAACTTAGAACTTTGGACAGCATTACAAGTCAAACTTCCAAAGAATAACAGACACATTGCAGCATTTAATGAAAAGCTCTAATCAAGAAGGGTGAAAATGTGAAGTTGAGGCTAATCAAGCTCTAGAACGCTGCTTAAAGTTTCATTCTCCACAATTTCATGGTTAACTTGATCAAGAACAAGAGGCTGAGGCATAGATCGAATAGATGGAGAACATATTTGCTGTTTTAAATTACTCAGAGCAAAGGAAAGTATAGTTTGCAACATTTTAACTCCAAGAAGCTGCGAAGGATTGGTGGAATTAAGAGAAAGAGTGGCAAGATTGGGTTTAGACCTACTTTAAAGCCTACTTCAAAAGGGAATTTATCCCTTGTAGATGGTAGAATAGAAGGAGGATAAATTTTAAAATTTCAAGGAGGGAGGCTGAACGATAGGGTAGTACGTAGCAGACTTTACTCGACTGTTAAAATACTGTCCTATCTTAGTACATTTAGAGTCTAATAGAACAAGATAATATGTGAAATGACTACCACCTGAATTACGATAAGTGTTGTTAAGTATGGCCCCCAACTAGTTACAGTGTTGTAGTAGAAATTACTTCAAGAATCGAATATGAAGATATAGAACAAGCCAAATAAAGGAATAAGGGTTGATTCAAAAATGCCAATCAAAAGTGACCCCGATGGCAGAAAAAGGGAAAGGTTCTGCAAAATAGAGGTATGACTAAAGGACAACAACAACAACTACTAAAGTGCTTCAACTGTGGTGAAATAGGTCATAAAGTTATTAATTATCTACATCCCTGATGGTCATCTGGATGGGTTATTCTGAGGGGAGGTTATGTAGGACAGAGACTGGGACCAACGACAGAAAATCAGCGGCAAGCTTCCACACCCAAGCCATGACCTAATATACCACAAGTGAATGCTCGAGCAATCGCACTGGATAAGATAAATTCTTATGCTACTACTATTGGAGAAGGTAAGCTCTCTATTTTTTATAAAGCAGCTAAAGTTCTAATAGATTCGAGTTCTATGTATTCCTTTATTGCAATTTCTTTCCTTGTAACTGTGAAAATTAATGGTGAAAACGTTCTTTATGTAATAATTGTTAATATAATATTTGGAAAACAAATGAGTAGTGACAAAATACAATTAGAATGTAAAATTTTAGTGGATGGTGTGGTACTAGAATGAGATTTAATATGTCTACCCATAGAGGATTATGATGTCATTTTGGGGATGGATTAGTTATCCCAACATCTTGCCCGGGGTTGGGTGGTGCAATTTTATAAACCTGGAAGACTGTATTAGAATTTGTAGGGGAAATTGGGAGGAAAGGTAACTTTCTGATATCGGGGATTAAAATGTGAAAATTAATCTAAAAATGATGTGTTGGATATTTGGCTTACATTATGAAAAAGCCAAGTGAAATGAAGAAGCCGAAAGATATCCTTATAGTGTGTGAATATTTAGATGTTTTCCCTGCAGAATTAAATAAACTACCTCTGAAAAGGGAAATGGAATTTACTGTTGACTTGGTACCAACAACAAAACTAATTTCAAGAACCCCTATAGAATGGTGTTGACGAAGTTGAAGAAACTTAAGAATCAACTGCAGGAGTTATTAGAAAATGGATTTGTAGGCCTGGTACATCTTCTTGGGGAGAACCAGTGTTGTTTGTTAAGAAGAATGATGGAACATTCAAAATATGTATAAATTATCGTGATTAAATATGGTAACAGTAAAGATAAATATCCTTTTCTTATGGTTGATGAATTATTCAATACACACTATGATTATAGTGGTTAGACGTTTAACTCACGTGGAGGTTGATCACGAGGATTGCTAGATCGCGCTTCAACTCGAAGAAGAAAATTTTGTTCTTTAGATGATCACCTAAAGGTAAAAAGCTGTTACCTTTTGTCTCTTTATGTCTTGTTTTCCACACATAGACGGGTCCTGGGAGGGTATCTCGTTTTATTTTCCGCTGTGCCGTATACGATACGAGCCCGAGATACCCAACAAAAGCCTTGTGAGCTTTGCATACAAGCTGACCTTCTATTGAAGAAGTGCCTGTGATTTGAAAATCAGGGCAATGATTTGAAATTGAAACACAGTTTTCCAAAGATAGTTGAGTTTTGAATAAACTCTTCTTTAAAAAGTTTTGGAATTGTTTCCAATAGGAGAATGATATGTTTTTCCACAAATGTTTTATGTACTTTATTTCTTTCATAAAGTATTAGCGCATATGAGATTCACTGGGTGATTTTTCACTCAACGTGTCTATTATCTTACTATTTTGTAGGATCCGGAGTTAAACAGACCTACAGATAGAGGGACGATACCACAGTGACAACAACATAGGTCCGAACGCTTTCTCTTTTGATTACGTACTAGACTTCTGATGTAGTATGGAGATTGCATGTATGAAATGTTCTGATATATATATATATATATATATATATATATATATATATGATATTAATGGTATGGATATAGACCTTATATACTCTGTTGATTCTTCGTTATAAACACCCCTTGTATGGGTAACTAGATAGGACGACACCCGGTTTTGATATGCTTCTGCTGTTACTTTGAGTTGGGGTGTTACACTTTTCATGTCAAAATTAATCTCCTAGAGATCTCTACAAAAATTACCAAATTCTGCCCTAATTAAAATAGTAAAAGGCCACTACTCGTTGTAATACCCCTCCCTGAGTAGTTATCTATTATACATGTATGAGTTAATTGCTAAGGACAAGAAAGATAAAAATACAAGGAGGCAGGTTGATAGCGAGGTTTCGTTTTTAGTGGGCTTAAGATAGAAGGGAGAGGCCCACTAAATTAGTGGCTCATTATAGTCCATTAAAAGGAAAAAAAAAAAGGGAAAAGACCACGTTTGATGGCCTACTAGGACCATGACATCAATTATATGTGTGGCCCACTTCATTAAAGAATCCTTGGATATTTTAAGCCCATGACAAGAAGGCCCATTATATTTTACAGATTCAAGAAACCTCCTACACATTCCACTATCTTCCATTACCTTTTTCTAGCTTCTACTCCTTTCCTAAATTGCCTAGGTATATAAGAAGTTGAAAGGATTGCATGTAAAATAAAAATGTAGTGGAATACAACAGTTTAAAATTTTTTATGAGCCAAAGTCTAGGAATTCGTACTTTTAGGCTGCTTAGATTGAATAGACGGAGGATTTGGATTTGACAGAAAGCTTTGGTTTGTCACGACTACTTGTTCCGCAGGAATACCGGCCAAGTGTCGTCTTTTTCGCATTAAACACGCGCACCAAAATTTGCTAACTTTTAATCTTTCAAAGTATTCACGAACCCCCTATTGACTATCTACTGGTGAAATTAGTATAATAGGTAAAAGAATAATATTTGGAAGAATTAAAATTGGGAGTACTTTTTTTTTTTTTCTAAAGGAAGAACTAAAGAAATGCCAAAAGAAAAACAAATGAAGGATAAAACAAGAAAAATAGTTGCCGGCTTATTTTGGAACAACAACAATACAACATTTTTTTTCTTATCTCTATTTTCTGCATGAAATTGGAAGGTATATGTCTACAGTGTACACGAAAACCAATATAATTATTGCTTTGTGAATTGCAAATCCACCTTACTAATTTTTCTTGTTTCATTTTTCCTTTTTTTTTTCGTTTCTATTTTTTCTTTGTGTGGCAGCTAATCTATTGTCTCTAAAGAAATAATAGCCATCACTCACCCCTAGTGTGCTAGGGTTTTTCTTAATTAGCCCAAGCTAATTAACTAGCTCCCTTATTAATTAATTTATCCACTTGGGCCCAATATAAAATTACTCAATATAATTAATTAATAAACTAATTTAATTAAAATAGCCCAAGACTAATTAAAATTTCTCTCTTATTAATTAATTGATCTTCTTGGGCTCATTACAAAATTACACAGGATAATTAATTAACAAACTAATTAAATTAAATTGGCTTAATAAATCATATTAATTAATTAATCCATTCGGATCCAATATAAAATTATCAAAAATAATTAATTACTAAATGAATTTAATTAAGTTGGCATGATAAATCATTCTAGTTCAAATAAATAATTATTAGACTCCAAGCATAATTTCTTCCAATATTAATTTCACCTAATAAACCCATATAGTAAATAAAATTTATTAAGATTACTTGAGTTACTTTGGGGGCAAAAGGACATATTATTCTCGACTACTAAAATAACCAAAATACCATTGCTAACAAATAGTCGTATTATATCATTTTAAGTATTCTATTTATCACTATATAGAAATATTGACTCCAAGAATAATATTGCAAGCGCGATGTCCTCGACCTACAGGTGTAATGGTGAAAATATACATCTACGTAAGACCCGTTATTAAGATTGAAAAAATGTACTAACACACTCCTCAATGACATCTACTATCATTTGATAACTAGTATGATAATCCATAACTTTCAATATGTACCAACTTATTTCTCGAGAGGTACCCGAAAGCTTACATATTAAGTCACGTTTCCTAGGGTTTGGGATTATTTAGATTATTTTGGACAATTACAAAGGAGTGATTTCTTCACTAAGTGAAGCATAGACACTCTATTGTTTAAATCCGTCTTAATTAACTAGACTCATATACCTGATGTACAAGATTATTAGCCTTGCGTTAAGACCTCATCCATCATACATTAAAGTGCACAAGTCCATTTTTATCAGACTGCCAACTTATACTCAAGTCTAAAAGTACTCCTCCACACAATAGTGATGATAACTCAATATTTATTTATTATAGTACTTTTATAAAGATTATTATCATTTGGTCTAGTTCTACGTATTCTAAAGATGCTTACACTATTGGTGTGAGTGGACCACTCACTAGTTAAAGATAATCTATTCCCCATTTAAAAGCATAGTGTATTGATTTAAATCTTGAAAAAGTGCCCAACTTTATCAATTGATCAAGAATATTTTACTTGTATGTTAGTAGCCCATGATCTGCACATTTCTGTGAAAGCATGACCTAATCACATAGATCACTTATTAACATACTTAGACCTTAATGTGTAAATATACGTAAATAAATAAATGTTAATGAATGAAATATTTTGTTAATGCCTAAAATGCAAAAATACATAGTCCATTTTAGGTATACACATTTGTACTAAACAGACTATGACAGTCCATATGTACCTACCCAATGACGTCTAGATGTCTTCTGAACACTTTCTCTGTCAAAGGCTTGGTAAAAGGATCCACTAGATTGTTTTAAGAGAAATATGATCAACTACTATTTCCCATTTTTGAATAAACTTCCAAATAAAGTGATACTTCCTCTCAATATGTATGCTATTCCTATAGTTTCTTGGTTCCTTATATTGTGACACAACTCTAGAATTATCACAATATATGACAATGGGCCTATCCATTTGTGACATAAGTCTAAGTTCTATGAGGAACCTGTAGAGCCAAACCATTTTTTAATGCTTCTAAAGCTGCCACATACTCAACTTCCATGGTGGAATCAACAATACAAGATTGCTTAATACTCTTTCATGAAATAGCCCCTCCAAACAAAGTGAAAAAGTATCCACTAGTGGATTTCCTTCCATCTTTATCCGCTTAGAAGTCTGAGTTAGTGTAACTGGTAGGAATTAAATCACCAGCTCTATAAACAAGCATATAATCCCTCGTTCCCTTCAGGAGCTTGAATATATGCTTTACAGCTTGCCAATGTTTTTTCCCTGGGTTTGATTGATACCTGCTAACCATGCCTACTGCAAAATAGATATCTGGCCTTGCACAAAGCATGGCATACATGAGACTTCACACTGCTGAGGCATAGGGAATCCTTCTCATCCTTTCATTTTCTTCTGTATCCTTTAAAAAACTATTTAGAAGATAAGGTCAATCTGTGCCTAAATGGTATGATTGCCCCTTTACATTGATCCATGCTAAACCTTGCCAATATCTTGTTAATGTAAGCAGATTGGGTTAAGCCTAACATTCTTTGCTTCCTATCTCTAAGAAGTTTTATACAAAAATCATAGCTAGCTTCTCTCATATCTTTCATGCTAAATTGATTTGTTAATGTAAGCAGATTGGGTTAAGCCTAACATTCTTTACTCCCAATCTCTAAGAAGTTTTATACAAAAAATATAGCTAGCTTCTCTCATATCTTTCATGCTAAATTGATTTGATAGCCAAACCTTTATAGATGACAATGTCCCTACATAATTTCCAATAAGTAGAATGTTATCTATATAAAGTATCATAAAAGACACGTTGTTCCGATTTACCTTTCTCTATATGCATGGTTCATCCATGTTTTATGTGAAACCATAAGACTTTACAATCTCGTGAAAATGTATATCCCATGCACGTAATACTTGCTTAAGTTTATAAATGAACTTCTTAAACTTGCATACCACATGTTCTTGGCCTTTTGCAATAAAGCCTTCAGACTGGGTCACATAGATATCTTTACTAAGATAGCCATTAAGAAAGGCTATTGATAGGGGCTAAAATTAACATTATTTTTCTAGTTATTTGAGGTTAATTTGAAACACTTTTAATACAATAACTAGTTATATTCTTTCTTATTTGATATTTTACTTATAAAAATACTTTTTTGAAATTTTATGCAAAAATATATGAAATTTGGAGCTAATTGTATAATTTTCCAGGACGGACCCAGTACCAGGCCAAGAAAGTGGACCTGGCGTCGGTCCTATACTAGAAGAACAGAGAATTGCAGAGAAAGAAATTAGACAAAATAGAGGAACAATTGAAATTGGAAATTGGAGGGGAAAAGGAGAAAAAAGGCTCAAGGATAAGCCATGCGTGGCTCACGGCTAAGCAAACAAATAAAAGTAACAAAGGAAAAAAAAAATGCAATCGGTGGGCCAAGAAAGTAAAATAAAGACATCAAGTAAAGTGGAAAAGGACAAAAGCAAAAGAAATTGGTGGGTCTGAATGTTGAACAAAGAAACAAAGTCAACAAAAAGTTCGTAGAAGAAAAGAAGCAGTAATTCGGTGGCTTGGGTGGTTAGTGGCTCGAATGAGCCGATGCAAGAAGTAACAAGGAAAGTGCGGCTCGGTTGGTGGCTTAATTGAGCCGACACAACAGCAAAAGGGAAATCAGTTTCGGCAGTTCGGTGGCTCAAATTGAAGCTAATTTCAATTCAAGAAAACAATGTGTTCAGTGCATACGACAAATACAAAATCAAGTTTCTATTATGAATTATTGGAATCTTTATTAATTAGTGGAGGCTCCACTAATTATGGATTTATGTGAATTATTAGAAGATTTTTATGGATGTCCACCATTTAGTGGAGACACCACTAATTAAGATTAGTGGAAGATGATGTATGCCATGATGTAATCCACTAATTAGAGCTCTATAAATAGAGCTATTCTCTAAGCTTGTAACACACCATTATTTTGTGAAAAAAAGATTAGTGAAAGAAAGATTAGAGAAAATTGTGAGAGAAAAGAAAGAGAGAAATTCTTGTGCAAAATAGTTAGAGTTTTATTAGTGTGTAGTGTGAAGATTTTATTCTAACACTACCCTAATTTTATAACACGTTATCAGCACGAGTCTCTACCAGTACAAAAGCCAGAAGACTAAGCACGAGTTTCTGCCGTTACTAAAGCCAGAAGACAGGTACGCATTTATTGATCTCTATGGCTAACATCGCGAAACTCGAATTTGTAGCCCTTGATATTTCTGGAAAAAATTATATGTCATGGGTTCTCGATGCGAAATGCATCTAAATGCTGAAGGCCTTAGTGAAACTATTCAAGCAAATAATAGTGCATCTCGCACAACACAAGGCTAAAGCTTTGATTTTTATTCGTCGTCATCTCGATGAAAATTTGAAAATGGAATATCTTATCGAAAAAGATCCATATGGCCTATGGGTAAATTTAAAAGAAAGATTTGACCACTCGAAGATGGTCGTATTACCTCATCGCACGGTATGAATGGTTGCACCCGAGGTTGCAAGATTTTAAAACCGTGAATGAATATAGCTCCGCAATGTATAAAATTACATCTCAATTAAAATTATGCGGAGAAAAAGTGACTGATGAAGATATGTTGGAGAAGACATTCTCCACCTTTCATGCCTCGAATATTGTCCTGCGACAACAATATCGAGAAAAGGGGTATACAAAATTTACAGATTTAATTACTGCCCTCCTCATTGCGAGAGAAAAATAATGAGTTATTATTGAGAAATCATGAAGCCGGACCAAGCGGCTCTACAGGCACTCCCGAAGTGAATGTTGTTGGCTCCAGCAGAAGCCATCGTTATAGTCGTGGTCGTGGCCGTAGCCGTGACCGTGGTCGTGGTTATGGTCGTAGACACGCTCGATATTTCCCTTATCACAATTATAATCAAAGCGTGAGAAATACGGCCACCGAAGTGGAACGAGAAAAGATCAAAAGGGAAAAGAAAAAGAAATTGAAGAAAAGCATGATGATATATGTTATAGATATGGCATGAAAGGTCATTGGTCACGAAACTGTCAGTACGGCTAAGCATTTAGTTGAATTGTATCAAGCTTCATTGAAAAATAAAAATGTGGAAGAAAATTTTTCTCAACATCCAATAAATAATGCTGAGGATGACGATAGTGATCCTGAAGATCTTAATATCAATATTACCCATATGGATGTATCGGATTTTTTGAACACCCGGACGGTAGGATAGACCATTTAATTGGTGATGACGAGTGTCCAAAAGAACTAAAGCCTCACCCCGATATTTTTGTATTTTCATTTTCATTCTATTCTAATAATATTTACGTTTACATATATATATTTGTGTTCGGATGGCTGTTATTAATGATGATGTATGCATTATTGATAGTGGAACTACACACACCATACTAAAAAATGAGAAATATTTTTCTGATCTCAAAATGGGAGAAATAAATATTTATACGATAAACGGTAGTGCAAATGTAATTGAGGGCTCCGGAAGAGCTAGTATATTGTTGCCTAAAGGAACAACAATTATTATTGATAAGGCACTATTTTCCTCAAAATCCGGAAGAAATTTATTGAGTTTTAAAGATATCCGCGAGAAATGGGTATCATGTTGAAACAAATGAGGAAAATGGGATTGAGCATCTTTTTATTACTCAAATGCATTTGGGGTAGGAAATCGGTATTAGAAAAGCTGCCGTCTTTTTCTACTTGGTCTATATTTTGTAAAAATACGTACAATTGAAATTCATCATCTAGTAAACCGAAGTTTACTGATCCTATTACTTTTAGCATTTGGCATGACCGGTTGGGTCATCCGGGATCTACCATGATGAGAAGAATCATTGAGAATACACATGGTCATCCTTTAAAAAATAAAAGGATATTAACATCAGAAAAATTCGCATGTACTGCATGTTCCCTAGGAAAATTAATTGTTAAACCATCACCAGTAAAAGTAGGAGCTGAAAGTCCTACATTTCTCGAAACAGATTCACGGAGATATTTGTGGACCTATTGATCCACCATGTGGACCGTTCAAATATTTTATGGTCTTAATTGATGCATCATCCCGATGGTCACATGTATGTTTATTATCTACTCGCAACCTGGTGTTTGCGAGATTACTTGCTCAAATAATTAAATTACGAGCACAATTTCCGGACCATCACATTAAAAATATCCGTTTGGATAATGTTCGGTGAATTTTCATCACATGCTTTTGATGCATATTGCATGTCAATTGGGATTAATGTTGAACATCCTGTAGCTCATGTTCACACACGAATGGTCTTGCTTGAATCTTTGATTAAACGATTACAATTAATTGTTAGACCATTATTAATGAAAACAAATCTCCCAACATCTGCACTGGGGACATGCTATTCTACATGCTTCGCAACACTTGTACGTATAAGACCAGCTAGTTATCATAAATTCTCTCCTTTGCAATTGGCCTTTGGGTCGGAACCAAATATTGCTCATTTAAGAATTTTTGGGTGTCTTGTATATATTCCAATTGCACCAAACCAACGTACAAAGATGGGTCCTCAAAGAAGAAAGGGGATATACGTTGGATATGATTCTTCCTCTATTATCGGGTATGTTGAACCCACGACAGGAGATGTATTCACGACAAGATTTGCTGATTGTCATTTTGATGAATCATTATTCCCTAAATTAGGGGAGAACCAAAACAAGCATAAAAAGGATCTTGCTTGGACAACATCATTAAATTATCTTGATCCGCGCACAAGCGCATGTGAACTTGAAGTTCAAAAGATAATTCATTTGCAAAGCATTGCAAATCAAATGCCGGACGCTTTTGTTGACTCCGGAAGAGTTACAAAATCGCATATTCCAACTATAAATGCTCCTATTCGAATTGAAGTTCCAGTGAGAACAAAAATATTATACCTATAGTCTGTTGAGTCGAAAACACGCCGAAGCGTGGCCGACCTCTTGGTTCTAAAGATAAAAATCCTCGAAAGAAAAGAGGATTAAATGATCCGGAAGATCATATTGAAGAAAAGAATGATAAAGACCAAGAGAGAACTGATGACAAAGAACCAGAAGTTGATGAAAGTAACACTGAAATTTCTATCAATTATACCACTTCCGGTAGAAGTTGGAATCGGATAGAAAGCTGTTATTGATAATATATTTGCATACAATATATCTCTTGATGTTACACGGATAATGATGATCCCGAACCAATATCGATTGATGAATGTCGACATAGAAAAGATTGGCTACAATGGAAAGATGCGATTCAATCGGAGTTAAATGCACCGGCAAAACGTGAAGTCTTCGGACTGCAGTCCGAACACCGGAAGGTATAAAACCTGTTGGCTACAAATGGATATTTGTGCGAAAGCGCAATGAAAAGAGTGAAATCGTTCGATATAAAGCGCGATTAGTAGCCCAAGGTTTTTCACAAAGACCAGGTATTGATTATGATGAAACTTATTCTCCTGTTGTTGATGCTATTACACTCGATATCTTATCGGTTTGGCGAGTACATGAAAAGATAGATATGCACCTATTAGATGTTGTCACTGCTTACTTGTATGGAAATTTAGAAAATGATGTTTACATGAAAATCCCCGAAGGATTTCATATGCACGAAGCATATAAACATTATCCTCGTGAAAATTACTCCATCAAGTTGCGTAAATCATTATATGGCCTCGAAGCAATCGGGCGCATGTGGTTTACACGTCTTAGTGAATATTTATTAAAAGCGGGATTTAAAAATGACCAGGTATGTCCATGCGTTTTTATTAAGAAATCTGGTTCTAAATTTGTGATATTAGCTATATATGTTGATGATATTAATCTTATTGGAACTCCTGAAGAGCTCCAAGAAACAATTGATTATTTAAAAAGAGAATTCGAAATCAAAGATTTTGGTAAAACCAAATTTTGCCTTGGTTTACAAATTGAACATTTGGAGAGTGGAACATTTATTCATCAATCAACATATACAGCAAAAGTGCTAAAAAGATTTTACATGGACAAAGCACATCCATTGAGTATTCCAATGATCGTGCGATCATTAAATGTGGATAAAGATCCTTTCCGACCTCAAGAAAATGATGAAGAACTCCTTGGTCCTGAAGTACCATATCTCCGTGCAATTGGTGCATTGATGTATCTTGCTAATAATACACGACTCGATATTGCTTTTGCTTGTCAATTTATTAGCAAGATTTAGTTCTTCACCAACACGACGACATTGGAATGGAATTAAACAAGTCCTTCGATATCTCCAAGGTACAATTGATCTCGGATTATTTTATTCAAATAAAACCAGTCCAACATTGATAGGTTATGCGAGATCGTTGGTTATTTATCTGATCCACATAAAGCACGTTCTCAAACGGGCTATCTATTTACATGTGGAAATACTTGCTATATCATGGCGTTCTACGAAACAATCTATAGCAGACTACTTCTTCAAATCATGTCTGAAATTATAGCCATTCATGAAGCAAGTCGAGAATGTGTATGGCTAAGATCCATGATTCATTATATCCGAGAAAGTTGTGGATTATCATCAATCAAAGGTATTCCAACTCCTCTTTATGAAGATAATGCAGCTTGCATAGCTCAATTACGAGGAGGATATATTAAAGGAGATCGGACAAAACATATTTCACCAAAATTCTTCTTTACTCATGAACTCCAGAAGAAAGGTGAAATTGATGTGCTACAAATTCGGTCATGTGATAACCTCGCAGATATTTTCACGAAGACTTTACCGACTGCAACATTTGAAAATTTGAGATATAAAATCGGTATGCGTCAGTTTAAAGATTTAAAGGAATCATCTCATCAGGGGGAGTAATAAATGGACATATAGAATAGTGTACTCTTTTTCCTTCACTAGATTTTTTTCCCACTGGGTTTTTATCTAAACGAGGCATATTCTTTATGTAATGGATGGACATCCAAGGGGGAGTATTATGAATTATTGGAATCTTTATTAATTAGTGGAGGCTCCACTAATTATGGATTTATGTGAATTATTAGAAGATTTTTATGGATGTCCACCATTTAGTGGAGACACCACTAATTAAGATTAGTGGAAGATGATGTATGCCATGATGTAATCCACTAATTAGAGCTCTATAAATAGAGCTATTCTCTAAGCTTGTAACACACCATTATTTTGTGAAAGAAAGATTAGTGAAAGAAAGATTAGAGAAAATTGTGAGAGAAAAGAAAGAGAGAAATTCTTGTGCAAAATAGTTAGAGTTTTATTAGTGTGTAGTGTGAAGATTTTATTCTAACACTACCCTAATTTTATAACAGTTTCCAAATTGTTGTCCAATTCTTTCACAATTAAAGACGGTGGACTTTCTTCCTTTATTTTATTTTTATTTAGAATTTTATTAGGGAAAATTACTGTTCCGTTTTGGTTTTGGATTTTTAGGAAATTACTTCTTCTTTACTTAGGATTCTTTTAGGAACCTTGTAAGGCTATAAATAAAGGCCAATTACCTTAGAAAAGAGGGTGCACAATGTAGAGGCTTAGACATATTTTTTAGAGTGCATCACCAATATTTTCTCTAGAGAAATAATTCAAGGAGCATTGATTCTTGGAGGAATTTTCATTGGAAATTGAAAGGCATGTCTATGAGTATTTATCTCTTTTCTTTGTTTTCTTTTTCTTGAACAATGATGATTTTAATTCTTTAATTGTATTTAGATATTATTCTTGGATTTATGATTTTGAGTTAATTTAGTTCTTTGATAATTAATTATTTTCTTTGGTATTTGATTACTCATTTTATTACGAAATTGATTAATTAATTTTTATTATTAACTTACTTGAAAAAGAGGTTCATAATGGTTTTAAGCTAATTAATTTCACATTTGTTACCTCTTAACTTGCTTGAAAAAGAGGTTAGTTGTCTAGAACATTGGTAATCAAAGGTTTGTTGATGATTGCTAGAATATGAATTCATTAACTAATTTCATATTTTAAATAGCCTAGAATATAGGGGTTTATGTGAGAATTGATTTTAATGCATCTTTTGGATAAGTTAGTTGAGACAGAATATGTTCACTAATTTAACTAGAAATAGTGATTCCATCGATTGCAAACAAAATGGGTCTAATAATTGATTGTGATAATTGCTAAGTGGTTCACAGTCATGTTTTCAAGAATATTTGTCTAATTATATACTTTTCCATCCTTGAGTTGTATATATATATATATATATATATATATATATATATATCTTTTTATTATCTTGTTACTTTATTTGGTCAGTTAAACAATGAATGAAAAGTGATTAGTGTGTACTTGTTCCTTTAAGGATCAATACTCGTTAATTCCCTATACTGTGCTTGTGATGAGTATACTTGCTCACATGTGTATTTTGGGATTAATATTTTAATTAAAACTTGTCTAAGGGATGGATTTAAAATTGATGATTTTTATGCACCTAAAATTTATGCATTAGGTTTTTGGTGCCGTTGCCGGGGAACAATATCATGAAAGCTTGGATTTCATTGATTTAGCCATGTAAATATGTAAATAGGTGTATACATGTTCATAATTACTACCTTGGCTTTGTATGTTTGTATATATTGTATATTTAGTTAGTTAATTTTACTAATTTAATGTTAATGTGAAATATGTGTACTAATTGTATTTTGAATTTGATGATTTTTATGTCTATAATTTTAAGTCAATACTAACTCTTTTTCTTGTCAGGTTTGGACTTTTGCTGACACGATATTTTAGACGGACTAAATTTAGTTTATTTTATTTTAATTTTTTATTTCTTTATATATATATATATATATATATATATATTAGTTTAATGTTTAATTTATGCATTCTTATTTTACATGTATTGTGCCCATGCATTCACTTAGGATTAATTTTAATTATGTGTTTCTTTTGTTTTAAGATTAAAAGAATTTTTTTTAATTTTTGATTTTGTTTTGTACTGTATTCATGCATTCCATTAGGATAGCTTTTATTCATCATCATCATCATCATCATCATCATCATTATCATGATTATTATTATTATTATTATTATTATTATTATTATTATTATTATTATTATTATTATTATTATTATTATTATTATTATTATTATTATTATTATTATTATTATTATTATTATTATTATTATTATTATTAAAAATTTTCACCAAAAAAAAAAAGAAATTGATATGTTAGAGCTGAACTGGCGCCGGGCCAACTCTGCCCAACAATAACCGCACAAATTTTTTTTCCCTTTTACGTTTGTTTCCTTACTCTTTTTCTTTTCTTCCCAGATTCTTCCTACTTTATCTTTTCCTTCCTTTTTTCTTTTTCTTTTACTTTTCTCGTTTTTGTCTTTTTTTTGGCATGTGAAGAACTAACCTCCTCCCAAATTCCTTTCTTTATGGTCTATTTCACTACGTTAGTCTTCTTCCTTTCTTCTTCACCCTATTCTTCTTCTTCTATGATTTATGCCCCATGAATTAAAAATTTTAAAGCTCACATATTGGGGAATACATTGGTGCAAAACTCTCTTCATGTTAAGGTAGATTTTATCCTCTTGAATGTCTTGGCATTTTGTATATGTATTTTTGAGAAAAAATTTACTGGACATGAACATATCTTTTTTGAGTTTATTTGGTGGTTGAAAAATGCATAGAATGGATTGTGAATCTTGTGAATGCTTCTTAAAGTTATCTATGCATTTTTCTGAAATTTTTGCAAATATGGAAATCTTAGCTTCCTTGTGATATTTTGCTGTGTTGATTAAAGTTGGTTGACATTGTGCTTTTGCTATCTACGTTAGATATTCTTCTTATTTTTCTTGAGCATCAAAAGTTTGAAAACGTTCTTCATTGAAAAGAGAACCATTTACAAAGTGTGTTTGGTTGAGACAAGGAGGACCTCATGAGCCCTTTGGAGGCCGTGGTGGTCTATTTGGTGGTTCTTTTGGACAATCTGGAGGCCCGTTTGAAGGCTCTACTTTGAGGGGGACTTAAAGGCTTTGAATTTCTATTATTCTTTTTCCATTGATTTTTATTGAGCTTTTATCTTGTTTTCTTCCAATTCATTTTTTTGGCTTTTACTTGTGTGTTTGTTTTTCTTATTGTAGGCTTATGTCAATGGCAATAATTCTTCCAACTTCTTGAAGGATGAACTTCTCTTATCTTGAAGCTAATATGCACTTGGGAAGTATTGCTTAAACTTTCTACCCCTTTATCATTTTTGGACCCATTGGAGATGCTTTCATGTGTTTATTTTTGGCTAGTAAGGACATTGTTCAGTTTGAGTGTGGGGGAGTAGTTGGTGAAATTCTTGGTCCAAGTTTTTATTAATTATATTGATGTTTCTTCTTGTTAAGTTACTTTGGAAAAATTTGGAAATTTGGACTATCATTTTGCCATCTTGGAAAAAAAAAATCTTTATTTTGAAATTTGAAAGTTTGAAGATTTTGAGCTAAATTGAGTTTATTTGTCTATAAATGAAGTTATGATTTTCTTTTTGACTTTAGATATGGATTTGTCATGCATTATGGTTTGATTTTTATTGAAAAAGGCAAACTTGTATATTAAGTTAGATTTTGCTAAGTCTTGAGGATTTAAGTTATCCTTGGTTATATTTGGCATTTGAGTTTTGTTTTATTCTTTAAGTTTGAATATGGATAATATGATGACGTATGGGAAGAGCTGTTGATTAATTCTTGTATTATGGATTTAAAATTTTCTTGACTTTGAGTTTTGAATAAGGAATGTGAGAAAAAAAATTGAGTTGAAAAAAAAAATGGGAGATGGAAAAAATGTTTAGTTGAAAAAATATATGCTTTTGTCTCTGAAAGAAAAAAAGAGAGACGCTGAAAAGGGGGCCAATACGGTGAGTGAAAAAGAAGAAACAAAGAAGCATCACACTCTCTTAAGGCTATCCCGAAGGTAAAAAGGAAAAATGAAAAGAAAGAGTGAAGAAAAACATATGTTGAAAAATTAACAATGACTATAAGGGGGCCAATACGATATGTGAAGAGAAATCCATGAACTTAAGGCTATCAATTTCCAAAGTCATAGAAAAAAACAAAAAGTGGAGTGTTTTCCTTGTTTCACTAACTCGAGTTTTGTAAATTTTAGATTATAATGCTTGAATTGGTTAAATGACTTGACTTGTATGATTTATGTTATCTATGTTTTTGTTTGACGAGTGGAATAATTTTCTCGTACTAGATATAAGCTTGTTTAACTTAACTTTGATGGCTTTGGGATTATTTGATTTAATGCATGAGTTTACAAAGGTTTTTAAAGGGTTAAATGAATGACAATTTTTTTTTTTTATCTGAGGTTGGAAAAAAAATTATGGTTTTGTTATGGATGAATGTGAGAAGAAATAAATTGTTTTGAGTGCGTTGTTTAAGTATTTACTTAAGGACAAGAAAAGATTCAAGTGTGGGGGTACTGATAGGGGTTAAGATCATTGTTATTTTTCTAGTTATTTGAGGCTAATTTGAGACACTTTTAACACAATACCTAGTCATATTTCTTCCTATTTGATATTTCACTTATAAAAGTGCTTTACTAAAATTTTATGCAAAAATAGTTAACATTTGGAGCTAATTGTATAATTTTCCAGTACAGACCTAACACCAGGCTAAGAAAGTGGACCTGGCACCGGTCCTATATTGGAAGAATAGAGAATTGCAGAGAAAGAAATTAGACAAAACAGAGGAACAATTGAAATTGGAAATTGGAGAGGAAAAGGAGAAAAATGGCTCAAGGATAAGCCACGTGCGGCTCACGGCTAAGCAAACAAATAAAAGCAACAAAGGAAAAAGAAATGCAATCGGTGGGCTAAGAAAGCAAAACAAAGACATCAGGCAAAGAGAAAAAGGACAAAAGTAAAAGAAATTGGTGGGTCTGAATGTTGAACAAAGAAACAAAGCTAACAAAAAGTTCGTAGAAGAAAAGAAGCAGTAATTCGGTGGCTTGGGTGGTTAGTGGCTCGAATGAGCCAATGCAAGAAGTAACAAGGAAAGTGCGGCTCGGTTGGTGGCTTAATTGAGCCGACACAACAGCAAAAGGGAAATCAGTTTCGGCAGTTCGGTGGCTCAAATTGAAGCTAATTTCAATTCAAGAAAACAATGTGTTCAGTGCATACGACAAATACAAAATCAAGTTTCCAAATTGTTGTCCAATTCTTTCACAATTAAAGACGGTGGACTTTCTTCCTTTATTTTATTTTTATTTAGAATTTTATTAGGGAAAATTACTGTTCCTTTTTGGTTTTGGATTTTTAGGAACTTACTTCTTCTTTACTTAGGATTCTGTTAGGAGTTCGGTAAGCCTATAAATAAAGGCCAATTACATTAGAAAGGGGGGGTGCACAATGTGGAGACTTACACATATTTTTTAGAGTGCATCACCAATTTTTTCTCTAGAGAAATAATTCAAGGAGCATTGATTCTTGGAAGGATTTATATTGGAAATTGAAAGGCTTGTCTGTAAGTATTTATCTCTTTTCTTTATTTTCTTTTTCTTGAACAATTATGATTTTAATTCTTTAATTGTATTTAGATATTATTCTTGAATTTATGATTTTTAAGTTAATTTAGTTCTTTGATTAATTAATTTTTTTTTTTGGTATTTAATTACTCGTTTTATTGCAAAACTGATTAAGTAATTATTGTTGTTAACTTGCTTGTAAAAGAGGTTGATAATGGTTTTAAGCTAATTAATTTAATTTTTTTTATCTTTTAACTTGCTTGAAAAAGGGGTTAATTGTCTATAACATTAGTGATCAAAGGCCAATTGATGATTTTTAGAATATGGATTCATTGACTAATTTCATATTTTAAATCGCCTAGAATATAGGGATTTATATGATGATTGATTTTAAAGCATCTTTTGGATAAGTTAGTCAGGATAGAATATGTTCACTAATTTAACTAGAAGATAGTGATTCCATAGATTGCAAACAAAGTGCGTCTATATTAAATCCTTCATGAGACCAAGATAATAATTGATTGTGATAATTGCTAAATGGTTCATAGTTATGTTTTCAAGAATATTTGTTTAATTACATTCTTTTCCATCCTTAAGTTGTATATATTTATTTATTTTTTCTTTTATTATATTATTACTTTATTTGGTCGGTTAAACAATAAATGAAAAGTGATTAGTGTGTACTTGTTTTTTTGAGGATCGATACTCGTTAATTCCCTATACTATGCTTACGATGAGTATACTTGCTCACATGTGTATTTTAGAATTAAGGTTTTAATTAAAACTTGACTAAGGGATGGATTTAAAATTGATGATTTTTATGCACCCAAAATTTACGCATCAGCTATCTTGACATCGATCTGCTATATCTTATTGTCATAATGATATGCAATGGCCAAGAGAATGTTGGAATGTATGCTCTTTTAGACTAGGTTTCTGATGTAATTTTGACTTGTATTCATAAAAGCATTTTTTTTTTCAGAATTTGTTTGTGAAATCTTCTTTATATTTGTGCACAATTTTTTTGAAAAAGAACCATTGTTTTTAAGTAAATGGTTCATGTGAATGGAGGTCTTTCACAGTAAGGTATGGACCATGGAATACTTAACACATAAACTATTTTCTTAATCGGATGATGAGAATAGGTATCTTATCATGGCAAGGTTATTGTGCTACGAATTCTAAATAGGGATTGGCTTATCTTTATCTAATGAGTAGTCTATTTATTTCATAACACAAGCGTATTTCGAATACGTAAAACAGGACTTATAGTGGTGGTTTCTAAAAGTACTATAGGATAGAAACCCATACTACTGCTGCTACAACGTGGACTTGTACTATATAGCTTGAGTATAAGTTGGTGGTCTGACGAAGCTAGAAGGATATGCTTTGACATACTGTTGTTGAGGTTCTTGAGAAGGACCAATATACTTGTATGTTAGGTATATATGACTAGTTAGTCAAGACAAACTTGTATAAGATAGTGTCTACACTATATCGCCCCTTGTGGTTGTCCGAATGATCTAATTATCCAGGACCCTGGGGAATATGACTTAGATATTTATTTTAGAGTAGCTCCCTCGGAAAGCTGAAATATTCTAAGAAATCATGGATCATTGGACTAGAAGCCTAAGGATAGTAGATGTCTTTTAGAGAGGTGTTAGTATACTCTTTCCTCTCTAAAGGAACGTCGATGTGTAGAGGGGTATTTTAGTCATTTCACTTGTGGGTTGAAGACATAGCTAATGCAGCATTGTCCTTGGGGTCAACATTTACTTATGGTGATATTAATAAATATTTAAAATACAAAATACAGTTATTTATATAGCAAGTGTATTTTGGTCATTTTAGTAGCCAAGGCGATGTGTCTTTTTGGTCCTCGGAATAGCCTGCAGTCGTAATTATTTTAGGTCGAGAAAATGGTCCCAGTGAAAAGGATTTTATTTTATTCAAAAAGTCTAATTTATTTTTTTAGATTGTAATAAAATAAAAGAACGAGAGAAATTACATTTATTATCTAGTTTAATTGATTAATTAATTATTTAGGGCCTAAGCCCATATTGAATAATTAGAAAAATTAACCTGGGCTTAAACTAGTTAATAAAAGGCTTAATAATTATTTTAGTTCATTTGGACAAATTAATTATTTATTGAGTTTTTTTAATCGACTCAGGAAATAAATAATTAATGGTTATTATTTTTGGGCTCAATGAGTCCAAGGAAAAATAATAAATTATTTTTGTTCAATAGCTTGGACTAAAGGGTTTTTTAATATTCATGGTACAGAAGAGTTAAGGATTACCCAAACCTCTTCTATTGATAACTTCTGGATGTTTGAAATATCAAAACACCGGGGTTGGGTTATCTGGTGATGTGAATAGGAGTCGTGGGGTAGTTTAGTTCTGAAAAAATAGAACACTCATGACACAGTAAAAGAAAAAAAAGCCAAAGTCGTTGACTCTGTTCTCCCTTTTTCATCCATCTCTTTTCCTACTGTTTTCTTCTTGATTTTGCTAATCAGTAGCAAGGAATTAAGAAGTGTCTTTCTTCGCCTAGGTTGTTTCACCAACCTAGATTAGGCGGAGGAACATTCTGAGAAGCAAAAAGCTTTGCGTACATGCCAAGGAGAAGCAGATGGATTGCTGGTTTCTCGTCGGAGTTGTAGTCGAGACAAGTAGCCGCTCTCATGGTTGGCACATTTTCTTCTCAGCCAAACAGACAAAGGACATGTAAAGGTATTATTTTAACCTTATTTGTTCTGTGTCCTTATTTTTCCTAGTTTTATTTTCTTCGTGTGCATAGCATCCTTTGTTTTCATTGCTTCAAATGGTATCATAGCATAATGCTTTGAAAGGCTTGGATTGAAGCATGCTAGTTAATAAAATTGGCAAGAGTAATTATAATAAGATCCTTCGTTGTTTTGGTATAGGTAGATCGTCTGTACACCTCACCATTGAGGTATAGCAGCCTCTGTAAATTTTTTTTTTTTTATGCTTTGATTAGTTTTTGTGAAAACATGATTTGAAATAGGCAGTTGTCATGTTTTTGTTGAAAAAATGTAACAAGACACGGCCTTGGACGATCGCAAACTATTGCAAAGGTGCCCAGCGAAGAGTTGTTGAAAAAAAACGTAGCGAAAGGAGTTTTTCATTGAGGACGAAGATGGGTCAAGCCCCAAGCTTAGCCTCAAGTCCTGCCGAGCCTCGGCTTGGTGTGAGAGAAGCTGAGGTCGCCCAGGCTAGCTACAGCTTAAAGTTGTAGTCGGGCTCAAGCATTCCTTGGCTCGGGCACGCGCAAGGAAGGCATCCTCATGGATGCAGAGCTTTCTCGCTAAAGCTGTTGCCTCGGGTAAGCGGGTCGCGGGCACCCGCCTGCGGACCATGATCTATGGGTCTTCCCATGGGCCATGATCCAGTGTGGCGGGTGCACTGGACTAAGAATATATATATATATATATATATATATATATATATATTAGTTTTTGGTCTCATACCAGACGGAATTATTTTTATTGCAATAGTTAATATTCATTGAATATTTTGCATGAAAAATAATAGTAAAGGATATTAGGATTAAACAGGATCATAATTAATTTTTAATGTATTTAGTTCTTTTATTTGGGCACTTAGGATTAAAAAAAGAAAAGTATGAAAACGTTTACAATTTTTTAGCATGCTAATTATTTTAAGTCCTGTGTGTACATTTTCTCAAAGACCAAAGTCTTTCGGGAATTTTATTTAACAAGGAAAAATATTTTTCTTTAATTCAATGGTTATTTTAACTTAAAAAATGAATTAATCCTTGGTTATTTTCTTAAATGTTTTTATCCTTGACATAGAAAATATTTTAGATTTAGAAATTTTTGTGAGTTAAAATGGAAAGCCATTTTAATTCATTTTAGCAAAGAAAAATTATTTTTTGTCAAATAAAACCTTGAGATCAAAATCTCTAGGAAATTTTAAATGGAAAAGTTTTAAAATTATCAAGTTTTTGACTTAAATAAAATTAATCCATGAGGAAAAATTTCTCAAAGGGTATAAACCTTGACATAGAAATTTTTAATGGATTTAGACATTTTATTTTAAGTTAAAAGAGAACTTAATTGAAAATTTTCAAATGATATTTTTTCAAGAAAACCCTTATTTAAAAAAACTAAGTGGAAGAGGGGTTCCAATAGCCCCACGGTTTCCATCACGATCCTTATTAGAGATCGTGGGTCTCCTTGCATCACCTTGGGAGTGAACCCGTACAGGATGGAGAAACCACAGGGATCTAGAACTAATGAAAGGATGTAATTAATAACTCGGGACACGTACTATGATTGGCCAACCCACGTTGGATGTTATAGTGCGATGTATGTTCATAGGAAATGAGAAGGAACGGCCATCCCCTCGATGGAGTTATCTTCTAGATCATTACTTAGAAGGGAAATTAATTTATGGTGGTTAACACACTTAGCTTAGAAAACTATTAATCTTCCCAAGAAGCTATGTTAGTTTTCCTAAGAGCCACATTAATCATGTTAAAGATAATAGTAATGGGGTTAGCTATTATCAAGTTTAATATGAGGATAAAGTGCACAAAATTATTTTTATTTCATAATATTGAGATTTTTTTTTTTCAAATTTCAGAAATGGTTGGTAGAGGTTCTTTCAGTCCCTTAGCCGTTATTCTTCGTGAGAATAAGTTATCGGGTCCAAACTATGTGGACTGGAAAAGGAATCTGGACATAATACTCATTGCTGAAGAGTATAAGTATGTCCTATACGAGACCTACCCAGTAATCGGGGAAGGTTCCTCCATTGAGAAGCGTGGAGCTGAAAAGGCATGGAAGAAGACTGACGAAATGGCCCGATCTATATGTTAATCTCCATGTCAAATGTGCTTCAGTCAAAACACGAGCAAATGGCTACTAAATATGACATTAGCACATCACTAGCCACAATGTTCGTAGATAAGAGCCGGCCCGCAAGGCAAGAGGCCCCTAGAATGATCATAAAAGCCAAGATGGCTGAGGAAGCATCAGTTAGAAAACACATGCTCAAGATGATTGCTACTTTCGAGGAAGCAGAAGTTTTAGGGGCTGTTGTTGACTCCGGGAGCCAAGTGGACATAGTTCTTGAATCTTTTCCGAGCTTCTTCACTTAGTTCAAGTTGAATTATAATATGAACAAGTTAAACATGAGTTTAATGGAGTTGATGGAGAAGCTCCAGGTGGCAGAGAAGGTCATGAAGCCATAGGCTAGAGCTATGATGGCCTCTTCTTAGAGAAATGGGCCCAAGCCCAGAAAATTCAAGAAGAAGAAGGGTAATGCAATGCATTAACCCAAGTCCCAACCCAAAGACAAACCCAAGGGCAAGTGCTTCAAATATAAGAAGAAGGGACACTGAAAAAATGAGTGTCCATATCTTCAGGCCAAGAAAAACCTTACAGCTAATGTTTTTTATCTAGAGTCTATATCAATGGTTTGATCAACTTTCACTTGGATTGTTGATTTAGGAGTCACTGATTATATCTGTAACTCCTTGCAGGGGTTTAGGATAATTAGAAGACTCCAGAAGGGCAAACATGGACTATGTATGGGAAATGGAGCACAAGTTTGGGCTCTTGTGTGGGAGAACTGGAACTTACTTTTAATTGTAATAGAATAGTTGTTTTAAAGAATATTTTATTTTTTCTTGTTTTGGATATAATTTGGTTTCAGTTGTAAAACTTATAAATGAAGGATATTTTATTTCTTTTCATTCTGGTATTACTATCAGTAGAAATGAAGAAGTTATATGTACTTGGCACATGCATTGAAATCTATTCTTCATTAATCCTATTAAAAATCAATTGAATAACGTTCAATCTGAACTTTTAAATAGGAAGAGAAAGGCCAATGTCAATGACTCATATCTTTGGCAACCAAGGTTGGGTCACATTAACTCAACCAGGATTTAGAGGTTAATTGATGAGACTCCACTTCATCATGGAGAACAATGACCGATAACAAGAGCTAGAACCAAAAAGCTTCAAGATGATTTTCAATTGGTTATCAAACCATGCTTGAGGATGAAAGAGGATTGGAAGGTTGAGGAAGCTAGCCAAGAGTTCGTGTTGATGACCATCCTCGAAGGACCCCAACAAGAACTTAAACCGGCAGCAAAAGGGGACGAAACTTGACCAAGGGAGGCTTCCTAGGGGACAGCTGGCGCCGACTCCATGCAGCTAAACCGGCGGTGGCTCCATTCTGTCTAACAACACCTCAAGCACAACATGAACTGGCCCAAAGACAGATCTAAACCGACGTTGGCTGCGATGTCCAAACTGGTACCGGCTTCCCCCTGGGCAACCATCGACTGTTCCACGTTTTAATGCTTTTCTCACAGTTTTGGGTCATAATAGAACTTCACAATTAAAAGTTCACAATAGACTCTAATAGAACTTCACAATTAAAAGTTTCTTCACTTTTAATTGCTTGTAAAGACTCATTATGACCCAAAACTATAATGGAACTTCAGGGATTACTTAGCTAAGGTTAGGATAGTATAAATAGCATCTTAAGTGATTTGACAAGGCAACTCACTTCACTTTAATTCAAATTTGAGAGAGAATCTTGTGAGGCCCTAGCCTCCTTGTTCATCTTGTTTAAGACCAAGCTTAAGGGTTAGTCCTCCTTTTGTAAGAGTTTATAAATCTTTTGGATAATCTGATATTATTTTCTATTGAATGGGTCTTAGTTGCTTTGTTCTTCTAAGGTTTGTTTGAAATCCAATATTTGGATACCTATTTTCTCTATTCTATTTGTTCTTGTTTGCCTTTGTTGCTCTAAGGATATTGGGGTGAGATTATAGTAGAACTATCTACTCACCTTGAGGGTCTTTGAGACTTTGTTCTTCAAGGGTTTGAAAGAGTGTAGGTTGTTAGGTTACTTTCTCCTTTTGTCACAAGAAAAATCTTTGTTTTGGGTCCCACTGTTTGAACTGAACAGTTAGCCAATTAAAATACCCATAACACCAAGAAAAGTCACCAAGAATTTGTATTAATAATCCATGATGAGCCTTTAGGTTTATTGAGATTGGAAAGTTGGCCTCAGCGTGAATCTTGTCTTATGGGAAAAATGACCAAAAAGTCTTTTACCCAAAAGGCGGATAGAGCCAAAGAAGAATTGAGTCTTGTTCACACTGATGTGTGTAGTCCTTTATCTATACCAGTAAGAGGGGAGTTTGAGTACTTCATCACTTTCACAGATGATTGTACAAGCTATGGTTACATTTATCTAATAAGACACAAGTTTGACTCTTTTAACTAGTTCAAAGAGTTTAAGGCTAAAGTGGAGTGTCGAACAGGTAAGCTGCTCAAGACCTTACAATCAGATTGTGGTGGAGAATATCTCTTTGGTGAATTCAAGGACAACATAGTACATCATGGGATAGTATCCTAACTTTCTATGCCGGGGACACCCCAACAGAATGGAATAGCTGAGAGAAGGAGCAGGACATTGATGGAAATAGTCCAAAGCATGATGTCTTTTGCTACTCTTCCGGTGTCTTTTTGGGAATATGCCTTAGAAATAGCGGCATATATTCTGAATTTGGTACCTTCCAAGTCAGTACCTAGGACTCCCTATGAGATATGGACTGCGTGTAAGTCAAGTCTAAATCATTTCAAGATATGTGGTTGTCCAACTTATATACTGATCAAAGGAGACAAATAAGAACCAAGATCAGAATTATACTATTTTGTAGGGTATCCAAAAGGGTACAGAGGGTAGTTACTTTTATCATCTCAAGGAGCAGAAGGTACCTGTGAGTACTAATGCTAGATACTTGGAGGATGAACAAAGTAGATCTACTAAAGGTTCAACAAGTTTGGAACTCAAAGAGAAGTTATCTTCTAAATCTACTTCTCCTAACCAGATTATAGAACAAGAAGAGGCACAGCCTCAGGAACCTGTACAAATGGAGCCTCATCATAGTGGGAGAATATTTAGAGTTCCAGAAAGATGGACTGAAAAGGCTTTTGACCTAGTCTCTGACCATTAGGAACAAGATCCCACTAGATACGAGGAGGCTATTGCCAATGCGGATGCATACCTATGGTATAAAGCAATGAAAGTCAAGATTAAGTCTATGTACTTCAATCAAGTTTGGGATCTTGTAGCTTCACCTGAAGGGATAAAATCTATTAGGTGTAAGAGGTTGTACAAGAGAGAGAGGAAGTAAATGGGAAGGTGGAAACCTTTAAAGCTAGGCTTGTGGCGAAAGGGTATGTAACACCCCACTACCTAGGCCCAATAGGGCCGGGGATGTCGCCCCATCCATAGGATAAGGGGTTTTTATAATTACGTCACACAAATGAAAATAAAAGCAATACTTTAAAATTGAACTTATTACAACCCAAAAATTACATGAACAAATCCAAAATAAATTGTTTACTACCATCTCTCAAAACAACACATAAGAAAAATAACATAAAGTCTTCAAAACATAGGCAACAAATCTAGCTATTCATCTCCACAGCAGAATCGACCTGAAACATGGCATAAAAGGTGATGAGATAAAAATCTCAATAAGCCTGTGTGTGCTTTGAGTGTCTCAGGCAAAATAGTTCATGTATGCAAGTTGGAAAATTGTTATAAGAGAAAGTGCTGGCAAGCATTAAATAAATGTTGAAAATAAAGAGTGGTGTTTTGCTTTCCAAACCATACATGTGCACAATAAATACAACTACTCAAATGAGTAGCCATGAGTTACCACACGTTGGGCCCTATGACCATATAACTGTCAGAATGCCACACTTTGTGCAGACTGACAAAAGATAGGTGTACAGCCTACCGGGTAAGATACTCCTCATTCTCTACACCCAAACTTACCAGTTGTCCACTCCAAAAACACACAGTCCACATGACTGAAATTTGCTAGCTCGAACCGGCATGACCTACTAGACTGGCATCCTATCCGGGAAGGACTCACCCCTCAGAGGTGGCCACCTACTGAAAGACTTACCCCAACCCTTCAAAGACTAGTCCTAATAGTCTACCCTTAATGAGTACTCAACGTTGATTGTCCTACTTGGGAGAAAACTGATAAAGCATTGATTTATTTAGAAATAGCAATTAAAGGTTTCTAAAATTCTTGTTAAAGTTGGGTTTTAGAAAGAGTTTAGTATTTGTGCAAAACTACTTGTTTAAATTTTCAAATGATTTGCTTGACTGAAATAAAAAGGAAAACAGTCCTTAATTGCCTTTATAAAATGAGTATCCATACACATCGCATTTGACTTGCCATAGTAATATTTTGTCTTCAAATAAGTTCATGTAGGAGCTTACCTGATCATTTGTTTGCTCAAATTCAAAAATCTTCCAAAGCTGACCTAACCCCGCCTGGGGTAAACACAAGATATAAGGTTATACTTAAGCTATATTCGCTTACATAAATAATCTTAGTTCAACTTATTATAATCATGACCCTAATGTCCTTAGCTTTAAGGCTAGATGATAAAAGATTTTATAAAATAAGTCTAGCTTGATAAGTTAAAATAACTAGGGGTTGTAAAATAATTACTAATAAGTTATAGTTCAAATAATAAATCTTGAGTACTATTGCTAATAAATAAACTAGGGTTTAATTGTTAAATATTAGCAAATGGAAATTAAAAAAAGTTTTATTATAAATAATTAATAAATTACAATTAATTTTTTAATTAACTTTTAATAGATAATAAATAATAAATGGATATATTAAATTTTTGTTTAATCAATAACAAACAAATTTTAATATGAATAATATTTATCAATATAGGCCTACCAGGTCATTAATATTTTATTTATTATTATTATTTATATAAAAAGTGAG
The DNA here is from genome assembly GCA_026120185.1 of Voacanga thouarsii. Taxonomy (NCBI): domain Eukaryota; kingdom Viridiplantae; phylum Streptophyta; class Magnoliopsida; order Gentianales; family Apocynaceae; genus Voacanga; species Voacanga thouarsii. The sequence goes on from JANUWF010002701.1 coordinate 1,060,867, forward strand.
GGACGGAAAAACAGAAGAAGCATGCACCAACGAAAAAAAACAGAGGAAAAAAAAAACGCAAGCCTTAAAGGCCACACGGAAGCGTAAAGATTGTACCTTTGCGCGCTCTAAGCCTACTAGGTTGAGTAGGAGTGGCTTGAACGATAGGAATCGCTTCGCCTTGCCCACTTGAAGAAGCTTCCGGTTGAAAACCCGCTAGCCTCCTACTTCGCCTTGTTTGCATGAACGCCAAGCCTTTCAGCTCTCAGAATATACCACAGCCCAACCTCTAGTCGGTGAACACAATGGTGAAGAGGAATGGTCTCAAATCTCCTTAGTTCTCTTGCTCTTGATTAGCAAAGCTCCAAGAAGAAGACACAGAGAATGAAGAAGACGTCTGAGAGAGAGAGCTACGTGAGTTTTACTTAGGCTAGGGAGATAAGGGTTTTTTTCTTTTTCCAGAGACTTGTTTATTGGTCAGCCAAAACTAGGTCTCTTATTATTTGATAAACATATCCGCGGGATATCATATTTCAAACACCCGAATGTTATCCTGAGAATAAGTTTGGCTTAACCCTAAACTCTTCTTAACCGTATCTGAAAACAACCCTACAGTCCAAGCTATTGGGCCGAAATAATATTTATTATTTCTCTTGGACCCAAAAGGCCCAAAATAATAAACATTAATTATTTATTTCCTGGGCTTATATAAATAACCCAATAAATAATTAATGAGCCCAAATGAACTAAAATAATTAATCTTTAATTATTTATTTCTTGGGCTTATATAAATAACCCAATAAATAATTAAGAATTAATTATTTCCACTAGTTTAAGCCCAGGTTAATTTCCTAATTATTCATACTGGACATAGTCCCTGAATAATTAATTAACCAATTAAACCAGATAATTAATTTCGCTCAACTCCTAATTTTATTTTATTTATTTATTTTATTCCAGTCTAATAATAAATTAGACATCTCGAATAAAACAAAATAAAATAAAATCCTCTTGAACTAAGACCAATTCCTCAACCCAAAATTAGTTAGGACTTACGGGCTATTTCGAGGACCAAAAAGACACATCGTCATGGCTGCTAAAATGACCAAAATACCCCTACTATATAAATAGATATATTTTGCATTTTAAATATTTCCTAATATCCCCATAAGAAAATATTGACCCCAAGGACAATGCTGCATTAGCAAAGTCTCCGACCTACAGGTGAAATGACTAAAGTACCCCTCTACACATCACCGTACATTTGGAGAGGAAGAAGTGTACTAACACCCCTCTAAAGGACATCTACCATCCTTAGGCTTCTAGTCCAATGATCCACGACTTCCTGGAGTGTTTCCTCTTTCCAAGAGAGCTACCCTAAAGCAAACATCCAAGTCATGTTTCCCAGGGCCTTGGACATTTTAGACCATTCAGACAACCACAAGGGGCGATATAGTGCAGAAACTATCTTGTATAAGTCTGTCTTAATTAACTAATTACATATACCAAATACCTCATAGTCGAGTCCTTCTTTTTGAGAATACCCTTTCGCCACATGCCTAGCTCTGAAGGTTTCTACCTTCCCATCCGCTCCCCTCTTTCTCTTGTACACCTATTTGCACCCAATGGGTTGTATCCCTTCAGGTGAAGCTACAAGATCCTACACCTGATTGAGGTACATAGACTCAATCTCGGCTTTCATTGCTTCATGCCACAGATTTATATCAGCATCAGTAATAGCCTCCTCGTATCTAGTGGGGTCTTGTTCCTGATGGTCGGAGACCAGCTCAAAGGCTTCTCTAGTCCATCTATTTGGAACCCTAGACACTCTCCCACTATGACGAGGCTCCACTTGCACAGGCTCTTGAGGCTGTGCCTCTTCTTGTTCTACAATCGGGTCAGAAGAAGTTGATTCCGTAGATAACTTCTCCTCAAGTTCCAACCTTGTTGAACCTTTAGTGGAAGTACTTTAATCATCTTCCAAGTATCTAGCATTGGTACTGACTAGTACCTTCTGCTCCTTAGGATGATAAAAGTAACCTCCTTTTGTCCCTTTTAGATAGCCAATAAAATAGCATAATTCTGATCTTGGTTCTAACTTATCTCACTTGACCAGTACATAAACTGGACAACCCCAAATCCTGAGATGATTCAGACTTAGCTTATGCCCAGTCCACATCTCATAGGGAGTCCTAGGTACTGACTTGGAAGGCACCAAATTTAGAATATATGCCGCTGTCTCCAGGGCATATCCCCAAAAGGACACTAGAAGAGTAGCATGATACATCATGTTTCGGACCATTTCTATCAACGTCCTGTTCCTTCTCTCAGCTACTCTGTTCTGCTGGGGTGTTTTCGGCGTAAAGAGTTGGGATACTATCCCATGATGTACCATGTAATCCTTGAATTCACCTAGGAGGTACTCTCCACCATGATCCGATCGTAAGGTTTTGTTTAATTTACCTGTTCGACACTCCACTTCAGCCTTAAACTTCTTGAATTTATCAAAAGAGTCAGACTTACGTCTCATCAGGTAAATGTAACCATACCTCATACAATCATCCGTGAAAGTGATGAAGTACTCAAAACCTCCTCTAGCTGGTGTAGACAATGGACCACACACATCAGTGTGAATAAGACTCAACACCTCCTTGGCTCTATCCGCCTTTGGTGTAAATGACCTTTTAGTCATCTTTCCCATCAGGCAGGATTCACATTAGATGCCAACTTTCCAATCTCAATGAGCCCAAAAGCCCATCATGGATTAGCCTCTGAATCCTGGTTGAGTTAATATGACCCAACCTTAGATGCCAAAGGTATGAATCATTGATATTGGTCTTTCTCTTCTTAGTTAAAGGTTCAGACTGAGCGTTTTTTGATTGGTTGTTACTAGGGTTTAAAAAGAAAAGATTTCCATACGTGTGCCTAGTATATAAAATTTCTCCATCTCTACTGATAGAAATATCAGAATGGAAAGATACAGAATATTCTTGATTTATAAGTTTTGCAACTGAAATCAAATTTTGACGAAATCCAGGTGCATATAAAATATCTTTTAAAACCACTATCTTATTACAATAAAAAAAATAAGATCCAGCTCTCCCACTGCAAGGGCCTAGACTTGTGCTCCATTACCCACTCGTAGCCCATGTTCGCCCTTCTTAAGCCTTCTAATCTTTCTAAACCCTTACAAGGAGTTACAGATATGATAAGTGGCTCCTGAATCAACAATCCAAGTGGAAGTTGATCCTACCATTGATATAGGCTCTAGATAGAAAACATTACCTGTGAGGTTTTTCTTGGCTTGAAGATCTGGACACTTCTTTTTCCAGTGTCCCTTCTTTCCATATTTGAAGCAGTTGCCTTTTGATTTGTCCTTGGGCTGGTTTTTGGGCTGGGCTGCTGCATTCCCCTTCTTCCTCTTGAACTTTCTGGGTTTAGGCCCAGTTCTTGAGAAAGAAGCCTTAGCAATCATGGCCTTTGATTGCGGCTTTATGACCTTCTCCGCCATCTGGAGCTCCTTCATCAATTCAGTTAAACTCATGTTCAATTTGTTCATATTATAGTTCAACCTGAACTGAGTGAAGGAGCCCGGTAGAGATTCGAGAACCATTTCCACTTGGCTCTCGGGGTCAATGACAGCCCCTAAGATTTTCGCCTCCTCGAAAGCAGCAATCATCTTGAGCATATGCTCTCGGACTAATGCTCCCTCAGCCATCTTAGTGTTTATAATAGTTCGATGAGCCTCCTGCCTTGCGGGCCGGCTCTTGTCTGCGAACATAGTAGCCAATGATTGACTGATGTCATATGCAGAAGCCATGTGCTCGTGTTTTGACTGGAGCACATTAGACATGGAGGCTAACATATAGCAATGTGCCATTTCGTCAGCCTTCTTCCACGCCTTCTCAGCCTCTCGCTCTTCGGCGATGGAACCTTCCCCGATAACATGGCAGGTCTCGTAAAGGACATACTTATACTCTTCGGCTATGAGTATTATGTCTAAGTTCCTTTTCTAGTCCACATAGTTTAGACCCGTTAACTTATTCTCCCTGAGAATAATGGCCAATGGACTAAAAGAACCTCCCACCATTTCTGAAAATCGAAAAATAAAAGAAAGAATTTAGTTTGTGAAAACAAAATAAAATTTGTGCACTGAAAATAATTTGGCTTTTAGGAAAACTGACATAGCTTCTTAGAAAGATTAACAGTTCCCTAAGCTAAGTGTATTAACCACCACAAATTAATTTTCCTTATAGGTAATGATCTAGAAGATAACTCCATCGTGGGATGGTCGTTTCCTCTCATTTCCTATGGACATACCTCGCACTATGACCTCCAACGTGGGCTGGCTGATCATAGCACATGCCTCGGGTTATTAATTACATCATTCCATTAGATCTAGATCCTCGTGGTATCTCCATCCGATACGGGTTCACTCCCAGGGTGACGCGAGGGGACCCACGATCTCTAATGAGGACCGTGATGGAAGCCGTGGGGCCGTTGGAACCCTTCTCCCACTTAGTCTTTTAAAAAAAGGTTTTCCTGAAAAATATCCTTTTGAAATTTCCATTAAGTTTCTCCTTAACTCAAAAATAAAATATCCAAGTCCATTAAAATCTCTATGTCAAGGCTTATACCCTTTGAGAGATTTCACCATGGACTAATTTTATTTAAGTTAAAAATTAATGATTTCAAAAATTTCCAATTAAAACTTTCTAGAGACTTTGTCTCAAGTTTATTTGACAAAATAATTTTTCTAGTGCAAAATAAAACAAAATGGCTCTCCATTTTAATTTATAAAAATATCTAAATCCAATATATTTTCTGTGTCAAGGATTAAATCCTTTGAGAAAATATTCAAGGATTAATTTTTGTACAAATTAAAATAACCATTTAATTTTTGAATAAAAATGTTTTTCTTGTCAAGAATGTTCCCAAAGACTTTGGTCTTTGAGGAAAAACACACATAGGTACACAAAAAAAATAGCATGCTTGAAAACAGTAAACGTTTTCATGCTTTTCTATTTTTTAAACCTAAGTGCCCAAATAATAGAATTAAACACATTAATTAATTAATTAACGATCTTGTTTAATCCTAAAATCCCTTACTAATATTTTTCATGCAAATATATTTCAAGAATATAAAATATTACAAAAATATTAACTTCGCCTGGCATATGATCCAAAACGGGAAAAAACAACAAAGAAAATTGCAAAAAACAAATCTGTCGGTCCATGTACACCCGCCGCACCGGATCAGAGCCTTTTGATCTGTGGTCCTCCGCAGCCGCAGTGCACCAGCTGCACCGGATCATCAGCTGCCTCAACCCGCCAAGCTGCCCGCTTGCACGAGAACCCGCGCCTGGTCGCTCGCTCACGCGCCTGGTGCTTTGCACGCTGGATCCGTGCGAGGACCCGCGGATCACGCTCGTGCCCGCGACCAGCGCCCAAATGCTCTCTCACGTCGACCCGCGTGTTTATCCGAATGGCGGCTCCGACCCAGTTACATGACCTGCGCGGATGAATTGCAATTATTCAATTTGAAACGGCTCAAATCACCTTCAAATTGGCTCGGCTCCAAGGCGTGAACAACACGGCTTCACTCATAATTTCGGCAACGGCTCGGCTCGGCTCAAATGGCTTAGGAACAGTTCTCTTCTTCGTTTTTCTTTCTCTTTCGCACGAAAGTTGTAGAGACCTCTGCTATTCGACTTTTGCTTACTTCTTTGGCTTCTTTGGACATTTTTACTTACAAAAACTCATCCAAAACAAAAACACAACCACCTATACCCATTTAAATTGGGTTTACATGATCAAACATCAAAGCTAAAATTTATTATAGAGAGTTCTATGCTTCAACGGTGAAGCTCACAATCATCCTATCCCATACCAAAACAGTGAAGGATCACAGGTATAATCATCTTTTCCATTTTTATTAACTACCATGCTCCCCATATTGATCAAAGAACCATTGGTTTTGATACCACATTGAGGGACGAAAAAATAGAGGAAGCATGCACCAACGAAAAAAAATAGAGGAAAAAAAACGCAAGCCTTAAAGGCCACACGGAAGCTTAAAGATCATACCTTTGCGCGCTCTAAGCCTACTACGTTGAGTAGGAGTGGCTTGAACGATAGGAATCGCTTCGCCTTGCTCACTTGAAGAAGCTTCCGGTTGAAATCCCGCTAGCCTCCTACTTCGCCTTGTTTGCATGAACGCCAAGCCTTTCAACTCTCAAAATATACCATAGCCTAACCTCTAGTCAGTGAACACAACGGTGAAGAGTAACGGTCTCAAATCTCCTTGGTTCTCTTGCTCTTGATTAGCAAAGCTCCAAGAAGAAGACACAGAGAATGAAGAAGACGTTTGAGAGAGAGAGCTACATGAGTTTTACTTAGGCTAGGAAGATAAGGGTTTTTTTCTTTTTCAGAGACTTGTTTATTGGTCAGCCAAAACTAGGTCTCATATTATCTGATAAACATAACACCGGGATATCATATTTCAAACACCCGGATATTATCCTGAGAATAAGTTTGGCTTAACTTTAACTCTTCTTAACCGTATTGGAAAAAACTCTACGGTCCAAGCTATTGGGCCGAAATAATATTTATTATTTCTCTTGGACCCAAAAGGCCCAAAATAATGAACATTAATTATTTATTTCCTGGGATTATATAAATAACCCAATAAATAATTAATGAGCCCAAATGAACCAAAATAATTAATTTTTAATTATTTATTTCTTGGGCTTATATAAATAACCCAATAAATAATTAAGAATTAATTATTTCTCCTAGTTTAAGCCCAGGTTAATTTCCTAATTATTCATACTGGACCTAGTCCCTGAATAATTAATTAACCAATTAAACCGGATAATTAATTTTTCTCTCAACTCCTATTTTTATTTATTTTATTCCAGTCTAATAATAAATTAGACATCTCGAATAAAACAAAATAAAATAAAATCCTCTTGAACTAAGGCCAATTCCTCAACCCAAAATTAGTTAGGACTTACGGGCTATTTCGAGGACCAAAAAGACACATCGCCATGGCTACTAAAATGACCAAAATACCCCTACTATATAAATAGATATATTTTACATTTTAAATATTTCCTAATATCACCATAAGAAAATATTGACCCCAAGGACAATGCTGCATTAACAAAGTTTCCGACCTACAGGTGAAATGACTAAAATACCCTTCTACACATCGCCGTATATTTAGAGAGGAAGAAGTGTGCTAACACCCCTCTAAATGACATCTACCATCCTTAGGTTTCTAGTCCAATGATCCACGACTTCCTGGAGTGTTTTCGCTTTCCAAGGGAGCTACCCTAAAGCAAACATCCAAGTCATGTTTCCCAGGGCCCTGGACATTTTAGACCATTCAGAGAACCACAAGGGGCGATATAGTGCATTAACTATTTCGTACAAGTCTGTCTTAATTAACTAGTTACATATACCCAATATACAAGTATATTGGTTCTACTATAGAACCTCAACTATAGCGTATCAAAGCATATGCTTTCAGCTTCGTCAGACCACCAACTCATACTCAAGTCGTAGAGTACTAGTCCACGCTGTAGCAGTAGTAGTCTAGGTTTTTATCATATAGTACTTTTAGAAACCACTACCACAGGTCCTGTCCTACGTATTCGAAATACGCTTATGTCATGAAGTGAGTGGACTATTCACTGGCTAAAGGTAAGCGATTCCCCATTTGGAATTCATAACATAATAACCTAAACATGATGAGATTCACAGTCTCATCAATAGGTTAAGAACAAATGTTTGTGTGTTAAATAACCCGTGATCCATACCTTACTGTGAAAGATCACCATTCACATGGAACACTTATTTAAACACAATAGGTCTGTTCCAAACGAAAATTGTGCACAAACAAAAAGTAAATTCACAAACAATTTCAAAAAAAATAAATTCTTTTATTAAAATATTCGATTTTACATCAGAAACCTAGTCTAAGAGGGCATACAATCCAACAATATTTTATTTATTATTATTATTATTTATATAAAAAGATCTTATTTACTATTATACATATACATATTTTATTTTTAATGAAAAATTTTATTTATTCGACTAGTAAAATATCAATATTTCATTTAATACCCCATTTCCAAAACTTCCTAGGAATTTCAAAATCTTTAGAGGAAAAATATAGTAATAATTTTAATTATGATAATAAAATTTGCTAATTAAAATAGCTTAGGATCAACAAGATCATGATCATAATTTTTCTATTGCTAACAAGATTCATGAACATATTCTCCAACATCAATCAACAAACTATTCTATTCATGAACATAGGCTTAAATCCATACCTACTATCACATGGCCAAATCTCTACTAAGCATAATCACACTCACGGCTTCAATGAAAATAAGAACATAAAAATCCTATTCACCAAAGGTCTCATAACATCTAGCATGCTTGAACATTCATAATTTATTAAGACATGATGAACATACATCGATTCTCAAGGAATTCCATATAGCTTAATCATGATCATCCATTCTCATGCTCCAATCTCAATCCCTTCATACATATGCATATACTCAATCCCCCATTCATATACTATTCTCCCTACCAACATCTAAGAGATATGAATTCAGAATTAAAAAGAAAGGTTAAGAAGAATTACTTGGTTGATGATTACTTCGATGAAGACTTAAGAAGGTCCATGCGCTTGAGAGTCTTAAATTGTCCAAGAGAGGAGGAGAAAAAAAACAGCCATGGTTGTAACAAACATTTTAGCTGAGAGAGAGAGAGAGAGAGAGAGAGAGAGAGAGAGAGAGAGAGAGAGAGAGCATTAGCATGACTTGTGGAAATCCATCCTATAGGGGGTCATGCTCAGAATGACACTAGAAAATTTACTATCTCTAATGAGAGTTGCGATGGAAGCCATGAGGTTGTTTGAACCCCTCTCCCACTTAATCTTTTATTGAAAATAGAGTTTTTTTTCCCTAAAAATGTTTTCTATAAACTTATAGTTTCATTAACTTTAGTAAAAATATGAAATTCAATATTATTCTCTATTTCAAGGATTAAATCCTTTGAGAGAATAAACTATGAATTTATTTTACTATTCTAAGTTATTAACCAAGTAAAACTTTATTAAATAATCTTTAAGTTCAATATTGTTCTCTATGTCAAGGATTATACCCTTTAAGAGAATAAACCATGAACTTTTTCAATTTTAAAGTTTCTTAGATTAAAACATTTTATAAAAAACCATCCTATCTAGTGAGTCTTTGGTCTCACAAGAACTTACGCATTTGATCACAAAAACGAAATAAGTATGATACAAAAAGTAAACTTTTTCATGCTCAAACTACTTATAAGTGACCAAACAATAGATTAAATATCATGAATTAAAAAATTAATGATCATGTTTAATCCTAAGGCGGTTCTATCCTTTATTATTTATTTTCAGGAAAATTATTTATCCATAGATAAATAAAACTATTGCAAAAAATTAACTTCATACAATGGTTTCAAAACATGATTACATCAAGGGAAACTGAGGAACAAAACTTTACCAGTGCTCTCCTATTTCTTGGACAATTTGTCACTCCCTTCTTGTCCAAAATTGCACACAACTACCTCTAGGCAGAGTGGACCTGGCACCTAGTCTGTTGGACCCACCTAGTACTAGCTCCAATATGTTTTTCCAAAAAAAATCCAGCTGGGCATAGAAGACCTGTCGCCTGGTCCGATCGGCTCACCAGGCATCGTGTTAGGTTTGGAGTTCACCGATTTCTGGAAAAAAATTTATCTTTTCAACCATTTTTCGCCCCTAAACAATTCTAGCAATCACATTTTTCCAGTCCTTAAAATTTTCAAATTAAAAGAATACAACGAAATACAAAACCAAGCAGAAAAATATGCCTTTACAAGTACCTATGCCTTTAACCACGAGGCGTACATCAAATCTTCTTAAAACCAGAAAAACAATGGGAAAACCATTACAATACATGATCCTATTCCTCTAACTGTGAGGTATACATGAACTCTAGAAATTAATATATGAAGGATCACATGAAATAAATTTTTTTTTTCATTTTTAATAGTAAAAGAACCACATTTTTCTAGTTTTAACCCTAGTACATGCTCTTAGATGAAAACCATGTATCTGATACCATTTGAAGGATCAACTAAAAACCCATCAAAGAAAAATGCAGTAGAAAATTTTCATTTTTTCTAAGCCACATCTAAGAGAAAGTACTTACTTTTCCTTATTGGTCACAGATTAACTAATGTAGGGAAGGGTTGCACTAGAACTTCTTGCATTGGAAGGGGAGAAGGACAGGTCTGTTGTTCAACTGGAACTCCCGCCAATCTTCTACTCCTACGTATCTAGCTTCTCCAAACTTCTTTGCTTCATCTTCTAGAGTATGACTCTATCTTGCCTTTAGGTTAGATTGGTGAAAAGCTCATTCTTCGGATAATTAAAATACTCTCCAAGAGAGAAAGAAGAGAAGAGACAAAAGCCAGAGTGAGAGAGAGAGACGACTGATGTGTTTGAATTTGGGTATAAAAATCATATAAAAATAAGCACGTTCTCAATCAAGTTTAAATTAAAACGTTAACCCCAAATTACACATATGAGCAAGCGTACTTATCATTAATCATAGCATAAGGTTTAAAACAAGTATCGATCCTCAAGGAACAAGTATGCATTAATCACTTTTCTTTCATTGTTTAACCGACTCAATAAAGTGAAAAAGAATAAAAAGGAAAAGAAAAGAATATATACATGTCAAGGATGAAAAATTATGCAACTCAAACCATTATTTTGACAACCATGATCTTAAAGTACCTAATCATTATCATAACTAACTATTCTCTTGGAATCATGAAGGATTAATATAGATTCACTTCTTTTCCAATCCATGAAATCATTATCTTCTAGACAAATTAGCATCACACATCCTGTCTCAACTAATTCACCCAAAAGATGCATTAAACACAATCATTGATTAAATTTCCATGGCCTGGCAAACTTAAACCATGAAATTAACCAATGAATCCATATCCTGGCAGACATCAATTAACCATTAATTACCTAGTTCTTAGCAATTAACCCATTTTCCAAGCAAGTTAATAGACAACAAATATGAAATTAATGAATTGAAACCACCATCAATCCCTTTTCCAAGCAAGCTAATGGAAAAAGACAACAAATTAATTGATAGGGGCTAAATTACTCATATTTTTCCTAGTTATTTAAGGCTCTTTTGCAATACATTTTGTTCAATAATTAGCCGTATTCCTTCATATTTGAGATTTTACCCTTGGAAAAGTATTTTGTTCATTATTTCAGATTTTTAGGGTAAAACGAAGCCAAAAAGTCGTAAAACAGATTAAAGGCGGCGCCAGCTAGGGCACTGGAACTGGTGCCGGCCATGCACTGGTTACATGAACTTCGAGGTGACAAAAAATTGGTGAAACAGGACGAAACAGAGTGGAACCGGTGCCGGCTCTAGTAGCTAAGGCGGCGCCTGCTGCATTCTAGAATATATTTTGCGAAATTCAAGGAAAATCAACGAATAATTGGACAAACAGAACACAACCGGCGCCAACTTCGAGGTATAGGCTGCGCTGGATGTGCCCTAAAGTTAAGGCGGTGCTTTGATTTTTCTATATAGTTTTTGGTAATTTGTGGAGTTTTAGTATTTTCCAACTTCTACTCCGCCAAGAACATTGTACCTACGAGTTTAGGCACTTCATAAGCCTATAAAATAGATGGAAAACATAAGGAAAAAGGGGAGAATTCATTAATCATCATAGAAAATTTCTCAAATCAAAGGAGGAATTCTATAATTCAAGGAGGGTTGTACAAGAATGTCTTCAAAGGAAGAAGAAGGAGGCTTATCTATGAGTGCTTTCTTTTATTTTGTTTTCTTTTTCTTGACAATGATGCATTAATTGTTTTATTGTAATTTGATATTGTTTTAGATATTTATGATTTTTAGAATTGTTTGATCTTTTGAATAATTGATTGTCATTCTTGCTATTCAATTACTTGTACTGATTACAAGATTAGTTGGTTGGTTCTCTCCATTAACTTACTGGACCAAGGGGGTTGATGGTAGTTTCAATTTAATAATTTCATATTCTATTGACTATTAACTTACTGGACTAAGGGGGTTGATTGCTTAGAACTGGTAATTGAAGGTTAATTGATGTCTTCCGAGACCAAGGATTCATTGATTAATTTCATGTTTTAAATTTTCCGAGACCAAGGGAATTTAATTGAGGACTGTGTTTAATGCATCTTTTGGATGAATTAGTTGAGACGAGACCAAGTGATTCTAATTTATCTAGAAGGTAGTGATTTCATGGATTGACCATCGAAGTGAATCTACTTTAATCCTTCATGATGCCAAGAGAATAATTAGTTATGATAATAGTTGGGTTCTTTAAGATCATGTTTGTCAAAATAATGGTTTGAGTTGCATACTTCTCCATCCTTGACATGTATATATTCTTTTATTTTCTTTTATTTTCCTTTTTATTTCATTTAACTTTATTAAGTTGGTTGAACAATGAAAGAAAGGTGATTAATGTATACTTGTTCCTGGAGGATCGACACTCGTTTGAATCCTATGCTATGTTAATGATGAGTAAGCTTGCTCATATGTGTAATTTGGGATTAACATTTTAATATAAACTTGATTGGGAATGCGCTTTTTTTTATATAATTTTTATACCCAAATAAATACGCATCAAGTTTTTGGTGCCGCTGCCGGAGAACGATATCATGAAAACTTGGATTTTGTTGATTTAACTATATAAATATGTAAATACGTAAATATGTAAATTATGTATAATTGTTCTTTTTGCAAAAAGGTGCTATGTTTTGTATTTCATGTATTCTTGTACACCCTTGTAACCTAACCTAACCTACTAACTTTGACTATGTTTGATGTACTAACTTTGTAACCTTCTAATTTTATTTTAATCATTAATTCTGTTATCTAACTTGCTTCTCGTTTTTTTAGGTGTTATCCTGGGTATATGACCTGAAAATCCGAAGGCGAGATAGTCAATTTTGACCCTGAAATTGAAAGGACATTGTCAAAAATTCGCCGGACAATTCAAATGAACTTGATCGTCGAAATGGATGGTACTCAAAACAACAATACTGGGAATGATAGGAGAGGGTTATGGATGACTTTGTAAAACCCGTAATCTCAGGCACAGGCTCGAGTATCACTAGTCCTAGGGTAGATGCAAACAATTTTGAAATAAAGACCAACATTATCCAAATGGTACAAAATATGGTTCAATTCGACGGGCTACCTAAAGAAGATCCCAATGCTCACTTAGCTAGTTTTCTTGAGATATGTGATACTTTCAAAATGAATGGTGTTTCTAAGGATGCCATAAAGTTAAGTCTTTTCCCTTTTCTTTGAGAGAGAGAGCTAAATCTTGGTTGAAGTCTTTACCTATAGGTTCTATCACTACTTGGAATGCCTTAGCTGAAAAATTTTTGGCCAAATATTTTCCTCCAGCCAGGACAACAAAACTTAGGAACGAAATTTTTGCCTTCCAACAATTAGATTCTGAGCCTTTATATGAAAGTTGGGAGAGATTTAAGAAGATGTTAAGAAAATGCCCATACCATGGATTTGAGCTGGGAATGCAGATGCTTATCTTTTTGAATGGCCTCACGTTTGCAACACGATAAGTGGAGGACTCTGCTATAGGGGGTTCCGTCAATCATAAGACCCCAGATTAGGTATTTGAGCTTATTGAAAATTTAACTTCTGATAACTATTTTTGGGGAAGTGTAAGGTCTAGAGCTCGTGTGCATGGAGTGCACAAAGTGGATACTGTGGCAGCATCAGAGGCTAAGGTGGACGCCTTACCCCAAAAGATGGAACAGATAGTGATGCCTTAAGGTCAGGTTTTAAACGTAAATTGTAATTTCTGTGGAGAAGGACATCCCAATCATGAATGCCAAAATATGGGGCCACTCCAAGAAACAACGGAGTAAGCAGCCTTCGTAGGTAATATCCGGCCATGTAACAATCCTTATAGCTCTACCTATAATCCTGGTTGGAGAAATCACCTTAATTTCTCTTGGAGCAATAGGAATTAACCTAGGCAAGGTTCTTTCAATTTTGGAGGAAATCAAAAGAACCAAAACCCCCTGACCAACACTGCAGCACCTTCAAAGCCACCATTAGAAGAATTGATTGGCCAATTGGTAAGTACAACGGAGACTAAGTTCTAAGGGGTCGATGTTACAACTAGGAACCTAGAGGCCTCCATGCACAACTTGGAAAACCAAATTGGTCAGCTAGATAAACTATTGGGAGATCGTCAAGCTGGGACATTGCCAGGAAACACGGAAGAAAATCCACGGGATCACAACCCTGGGAAATATTGAAACCTCTTTACTTTACTTTACTTTCAGTTTTTGTGATTGAGACAATTTTAATTCCTGTCATTATGATTGATTTTTTTACATTAATTAAAGTGCATTATTCAGCATTATTGTGTTTTTTTCATTTTTCTTTCCAAAAAAAAAAAAAATTTCTAAAGAACCGAACAGAACCAAGCCGGCGTTGGTTCCTATCGGATAGGTGCACTCTTAAGGGCCATTTTGGCCACTTTTTCTTCAAAAGCTCCATTCTTCCTTTCAAATTCTCTCAAACCCCACCGGCTTCACATCCCCCACTTCCCAAAATTTGATTTTTCACCTCCTAAACACCTCTATAACATCTATTTACCTCTCTTTTATTGATCTTACGGATCAAAATCCTCAAATTCGTCCATTTTTGCACAACAACATCACATTCAATACACAAGAAAGGAGCTTAGATTTGTGCATAAAGCTTACATCTTTTGCTTGCTCATGCATACAAGAGCACAAAGGTATGAGTTTTATTCAATTCCTACGGTTAAAATGTTGTAGATGACTTTGTTTAATTGTGGAAACACTGTTGGCCAAAAATTGGGATTGTGTATGCTATGATTAAATTGTGCATTACTCCTTGAGCCTCAAGAGCTAGACTAGATTAGAAGTTAATGATTCGTTGATACTTGATTCATGCAAATGAGTATTAGAGACTTCATACATATAGCAAAGATTGGAATTATAGCTATTTGTGATGGTTGAGTGATGACTACCCATGGTACCTGAATTGTTGTTCACATAATGCTATGATAATGCTTTCATTCACATGATCATGTCTACTTGTATGCATTGAGGATCTTCAACACATTTATGCTTCATAATGAACCTTACATGTCTTGTTGCAGGTTGTGTTGAATTGATTGGAGGTGATTGATTGAATTGTTTGTTAGAGGGTGCTATATATTGACAGAGTTTGGGTTTTGTGAATTATGAGATTGGTTGAGGGTTGAGTGAGACTTGAGGAGTGTCTTTGAAAGGGTAGTAGCCCTGTTTTCAGTCTTGGAGCTCAATTGTTCTTTCTTCCTATTTTCACCACGCCTTACTTGACCATGTCTAGTGCAAGGGTCCATTCTTCTAAAAGGGCGAGAGCTTCCTCTTCCTCAACCCTGTTATCTGTTGATCCTTTGTCCCTTAGACCTACTAAGTTTATTAATGCATCTTGTGAGGAATGGTACTGATACAAATTCTTGTGTGGCTTTTCTTGATATTGTGGTGTTTTTGGGTGGCTATGTGTTCAGTCAAGCAAATATTTAGAGACTCTTACAAAAGGAGGACTAACCCTTAAGCTTGGTCTTGAACAAGATGAATAAGGAGGCTAGGGCCTCTCAAGATTCTCTCTCAAATTTGAATTAAAGTGAAGTGTGTTTTCAAATCACTAAAGGTGCTATTTATACTATCCTAACCCTAGCTAAGTAATCACTGATATTCTATTACAGTTTAGGGACATAATAAGTCTTTACAAACACTTAAAATTAAAGAAAATCGGAGAAAACATAAAAAACGCGGAGCAGTCGTCGGCTGCCAGGATGGAACCGGTGCCGGTTTGGGCACTACAACCGGCGCCGGATGTGGACTGCCTTCGGCGGTCGAAAACCAGACGAAACCCTTGTTAAACAGAATGGAGTCGGCGCCAGTTTGGCTTCTTGGAGCTGGCACCGGCCGTCCTCTGGAGGCCTCTTTTTTGGTCTAGTTTCATCCGTCTTCGTCGCCGGCCTTGGTCCTTACATCGCCACGCCTCCCCCTCCTTGATCTTGACCTTCATGATGAAGCGGAGTCTCATCATATCCCCCTCATTGAAAATGATTCGTTTCCGAATCATTGCCATTTTCTACATGGAATGCTTTAACCATTGCCGCCTTTTTAGCTCCGTTAAGGTCCATTCATTCTCCTATAGGCAAGAGAATCAATTCAAAAGGATTTAGGGGAATAAAACCATACACAATTTCACAAAGCGAATGAGAAGTGGTAGAGTGAAAAGCCCTTTTGCAATCAAACTCAAAATGTGGCCAGCATTCCTCCCAATTGGTTAAGTTTTTCTTGATTATGGTCCGTAAAAATTGGGTTAGGGTTCGGTTGACCACCTCCTTTGGAAAAACAACATCAAAGTCTTGAGGACAGCTGCAATTTCATTAGGCAAAGACTATAATACCCCGCCCAAAACCACCTTTAACTATGGGGAAAAGTCATGCATTGCATAGCATCTTGCATTTTATGTGGTAGCTAGAATAATTTTATTTGCATGGATGCATGTGAATTTTTCCGTTGCTCTTGCATTTGAATTAATTGATGTGAAATAGTTGTGTTGTTAAAGATTTGGATAAGGGAGGTTTGGTCGAAGATTTGGAAGGATGAGTATTATGGTGGTGAGAATTGATTGTGGAAAAAATTAGTATTGGAGTTGTTTTGGAATAGCGGGGAGGTTGGTGATTTCCTTTGGTGACCCGAGTTCGAATCCTATCTCTTGAAAATTTTAAGCTTTCTTTTGAATTCCTTTTCTAGTATTCTTCATGCCTTGGCCGAAAACCCCTAGTGAGGTGCCACTTTGAAGAATTTCAAGTGGTATAAAACTCTTCTTGATGAATATTAGAGTTAGGGAATATATTAGGGAAAAATCTTATTTTACCTCTTCAAGAATTTTAGCCATAATCCTTTTAATTATTTAATTGTTTTATAGAAATATTTTAACTAAAGTCTTAGATATCTTTTTTGGGTTTAAACGTCACTTTTATAGGAATAAGACTCCATATTTGACTCTTAAGTTCAAGGATTTTAGATAAGGATAAAGTTTTCTTTATTTTCAGCTTTTGTTCTCTTGGATTTTTGAAAACCTTAAGCTGGAAAATTCTGGAAATTTTTCCAGATTTTGCCCGCCACCTTGGAGCACTTTTAGCTCAATCCAAACTCTTCTAGGACTACAGGAAATCTTGTCCAAATCTGTGATAAAAACCAGATTTTATTCAATCCAAATTCAACTAGGATTTTCTTCCCTATCATAGCAGAATTTCGGCAGCTTTGTGTCACCACAAGATGTCCGAAAATTCCAGCATCTTTAGCCACAATCCAACTCTTCAAACCCAAGATCAAAACACCTAAATACTCCTCAACAATTCAGGTTACCTTAGCTTCACAAAACCAGAATTTTATTCATACAAAATCACTAAATTTTCGCCCAGCATATGCACAAAATTTTCGTCCAGCTTTGCACTCCAAAACACACGAAATTTTGCACTCCAAAACCTACCAAAACTCTTTGTTGATTAAGCCAAATTCCAGAACCTAAAAGCCACACTTTTCTCCTCTAGAATTTCGTCAAAAACAGCAGCCAAAACAGTCCAGAAATTGTTACTACTGCACAGAATTTTCGCACAGCTTGCACAGGATTTTTCAGTCATCAACACCCACACAAACTCCTCCTTATTTTGGCCAAAAACCTGAACACACTCAACCCATCTCTTGAGCATTATTTCGGCCAGCCTAGGGAGCAGTTTCAGAACACTTTTCTCCTCCTAATCCCTCTTGAATTCGGCTAGCATCAAAGGTACAACAAGCTGAAATTTCGCTCTTGCTGTCCAAGAAACCTAAAGCCATTAGGAGCCTTTCAAAACATCACCATCTAACCCTAAACCAATCTTCTCCAACTCTAAATCATAGCAACCGGCTACCCTCTCCATTGTACACGAAAATTCCAGCAAATTCTCTCTGCAAATTTTCGAAAACTCAAGACTGTTCTAAGCAAAAATCGAACACACCTTAAGGTAAGCACAAATCCTTTCAACCTCTTGATGCTGTTTTCTCTAATGATTCTTTTCTCTTTCTTCTACCCTTAAATCACGCCCCATAGCGGCTGATTTCATCTTCTTCCTTAATTTTCGGTCAAGAGGAGCAAAGGAGGTAGCTTTTCTCTTCTTCTCAAGCGAACTCGGGACGATCACCATAGGAGCATCGAGACCTCATTACCCGGTTGTTGCAAGGTAAGGGAATACCCACCCTTGATGCCGAAAGTAAAGTTTAATGGTGTTTATTAGCGAGATGAACATGTGGTCGTGGTATATGATCTTTGGGGATTGAATAGTTTACTTGGACTTAAATGGGGGATTGCGAATTGTTGTGAAAATAAATGGGATTAGAGCATGTTTGAATTAATTGAGACCCTGATCATGATATTATGTGGTTTAGATCTGGAGGATAATTGAGGAAAGCAAGCTGTGAATTTATCACGTTTATTTGAGGCATATCAAGTAAGTCCTTGCATAAACTCTTTTATTAAATGTTGTGATGGTAAGTCCTTATATAAACCGTTTTGTTAAATGTTGTGATGGCAAGTCTATGCTGTGAAGCTTTATAAAGCTATTGTTGAACTATGTTTGCTTGGGTTGTAAACGTGGATATTTATTCTTTAAACGGTTTTGTCAAACTAACTATTTTATCAAGAACACTATTCTTTTCCTAAACTTTTAGAAATCTCTTTTAAAGAAAATCACGTTTTACAAAGCCAAGGTTTGGAAATATTATGAATCAGGAATTGACGGATATGTTCGTTGAGTACTCAATAAGGGTCGGCCAAGCATACTAGTCTTGGAGGGTTAGCGTAAGTCTTCTGGCAGGAGGCCACCTCCAGAAGATGAACTCTGCTTGAAAAGGCGACAGTGTTGGTTGGTCAGGCCAGTCCGAGCTAGCATGTGTACCTGGTATGAATTTATTTATATTCCCGGCATGGACACCCGAATGGTTTTGTTGGGTGTAGAGATGGAGGAGTATCTCACCCGGTAGGCTGTACACTCACCTTGATCAGAACGCCCAACGTGTGGTAATCTGGTCCGGACAAGGTGCACAAAGTGTGGTGCCTTGGCCATTTTGTTCTCATGGAGCTCAACGTGTGGAGACATGACTGTTTATTCGAGTGGAGGATTTATTTTGTACAAAGTGTGACATTGAGAAAAACCCACTCCTTGTGAAAAGAGATTGTTTATGACTTGCCAAATTATTTCTACAAATGTTTTACACTTTGCATACACGTAGTATCCAAAACACCATGTGCACACACAGGACTTACTGAGATTTATTCTCTCACTGTTTTACATCATGTTTTCAGGAGTTAGATTGTGCTGAGTCAGCGGGGCTTTGACAGTAGAGGCTTTTGGTTTTTTTCCCCTATGGTGTTCTAGGAGACTTTTGTCATTTATACTTCTGAACAATATTTGTTTTATTTCGTTTTGCTCCAAGTTGAGCCTGATGTAATAAGAGTATTTCTTTATTTATCTAAGTTGATTCCTTTGGAGATTTCTTTTATATTTTATACCTTGTTCTAAAGACCCCTTGTCCTACGGGGTGGGGTGACATCCCCGCCCTTTTAGGGTACATAGTTGTGGGGTGTTACAAGTAGTATCAGAGAGAGGTTTAGGCAATTACTTGACTTATAGGGTTCTATTTTCTTAAGTATTCTAATATGGTGCTAATTTTTATCTTTTGTTTATAGGATGGTCAAAAGAGCTGTATCGGCTGTCAGAGACTGGCCCGCTGGCTGCGGGAATCCTCCTGCCCCACTATCCATAGCTGATCCACCCGCGCCTGATTCAGAGAGAGAGTGCTAGCCGTCAGTGTTAGATGACCCGGTGGTTGAGACAGAGATAGAGGTCGAGGAGAGCTTAGGGGAAGATGAGGGAGATGAGGAGATGACGGAGTTGAGTGATGGAGAGGTAGATGAGCTATGGAATGAGGGAGACGATGAGAACGAGGGAGAGATGGTTAGGGTAGAAGGAGAGGATGAGGTGGTAATGGAGGTTCCTTGGACCTCGCAGATAGGGGAAGTTGGTAGGACCCCTGCTCGCCATAACCCTAAAGGGTCTAATGGTGAGGGATAAACGTCGAGAGATGAGGTTGTCCAGGGAGAGAGAGACCGTAGGCAGTCAGCTCTAGGAGGGGTAGATTCGGGAAAGAGGATACAGGAAGAAAGTCCTAAGGGGTGTGGACTCCGATATGGACTGGGCGTAGATGCCATGCTAAGGAGAAAGGGGTTGGTTGATCCATCTGACTTGGGGAGTGAGAGGCCTGCGCCTAAGGGTATAGTTAGATTAGCATTAGATGAGCTCTATGAGACGGCCACGAGAGCCAAGAAAGGCCAAGAGGGTGAGTCAGGGCAGCCAAGTGGGAGCGTTGGTTTCGCGAGGAACTACATAGGGAGACCCGATAGCTCCGTGGGGTGGCTGGTGGAACCGGCCTCTGACAACTCCGATACTTCTGTTGAAACTAGGGAGAGTCAAACATAGAAGACCAGCAGCTTTTACTTTTTCTTTCTTTGGAATTTGCATACTTTTGTTTGTTTATCTCTTTTAAGGGAGCATGTGGCTCATAGGGCCTATTTATCATTTTAAATAAAAAGGGTATCGTATGAGATGACTCCTTCCTTTCTGCAAAGAATGGTTTATATAACAAGCATGAGTTTTGTTTATTACTTGATTTATCTCTGCACGTTATCATCACATTCTCTTTTAGATTAGTACATTGCTATCAACTGATCATGCATCTAAGCATAATCTTTTCCCCCTTGGTAACTAACTGACCCTGAGTGAATGTGATTAAGATGGCACCAAGACGCCGAACAATTGTGCATAGCAGAACGGTATAGGAGAGTGCATCCTCCACCCTGGAATTTGAGCAGATGCATCGTTCCACCCCCGACGTGGAGGAGCACCTGCCACGCGAGCAGGAATTGGCTTCGGAGAGGTCACGGGAGGTGTCCATGGGTTAGGCTTTTGACAAGATGGCCTCGATTCTACAGAACTTGACTGAAAGAGTGGACAAGGTGGCCAGGAAACCATCGCGGGGAGAGGATGAGGCTCTGGTGTTGGGGATATGCCCTAGAGTCAATTTGTACTTATACTATTGTCATTATGTTTTATATAATAATATGAGGCTTTCCTTTCCATGAATAGTGAGTTTTGTTTTGTTGGTCATCAAGTACGTGACTTGATAGTAAAACCCTACAATGAATACAATGACTATTCTAAAACTGTCCCTGGTCGATTATTATTATTAGAATAATAATAAATTAAGATTAGTATATTTGTGACTTGATGGCTATGTTTTACTGGCCATGGATATTTGTGATATTGAGTCAAGACATAAATAAATGTTAGAGAACATTGTATTGGACATGACCCACTGTGAGAGTACTTCATGGAATATGTCATAAGTACTTTTTAGCCATAATAATATTGAAAGTCCTTCGACCTAAATTCATCATAGTTTCCTACTTGATAAATTCTATATTTTGACATTGTCTAAAGTTGTCTTTAACCAGATAATAAATTAGACTACTGTTGGATATAGAATAAATCAAGGAGAGGAATATGATTGATTGTGAAGAAATTTGTCCCTCTCAGTTATGGGAGAGATATCTATGGACCCCTTGATAAGTTAGACTGTTAAAAATGCATGGCCGTGCTCAAATATATCAATCTAAGATATTGATATCATTTGTTTGAACAGTCTACTATGAAATCTAGAAATAATTGATTAAGCTTAATAAGGATGACATGCTCCGTGCCTTATGCTTAATCTGGATATCGTGTGACAAAAGGACTAAATATAAAATTATGGTTTGGTTCAAAGAGATCACCGATCTTCATTTAACCTGGATAGTTATAATGTTTTGCTAGAAATCGCTTATAACTTGTGGGCCATTTAAATATGATTTAGGCACACTGCCAGTGTTAAATGAACCTATAGGGTCACACAATAAGCGAACTTGTTAGGTTTTTTTTTCTGGTGACCAAGTTCGATGAATCTGGAAATATATCTAAGTTAATCGTACTTAGAAAATTTACTAGATACAATGAATCTGGAAATATGTCCACATTCGATGTATTTGGATGATGTCCAGATTATAAGAATCTGACTCGGTAAATTAATTAGTTAAATTACCGAGATAATGGCAGAATCTTATCATATCAGTTTAAATTTAATTTGAATTTAAATTAGAATATGATAAGATATTATTAGGGTTGGACTCTAAGGGGTTCGGGGGTTTTTAAGAAAACCCTAACCGTCTTTTCAATAGTCCAATTTTTCAGTTGAGAACATTCGTGCCATTCTCTACCAGAAAAGGAAAAAAAAACCTCTCAAACCCTAGGCGCTAGCACTCTTCGAGTATCGAGTGAGTTCGCGGTATGTATCCGATAGAGGACGTTTGCATACTGCAGCGTTTGGTGATTGTTCGGGTTGAACGTACAACAGCGCAACCAGAATCGAAGGATTTCGATTACAGCAACCAGAGGTAATTCTTAAACCTTAGATCATCTTAATCGTTTACTTGGGTCCTCGGGAGGGATTCGTGGATGTTTTCCGCGTTTTGGAGTCCACGAATTCTAATATCTGGAGCGTTTCCTGAAGTTCCAGCCTCCCACATTCCAGGGGGAGGTGAAACAGGATGAGAAAGCCGAGCAATGGATTGAGCAGATGGAGGACATCTTCGCTACTTTGCAGTACTCGGAAGAGAGGATGGTGAAGTTTGCTGCTTTTCGGCTGAGGGGACCGTCTCGAGCATGGTGTCAACGGGTCCGGGGTGATTGGGATAAAGAGGAGCAGGAATGAACGTGGGACGATTTTACGGAGGCTTTCCGGGCCGAGTACATTCCTTGATGGGTGACTGAGAAGAGGGAGGACGAATTCCAAACCCTCAGGCAGGGAGGCATGACCATGGCCCAATATGCAGCCCGATTCATGCAGTTGTCCAAGTACTGCAAGTGCTTGGTAGACACGGAGCAGAAGTGCACCTGGTAATTTGTGAAAGGGCTTAGGCCAGAGTTGAGAAAAGCATTGGCCCCATCACCGCCTACATCGTACACTGCCGCTGTGGACGCAGCTTCTCGGACGGAGAACGAAGATCGGTATCGACCGGTGAACCGACCCTTTCAACCAAGTCGTCCACCTATGAGGCCTTCTGGCAATAAGCAACCGCGGCCTTTATGCCGTGGGGAAATCGGGGTAAGCAGCCTCGAGTGCCAGTAGCAGGACCGATGCAAGGCAGCCTGAATTGCCGGCTGTGTGGGAAGCAGGGCCACACTGAAAGAAACTGCTGGGGTAATAGGGGTGTGAGGAGGTGCTTCAATTGCGGAGACCCGGGACACTTGAGAAATGTCTGCCCTAAACCCTTAGGGACTGAGCAGACCGCGCCGGCCCAATCAATGGGAGGAAATGGAGGCGCCGCTGCTGGACCAGCCGGATCGGGAGGCCTGAAGCCCCAGGTGAAGGCCAAAGTTTTTGCCCTGAACCGAAAAGAAGTCGGAGCGAACGCCGCCATGATCGAAGGTAACCTTTCTATCCAGGGTTGTCTTGTTAATGTTCTGATAGATCCAGGATCTACACATTCTTATGTAAGTAAAGTATGTGCTTCACGTCTGGGCTAGGAAGGAAATGAGCTACCTTATACCCTAGTAGTTAGTTCTCCCTTGGGAAAGGTGGTGGAAGCAGGCAAGAAAATGGGAAGTTGTGGAGTTGAGGCTGGGAAGGAGATTCTGGAGGCCGACCTTATAATCCTGCCCATGGACGATTAAGACTTGATCTTGGGCATGGACTGGTTGTCGAAACACGGAGCTCGTGTGGACTGCAAGATCAAGACGGTGCAGTTTGTGAGACCTGGACGGGATGTAATTGAATTCAACGGCAAGCGAACGAAGGAACTGAAATTTCTTATTGCTGGAGCTAAAGCCCAGATGTTACTCAAGAAAGGATGTACGGGATATTTGGCGTATCTCTTAAATAAACCGAAAGACCAGTGTACCTTGGAAAGTACAGTGGTAGTGAAAGACTTTTCGGATGTGTTCCCTACGGAGCTCACTTCCCTACCCCCTGAACGGGAAGTTGAGTTCACCGTGGATCTGATTCCCGGAGCAGAACCGGTATCTAGAACCCCCTACCAGATGGCACCGACAGAGTTGAAGGAGTTGAAGGAGCAATTGGAAGAATTGCTAAGGCAAGGCTACATTTGACCGAGTACGTCACCGTGGGGAGCCCCAGTGTTGTTTGTCAAGAAGAAAGATGGAATATTGAGGCTATGTATCGATTATCGGGGACGGAACAATCTAACGATCAAGAATAAATACCCTCTACCTTTGATCGATGAGTTATTTGATCAACTGCAAGGCACTGCTTGCTTTTCGAAATTGGACCTACGGCAAGGATACTATCAGGTGAGGATCAAAGAAGAAGACATTCCTAAGACTGCATTAAACACGCGGTATAGCCATTACGAATTTGTAGTAATGCCATTTGGTGTAACCAACGCACCGGCAGTATTCATGGATTTGATGCATCTCATTTTTCAACCATACTTGGACAAGTTCATGGTTATATTCATCGATCACATTTTGATCTACTCCAAAAATCTGGAGGACCACGCGGAGCACTTAAGGTTGGTCCTAGAGAAGCTGAGGGAATTCAAACTTTATGCTAAGTTCAGTAAGTGTGAGTTTTGGCTGAGCTCAGTGTCTTTCCTTGGTCACGTGATATCCAAGGAGGGGATCAAGGTGGACCCTGCTAAGGTAGAAGCCGTAGCTAATTGGAAACAACCGGAGAACATTATTGAGATACGAAGTTTTCTTGGGTTGGCCGGGTACTATCGGCGTTTCATTAAAAATTTCTCCACTTTAGCTTCACAAATGACACGACTGTTGAAGAAGGATGCCATTTTTGCTTGGAGTGAGAAGTGCGAGAAGAGCTTCCAAGAACTTAAGAGGAGGTTGATTTCAGCACCCATGCTGAGTCTGCTTGAGGCTAATAAGCCCTATGCACTCTATACAGATGCATCCAAGGAAGGACTAAGAGCTATGCTGATGCAGGAAGAGAAAGTCATAGCTTATGCATCTAGGAAGCTAAAGCCGCACGAAGTTAATTATCCCACGCATGACCTAGAGCTAGCAGCTATAGTGTTCGCCTTGAAGAAATGGCGACATTACTTGTATGGTGCACAATACGAGGTGTTCACTGACCATAAGAGTTTGAAGTACATCTTCACGCAAAAGGACTTGAATCTCCGACAGCGTAGGTGGATGGAGTTCCTGGAAGAATATAAGTGCCCTATTAACTATCATCTGGGTAAAGCGAATGTGGTAGCAGACGCTCTAAGTCGGAAGGTGAAAATGGCACACTTGAGAATACAGGAGGTGTCGGCAGTCCAGGATATCCTAGAGAAGGAGGCGCAAGTGCAAGAGGGGAAGATCTGCATGAGCAACTTGACCCTGAAACCCGATCTAGACCAGGAAATTGTATCAGGTCAACTGGGCAGTACACAATTTCAAACTTTCAGGGAGAAAGAGATCGCGAGAGGAGGAGGCGATTTTCGAACCGATGAGAAAGGGGTATTGTACTTTCGGGGCCGGATTTGTGTACCGGGCATCCAAGACTTAAGGAAGAGGATACTGGACGAAGCGCACAAGCGTAAATACACCATACACCCTGGGGAGGGAAAGATGTACCAAGACTTGAAGAGGAAATATTGGTGGGCTAGAATGAAGAGGGATATAGTTCAGCATGTGTCAACCTGCCTGACCTACAAGAAGGTTAAAATGGAACATAAGAAGTCTGCAGGGTTACTGCAACCGTTACCGATTCCCGAATGGAAATGGGAAGAGGTGACCATGGACTTTGTGACTGGCCTTTCGATGACCAAGTCACATAAAGATGCGATCTGGGTGGTAGTGGACCGATTGACCAAGACAGCGCACTTCATACCGGTAAACGTAAGGGACTCGATGGAAAAGTTGGCTCAGACATATACCCGAGAAATTGTAAGGTTGCATGGTGTACCGTCAAGCATTGTGTCGGATAGGGACCCTAGATTCACTTCAAGGTTCTGGGGTAAGTTCCAGGAGTCCTTGGGCACGACCCTGAAATTCAGCACATCTGCCCATCTGCAGACAGACGTACAATCCGAAAGAGTCATTCAAATACTGGAAGACATGCTCCGAGCATGTATCTTCGACTTTGGAGATAAGTGGATTGAGTCTTTACTGCATGCGAAGTTAGCATATAACAACAGCTATCAGGCGTCGATCGGAATGGCGCCGTACGAAGCACTGTATGGGCGAAAATGCCAAGTACCGATATACTGGGGATGGATAGAAGAAGGGAACGTTAAGAAGACTGGTGAAGTATGCATTCAGGAGATGACGGACAAGATTAAGTTAATTCGAGAAAGGCTAAGGGCAGCGTAAAGCAGACAGAAGAGTTATGCAGACTCTAGGAGAAGGGAATTGGAGTTCCAAGTAGGTGATCGTGCATTCTTGAAGTTGACTCCTAGAAGAGGAATCCTGAAACATCCGAGAGGAGGGAAGTTGAGTCCTAGGTATTTGACCATTCCCGATATTAGAGAAAATTGGACTGGTTGCCTACCGATTGGATCTACCTGATGGTCTAACCGGGATGCATGATGTATTCCACGTCTTTCAGTTAAAGAGGTACAACCCCGATCCGAGTCATGTACTCAATGAGGAACCGTTGGAGTTGCAACCCAATTTGAGTTATGTGGAGAGACCCGACAAGATCTTAGAGAGGAGTATTAAGATGCTTCAAAATAAGCAGATACCCATGGTGAAGATAATTTGGGATCACCATAGAGCACAGGATGCAACGTGGGAAACGGAGGAATGGTTAAGACGGAAGTATCCGGGTATGCTCGAAGGGTATGAAATCTGAATTTCGGGACGAAATTCTCTTAAGGGGGAGGGGATGTAATACCCCGCCCAAAACCACCTTTGACTATAGGGAAAAGTCATGCATTGCATAGCATCTTGCATTTTATGTGGTAGCTAGAATAATTTTATTTGCATGGATGCATGTGAATTTTTCCGTTGCTCTTGCATTTGAATTAATTGATGTGAAATAGTTGTGATGTTAAAGATTTTGGTAAGGGAGGTTTGGTCGAAGATTTGGAAGGATGAGTATTAGGGTGGTGAGAATTGATTGTGGAAAAAAATTAGTATTGGAGTTGTTTTGGAATAGCGGGGAGGTTGGTGATTTCCTTTGGTGACCCGAGTTCGAATCCTATCTCTTGAAAATTTTAAGCTTTCTTTTGAATTCCTTTTCTAGTATTCTTCATGCCTTTGCCAAAAACCCCTAGTTAGGTGCCACTTTGAAGAATTTCAAGTGGTATAAAACTCTTCTTGATGAATATTAGAGTTAGGGAATATATTAGGGAAAAATCTTATTTTACCTCTTCAAGAATTTTAGCCATAATCCTTTTATTTATTTAATTATTTTAGAAAAATATTTTAACTAAAGTCTTAGATATCTTCTTTGGGTTTAAATGTCACTTTTATAGGAATAAGACTCCATATTTAACTCCTAAGTTCAAGGATTTTAGATAAGGATAAAGTTTTCTTTATTTTCAGCTTTTGTTCTCTTGGATTTTCGAAAACCTTAAGCTGGAAAATTCTGGAAATTTTTCCAGATTTTGCCCGCCACCTTGGAGCACTTTTAGCTCAATCCAAACTCTTCTAGGACTAGAGGAAATCTTTTCCAAATCCTTGATAAAAACCAGATTTTATTCAATCCAAATTCAACTAGGATTTTCTTCCCTATCCTAGCAGAATTTCGGCAGCTTTGTGTCACCACAAGCTGTCCGAAAATTCCAGCATCTTTAGCCACAATCCAACTCTTCAAACCCTAGCTCAAAACACCTAAATACTCCTCATCAATTCAGGTTATCTTAGCTTCACAAAATCAGAATTTTATTCACATAAAATCACTGAATTTTCCCCCAGCTTATGCACAGAATTATCGTCCAGCTTTGCACTCCAAAACACACGAAATTTTGCACTCCAAAACCTACCAAAACTCTTTGTTGATTAAGCCAAATTCCAGAACCTAAAAACCACACTTTTCTCCTCTGGAATTTTGTCAAAAACAGCAGCCAAAACAGTCCAGAAATTGTTACTCCTGCACAGAATTTTCGCAGAGCTTGCACAGGATTTTTCAGTCATCAACACCCACACAAACTCTTCCTTATTTTGCCAAAAACCTGAACACACTCAACCCATCTCTTGAGAAGTATTTCGGCCTGCCTAGGGAGCAATTTCAGAACACATTTCTCCTCTTAATCCCTCTTGAATTCGGCCAGCATCAAAGGTACAGCAAGCTGAAATTTCGCTCTTGATGTCCAAGAAACCTAAAGCCATTAGGAGTCTTTCTAAACATCACCATCTAACCCTAAACCAATCTTCTCCAACTCTAAATCATAGCAACCATCTACCCTCTCCATTCTACACGAAAATTCCAGCAAATTATCTCTGTAAATTTTCGAAAACTCAAGATTATTCTAAGCAAAAATTGAACACACCTTAAGGTAAGCACAAATCCTTTCAACCTCTTGATGCCGTTTTCTCTAATGATTCTTTTCTCTTTCTTCTACCCTTAAATCACGCCCCATAGAGGTTGATTTCATCTTCTTCCTTAATTTTCGGTCAAGAGGAGCAAAGGAGGTAGCTTTTCTCTTCTTCTCAAGCGAACTCGGGACGATCACCATAGGAGCATCGAGACCTCATTACCCGGTTGTTGCAAGGTAAGGGAATACCCACCCTTGATACTGAAAGTAAAGTTTAATGGTGTTTATTAGCGAGATGAACATGTGGTCGTGGTATATGATCTTTGGGGATTGAATAGTTTACTTGGACTTAAATGGGGGATTGCGAATTGTTGTGAAAATAAATGGGATTAGAGCATGTTTGAATTAATTGAGACCCTTATCATGATATTATGTGGTTTAGATCTGGAGGATAATTGAGGAAAGCAAGCTGTGAATTTATCACGTTTATTTGAGGCATATCAAGTAAGTCCTTGCATAAACTCTTTTATTAAATGTTGTGATGGTAAGTCCTTATATAAACCGTTTTGTTAAATGTTGTGATGGCAAGTCTATGCTGTGAAGCTTTATAAAGCTATTGTTGAACTATGTTTGCTTGGGTTGTAAACGTAGATATTTATTCTTTAAATAGTTTTGTCAAACTAACTATTTTATCAAGAACACTATTATTTTCCTAAACTTTTAAAAATCCTTTTTAAAGAAAATCACGTTTTACAAAGCCAAGGTTTGGAAATATTATGAATCAGGAATTGACGAATATGTTCATTGAGTACTCAATAAGGGTAGGCTAACAATACTAGTCTTGGAGGGCTAGCGTAAGTCTTCTGGCAGGAGGCCACCTCCAGAAGATGAACTCTGCTTGAAAAGGCGACAGTGTTGGTTGGTCAGGCCAGTCCGAGCTAGCATGTGTACCTGGTATGGTATTATTTATATTCCCGGCATGGACACCCGAATGGTTTTGTTGGGTGTAGAGATGGAGGAATATCTCACCCGGTAGGCTGTACACTCACCTTGATCAGAACGCCCAACGTGTGGTAATCTGGTCCGGACAAGGTGCACAAAGTGTGGTGCCTTGGCCATTTTGTTCTCATGGAGCCCAACGTGTGGTGACATGACTGTTTATTCGAGTGGAGGATTTATTTTGTACAAAGTGTGACAATGAGAAAAACCCACTCCTTGCGAAAAGAGATTGTTTATGACTTGCCAAATTATTTCTACAAATGTTTTACACTTTGCATACACGTAGTATTCAAAACACCATGTGCACACAGAGGACTTACTGAGATTTATTCTCACACTGTTTTACATCATATTTTCAGGAGATAGATTGTGCTGAGTCAGCGGGGCTTTGACAGTAGAGGCTTTTGGTTTTTTTCCCCTATGGTGTTCTAGGAGACTTTTGTCGTTTATACTTCTGAACAATATTTGTTTTATTTCGTTTTGCTCCAAGTTGAGCCTGATGTAATAAGAGTATTTCTTTAATTATCTAAGTTGATTCCTTTGGAGATTGCCTTTATATTTTATACCTTGTTCTAAAGACCCCTTGTCCTACGGGGCGAGGCGACATCCCCGCCCTTTTAGGTTACGTAGTCGTGGGGTGTTACAAAGACAATGAAAAATCATTAGTAGAAACATATGGAAAATTGCATAAAAGAAGAATAACCGTTTCCTTAGCTTCTTTAGCCTCTATAACATCACTTTCTTTTTCAAAGAAATTCATTCTTCTTTTACCTTCCCTCTCTTGACATTGCTCACTCATACCAAACCCTTTGTCTTGCCTCTCCTTTTCTCTCCTCTCAATTTCTTGTTTTGGATTAACATCCTGCGCTCCCTTCTTCTTTTCTTGCTCCCTCATGATTCTTTTATCATTGTTCACCTCACTAGGGACTTGGGTATTGGTGGTAGGGGTTGGCCAATCTTGGATGGCTTTCACTTTCCCCTCATCAACCTCAATCCCTTTGGCACTCATATCATACCCAAGGAATGTAATCCTCTCCAAACAAAAAGAGCATTTCTCAAGTGTATTCCCATCTCTTCTATCCACTCTATCTCCTCCACTAGATTTGATATCATTTTGTGAAGTTGAACTAGATTCTTCATTTTTACTAGTTTCAATCATTTTCATTTGCTTTTGCACCACCTTTAGCCAACTCCTCTTTTTCTCCTCTTGTGGATGCGTGCTTTCTTCCACTTCATGAATACTTGAAGCACTTTGGGTAGCTTCATCTATAGCACGTATTTGTTCTTTCTTTATCTCAATTTTTGAATTCTTTGGCTCTTCAACAAATTCCATACTCTTTTGCTCAACTTCTTCTTGCACATTCTCCTCTAACACTTCTAATGGGTTTGACTAATCCTATAAAAAGAATAAAATGTTATAATATTCCTTATTCTCCCTATTTGTTGAACTCAATGAATCTTCGTCTTCTCTTTCATCATTATTAAGCTCCTCATCAAGTTCATCAACATTTTCCTTAACTATTTCATGCACTACTTCATCATTTTGATTGAGCATTTCTTGGACTTCGGCTTCCTTTTCTAGCTTCTCCTCCTCCTCAAATCCCTGTGATTCATCTCGTTTGACCCTCTCAATTTTTTCTTCACTTCTTGTCCTTCTTGGGTCGTCCTCAACATCTACAACATTTTTCTTAACCACTTTGGCCTCAAGTCTAGTTTTTTACTTCTCGATTTGTCTCTCCCCTTTGCAAATGTGCACCTCATAAAATATTTCATATGCCAATTTATTTGGACAATCAAACATTGTGTGCCTTGTACTACAACAAATCTCACAAGTTAATCCTCTACTACTCCTTTGTTGTACTATGCTTATAGAGGCTTGGGATTCTCCCCGTTTTCCTTAAGACCCTTCCTTCCCCTTTAGTTGTTGTAGCAAACTTGGACTCCTTCTACACTCATGCTCCCTTTCCTCATTATTTTCTTCTCTCTTACCTCCTCTATGGCCCCTTCCTCTATGTTGTTCCTCAAAGGCTGCAATGTGCTCCCCCTCATACCATTCTTCAACTCCCTCAAACTCTCTTTCTAGCCCTCTTGGGTTATCCCCACCATTCCTTTCTTGGCCCCTTCTTCCTCTTCCTCTCAAGCCATGTCTTCCTCCTCTCATAGGAGCTTGTTGAAAACCCCCAATAGTGTGTTCATCCCACTCTTCCCCTTATTAGGCATTTAATGGAGGAGTATGGGCTTCATTTTCCCTCATTCTTGGGTTAGATACTTCAAATCGTTCTTGGCCTCTCCTTTATGCAATGGTAGAAGATTGTCCAAGATGATTTATCAATTCCCTTTTCATGTTTTGGAACCCATTTCGCATAGTCCTCATCATAGCTTGCAAGTCTTCACGCAAAACCCTAGCATCAATTGGTTCCTTTTGAGGTCAACTAGGGTCACTTGGGCTAGGCCTAGAGATCTCTTGATCATGGGCCATGGTGATAGATTATTTATTTACTTGAACCTACAAAACAAAAGATATTAGGAAAGAAAAAAAAAATAATTCCTCACTTCGCTTCCTTGCATGTTGGCTCTCAAGGTTGTTCACTCCACGTTTGTGTTTGCTCTCTTAGGCTCTTTTAATAATAAGCTCACCCTCTTGCCTTTTCCTCAACACTCAAGCCTTTTTGTTCGATCCCAACTCTCCCCAATAGCTAAAGATTTAGTCCAGCTACGTGAATAACACAAATCAAGAGAATTTTCCAATTAGGGGATCTTAGGGGAATTTTAACAAACACTTGTTGGGCACCTCAAACAAACAAGCTTTAAGTCAAGAATTTTAAGAAAAAGTGGACTTAATCAACTCAAGAACAAGCACTAAACACAGAAGAAACAATTCTAAGCAAGAAACAAACAAGAATTAGTAAGAACAAAGAAATAAGAACAACTAAAACTAGGATGATGAAGAATAAGATGGTCACAAATATGCAATAGTAAAATTGAGTTCAATGAACATGGAATATCAACAATAGAATGATATACTAAGTCTCAAAAACCCAAGAAATGAAAATCAAGATTCAAAGTTCCCAACTACAGCCAAAAACACTTTCATGGAACATTTATTAAACACCTTGGCTGCAACTCGTCACTCAAGAACAACTAGAATTTTCAACCATATTTAAGCCAAATTTCACCATAAACACAAGAAAAATTTGTTCCCAAGGATTATAATAACATAAAGAAGAAATTTCCCAACAGTAAAATCAAGATATGGCAAAAATTTCAAGACCTTTTTGGAGCAATTTTCTGAGTTACGGGATTTTCTGTTTTTTTCTCTTTTCTTCACTTTGTAGGGCTCATTTTCTTGTTTTCAAGCTTTGATGGGAATCAAGCTTTTCCTTGCTCTGATACCAAACTCTTTGATACGAATTCTCGTGTGGCTTTTCTTGATGTTGTGGTGTTTTTGGGTGGCTGTGTGTTCAGTCAAGCAAATGGAACCCAAAACAGAGATTTCTTCTTGTGATAAAGGAGAAAGTCACCTAACTAACTACACTATTTTAAATCCTTGAATAACAAAGCCTCAAAGACCCTCAAGATGAGTAGAAAGTTTTACTATATTCTCACCCTAATATCCTTGAAGTAACAAAGGCAAGTAAGAACAAATAGAATAGAGAAGATAGGCACCCAAATATTGAATTTCAAACAAACCTTAGAAGAACAACGCAACTAAGACCCATTCAAAGAAGACAACATTGGATTATCTAAAATATTTAGAGACTCTTACAAAAGGAGGACTAACCCTTAAGCTTGGTCTTGAACAAGATGAATAAGGAGGCTAGGGCCTCTCAAAATTCTCTCTCAAATTTGAATTAAAGTGAAGTGTGTTTTCAAATCACTAAAGGTGCTATTTATACTATCCTAACTCTAGCTAAGTAATCCATGATATTCTATTACAGTTTAGGGTCATAATAAGTCTTTACAAACACTTAAAATTAAAGAAAATCGAAGAAAACATAAAAAATGCGGAGCAGTCATCGGCTGCCAGGGTGGAACTGGCGTCGGTTTGGGCATTACAATCGGTGCCGGTTGTGGACTGCCTTCGACGATCGAAAATCGGATGAAACTCCGGTTAAATGGAATGGAGCCGGCGCCGGTTTGGCTGCTTGGAGCTGGCGCCGGCCATCCTCTGGAGGCCTCCTTTTTGGTCTAGTTTCATCCGTTTTCGTCGCAGGCCCTGGCCCTTGCATGGCCGTGCCTCCCCCTCCTTGATCTTGACTTTCATGATGAAGCGGAGTCTTATTAGGTACAACAGGAGAGCATTTAACAAAATCATTGTCGAGCGTACTTTCTCACCCACCTTAGATCGTGTACTCAAATTAGGCATGATGTTTAGAAGGCTAGGATGGGGTTCGATTGTACAACTGAAAGAGAAGTATTGTCCCGTGCTCATCAAGGAATTTTATGCTAATATGATTGATAAGGGCAATAAAAACCTTCCCCATATTGAAACGAGAGTGAAAGGAATCCCCATTGTCATCACCCAAAATTAATTAGCTAATCTTTTCTAGGTCTTTGATGATGATACTTGGCAAGGGATAGATGTGAATAATCAAAAGATTCTTTTTGACCCGAATTGGGATACTAACGGGACTAGAGCCACACTAGGATTATATAAGCATAATGCCTTTCAAGCTAATAGTTTCTATTCAAACAATGATTTGGTCGCCAACTTTGGAGCTCTAGTCTATATGTTTAGGTTCAATGTTGTATCCCATGCTAGTGGTTTTAATAAGACTAGACTTATTAACACTTATATTCTGCATAGGATGATGAACACACTACCAATCCCTCTTGCACCTTTGATCATCCAATCTATTAGGGATGTTGTTCATCACTGTCTCTCCACAAAAGCCTTCGTTTTTCCCTTAGTTATAATGAAAATTTTGAAAGACTTTGGTGTTAGTCTTGAGGGAGAACTGATGGAGGTTACCACTGAGCACGATATGGGGACTGAGCAAACTCTTTTAAGTTGCGGGTACAAGTACAGCCACGAGTTGAAGAAGTGGATAACTCCCTTCGAGGTCAGACATCTCGGATAGGTACGGCCACCCACAGTGGAGGATGAGCAACCACTACCACCGGCACGTGCACGAGCTAGCAGTTCTCAGTCCCAGCCCCGGACTGACTTTGAGTCGACCAAGCTGAGTTGACTAGACCAGCAAATATAGGTGTTCCTAAGCTTGCAGGGTACTATGGATGACATGGCGAGACGACAAGCTACTATGGAGCAGCAATTGGCTAAATTGAGGCAGTAGTCTTATAGACCACATGGTGGTGAGGGAGCTTCTACATTAGCCTAGCTGATGATGATGAGAATGATGATGATAAGGAGGACTGATGTTGATCGTCTACATTTTCTCGACCAATCTTGTTTTTCCTTTCTTTTTTAATATTTTTTCTTTTCCGTAGTTTTTGCTTTCTCCCTTTTTTTTGTGCTATTTTCTTTCTTTTATTTTTGGCTTTATTTTCTTTTCTAGTTTTTATGCTTTGGTGTGCTCTTTTGTATTTTTCTTTTTTAGGTACTTTGCCAATGCCTTGTTATTCAAGCATTCAGCTCTTATACAGCTCAATGCCCAATGAATGAAAGTTTATTTTTCTTATCTCTTCTCCTTTATATTTTTGGTCCCTTGGCATTGTTTATTCCTTGTTGTATTTATTTGGCCATTGAGGACAATATCCAGTTTAAGTATGGGGGAGTGATTTGATTGACAAGTCTTCTATACATATACTTTAGCCTTCTTAGGAGCACATTTTGAGCAAAAATTTTTTAATTTTTCAAATTTTTTTGACTTTCTTTGAGATTTCCAGCTATATTTTTAATGCATGTCTTTATTATGGATTATAGAGCATATGTTTTAGATCATTTATGACTTATGCATGACTTTTTTGCACTCACTTAGACGAAGTAGTTCTTGATCAAATGCTTTGCATTGTTCTTAAACCTGTTTTTCTACTAAAATTCATGGAGCATTCTAGAACTTACTTGAATACCTCTCGAGGCGAAATAAGAAAGACAATCATGATTTAACTTAGGGATGACGGTAATAGGCTTTCTTTGGATAGTTTGAGCTTTTCAAGTCTACCTATTGTTATATTATCCCTAGTGCCTATTTTGAGCCTAAATTATTGATTGCTTTCTTTAAAACCCGTTATCATACTTTGTCCATTGCTTATTTCTGAGAGTTTGAATAATTTTCCAAATCTTTATGTTCTTCATGGATGAAAGTATATGTAAGAGAATGTTGAGGGAGAATACTTGAAAAAGATCATGAATTGTTACTTTCAGTCATGTATCAATAGTGAATTGAGTTGGAAAAAGAGAGGGAAAAAAAAAAGGAAAGCAAAGAAAGAGAAGAAAAAAGAAAAGAGAGATTGAAAACAAGAGAAGAAAAGAAACAGCTACTATAAAAGATGGGAAGAAAGAAATTGAGAAAGAAAAGAAAAGCAGGAGTAAGAGTAAAAAGAAGAGAGAAAGGAAAGAAAAGAAAAATTTTTGAAAGGAAAAGTGAGACGAAAGATCACAAAAGGGATGGTGATTGAGCTGTAAAAATTTAGTTCATATCAAGTACTTGACACAATTATTGGAAATATGAGTGATCTTGAGAAAGAAATAGAGAAGAGTTGATGAGAAAAAAAAAAGAAAAAAGAGAAAAAATGAAGGATTTGCTTGAGTGGAGTTGTAATTGCTGAATAAGAGCAAGAAGGGTTGGAAAGTATTGATTCATTTGTTTATCCTTTTCTTGCAAACTCTTAACTTCTTTGATATTTGATTCTCCTATATCCTTCATTTGATAAGCTACATTACAAGCCTTTAGCCTTACATTACAAGCTTGAAAGTCCTACTTGATCTAAGTAGAATCATGATATGTCTTGGATTAGTGGAGAGAGTGTATAAAAGGTAAGCCTATGGAATGCATATTCTTTTTGAGCTAAATTATTTTCAATGGTTAGAGAATATTGTGAACTCTTGAGATGGTTCTACTAAGTCATTTATCACTTACACAAGTCTTGCATTTGCTGTGAAAGATGTAGTAGCATGTGTTTTATGTTCTTGAATGAAGAAAGCATTAGAGATATTGTTTTGAAATTGATTGAGTGATTTGATGAAACCTTGTGTTTTCCTACTTGTTCTTGATACATTGCTTGAGGACAAGCAAAGAGCTAAGTGTGGGGGAATTGATAGGGGCTAAATTAATCATATTTTTCCTTGTTATTTGAGGCTCTTTTGCAATACATTTTGTTCAATAACTAGCCGTATTCTTTCACATTTGAGATTTTACCCTTGAAAAAGTATTTTGTTCAATATTTCAGATTTTTGGGGTAAAATGAAGCTAAAACGTCATAAAACAGATTAAAGTCGGCGCCAGCTAGGGCACTGGAACTGGCACCGGCCATGCACTATTGCACGAACTTCGAGGTGACAAAAAATTGATGAAATAAGATGGAACAAAGTGGAACCGGTGTCGGCTCTAGTAACCAAGGCAGCGCCGGCTGCACTTTGGAATACATTGTGCAAAATTCAAGGAAAAATCGGTGAACAATTGGAGAAACAGAACACAACTGGCGCCAGCTCTAAGAGCCTAGGCGGCGCCGGCTGTGCCCTAAAATTAAGACGGTGCTTTGATTTTTCTATGCGGTTTTTGGTAATCTGTGGAGTTTTAGTATCTTCCAACATCTACTCGATCAAGAACATTGTACCTACGAGTTTAGGCACTTCCTAAGCCTATAAATATATGGAAAACACAAGGGAAAATGGGAGAATTCATTAATCATCATAGAAAATTTCTCAAATCAAAGGAGGAATTCTTCAATTTAAGGAGGGTTGTACAAGAAGGTCTTCAAAAGAAGAAGAAGGTTTGTCTACGAGTGCTTTCTTTTACTTTGTTTTCTTTTTCTTGACAATGATATGTTAATTGTTTTATTATAATTTGACATTGTTTTAGATATTTATGATTTTTAGAGTTGTTTGATCTTTAGGTTAATTGATTGTTATTCTTGTCATTCAATTACTTGTGCTTTTTACGAGATTAGTTGGTTAGTTCTCTCCATTAACTTACTGGACCAAGGGGGTTGATGGTAGTTTCAATTTATTAATTTCATATTCTGTTGGCTATTAACTTACTGGACCAAGGGGGTTGATTGCTTAGAACTGGTAATTGAAGGTTAATTGATGTCTTCCGAGACCAAGGGTTCATTGATTAATTTCATGTTTTAAATTTTTTGAGACCAAGGTAATTTAATTGAGGACTGTGTTTAATGCATCTTTTGTATGAATTAGTTGAGACGAGACCAAGTGATTCTAATTTATCTAGAAGGTTGTGATTTCATAAATTGACCATCGAAGTGAATCTACTTTAATCCTTCATGATGCCAAGAGAATAATTAGTTATGATAATGGTTGGGTTCTTTAAGATCATGTTTGTCAAAATAATGATTTGAGTTGCATACTTCTCCATCCTTGAGATGTATATATTCTTTTATTTTCCTTTTTATTTCATTTTAACTTTATTGAGTCAGTTAAACAATGAAAGAAAGGTGATTAATGTATACTTGTTCCTAGAGGATCGATACTCGTTTGAACCCTATGCTATGTTAATGATGAGTACGCTTACTCATATGTGTAATTTGTGGTTAACGTTTTAATGTAAACTTGATTGGGAATGTGCTTATTTTTTTTATAATTTTTATACCCAAATAAATATGCATCATTAATGTCGTAATCAGCATAAGTAATTAAATACCAAGAATAACAATCAATTAATCAAACGATCAAAGTAACTCTAAAAATCATGAATATAAAAAACAATGTCAAATTACAATAAAACAATTAATACATCATTGTTTAAGAAAAAGAAAACAACGTTAAAAGAAAGCACTCATAGACAATCCTCATTCTTCTTCATTTGTAGACCTTCTTGTACAATCCTCCTTGATCTGAAGAACTCCTCCTCGAATTTGAGTGATTTTCTATTTTGATATGTGAATTCTCCCTTTTGTCTCGTGTTTTCCCTCTATTTATAGGCTTTAGAAGTGCCTAAAATTGTTCCTCTAGGGTTTTTGGCTAGCTAGAAGTAGGAAAATACTAAAACTCTGCAAATTGCCAAAAAATGCACGCAAAAATCGAGTCACCGCCTCGACACCAGTGCACAGCTGGCGCCGCCTGTCCTGCCTAGGGTCGGTGCCAATTGTGGTCTGTTCCTTTGTTCGTTCTCCGATTTTTCTTGATTTTTGCACCAACCCTTCTAGACTGCAGCCAGTGGAGGTTCGATTCTGTTCAACTCTGTTTCACTGGTTTTTCATCGCTTTGAAGTGCGTGCCAATATTACGTGGCCGGCGCCGGGTCCCCTGTCTTGGCCGGCGCCGCCTCTACTCTGTTTAGCGACATTTTTATCTTATTTTACCCCTAAAATCTGAAATAATGCATAAAATACTTTTCAAGGGTAAAATCTCAAATTAAAGGAATATGACCAGTTACTGAACAAAATATATCACAAAATAACCTCAAATAACTAGGAAATATATGACTAATTTAGGTCCTATCAACGACACACTTGAGAGGTAAAAAAACCTTTAAGAAACCACAATTAGTTTTTTTCTTCCTCTTTGCCTCATAATTTTTGCCAGCCTTAGGGCTTTATTAAGCCCTAATGGCAAAAAACATTATGCCCTAACGGGCTTGGTGCTGTACTCCAAAACTACTCCAATCCTCTTAATTAATTAATTATTTTTTCCAGACTTCATTAAATATCAAAGACTAATTAATTAATTATAATTGGACTCTTAATATATGTTAACATATATCAGCCCAATTAATTTATTTATTCTAGCCCAATTCTCTTAATTAATTAATTATCTTTTTTGGGTCTCATTAAAATTTAAGACTAATTAATTAATTCTAATTGGACTTTTAGAATAAATTTTATTTTTCTTCCAAATAATTATCTATTAAGTCCAGATTGTGTCTAAATAACACCAAGGTAACTTGAGTTACTCCGGGGACCAAGAGACATATTATTCATGGTTAATAAAATGACCAAAATACACTTACTTTTAAATAGCCGTATTTTATCATTTTAAATATTTTCATTTATCAACATATGAAAATATTAACTCCCTCGATGAGTTCTGTGGGCTTTATTTGCGGTGTTCGTTGCCAGTTTCAAGCCCAGATAAAGGAAGAGAGTTGTGGTAAGGCTTGTGATGGCTAGCATAAAATATAGTTACATCCATGATATGAACCAATCGATTGACTTCATGGGGGCATTCCCTACTCAGCGGCACACTGCACTTCCTAGACCTAGGTGTAGTGATAAATATGTGATGGTTGCTAGGTCGTTGCCCGGAATTAAAGTGCCGTGTCGGTCCCCAAATACGGTGTCAAATATGTAAGGGTGTAGGCAAAAAAGATAGTCCATAGTGCTAGGATCCATTTAGCTATATGGAATATAGGATCTTTAACCAGTATATTAATAGAATTAGTTGAGGTTACGCAGAGTAGAAAGATTAGCATTTTGTGTCTTTAGGAAACTAAATAGATAGGTGAGAAGGCGAGAGTAGTAGCGCCCTAGAGTTATAAGCTTTGGTATTTAGGAAAGTTAAGAATATAAATGGAGTCGGGGTTATTATTGTCTGTAAGTTTATTGATGATGTGGTTTAAGTACAAAGGAAGAATGATAGGATTTTGAGCATCAAGATCATGATTAGTAGTAAGATTATTACCATTATTAGTGTGTATGTACCATAAGTGGGACTTGATGATTTGGTTAGACAACAGTTTTAGGATGATTTAGATGAGATTGTATAGTGTATACCTTGTGTAGAGAAGCTTTTTATTGGTGGTGATCTAAACAGACATATGGGCACTGATCAGAGCGAGTTTGAGTGTGTTCATGGAGGTCAGGGTTTTAGAGTCAGAAATAAAGCAGGAACTGCTATTCTTGACTTTGTATTGGCCTATAATTTGACCATAACAAATACCTTGTTTAAGAAGAGATATTCTCACTTAGTGACTTTTAGAAGCAGGTTAAATGTTATTCAGATAGAGTTCTTTATTTTGAAGCGTAGGTTTCATAGTGGTTGTATGGATTGTAAAGTTAATCCAAACGAGAGTGTAGTTACGTAACACAGGCTGTTGGTCATCGATTTTAATTTTAGGAAAAATGGTAAGTAGCGGAATTATCGGGTTGACCTTAGGATTAAGTGGTGGAAGCTACAGAAGGATGAAAGAATAGCCTTTTTTGATAAGGTAGTTAAGGCAGATGACTGGTCTTCTGATATGGATTCGGATCCAAATACTATATGGAGAAAGATGGTTCAATGTATTAAGATAGTAACAAAGGAAGTGCTTGGTGAATCTAAAGGAAGAGTACCTCTAAACAAGAACGTGTCGTGGTGGAATAACGAAATGAAAGAAGTCGTAAGGAGTGAAAAAGAGTGCTATAGAAACTTAGGGAAGTGCAGGAGTGATAAGAATTTTGAGAAATATAAGGTCACGCATATGAAACCCCACCTAAAGCCAACTCTAGAGTACGGGGGTTGAGATGCATATCATATTATTTTGCATGAATATATATATTTTTGAATGATTTTATGTATTTTAGAATTATGATTTATAGGTTAAAAGGTTTAGTTACGGTAATTTTGCTTGAGGACAAAATAGGAAGATAGCTTGAGGATT
Source organism: Voacanga thouarsii (assembly GCA_026120185.1). Lineage (NCBI taxonomy): Eukaryota > Viridiplantae > Streptophyta > Magnoliopsida > Gentianales > Apocynaceae > Voacanga > Voacanga thouarsii. The sequence continues at coordinate 1,102,336 of JANUWF010002701.1, forward strand.
AAATAAGAAGAATATTTGGGTGAGGAAATAAGAACAAGAGTTGTTGTGGTTTATTGGTTAGAGCCTTGGAATTAATCTCTAAGGTCTTGAGTTCAAATCCCATCATTTAAGTCTTATCATGATTTATTTTTTATTTTTTATTTAGGGTTGGATTTTCGTTCTTGCATTCAATGAAAAAAATAGGAGTGTTGTCCTAGTGGAGAAGTGAAGGGAATGTCCTAATCCTATCCTTATGTCCTAAAAAGGACTCTAGAAGAATTCTTTGTCCCTCCATTACCTCTAGCTTGTCCTAACCTTGTCACCAATTAAACTTGTTCAAAATTTATCCAAATCCATGTTTCAATTCCAGAAAATTCAACAAGGATTATTGGTCTTTGAATTTTGAAAATGACTCTTAGAGGTTGGAGATTTGACTGAAAATAGGGAAGGAGTTAAGGAAGGTTCCCAAGAGAAATTAATCTCCGTGGTTGAGCCTTCAAACTCCACTCCATAGTGTTTATATCCTCCATGAAAGAAATCTGAAATTTTTCCAGATTCTTGAGCAGCCTAACCTTCGAAAATCTTAACCATCTATCTTAATGAATTGCTACCATAAAAAAGGCCAATTGATTCAACTTGAAGACTGAAATTCTTGTGCAAAAACCGGACTGCACAAAACTGCACAAACTAGAAAAAAATATGGGCAGCTTCGTAGCATAGTAGGCCGAAATCAAAGCTATTTCTTCTACCTTCAAACCAGTAAAATACCTCTACTTTTCCTCCATAAAAAAGGCTGGAAACCAGCCTTAAAGGATCCTCAAACACCTCTCAAAACCCTCTGCAAATCTGTTGGAAGATTGCAGAAAAAACTGCACAGGAAATTCTACAACCATTCGAACTATAACCAAAAAAATTCCAGCCTTGTTCCCTTCAAGCCTTGGCCGAAACCACTCTCAAATCTCTATAAGTTAACCCTTGTTCAGCCATGAACTGAACACCATTAACCACCTCCACTTACCTTGCACAACTGGACTCCATAACCACACTGATGTGTTCAGACATGGGCATAAAAATCATACAAAAACTAAGCACATTCCCAATCAAGTTTACATTAAAACGTTAACCCCAAATCACACATATGAGCAAGTATACTCATCATTAACTAAGTATAGGGTTCAAACGAGTATCGATCCTCCAGGAACAAGTAGACACTAATCACTTTTCTTTCATTGTTTAATTGACTCGATAAAGTGAAAAATAAAAATAAAAAAGAAAATAAAAAAAATATATGTACATGTCAAGGATGTAGGTTTATGCAACTCAAACCATTGGTTAGACAAACATGATCTTGAAGTATCCAACCTTTATCATAACTAATTATTTCCTTGGCATCATGAAGGATTACAGTAGATTCACTTCGATGGTCAATCCATGAAATCACTATCTTCTAGATAAATTAGAATCACTTGGTCCATATCAACCAATTCATCCAAAAGACGCATTAAACACAATCCTTAATTAAATTCCCTTGGCCTCAAAAAATTCAAAGCATAAAATTAATCAATAAACCCTTGGTCTCGGAAGACATCAATTAACCTTCAATTACTAGTTCGAAGCAATCAACCCCTTTGGTCCAGCAAGTCAATAGCCAACAGAATATGAAATTAATAAATTGAAACTACCATCAACCCCCTTTGGTCCAGCAAGTTAATGGATAGTACCAACCAACTAATCTCGTAATATGCACAGGTAATTGAATACCAGGAATAATAACCAATCAATCAAAACATCAGACAACTCTAGATATCATGAGTATCTAAACAACGTTGAATTACAATAAAACAATTAATATATCATTGTCAAGAAAAAGAAAACAATGTAAAAGAAAGCACTCATAGACAAGCCTCCTTCTTCGTCCTTTGAAGACCTTCTTGCACAACCCTCCTTGAACTTGAAGAATTCCTCCTTTGATTGAGTAATTTTCTGTGATGATCAATGAATTATCTTATTTTCCCTTGTGTTTTTAACCTATTTATAGGCTTAGGAAGTGCCTAAACTCATAGGTATAAAGTTCTTGGCCGAGTAGAAGTTGGAAGATACTAAAACTCCTCAGATTACCAAAAATTGCATAGAAAAATCACAGCACTGCCTTAGCTTTAGGGCATAGTTAGCGCCGCCTTGACTCTTAGAGCTGGCGCCAGTTATGTTCTGTTCCTCCACTCGTTCGCCGATTTTTCTTCGAATTTTGCACAATGCATTCCAGAATGTAGCTGGCGCTACCTTGGTTCTGTTCTGCTCCATTTCAACAATTTTTCCATCACTTCAAAGTTTGTTTCAACAGTGCATGGCCAGCGCCGGTTCTAAGGTCCTAGCCGATGCTGCCTCTCCTCTGTTTTGCAATGTTTTTATTTCGTTTTACCCTAAAAATCTAAAATAAAGAACAAAATACCTTTCCAAGGGTAAAATCTCAAATATGAAGGAATATGACTAGTTATTGAGCAAAATGTATCACAAATGAACCTCAAATAACTAGAAAAAATATAACTAATTTAGCCCCTATCAATTCCCCCACACTTAGCTCTTTGCTTGTCCTCAAGCAAAGTATCAAGAACAAGTAGAAAAATAGAAGGTTAAATCAATCACTCAATCAATTTCAAAACCATATCTTCAATGCTTTCTTCATTCAAGAATATAAAACACATGCTACTATATCTTTCACAACCAATGCAAGACTTGTGTTAGTGATAAATGACTTAGTAGAACCATCACAATATTTCACACTATTCTCAAACTATTGGAAAGAATTTAGTTCAAAAAGAATATGCATTCCATATGCTTACTTTTCACACACTCTCTCCACTAATCCGAGACATATCATGATTTTACTTAGATTAAGTAGGACTTTTAAGCTTGTAATGTAAGGCTAAAGGTTTGTAATGTAGCTTATCAAACGAAGGATATAGGAGGATCAAAAATCAAAGAAAAACTGAGAGTTTGCAAGAAATGGATAAACAAATGAAGCAATCATTTCCAACTCTTCTTGCTCTCCTATTCCAAAAATCCAGCAAATCATAACCTCATATAGCAATTTCAACTCCACTTAAGCAAATCTTGCATTTTTCTCTTTTCAACTCTTCTTGTCATCAACTCTTCTCTATTTCTTCTGCAAGATCACTCAAATTTTTCAGCAATGGTGTCAAAGACTTTATGTGAACTTTAAATTTTTTTTTCAGCTCAATCACCATTCCTTTTGTGATCTTTTCTTTATTCATTCCATTCAATAAGTCTTTTCTCTTCTCTTTCTTTCTTTTTCTTTTTCAACTCCTTTTGTTTTTATCACTCTTACTATTATTTGTTTTCTTCCCTTTTCCTTTCCAGCTCAACTTGTTATTGATCCACGACTAAAAGTAATAAGTTATGATCTTTCTCCCAGTATTCTTCCTCAACATTCTCTTACATATACTTTCATCCATCAAGAGCATAAAGATTTGGAAAATTATTCAAACTCTCAGCACAAGCAATGGATAAAATATTGTGATGGTTTTTAATGAAAGAAATCAATAGTTTAAGCTCAAAATAAGCACTAGGGATAATATGAAAATAGGTAAGCTTGAAAGCCTCAAACTATCCAAAGAAGGCCTATTACCGTCATCCCTAAGTTAAATCATAACTGTCTTTCTTATTTCACCTCGAGAGATATTCAAGTAAGTTCTAGAATGCTTCGTGAAGTTTAGTAGAAAAACAAGGTTTAAGAACAATGCAAAGCATTTGATCAAGAACTACTTTGTCCAAGTGAGTGCAAAAAGTCATGCATAAGCCATAAATGATCTAGAACATATTCTCCATACTCCATCATAAAGACATGCATTAAAAATATAGCTTGAAATATCCAAAAAATAAAAAAAAAATTGAAAGAAAAATTTTCGCTCAAACATTTACTCCCAAGAAGGTTAAAGTATATGTATAGAAGACTTGTTAATCAAATCACTCCCTCACACTTAAACTGGACATTGTCCTCAATGGCCAAATAAATATAACACAAGGAATAAACAATGCCACGGGACCAAAAATATAAAGGAGAAAAGATAAGAGAAACAAACGTCCATTCATTTGGCATTGTACTGTACAAGATCTGAATGCTCGAAGAATGAGGCATTGCAAAGTACCTAAAAAGAAAAATACAAAAGAAAACACACCAAAGCATAAAAACTAGAAAAGAAAATAAAGCTAAAACAAAAGAAAGAAAGAGTACATGAAAAAAAAAAAAAACTAACTAAAGAAAACAATAAAAGAGAATGGAAAAACAAGAGTGCTCGAGAAAAATCATCAGTCCTTCTCATCATCATCATCACCCTCATCATTCTCAGCTGGTGTAGAGGTACCCACACCACCGTGTGGCCTAGAAGAATGCTGCCTCAACTCGGCTAACTGTTGCTCTATAGTAGCTTGCCATCTTGCCATGTCCTTCATAGTACCTTGCAAGCGTAGGACTACTGCCATTTGCTGATCGAGTCACCCCAGCACGTTAGTCTCAAAGACAATCTGGGAGTGGGACTGAGCACTACTAGCCCGTGCACGTGCTGGTGGTGGTGGGTGCTCCTCCTCCATTATGGGTGGCCTTAGCTACCCGGAATGTCTGACCTTGAAGGGAGTTAGCCACTTTTTCAGCTCTTGGTTGTATTTGTACCCGTAACTCATAAGAGTTTGCTCAATGACCATATCGTGCTCAGTGGTAGCCTCCTTGAATTCTCTCTCAAGACTTACTCCAAAGTCTTTGAGAATTTTCATTATAATCAAGAGAAAAACAAAGGCTTTTGTGGAGAGCCGATGATGAACAACCTCCCTAATAGATTGGATGATCTAGGGGCAAGAGGGATAGGTAATGTATTCATCATCTGATACAAAATATAAGTGTCAATTAGTCGAGTCTCATTGAAACCACTAGCACGGGGTATAACATTGAACCCAAATATGTAGACTAGAACTCGAAAGTTGGTTGCCAAATCATTGTTGGAATAAAAGCTATTAGATTGGAAGGCATTATGCTTATGTAAGCCTAGGGTAGCTTTAGTAGTGGCAACTGGGCCGACCCACACGGTTTCGGGCCGTGCCGGGCTGGGCCCGAGGACCGGCCCGCCTGGAGGGTGGGCCGGTCCCGGAGAGGGGCGGGCCGGGCCCTGGGACCGGACCGGATCGGGACCTTAGCCCGTGTGGCCCGCGGACCAGCGTGGGCCGGCCCGTGGCTTATTCCTTTTTTTTTCCCTACTTAACATAATTTTTTTAAATTATAAAAAAGCCACCTTGAAGTGGTGGGGGGTTTTGGCTTGGACCCCTACCTATTTTATTAATTAATAAAATAAAGATTACATAAGAGGGGGACTTGATGCCTAAACCTCTTAAAAATATTACAATGATTAAAATTTAAAAATATAATAAATATCCTAAAAATAAAATTAAATACATAATATTACTTATCCTAAATTCCTAATTACAAAAATACTAAACTAACTACTTGGTTCACCCCATTCATCATCTGAGTCATCATCAATAATCCACGAATTAGTCGTCCTATCTTTGGCTTCAAACCAACTACTACAACACATTAACATCTCCAAAGTTTGAGGAGCCAGTCAAGATCTTCTTTCATCGATTGTTCGAGCGCTCTCACTGAAGACGCTTTTCGATGGCACTATAGAGACTGGTGGTGTCAAAAGATCACGTGCTATTTTAGATAAAATGGGGTATTGACTTACATGAGCCTTCCACCAACCACAAATATCAAAATGCTGATCTTCATTTTCTACCAAGGGCTGCATCTCGTAAATTACCATCTCGTTGGAGGTAGTAGTCGATCTTTTTTTACGTTTCATAAATACCCCATGGATTAAATACTGATGAAATTGATGAGGTAGATTTTCGCGGAGGTTGAATGTGACCACTAGATGATGAAGCTTGCCTACTTAAACTAGGAGAACTAGAACAAGAAGACTCAAACTCATACAAATTATACATGTCAAATAAAGCTTTAGCTGGTTTATCTTTTATGTCTTTTATCATACATTGTTTAAGTGGTTGTGATTCATCAAAATCTAATGTTTCATATAAATATTCAATAATACTATAAAAACCAGGTGTCTTTACTCTAGGATCCATACACAATGCCATACAATATAAAATAGGAATATCTTCATAATATTTTTTATATTTTTCAAACATACTTCTCATAAAAAAACCATATTGGGGATGATACATATATTCATAAAAAATATGTGCTACCTTAGCAAGTGTTGGAAGAATATGATGAGTAGTGGGATAATAAGATCCCGATAAAAGTTCAGTAGCTTCTTTGAAAGTAAATAAAAATGTTGAAAGTGCAGTACAATTTTCAAAATGAGTTTCAGTTAGTGGAGGTTGAAAATTATTACTATTACAAAATTCAATAAGTTGGTTTTGAAAAGGTATAACACTTTCAAACATATCTAAAGTTGAGTTCCATCTAGTTTTACAATCTAATCTAAATTTTTTAAAAGATACACCGTGTTCTCGGCATAATGCCTTAAAATTTTGTTGCCTAGTTGGGGAGGTTTTACTAAATAAAAAAACATTTCTAATTATATTGACAATATCATCAATATATTTATATCCTTCTTTAACACATAAATTAAGTATATGACAAGCATACCTAGTATGAAATAAAATACCATCTAACATAGGATTCATAGTATTTTTTAAAATTGTTATGGCAGAATCATTATTTGAAGCATTATCTAAAGAAATAGAAATAATTTTATTTAAAATCCTATATTCACGACATGTTTGAGTAATCATTCTAGCTATACTACTACCTACATGAGGATATTCAAATAATTTAAAACAAATAGTTCTTTTTTGTACTAACCAATCATGATCTATCCAATGACATGTAATGCATAAATAAGATTCATTAGTAATTGCAGTCCAACCATCACAAGTAAGAGCAAATTTCCAATTACAAGAATCAAACATAGCAATTAGATACTCTTTCATTTCTTTATATATCTTTATTATATCATTTTTAATGTTGTTCTAGGAATTCTTTTCCATGCTAGTTGACAATTATTTTGCATATATTGTTCATAATGTGGATTTTCTGCAAAGTTAAAAGGTAATTTAGTTTGAATAATCATTTTAGCAAATGCATTTCTATTTTTTCTATGATCATATTGAAAATTACCAACCATTTGACCTCCTGTAGTACGTATTTGTTGTCGTTTAAGTAAGTTTTCTAACCAATCATTATGTGACCTTTTCATATGTCTAACTAATGTTCCCGTCCCTCCTCTCTTCTTATGTGCATATACCGCTTTACAAATTTTACATGTTGCCCTATCACTATCATTATCTTTTTCAAAAAGATTCCAAACCATAGATGTTTTTGCTTTAGTTGTAACATCCGTTGTTTCAACATCATCCTCACCTATATTAGATGCGTCGGGATTAATTATTGGAGTTGATTGTGATTGTGAAACACTAACACTAGGCCTACTAGGACCTTCATCTTTATTACCTATTTCATTATTTATTAAATTCAAAGCTGGATATATATTAAAATCAAAATGTGCAGATGATTAGGATAAAGAAAAATGATAATATTGATTTGGATCCATTATTTCTTTAAAAAAAAACAAGCAATCAAAATTCAAATAAAAGTTAAAAAAAAAAAAGCATTAACAAATAATGAAATAAGAGAATTGAAAAATATAAACAACAAATTAATTTAAAAATTAAACAAATAACTAAAACAAATAAACAACTAATAAAGCTAAAATAAAAGAATGTAAGATTAAGAAATACTAACTTGTTGATGACCAAGATTCAAGAATAACAATACTTTGTTGAGCTTTTAACTTCATGTATCCACTATTCTGCTACTCAACAATCTTCCAAAATGTGAAGACTTTCTTGAAGAATTGAAAAAGTATAACACAAAAATAAATTCTATTCTAATACTCTTTGTAGAGAAAATGAATAAATTTGAGGATTATGAGAGAAAGATGAATGGAAATAAGAGAGAATTAGAGAGAATTGGAGAGAGTTTGAGAGAATTGGAGAGTGTTAATGAGTTTTGGGTTGAATTGGGGAGTATTTATAGAGTTTTGGGGGGTAGGGACCAAATTTCAAAAAAAATAATAATAATTCAGCCGTTTTAGGGGCTAAATTGCAAAAAAAAAAAAATAAATTAAAGCACCAAATTTAAAAAAAAAACAAAGAGAGCCGTTGGGTAACGGCTCTCTCAGGCGGGCTGGCCCGTGGTGGTCTAGGGATTTTACCCTCTGGCCCGGACCGACGCACAGTGCTCGGTCTGTCGAGCGGGCCAGACACGCCGGCCCGGCCCAGTTGCCATTGCTAGGTAACTCTAGTCCCTCTAACATCCCAATTCGGGTCAGAAAGAATCTTTTGATTATTCACATCAATCCCTTGCCAAGTATCATCGTCAAAAACCTGGAGAAGGTTAGCTAATTGGTTTTGAGTGATGACGATAGGAACACCTTTCACTCTTATTTCTATATGGGGAAGATGTTTATTGCCCTTATCCATTATATTAGCATAGAATTTCTTAATAAGCACGGGACAATACTCCCCTTTCAATTGTACTATCGACCCCCATCCTAGCCGTCTAAACATCATTCCCAATTTGAGTGCACGGTCTAAGGTGGGTGAGAAAGTACGCTCGACAATAATCTTATTAGAGGCTCTCTTACTATACCATTCCTCACAAGATGCATCTATAAACTCAGTAGGTCTTAGGGATAAGGGATCAACAGATGAAGGAGCTGAGGAAGAAGAAGTTCTCGCCCTTTTAGAAGATTGATCCCTCGCTCTAGACATGATATCAAGTAAGGAATAAGGGAATAGGAAGAGAGAACAAGTAAGCTCAAAGACTGAAACAAGATTACTACCCCTGCGCAGATATTCCTCAAATTTCATATAACCCTCAACTAATCTTGCAATCCACAAAACCTAAACTCCTTCAATATATATCCACTCCCATAACCAATTCAATCAATCACCTTCAATCAATATAACACAACCTACAAAGTACATGTACAGTTCACTGTAAAGCATAAATTTGTTGATATCCTCAAAGCATGCTAGTAAACATGATCATGTGAATGAAGGCAGTATCATGGTATCATGTGATCAATAATGTACATTCCATATATTCAAGTATCACCAATAGCCATAATTCTAGCCATAGCTATATGCATGAAGTCTTGAATGATCATGTACATGAGTTAAGTATCAAAGAACCATTTACTCCTAATCTAATCCAACTTATAAAGCTCAAGGAGTAATGCACAATTCAATCATAGCATACATAATCCCAATTTTTGGCCAAATATGTCCCTAAAATTAGAAAAAAATCATCTCCATCATTTTAACCGTAGGAATGAAATAAAAATCATACCTTTATGCTCTTGTATGCATGGGTAAGCAAAAGATGCAAGTTTTTTGTAGAAATCTAGGCTCCTTGCTTGTGGATTAAATGTGATAGTGTTATGAAAAATCAAAGATTTTGAGAGTTTTGATCCGTAGGATCATCAAAAGAGAAGTCAATCGACGTTATAGAAGTGTTTAGGAGTTGCAAAATTAAATTTTTGGGAAGTGAGGGATGTGAAGCCAGCGCGGGTTTGAGAGAATTTGAGAGGGAGAATGGAGATTTTGAATGAAAAGTGGCCAAAATGGCTCTTAAATTATGCTCCACCCGACAGGAACCGGTGCCGGTCCGAGCTCTTAAAACCGGTGCTGGCTTGGTTCTGTCTGGTTCTCCTTTTTTTTTTTTTAAGTAAAAATGTGAAACATACAATAATGCTGACCAATGCACTCTAATTAATTAATCAAAATGACCAAAATAACAAAATTGTCTCAATCACAAAAACTGAAAGTAAAGGAAAGTAAGACTGCTTCAATGTTTCCCACGACTGTGATCCCATGGATTTTCCTCAGTATTCCCTGGTAATGTCCCCGCTTGACGATCTCCCAAGAGTTTGGCTAATTGACCAATTTGGTTCTCCAGGTTGTGTATGGAAGCCTCTAAGTTCCTTGTCATTGCATCGACTCCTTGGAACTTGGTTTCCGTGGTACTTACCAATTGGCTAATCAACTCTTCCAATGGTGGTTTTGGAGATGTTGCAGTGTTGGTCATGGAGTTTTGGTTTCTTTGATTTTCGCCAAAATTGAAAGAACCCTGCCTAGGTTGATTCCTAGTGCTCCAAGAGAAATTACGGTGATTTCGCCAACCAGGATTATAGGCAGAGCTATAAGGGTTGTTACCTGGCCAGATATTACCTGCAAAGGCCGCTTGTTCTGACGTTTCTTGGAGTGACCCCATATTTTGGCATTCATGATTGGGGTTTCCTTCTCCACAGAAATCACAATTGACGTTTAAAACCTGGCCTTGAAGCATCACCATCTGTTCCATCTTTTGAGTTAAGGCATCTACCTTAGCCTCTAATGTTGCCACAACATCCACTTTGTGCACTCCTTGCACACGAGCTTTTGACCATATACTTCCACAAGAATAGTTATTAGAAGCCAAATTTTCAATAAACTCAAATACCTATTCCGGGGTCTTATGATTGATGGAACCCCCTGTAGAAGAGTCCACCACTTGCCATGTTGTGAATGTGAGGCCATTCAAGAAGATAAGCAATTGCATTCCCAACTCAAATTCGTGGTGTGGGCATTTTCTTAACATCTCTTTAAATCTCTCCCAACTTTCATATAAGGGTTCAAAATCTAATTGTTGGAAGGCGAAGATTTCATTCCTGAGTTTAGCTGTCCTAGTTGGGAGAAAATATTTGGCTAAAAATTTTTCAGTTGGGGCATTCCAAGTTATGATGGAACCTGTGGGTAAAGATTTCAACCAAGATTTAGCTCAATCTCTCAAGGAAAAAGGAAAAAGTCTTAACTTAATGGCATATTTAGAAACACCATTCATCTTGAAAGTATTACAGATCTCAAGAAAACTAGCTAAGTGAGCATTAGGATCCTCTTCAGGTAGCCCGTCAAATTGAACCAAATTATGCACCATTTGGATAATGTTGGGCTTTATTTCAAAATTGTTTGCATCTATCCTAGGTCTAGTGATACTCGAGCTTGTGCCCGAGATTGCGGGTTTCACAAAGTCATCCATAACTCTCCTGTTATTCCCAGCATTGTTCTGTTGAGCACCATCCATCTCGACGATCAGGTTCCTTTGAATTGTCCGGTGAATTTTTGATAACGTCCTCTCGATTTCAGGGTCAAAATCGACTATCTCGCCTTCAGATTTTCGGGTCATGTACCAAGGGTAACACCTAAGAAAACAAGAAGTAAGTTAGATACATAATTAATCATTAAAAACAAAACTACAAGGTTACAAAGCTAGTAAAAAGAACATAGTCAAAGTTAGTAGGTCAGGTTAGGTTACAAGGGTGTACAAGAATACATGAAATACAAAAGATAGCACCTTTTTGAGAAAAAAACAATTTATACATATCTTACATATCTACATATTTACATAGTTAAATCAACAAAATCCAAGCGTTCATGCTATTGTTCTCCGGCAACGGCGCCAAAACTTGATGTGTTCGGACTTGGGCATAAAAATCATACAGAAACTGTAACACCCCGCTACCTAGGCCCGCCAGGACCAGGGATGTCGCCCCGTCCAAAGGACAAGGGGTCTTTATAACTAGGTCACCCAAATAAAATAGCGGATTAAAATGATACTTTAACTCAAAATTTTATTACATCCCAAGAATAAATCCATGAATTCCCAAACACAAATCCATAAATAAAAATTATCCACTCTCAACTCCCCAAAGTAATACATATGAAAAAATGACAACATTCTCTTTCAAGGCAGATAACACTAGCTACTCATCCCCACAGCAGGATCGACCAGAAATCATGGTAAAAAGAGTGATGAGACAGAAATCTCAGTAAGCCCCGTGTGTGAGTTAGGCTAAAAAGACAAAACACTTTTCATGATGTATGCACTAGCAGTATATCAAAAGCTTGTCATGCATTCTTTACAAATTTAACTCTCACTTCTTCGAAGATAGTAGTGAGAAGTCATGGAGCAAAATGCCCTTAAAATATTCTGTTTGGAAAGATATGAATAATTAAAAGATTTTGAGCTTCGAATAAAATTCCAATGACACTTTAGAACAGTTCCATGAAAATAGCCCAACAATTAAAGCAACCAAGTTAATCTGACAGGGCACAGTGGTGGCTCTCACACCAAGTGAAGCACTTGACCCCCGTTAGGTGGTGAAAGGGCACAGAGGTGGCTCTCACTCCTGTGAAGTACTTGACCCTCATCACCTGGTGAAATGGCATAGAGGTGGCTCTCACTTCTATGAAGCACTTGACCCCCAACACCTAGTAGGTGTACATTCTACCGAGTGAGATACTCCTCCCTCTCTCACTCAATCCAAACCAGTTGTCCCACTTCCGGCCGTCGGTTCTACTAGAACCCCGTCGCTAGCTGAGGATGGCTCAACCGTCTATACTGACACCCTGATCGAAAAGAGTCAACCTCTCGGAGGTGCCCACCTGCCGAGAGATATCCCCAGACCAACCAAAGGCTAGGATAAAGGCCTAGCCCCCATTGAGTACTCAACGTTATTCAATCTTCATAATTCATAAGGCTCCAAGGTGGAACTTACAAAATTAGCTCAATACAGTTCCAAACAACATTTTCAACTCGTACAAAAATTTTAGAAGGCATGGTTTTAAGTCAATAATTTATTCCACAAATTCATAGTGGAGGAGCCACATGCTCAAATAAGTCATGCTGTGATTTTCAAAAATTAGATGCATGCCCAAAAATTTATCTCTTGCATATTCAAAATAAATCAAAATGTTTGATGCTTGGCTCCTAAGTCATGCCTAACACATTTTAAAAATTTATAAATCTAAAAGTTTCTAAAATTAGAAGTTTTCCAAATGTAGAAAGTTTCCAAAATAAGAAGGTTCCAAATATAGAGGTTTTCAAAATTAGCTACCGTACCAAAATTTCGTATTTGCAAGAGATACTCACAAACCTTACTTTCAAACCAAGATAATAAAATAAAATTAATTTCATGAATGCAATGGAACTTACCTTATCCTTAAGCTTAGGGTATGAACTCTAGTAAGTTAGTCCCTACCCTTGACAATCTTCTAAATCTATCAAAGAGTTCATATAAATTAATTACAGCACTTTCTAGATCATCCCAAAAGAAAATCAAGTCCAAAATCGACTTTCACAAATAAAACAAACTCAACTCACTACTACCATGATCCTAGTGTCCTAAGCTTTAAGGCCAAATAATAAATAAAAAGGGTTTATAAGCTAAGTCTAATTTGATATTTAAAATAATTAGTATTTTGGAAAATTGGTACTAATATGTTGAAGATTTAAATCTCGCTAAAATAATTTAGAGTTTATTTGATAAAGGGTCCTAGGTTATATTAGGTAAAATAATGATGTATTATTAATTAAGTTGTTAGAAAATAATTGATAGCTAAAATTAGTTGAAAATAAATTTAATGAGTCTAGCTCGAAAAATAATAAATAAATTCTTAATGGGTTTTGATTAAAAGATAATAATTAAATTTTTAGTAATAAATATTTTACTAATTATAATTATCTCCATAAAAGGCTTTATTTGATTTCATTATTTTAAATAATATCTATATATCTATATATATATATATATATATATTATTTTTCTAGCAAAAGCTATTATTTATTTGAATAAAATATCCTTATTATTTATAATAATCCAAATCTACCCCTCCTAGGGTTTTTTTTTTTTTTACGAAATTACTAGCAAAATCATATTAGGAAATATTTTATTCATGAAATAAAAATTAGCTTAGGGATAACTAGGTCATGATCATAGTTCTATGGCTAACCATAATCATGAGCATATACAATCCTTCAATTCATCAAATCATCCAAATCATGCATATAAGCATAGATCTAGACTTACTAAGGCATGATCTAACTATTACTAGCATAAATATAATCATAGCTTCAATAATCACACAAGAATATAATTCCTATTCATCATAGATGACATAATCTCTAGCATACTTGATCATGGAGACATACATCAAACCCTAGAACACCATATATTCAACCAAGATAAACAACTCATGCAAAAATCCCATCTCCAACATATTCATACATATATTCATGCTTCAATCTCAACTCATCACAACAATATATACTCAACCCTATTCATGATTCATCTTCTATCAACATCATCCTAGAGACATAAGTCTAGAATTTAAAAGAAGGGTTAAAAGGCTTACTTGATTGATGAATACCTTGAAGGAGTTTCGAATGAATCTAAACGCCTAGATGCCTAAATCCGTCCAAAGGAGATGAATGAAGCATGGCCATGGTTGATGAAATCATTCGGCCAAGAGAGAGAGGGAGTGTTCGGTCAAAAGAGAGAGAGAAAAGAGAAGAAGAGAGTCCATTAGCATGTTTAAACACATATATTCATTAGAGATCAAAGATTAGCGAAGATGAAGTTGATTGAACAAACCTACCTTGAAGGTGTTCTTGAGCTTTCACAAAATTTCTGGTTTTTTATCCAAAAGAGCAAGTTGGATTTTGTAGTTTGATGTTAAAAATGGCACGGATAGACTCACAGCAAAGAATAGATGAAATTTGGAATTTTTAGAGGTGGTTTGAAGTGATTTGGAGTGGTATTAGGTGAAAGGAAGGAGTAGGTGTTTTGGGTGTACTATGTGTTCTTGAAGGTTGAAGAGAATAGAGAGCTTTTGGATGGAGGTTGCCGAAATTCTGAAGAGATTAGTGCTGGCCGAATTTCTGTAGGGTTTAGGGAGATGATTTTCTGGTTTGGAAGGGAAAAGGAAAGGCTAGTTGTTGAAATCCTTGAAGAATATTTTTGGGAAGCAATTTTGGAAACTAAATATTCAAGGAGATCTTTGATTATTGGAGAGCTTTTGGAAGTCTACCATGGATGAATTTTTGAGCAGTGTTTTGGCTGAACGAAAGCTGGTTGAAGGAGGCTAAGGGTGGCCAAAATTATGGAGTATAATGGTGAAGGGAAGGTCTGGTTGGTTAAGGTATATTTTATGGAAAGTTGTTAAATCATGGTGGCTCAGATAATGATTGCAGAATTTTTTTGGAAATCATTTAGGCAGCCATGACTGGATTTTTAATGCAGAACTTAGGGAGTATAATGGAACTCAGTTAATGAAGGTTTAAGGGTGGTTTGTGCAGAAAAGGATGGAGTTTCGGCTAGGATAGAACTAGGAACAAAGCTGGAAATAAATCCTGCACAGGATTTTCGCCCTTGCTGGAATTTTCCTTGGGCAGTTTCAGCTGCCACTTCTAGCTAGCTTATAAGGAGTTTGAAGGAGATTTCTGGGGACTTCCATGCCTGGTTTCCAGCCTACTTTATGGAGGAAAAACGTGGCTAAGATGCTGAGAAAAAAATTGGAAGAAAACAGCTTGGTTTCGGACCTCCAAAGCTAGGAATCTGCCCTGAAATTTTTCTAGTTTTGCACAGTATTTGTGCAGTCCGAAAATGGCCAGGAAAATTCAGATTTCAAACTGATCAAAAGGGCCATTTTCTGGCAGCATTTGGGAGGAAATAATGGCTAAGAATTTCGACACCTTGAAGGCACAAGAAGCTGGAAAATTTCAGTTCAATACATGAAGGGAAATGAACCTAGTTAGAGTGAATTTTTAGAAAGTTTACTAAGGAATTTAATTCACTTGAAATCCTTCCATTGTTTTGGTCCATAAGATGTCTTTTACTAAGACATTTTGAACCATCAAAGCCACAGCACATTGCTGGAATTTTTCTAGAATAAAATTGGCTTGAACAAAATGAACAAACTAATGAATTGAGAAATAGGAAAAATTAAGGATCAAGAGGAAATGAATTCCCCTTAGGAATTTTGTGTAGAGAAAAAGAGTAGGATTTGAAGACTCCTATCATGTCTCTCATAGGACAACATCTCTACCCTACTCCAAACACCACTAAGGCCGACAATGATACTTCCCAAGCAAAAATAAAATTTAATCATGCTATAGCTCTAATAATGGAATTTGAACCCAATACCTCAATAATTAATTCTAAGGCTCTAACCATTACACCACAACAACTCTTGTTCTTATTTCCTCTCTAAAAATATTTTCCTTTTCAATCCTCAAGCTATCTCCCTTTTTCCACCTTAGGCAAAAATTACTATTTTGCCCTTCCCACTCAATAATCACAATCAAGCCCTCTAGACTATAAAACACAAATTCAATGCACATAAAACTATATAAAAATATATTTAAACATGAAATAAAATATGATATGCATCCCAATCCCCTTATTCTAAGGTTGGTTTCGACTGGGGTTTCACAAAAACTAAGCACATTCCCAATCCAGTTTACATTAAAATGTTAACTTCAAATCACACATATGAACAAGTGTACTCATTATTAACCGAGCATTGGGTTCAAACGAGTGTCGATCCTCCAGGAACAAGTAGGCACTAATCGCCTTTCTTTCATTGTTTAACCGACTCGATAAAGTGAAAAACAAAAGTAAAAAATAAAATAAAATAAAAATATGTACATGTCAAGGATGTAGGTTTATGTAACTCGAACCATTGGTTGGACAAACATGATCTTGAAGTATCCAACTTTTATCATAACTAATTATTTCCTTGGCATCATGAAGGATTAAAGTAGATTCACTTCAATGGTTAATCCATGAAATCACTATCTTCAAGATAAATTAGAATCACTTGGTCCGTATCAACCAATTCATCCAAAAGACGCATTAAACACAATCCTTAATTAAATTCCCTTGGTCTCAGAAAATTCAAAGAATGAAATTAATCAATGAACCCTTGGTCTCGGAAGACATCAATTAACCTTCAATTACTAGTTCTAAGCAATCAACCCCCTTTGGTCCAGCAAGTTAATAGCCAACAGAATATGAAATTAATAAATTGAAACTACCATCAACGCCCTTTGGTCCTGCAAGTTAATGGATAGTACCAACCAGCTAATCTCGTAATAAGCACAAGTAATTGAATACCAAGAATAATAACCAATCAATCAAAACATCAGACAACTCTAGATATCATGAGCATCTAAACAACGTTGAATTACAATAAAACAATTAACATATCATTGTCAAGAAAAAGAAAATAAAGTAAAAGAAAGAACTCTTAGACAAGTCTCATTCTTCTTCCTTTGAAGACCTTCTTGCACAACCCTCCTTGAACTTGAAGAATTCCTCCTTTGATTGAGTAATTTTCTGTGATGATCAATGAATTTTCTCCTTTTCCCTTTTGTTTTTCACCTATTTATAGGCTTAGGAAGTGCCTAAACTTGTAGGTACAAAGTTCTTGGCCGAGTAGAAGTTAGAAGATACTAAAACTCCTCAGATTACCAAAAACCACGTAGAAAAATTACAGCACTGCCTTAGCTTCAGAGCACAGTCGGTGCCGCCTTGACTCTTGGAGCTGGCGCCGGTTGTGTTCTGTTCCTACACTCATTCACCGATTTTTCTTCGAATTTTGCACAATGCATTCCAGAATGCAGTTGGCGCCGCCTTGGTTCTGTTTTGCTCTGTTTCAACAATTTTTCTGTCACTTCGAAGTTCGTTTCAATAGTGCATGGCCAGCGCTGGTTCTAGGGTCCTAGCCGGTGCCGCCTCTCATCTGTTTTGCGACGTTTTTGTTTCGTTTTACCCTAAAAATCTAAAATAAAGAATAAAATACTTTTCCAAGGGTAAAATCTCAAATATGAAGGAATATGACTAGTTATTGAACAAAATGTATCACAAATGAACCTCAAATAATTAGAAAAAATATGACTAATTTAGCCCCTATCACACACCTCAAATTCCTCCTACAATCACTCCCATCAAACTTCCATTTGGATTTCAAAATTTCCACCATTTGCTTTATGAAAACATCCTTGGATTTGGCTTCATAACCAGAAAATTCTTCTGCTATCGAACTTAGAAATTCGGCCAGCCTTAAAGGTCCCTCAACCCTTATTCATTTGAACAAAACAGAAGCAATCCAGTCGGCCATTCGCAGCTCCAAGAATCCTCCATTAGTCAAACACCATTAACATATCTTTTACCTTAAAACACTCCTTAAATTTCTCCATTTGAATTTCAAACAACCAGAATTTTATCTTTCTCCCTAAATTGAAAAACCAAAATCCTTGAACTCTCTCAATCATTCGGCCAGCCCTCTTCAGAAAATTCGTCCAACATTCCCTTCTAATCCTCTCCATTTTCACCAAGAACACATACTACTTTTCTTCAAGCCAAAGACCATTCTAAACACCTCCAATCCCTCCCAAAAACTCCAGAACATGCCTACATACTCCCTAGAGTCCATTTATAGATTTTATAACATCAAATCTCAAAAACAAAAATTGTCAATCGGATCAAAACCAGAATTTTCCTTGAAGTCTTAAGAACATCATCAAGGTAACCAAGAACAACTTTTTTCATCTTCTTTCCTTCAACCTTTAACATATCATACTAATTATCTCTCTCTCTCTCCCTCTCTCTTGGCCAAAATGGTTGCTACAACCATGGCTGCTTTCTTTCTTCTCTCTTGGACAATTCAAAACTCTCAAGCACGTGGATCTTCTTAAATCTTCATCGAGATAGTCATCAACCAAGTATTTATCTTTAACCTTTCTTTTAAATTTTGGATTAATGTCTCTTAGATGTTGATAGAGAGGATATAATATGAATGGGGGATTGAGTATATGCATATGTATAAAGGGGTTGAGATTGGAGCATGAGAATGATTGATCATGATTAAGCTCTGAGAAATTCCTTGAGGATCGATGTATGCTCTCCATATCTTAAGAGATTATGAATGTTTAAGGATGCTAGATGTTATGTCACCTTTGGTGGATAGGATATTGTGTTCTTATTTTCATTGAAGCCGTGAGTATGATTATGCTTAGTAGAGATTTGGCCATGTGATAGTAGGATGGATTTAAGCCTTGTTCATGAATAGAATAGTTTGTTGATTGATGCTAGAGTATATGTTCATGATTCTTGTTAGCAATAGGAAAATTATGATCATGACCTTGTTGATCCTAGGCTATTTTGATTAGCAAATTTTATTACCCTAATTAAAATTATTACTATCCTTTTTCTCCAAAGATTTCGAAATTCTTTGGAACTTTTGGAAATGGAATATTCAATGAGACAGTGATATTTTACTAGTCAAATAAATGATATATTTTATTAAAAATCGTATATATGTATTTATATAATAATAATAATAATAATAATAATAATAATAATAATAATAATAATAAATAAAACCTTTTATATAAATAATAATAATAATAAGTAAAATATTAATGACCTTGTAGACCATATATTCATAAATATTATTTATATTTATTTATTAATCAAAATTTAATAAAAGTTATTTATTATTAATTTTAATATGTATTGATTATTAGTTTAGAGAGTAGTAATAATTTATTTTACTATTTAAGAATTACCATATTTTAATATCACCTAGGACTTGGGATTCTTCATCAATGAAACCCTAGTTTATTTATTAATATCAACACTTAAGATTTATTATTTGAATCTATAAGTTATTAGTAATTATTTTACAAACCCTAGTTATTTTAACTTATCAAGCTAGACTTGTTTTATAAAATCCTTTATCATCCAGCCTTAAAGCTTAAGATATTAGGGCCATGATTATAATAAGTTGAACTAGGATTATTTATGTAAGCGAATATAGCTTGAGTATAACCTTATGACTTGTATTTACCCCAGGCAGGGTTAGGTCAGCTTTGGAAGATTTTTGAATTTGATCGAGTAAAGGATCAGGTAAGCTCCTGCATAAACGTATTTGAAAACAAAAGATTACTATGGCAAGCCAAATGTGATGTGTACGGACACTTATTTTGTAAAGGCAATTAAGGACTATTTCCTTTTCATTTCAGTCAAGCCAATCAATTGAAAATTTAAACAAGCGGTTTTGTACAAATACTAAACTCTTTCTAAAACCCAACTTCGATAAGAATTTTAGAAACCCTTAATTGCTATTTCTAAATAAAGCAATGTTTTATCAGTTTTCTCCCAAGTGGGGCAATCAACGTTGAGTACTCAATAAGGGTAGACTACTAGGACTAGTCTTTGAAGGGTTAGGGTAAGTATCTCAGTAGGTAGCCACCTCTGAGGGGGGAGTCCTTCTCGGATAGGATACCAGTCCAGTAGGTCATGCTAGTCTGAGCTAGCAAGTTTCAGTCATGTGGACTGTGTGTTTCTGAAGTGGACAACCGGTAAGTTTAGGTGTGGAGAAGGAGGAGTATCTTACCCGGTAGGCCGTACACCTACTGTGAAATCCCTCCAGAAGCCAACCCTAGGGTAAAGGGGTCGGGATGCATATCATATTACTTTGCATGAATATACATGTGTTTGAATGATTTTACGTGCTTTAGAATTATGATTTATAGTCTAGAAGGCTTATTTATGCTTATTGAGTAGGAAGGGTAAAATGGTAATTTTGCTTGAGGTCAAAATAGGAAGATAGCTCGAGGATTAAATAGGAAGAATATTTGGGAGAGAAAATAAGAACAAAAGTTGTTGTGGTTTAGTGGTTAGAGCTTTAGAATTAAACTCTAAGGTCTTGAGTTCAAATCCTATCATTTAAGTTTTTGTCATGATTATTTTAATTTAAGGTTGGATTTTTCATCCCTTGCATTCTATAATTAAAAATAGGAGTGTTGTCCTGGGGAGACATGAAGGGAATGTCCTAATCCTATTCTTATGTCTTAAAAAGAATTCTTAAGGGATTCATGTCCTTTTATGTCCTAGCTTACCCTAAATTCTTTACCAATTAAATTTGTTCAATTTATCCAAATCTATGTTTTAATTCCAGAAAATTCAGCAAGGATTATTGGCCTTTAAATTTTGAAAATAATTCTTAGAGGTTGGAGAATGGACTAAAAATAGGGAAGGAGTTAAGGAAGGTTCCTGTGAAACCCCACCTAAAACCAACCCTAGAGTAAGGGGGTCGGGAATGCATATCATATTATTTTGTATGAATATATATGTTTTTGAATGATTTTATGTGCTTTAGAATCGTGGATTATAGGTTTAAATGCTTAGTTATGCTTATTGAGTAGGAGGGGTAAAATAGTAATTTTACTTGAGGTCAGAATAGGGAGATAACTTGAGGAGTAGATAAGAAAAATATGTGGGTGAGGAAATAAGAACAAGAGTTAGTGTGGTTTAGTTGTTAGAGCTTGGTGAATTGATTTCTAAGGTCATGAGTTCAAATCCCATCATTTAAGTTTTATCATGATTATCTTCATTTAGTTTGAATTTTTATTTTCTTGCATTCCATAAAAATAGGAATGTTGTCTTAGGGGAGACATGAAGAGAATGTCCTAATCTTATCCTCATGTCCTAAAAAGAATTCTAGAGGAATTCTTGTCCTATTTATTACCTCTAGCTTGTCCTAACATCTTTATAATTCAAAACCATTAAATCCTTTCTTTTAAATTCCAAAAAAAAAAAAAGTTCCGGGATAACTCCTCCACCATGAAATTCGAAAATCAGCTATGGTGGTTGGGTAGTTGGCCGAAAATAGGAGGGTAAATAGGAAGGGTTCCAAGAGAAAATCAATCACCATGAAAGGACCTTCAAATCTACCTTCATGTTGTTCATACTTTAGTGGAAAGAAATCTGGAAATTTTCCAGAACTGTTGCAGCCCCTTTCTTCGAAAATTCAGGCCATAATCCCATTCATTTTCTGCCAAGAAAAATGGTCATTTTATGTGGCTTGGAAGCTGAAAAAACTGTGCAAATTTCGGACTGCACAAAACAGCACCAAACCAGAAAAAAAATTGGGCATTTCGCAGCTTGCAATCAAGGAAATGAAGCTGTTTTTAGTTCACCTTCAAGCCAGCAAATCTCTTCTGTATTTGTCTAGAAATAAGGCTGAAAAACCAACCTTGGAAGACCCTCAAACACCCCAGAATAACCTCTGAAAATCGAGCTAAGAGTGTGCAAAATTCTGCACCAAAAATTCTGCCATCATCGAAAATTCTGAACAACTTGAAACCAAAATTTTCCAGCCTTGCTTCCTTCTAGCCTAAAGCTAAAAAACATCTTCAACCTCTGTAAAAATTGAACTTGCTCAGCTGTAGACTGAACACCATAAACCCCACTCTTACCTTGAGCATAAGGACTCCATAGCTGCACCACAAAACATTCCTAAGATCACTCCATTCAAACTCTTTTGAACTTCAAATAATTTCAGCATTTTACTCCATTATAATCACTCTTGCATTAGGCTAATTAACCAGAATTTTCTCTGCCTTCATGGACTGAATTTCAGCCAGCCTTGAGCAACATTAACCTTCAATCATTTTAGGAAAAACTCCATGTTCAGCCGGCACCATTGAAAGACATAGAAACCTCTCTTGATCAAAACACCATAGCTAACCTCTTACCTTAAACCTCTCCACTATTTCCTCCATTTAAATTTCAAAAAAAAAACTGATCATCCCCTCTCTTTCTAGCTGAAAACCGAACCCTTATTCATTCCATACCATTCGGCCAGCCTTCTACCAAAATTCGTGCAGCATTCTTCCAAATTCTCTCCATTTTCACCTAGAACACCAAGAATACCAAGAACACACACTAACCTTCTTCAAGCCTAACCCTACTCCAAACACCTCCAATCACTCTCAAACACTCCAAATCACTTCCATTTAATCCCTAAACCTCATTTTTGGTATTTATAACACAAGACCTCGCAAACAAAAATTTTCAAGCGGATCGATATTAACCTTTTTCTTGAAGGTCTCAAGAACATCAACAAGGTAAGTCAAGAACACCTTTCTTATTCATCTTCTTCCATTCGATTATATCATTCTAATGATCGATCTCTCTCTCTCTCTCTCTCTCTCTCTCTCTCTCTCTCTCTCTCTCTCTCTCTCTCTCTCTCTTCTAACCGAAATGGTTGATCAAACATCAACCATGATCGTTTGTTTCGTTAGACCATTCAAGACACTCCATCGCGTGTGGACCTTCTTTTATCTTCTTCAAAGTACTCGACAATCAAGTATTCATTCTTAAATCCCTCTTATTAAATTCTGAAATCATGTCTCTTAGGTGTTGATAGGGGGTTGGAATATGATTGGGAGATTGAGTATATGCATAAAGGGATTGGGGTTAGGACATGATGATTGTTGTATATGACTAGGATATATGTATTTTCCTTTCGAATCAATGTATGTTCTTCATGCTTAATGATTTTTATGGATATTTGAAGTATGATTAGATATTATGACACCAAAGGTGATTAGGCTTTTATGTTCTTATTTTCCATGGAAACCATGATTGATGATTATGCTTAGTAGGATTTTGGCCATGTGATGGTATGCGATAGTTCAAGTGTATGTTCATGAATGGAATGGTTTATTGTTTGATGATGGAGAATGTGATCATGAATCTTTTCTAGCTAGGAAAATCATGATAAGAGATTATTTTATTATTAATTCTAGGTTATATTCATTAACAAAATTTATTACCAAAAAAAAAAATAGAATTACTACTATATTTTCCTTCAAAATTCGAAACACTAGGGGATTTGGATTGGAATATTTAATTAGACTATTAATATTTTTATTAAACAAAAATTTAATAAAATTCATTTATTACTAATTTTATTTATTACTAATTAATTATTATCTATTAAAAAATTAATTAATTTATTATTTATTTATAATAAAGCTATTTTTAAATTATCATTTATTAAAATTATGTAGGACTTAATATTATTTAAAATTCAAACCTTAGTTTATTTATTATTAATAACACTCAAGAATTATTATTTGAGTCTATAATTTATTAGCAATTATTTTAGAACCCCTAGTTATTTTAACTTATCAAACTAGACTTATTTTATAAAATTCTTTAGCATCTAGCCTTAAAGCTTAGGACATTGAGGTCATGGTTAATCATGGTTGTAACTAGTTGAGTTAAGAATTATTTATGTAAGGCAGGTATAGCCTGAATGTGACCTTATGCTTTGTGTTTACCCCAGGCGGGGTTAGGTCAACCTTGGAAGACTTTTGAGTTTGAGCAAGCAAAGAAGTAGGTAAGCTCCTGCATGGAGTTTTGTGAAGACCAAAAGTTATTGTGGCAAACAAATGCAATGTATATGGACATTTATTTGTAAATGCAATTAAGGATTGTTTTTTTCCTTTTTATTTCAGTCAAGCAAATCATTTGAAAATTGAACAAGCAGTTTTACACAAATTTAAACTTTTTCTAAAACCTAACTTGACTAGACTTTTGGAAACCCTTAATTGCTATTTTCAAATAAAGCAAAGTTTGATCAATTTTCTCCCAAGGGGAACAATCAACGTTGAGTACTCAATAAGGGTAGACCACCAGGACTAGTCTTTGAAGGGTTAGGGTAAGTCTCTCAGTAAGTGGCCACCTCTGAGGGGTGAGTCCTTCCTGGATAGGATGCCAGTCCGGTAGGTCATATCAGTCCGAGCTAGCAAGTTTCAGTCATGTGGACTGTGTGTTCCGGAGTGGACAACCGGTAAGTTTGGGTGTAGAGATGGAGGAGTATCTCACCCGATAGGCCGTACACCTACCTTTTGTCAGCTTGCACAAAGTGTGGCATTCTGACAGTTATTTAGTCATGGGGCCCAGCGTGTGGTAACCTATGGCTACCCATTTGAGTGGTTGTATTTATTGTGCACATGTATGGTTTGAAAAGCGAAACACCACTCTTTATTTTTAGCATTTATTTATTGCTTGCCAGCACTTTTCCTTATGAAACTTTTACAACCTGCATACATGAGTTATTTTACCTGAACCACTCAAAGCACACACGGGCTTATTGAGATTTTTATCTCACCACCTTTTATGCCTTATTTTCAGGAAGATCCTGTTGTGGAGGTCATTAGCTAGATTGTTGCCTGTGCTTGAAGACTCATGTTATTTACTTTAAGTGTTGTTTGAGAGATTGTTGCAAACAATTTATTTTGGATTTGTTCCAGTACTTATCTTTTGGGTTGTAATAAGCTTAAATTTTAAAGTCTTTATTTTATTTTATTTTTAGGTAACCTAGTTATAAAGACCCCTTGTCCTCTGGACGGGGCGACATCCCCAGTCCTGATGGGCCTAAGTAGTGGGGTGTTACAGTTCCCAAGAGAAATTAATCTCCATGGTTGGACCTTTAAACTCCACTCCATAGTGTTCATCTTCTCCATGGAAGAAATCTGAAAATTTTCCAGATTCTTGGGCAGCCTAGCTTTCGAATATGTTAGCCATCTTCCTTACTCAATTGCTGCCAGAAAAATGGCCAACTTATTCAGCTTGAAGAATGAAATTCTTTTGCCCAAAAACTGGACTGCACAAAGCTGTGCAAACTAGGAAAAAAAAAATTCTGGACAGCTTCGTTGCATAGCAGGCCAAAATCAAAGCTGTTTCTTCTGCCCTTCAAACTAGTAAATTACCTCTATTTTTCCACCATAAAGAAGGCTAGAAACCAGCCTTAAAGGACCCTCAAATACCTCTCCAAACCCTCTACAAATCGGCTGGAACATTGCAAAAAAATTGCACAGCAAATTCCAGCAACCAATTCGAAACAACCAGGAAAATTCCAGCCTTGCTCTCCTCAAGCCTTGTCCAAAAATCACCTCAAACTTCTGTAAGTTAACCTTTGTTCAGCCACGGACTGAGCTCCATTACCCCTCCACTAACGTTACACGACTAGACTCCATAGCCACTCCTCAAATTTCTCCTACAATCCTTCCAATCAAACTTCCATTTGAAGTTCAAAATTTCCAGCAATTACTCCATGAAAACACCTTTGGATTAAGCTTCAACACCAGAAATTCTCCCACCATTGAACTCAGAAATTTGGCTAGCCTTATAGCTCCTTCAACCCTCATTGATTTCAGCAAAACACAGCAAACCAGCCGGCTCCATTGTAGCTCTAAGGAACCTCCATCAATCAAACAACATTATCAAATCTTTTACCTTAAAACACTCCTTAAATTTCTCCATTTGAATTTCAAACAACCAGATTTTTCTCTCCTCTCTAATCTAAAATCAAAATCCTAGAACTCCCTCAATCATTCAGCTAGCCCCTTCAGAAATTCGTCCAGCACTTTCTCTCCAATTCTCTCCATTTTCATCAAGAATACCAAGAACACACACTACCTTTCTTCAAGCCTACGACCACTCTAAACACCTCCAATCCCTCCCAAAAACTCCAGAACATGCCTACATACTCCTTAGAGTCCATTTCTGTATTTTATAACATCAAATCTTGAAAACAAAAATTTACAATCGGATCAAAACTAGAATTTTTCTTGAAGTCTTAAGAACATCATCAAGGTAACCAAGAACAACTTTTGTTCATCTTTTTCCCTTCAATCTTTAACGTGACATACTAATACTCTCTCTCTCTCTCTCTCTCTCTCTCTCTCTCTCTCTCTCTCTCTCTCTCTCTCTCTCTCTCTCTCTCTCTCTCTCTCTCTCTCTCTCTCTCGGCTGAAATGGTTGCTACAACCATGGATGTTTTCCTTCCCCTCACTTGGACAATTCAAGCCTCCCAAGCGTGTGGATCTCCTTAAATCTTCATTGAGATAGTCATCAACCAAGTATTTCTCTTTAACCTTTCTTTTAAATTTTGGATTCATGTCTCTTAGATGTTGATAGAAAGGGATAGAATATGATTAGGGATTGAGTATATGCATATGTATGAAGGGGTTGAGATTGAAGCATAAGAATAATTGATCATGATTAAGCTTTATGAAATTCGTTGTGGATCGATGTATATTCTTCATGTCTTAAGAAATTATAAGTGTTTAAGCATGCTAGATGTTATGTCACCTTTGGTGAATAGGATATTATGTTCTTATCTTCATTGAAGCCATGAATATGACTATGCTTAGTAGAGATTTGGCCATATGATAGTAGGCATAGATTTAAGCCTTTGTTCATAAATAGAATAGTTTGTTAATTGATGTTGGAGCATATGCTCGTGAATCTTGTTGTCAATAGGAAAATTATGATCATGACCTTGTTGATCCTAGGCTATTTTGATTAGTAAATTTTAATACCCTAATTAAAATTATTACTATATTTTCAAAATCCTCAGGAAGTTTTGGAAGTGGAATATTAGATGAAATAATGATATTTTACTAGTAAAATAAATGATATCTTTTATTAAAAATAATATATACATATAAAACCTTTCATATAAATAAGTAAAATATCAATGGCCTTGAAGATCATATGTTCATAAATACTATTTCTATTTATTTATTATCTATTAATCAAAATTTAATAAAATTTATTTATTATTGACTTTATTTATTATTTTCTATCTATTAATTATTAAATAAGAGATTAGTAATAATTTATTATTCATTTTTTCTATCTAAGAATTACCATTTAATAATATCATATAGGACTTAGGATTCTTCATCAATTAAACCCTGGTTTACTTATTAATAACAACACTCATGATTTATTATTTGAACCTATAACTTATTAGTAAATATTTTACAACCCCTAGTTATTTTCACTTATCAAGCTAGACTTATTTTATAAAATCATTTATCATCTAGCCTTAAAGCTTAGGACATTAGGGTCATGATTGTAATAAGTTGAACTAGGATTATTTATGGAAGCGAATATGGCTTAAGTATAACCATTTGACTTGTGTTTACCCCAGGCGGGGATAGGTCAGCTTTGGAAGATTCTTGAGTTTGATCTAGCAAAGGATCAGGTAAGCCTCTGCATAAACTTATTTGAAGACAAAAGATTTCTATGGCAAGCCAAACGCGATGTGTATGAGCACTCATTTTGTAAAGTCAATTAAGGACTGTTTCCTTTCTTGTTTCAATCAAACAAATCATTTGAAAATTAAACAAGCAGTTTTGCACAAACATTAAACTCTTTCTAAAAACCAACTTTGGCAAGAATTTTAGAAACCCTTAATTGCTATTTTCAAATAAAGCAATGTATTATCAGTTTTTCCCAAGTGGGACAATCGTCATTGAGTACTCAATAAGGGTAGACTACTAGGACTAGTCTTGGAAGGGTTAGGGTAAGTCTCTCAGTAGGTGGCCACCTCTGAGAGGTGAGTCCTTCCTGGATAGGATGCCAGTCCAGTAGGTCATGCCGATCCAAGCTAGCAAGTTTCAGTCATGTAGACTGTGTGTTTCTGGAGTAGACAACCGGTAAGTTTGGGTGTGAAGAAGGAGGAGTATCTCACCCGGTAGGCCGATCACCTACCTTTTGTTAGTCTGCACAAAGTGTGGTATTCTAACTGTTATATAGTCATGGGGCCCAACGTATGGTAACCCATGGCTACCCATTTGAGTGGTTATATTTATTATGCACATGTATAGTTTGAAAAGCAAAACGCCACTCTTTATATTTAACCTTATTTATTACTTGCCAACATTTTCTCTTATATAATTTTTACAACTTGCGTACATGAACTGTTTTACCTGAAACACTCAAAGCACACACAAGCTTACTGAGATTTTTATCTCATCACCTTTTATGCCATATTTTCAAGTCGATCTTGCTGTGGAGATGAGTTGCTAGATTTGTTGCCTGCTTTGAAAACTTTATGTTATTTGTTTTTTCTGTTGTTTTGAGAGATGATAGTAATCAATTTATTTTGAATTTGTTCCTGAATTTTTGGGTTGTAATAAGTTCAATTTTAAAGTATTGTTTTTATTTTCATTTGTGTGACCTAGTTATAAATACCCCTTATCCTTTAGACAAGGCGACATCCCCGGCCCTGTTAGGCCGAGGTAGTGGGGTGTTACACCTACCTTTTGTCAGTCTGCACAAAGTGTGGTATTCTGACTGTTATATGGTCATAGGGCCCAACGTGTGGTAACCTATGGCTACCCATTTGAGTGGTTGTATTTATTATGCACATGTATGGTTTGAAAAGCAAAACGCCACTATTTATTTTAACATTATTTCATGCTTGCCAGTACTTTCTCTTATGCAATTTTTACAACTTGCATACATGAATTGTTTTACCTGAAATACTCAAAGCACACACGGGCTTACTGAGATTTTTATCTCATCACATTTTATGCCATGCTTTCGAGTCGATCTTGCTGTGGAGATGGGTAGCTAGATTTGTTGCCTGCTTTGAAGACTTTATGTTATTTATCTTATGTGTTGTTTCGAGAGATAGTAGTAATCAATTTATTTTGGATTTGTACCTGTATGTTTTTTTTTTTTTGGATTGTAATAAGTTCAATTTTAAAGTATTGCTTTTATTATTTTTTTTTTTTTTGGAACCTAGTTATAAAGACCCATTATCCTATAGATGGGGCGACATCCCCGACCCTGTTGGGCCTAGGTAGTGGGGTGTTACAACGCGAAGAAAAGTTAAAGAAGCTATTAGAAAAGCAAGATCCATAGTTTACAAGAATTTATATGAAAAGTTGGATACTAAAGACAGGGAGAAGAATATATATACATATAGACTGGTGCATTTAGGGAGAAGAAGATGAGAAATATCGGTGTGGGGAAATTGTGATGGACGGTAACTACAGAGTTTTGGTTAAAGATGAAGAAATAAATGAGAGATGGAGGTCTTATTTTGATAAGTTATGTAACGGTAGTCAAGTCCAAGTTTCGAGTATGAATAGCCTTGTGATTTTGAACGAAGAGGTTAACCGTGCATGTATTTATCATATTCAGAAGCATTAAGTTCGAGATGCCCTTAAAAGGATGAGACCAAAAAAAAAAACTGTGGGACCGAATGGTATACCGATCGAGGTTTAGAAGTGTTTAAGAGAGATAGGTATGACGTGGTTGATAAGTCTATTCAACAAGATATATAGCATTAATAAGATGCCTACAGAATGGAGAAAGAGTACTCTGATTCCTCTGTACAAGAATAAATGTGATGTTTAAGATTGTGCCAATTACTGTGGGATTAAACTCATGAGTTATACTATGAAGCTTTGGGAGGGAGTGCTTGAATAGAGGTTAAGGGGCATTATACAAATTTTAGATAATCAATTTAGTTTTATGCCTAGGCGTTCCACTAGAGAGGCAATTCATTTATTATGGCAGATGATTGAATATTATATGGAAAGAAAGAAAGATTTACATATGATATTTATTGTCGTGGAGAAAGCCTATGACAAAATGCCTAGAGAAGTAGTTTGGTGGGTGCTGGCCAAGAAATGTGTATTGCTAAAGTATATTACTCTCATTAAAAATATGTATGAAGGAGTATATACAAGTGTAAGAAGTTGCATCAGAGTGACTGTAGAGTTTCTTATTAGTATTAAGATGCATCAAGGATCAGCGCTTAGCCCTTTCTTCTTTACTGCTGTTATGGACGAGTTGACCTGCACTATACAAAAGGCTGTGCTATGGTGTATGTTGTTTGCTGATAATATTGTGTTAATTGATAAGACTAGAGTCTGTGTAAATGTTAAATTGGAGTTGTGGCTACAAACATTGGAATCTAAGGGCTTCAGAATTAGTAGGAGTAAAACAGAGTATATGGAATGTAAGTTCAGTAGTAGCAAAAATATAGCTCAGAGTGTAACTTTGGATGGTAGAGATATACCAGTAAGTGATTGCTTTTGATATCTAGGATCTATTATTCATAAAGATGGAGAGCTCGATGGTGACGTTGCATATCAAGTTACAGTGGGTTGGTTGAAATGAAGGAATGTGACTGGTGTTCTATGTGATCGTAATATACCATTGAATCTAAAAGGAATTTTTTATCGAACAACCATAAGACCTACTTTACTATATGGCACGAAATGTTAGGCAGTTAAAATGTGTCATATTCACAAAATGAAAGTAGCTAAAATGTGTATGTTATGGTAGATGTGTGGATATACTAGAAAGGATAAAGTAAAGAATGAGAACATTAGGGAAAAGGTGGGAATGGCATCTATTGAGAAAAATATGAGAGAAAGCTATCTATATTTAGTTTGGACATGTATGAGCAGACTGAAAGATACTCTTGTTAAGAGGATTGAGGGAGGGAGGTAGGATAGGTTAGACAGAGGTAGAGGCAGGCCTAAAACGATATGGATAAAGGTGATTAGGAGAGATATGTCTTTGTTAGATTTAGATGAGAGTATAATGGTCGATAAAAGGAAGTGGAGAGAAAGGATTTATATGGATGGTCACACGTTACTTGACATTGGTTCATGTAGCCGACCCCAAGTTTCTCAGGATTAAGGCTTAGTTTGTTGTTATTATCAGCCTATAGAAATATTAACCCCAAGAAAAATATTGCTAAAGCAATATCTCCAGCATACAGGTGAAATAATGGAAATACCCCTCGATGTAACACCCATCAATGAGACAGAATAAATATACTAACACCCATCTTAAAGATATCTACCATCCTTAGATCTTTAGATCTCTAGTCCTATAATCCATAACTCATTTGAATGTATTTACTTATCATTGGAAGCTACCTAAAAGCACACATTCTAGAGTCAAGTTCCCAGGGCTTTGGATTATTAGATTATCTTGGACAATCACCAGAGGGTGATTTAACTTCACTAAGTGAAGTATAGAAACTCTATTACATGAGTTCGTTTTAACTAACTAGAATAATACACCCAACATACAAGGATATTGATCTCACAAAAGAAATCTCACCCAACATACATCAGAGTATAAAACAATAGCTTCGCCAAACCACCAACTCATACTCAAGTATGAAGGTATCCATCCACGCTGTACCAGTAATAGTCTGG
This sequence comes from Voacanga thouarsii, assembly GCA_026120185.1. Classification (NCBI taxonomy): domain Eukaryota; kingdom Viridiplantae; phylum Streptophyta; class Magnoliopsida; order Gentianales; family Apocynaceae; genus Voacanga; species Voacanga thouarsii. Next base: position 1,134,137 of record JANUWF010002701.1, read on the forward strand.
TCTCTATAATTATAGTACTATAAGAGATATCACTACTACAGCTGTAGTTCTACGTATTCGAAATACGCTTATACCAATTATGTGAGTGAACTATTCACTGATTAAAGGTAAACTATTCCTCATTGGAAATCATGGCATAATAATCTTATCTTGATGAAATGCCCAGTTCCATCAAACGACTAAGAACTCAATTTTACTTGCATGGAAAGTGCCCATGGTGTATACCTTATAGTGAAGAACTACCTAACACATAAACCATTACTTGTCATACTTGGACCTTTAAATGTGCAATAGTATAAAAAATAAACTAAATTGAATAATATAAGAAACAAACTAAAATGAATGAATAAATGTTTTTATTGTATTATGTTTACATAGAATACAGTCTTTGAGGGCATAGTTTCCAACATGGCATAATTTCCAACACCTACTGCAAAGTAGGTATATGGCCATGTACAAAGCATGGCATATATGAGACATTCCACTACCAAGGCATAGGGAATCTTACTCATCCTTTCATTTTCTTCCTGTTTCTTAGAACACTGTTTAGAAGGTAAGATCAATTCATTCTTAAAGAGTATAATTGTCCTTTTACATTGAACCATGCTAAATTTAGCCAATAACTTGTCAACATAAGCCGATTGGAATAAGCCTAACATTCTTTGCTTTATATCTCTAAGAAGCTTTATTCTAAGAATATAACTAACTTCTCCCATATCTTTCATGCTAAATTGACTTGATAGCCAAACCTTTATGGATGATAATTTCCTTACATTATTTCTAATGAGTAGAATGTCATCTACATAAAGTACCATAAAAGACACGTTGCCATCTATTTTCCTATACATTCAGTGTAACACCCCGCCACCTAGGCCCGCCAGGGCTGGGGATGTCGCCCCGTCTGAAGGATAAGGGGTCTTTATAACTAGGTCACACAAATAAAATAGTGGAATAAAAATAATTCTTTAACTTAAAATTTATTACAACCTAAGAATAAATCCAAGAATACCATAAATAAATCTATAATAAAATTTATCCACTCTCATCTCCCCAAAGCATTACACAAAATAAATTTATCAGAAAGTCTTCCAAGGCAAGCAATATCTAGCTACTCATCCCCACAGTAGGATCGACCTGAAATCATGGTAAAAATTGTGGTGAGACAGAAATCTCAGTAAGTCCGTGTGTGCTTTAAGTGTTCAGTGGAAATAGTTTGTGAATGCAAAGTATAAAAACTTTATAAGAGAACACTGGCAAGCAATAAAACATTAGTCAAAATCAAGAGTGGTGTTTTGGCTTTTCTAACCATACATAATCAATAAAATCAACCACTAAAAAGGGTAGTCATGGGTTACCACATGTTGGGCCCCATAATCGGTCAAAATGACGACATTTTGTGCAGTCTGACAAAATATAGGTGATCGGCCTACCGTGCAAGATACTCCTCCTTCTCTATACCCAAACAAAAATCGGGTGTCCATTCTGGCAAAACACAGTCACTTGACTGAAAAATAAACTGCTAGCTCGGACCGGAACGACTTACTGGACTGACATCTTATCCGGGAAGGACTCACCCCTCAGAGATGACCACCTACTGAGAGACTTACCCTAATCCTTCAAAGACTAGCCCTAGCAATCCACCCTTATTGAGTACTCAACGACGTTTCCCACTTGGGAGAAAATGAACAAAACACCGTTCCACAAGAAAATGGCAATTAAGGGTTTCCAAAGTCTTTGTCAAAATCAGTTTTGGAAAGAGTTTTGAGTTTGAGTAAATCTGCTTATTGATTTTCAAATAGTTTGTTTGTCTGACATAAGAAAAAAGTAAATCCTCAATTGCCTTTGCAGAACTGAGTATCCACACACTCTACATTTGGCTTGCCATAATAAACATTTTACATCAATCAGGTTTTATGCAAGAGCTTACCTGATCCTTAGCTTGAATAAGATAAAGGTCTTCAACAGTTGACCTAACGTCGCCTGGGGTAAATATAAACCACAATCAATCTCAAGCCAAAATCCACTTTCACAAATAAGACTAGTTCAATTCACTACTACCGTGATCCTAGTATCCCAAGCTTTAAGGCCAAATAATAAATAAAATGGGTTTATAAGCTAAGTCTAGTTTGATATTTAAATAATTAGTGTTCTGGGAAATAGGTACTAATAAGTTGAAGGTTTAAATATTGCTAAGAAAAATTTAGAATTTATTTGATGAAGAGTCCTGTGTGGTATTAGATAAAATAATGATTTATTAATAATTTAGTTGTTAGAAAATAATTGATGAGTCTTGCTTATTATTAGTTGAAAATAAATTTTAATGAGTCTTGCTTGAAAAATAGTAAATAAATTTTAATAGTTTTTTATTAAAAGATAATAATTAAATTTTAATAATAAATATTTTACTTATTTTGATTATTTCCATAAAAGGCTTTATTTGATCATATAATACCTATATATTTTATTTCTTTCAAAACCACTATTTAATTGACTAAAATATCCTTATTATATATATAATAGTCCAAATCTACATTCCTATGGTTTTTTCGAATTTACTAGAAAAATTATAATATTAAATATTTTATTGATGAAATAAAATTAGCTTTGAGACAACTAGATCATGATTATATTTCTATTGCTAACTACAATCACGAACATATGCATCCCTTCAATTCATCAAATCATCCAAATCATGCATAATAGCATAGATCTAAATTTATCAAGACATGATCTAACCTCTACTAGTATAAATATAATCATGGCTTCAATAATCCAACATGAATATAAATCTTATTCACCAAATGTGACATAATCTCTAGCATACTTGATCACAAATACTACCTATGACATGGAGGCATGCATTAAACCCTAAAATACCATACAATCAACCAAGATAATCAACTCATGCATAGATCTCATCTCCATCATAAACACACATTTATTAATGCTTCAATCTCAACTCATCACAACAATACATGCTCAAGCCCTATTCATAATCCATCTTCTACTAATATCATCCTAGAGACATGAATCTGGAATTTAAAAGGAGGGTTAAAAAGCATTACTTGATTGCTGAATACCTTGAAGGAGTTTCAAATGGCTCTCAACACCTAGATGTCTAAATCCGTCCAAGGAAGATGAAGAAAGCATGGCCATGGTTGATGAAATCATTCGGCCAAGAGGAAGAGTAGTTCGGCCAAGAGAGAGAGAAAGAGAGAGAGAGAGAGAGAGAGAAAATAGAAGGAGAGAGTCCATTAGCATGCTTATTCATATGTATATTTATTAGAGATCAAAGATTAGAGAAGATGAAGTTGTTTGAACAAGCCTACCTTGAAGGTGTTCTTGAGCATTCACAAAATTTCTGATTTTTTATCCAAAAGAGCAAGTTGAATTTTGGAGTTTGATGTTAAAACTGGTATGGATGGACTCCCGGTAGTGTATAGATGAAATCTGAAGTTTTTAGAAGAAGTTTGAAGTGATTTGGAGAGGTATTAGGTGAAAAGAAGGAGTAGGTGTTCTTGGTGTGCTATGTGTTTTTGAAGGTTGAAGAGATTAGAGAGGTTTTGTTCAAGGCTGGCCGAATTTCTGAAGGGATTAGGGTTGGCCGACTACTTGTAGGGTTTTGATAGATGATTTTCTGGTTTGGAAGGGAAAAGGAAAGGCTAGTTGTTGAAATCCTTAAAGAATATTTTTGGGAAGCAAATTTGGAAACTAAATATAACAAGAATATCTTTGATTATTAGAGAGCTTTTGGGAAGCTTCCATGGCTAACTGCTTGTGTAGTATTTTGGCTGGATGAAAGCTGGTTGAAGGAGGCTAAGGGTGGCCAAAAATAAGGAGTATAATGGTGAAGGAACGGTCTGGTTGTTTGAGGGATATTTTATGGAAAGTTACAAAATTATGGTGGCTGGAATTTTGGTATCCAATCAAGGTATGATTGCAGTAATTTTTTTGGAAATCTTTTAGGGCAGCATGATTGGATTTTCGAGCAGAAGCTTGGGGAGGACAATGGAGTTCAGTTCATGGCTATTTAAGGGTGGTTTGTGCAGAAGAAGGGTGGAGTTTCGGCTAGGGCTGAGTTAGGAAACAAGTTGGAAAAAAAATCTGCACAGGATTTTCGCAAGGGCTGGAATTTTTCTGGGCAGTTTTAGCTGCCATTTTCCAGCCGATTTGCAAAGGATTTGAAGGCCATTTTAGAGGTCTTTCAAGTCTGGTTTCCATCCTTCTTTATGGAGGAAAAATGTGGCTAAGATGCTGAACAAAAACTGAAAGAAAACAGCTTGATTTCGGACCTCCAAAGCTGCGAATTTGCCTAGGGATTTTTCTAGTTTTGCACAGCCTTTGTGCAGTCCGAAAATGGCCCAAAAAAATCAGGTTTCAAGCTGATAAAAATGGCCATTTTCTGGCAGCATTTGGGAGGGAATAATGGCTAAGAATTTCAACACCTTGAAGGCACAAGAATCTGGAAAAAATTTAGTTCAATACATGAAAGAAAATGAACCTAGCTAGAGTGAAGTTTTAGAAAGTTCACTAGGGAAATTAATTCACTTGGAATCCTTCCCCCTCTTCCATGGTTTTAGTCCATAAGATGTCTTTCACTAAGACATTTTGAACCTCCAAAGCCACAACACATTGTTGGAATTTTTGTAGAATAAAACTGGCTTGAACAAATTGAATAAACTAATGAATTGAGAAATAGGAAAAATTAAGGATCAAGAGGAAATGAATTCCCCTTAGGAATTTTTTGTAGGGTAAAAGAGTAGGATTAGAATACTCCTATCATGCCTCCCTTAGGATAACACCTCTACCCTATTCTAAAGCACCTAAGGCCGAAAATATCACTTCCTAAGCAAAAATAAAATTCAATCATGCTATAGCTCTATTGATGGAATTTGAACTCAAGACCTCAATAATTAATTCCAAAGCTCTAACCACTAAAACACAACAACTCTTATTTTTATTTTCTCCCTAAAATATTTTTCTTATTTAATCCTCAAGTTATCTCCCCCTTTTTCACCTGAAGCAAAAATTACCATTTTGCCCTTCTCACTCAATACTCACAATCATGCTTTCAAGACAATAAAACATATATCCAAAGCTTATAAAATCATATAAAAATCTATTTAAACATGCAATAAAAAATTATATGCATCCCAACCCCTTTACTCTAAGGTTGGTTTTGACTAGGGTTTCACACGCAGAGCTTATCCACATTTTGTATAAAACCAGAAGACTTTGTAGTCTCATCAAAACGTATGTTCTATGCCCGTGATACTTGTTTAAGTTTATAAATAGACTTCTTAAGCTTACAGATCATATTCTCTTAGCCTTTCGCAATAAAGCCTTCACGTTGGGATATATTGATATCTTTGCTAAGATAGCCATAAAAAAAGGCTATCCTGACATCTATTTTCTATATCTCATAATCATAATAACATGCGATGGTCAAAAGAATACATATAGACTTAAGCATGATAACAGGTGAAAAGGTATCCACATAATCAATTCCTTCTTTCTGAGTATAAGCTTTTGCAACCAACCTTGCTTTAAAAGTTTTCACCTTTCCATCCGCACTTCTTTTTCTTTTGTATACCCACTTACACCCTACGAGTTTAATCCCTTTAGGTGCAATGACAAGATTCCAGACTTGATTGAAATACATAAACTAAATCTCAGCATCCATTGCTACTTGCCATTTAAATACATCAACATCAAGAATGGCCTCATTGTAACTAGTTAGTTCTTGTTCCTAATGGTCGGAGACTACCTCAAAGGCTTTTCCAGTCCATTTTTCTATAATCTTAGATATCCTCCCACTACGACGTGGTTCATTTTTTATAGGAACATCTGGCTTTACCTCTTTAGATTCCTCAATTGGGATACTAGAAGTTGAAGTATCAATCGACTTCTCTTCCAATTCCTCCTTACTCGAAACCTTTGTAGATACACTTTGTTCATTCTCCAAGTATCTAGCATGAGTACCAATAAGTACCTTTTGTTCTTTGTGATGATAAAAATATCCACCCTAATTCTTTTTGGATACTCCATGAAGTTATCACAATTCTAATATTGGGTCTAGCTTACTTCCGTTAGTCAGTACATAAGTTGGACAATACCATACCTTAAAATAACTCATACTGGGCTTTCATCCAGTCCACATCTCATAGGTGTCTTAGGTATTGACTTAGATGCTACTGTTTCTAGAGCATATCCTTAAAAAGAAATAGAAAGAATTCCATGACTTATCATACTTCTGACCATTTCCATGAATGTTCTATTTCTTCTCTCAGCTACTCCATTCTACTAGGGAGTCCCAAGTGCAGTTAGCTGAGATACCATACCTTGATGTGCCAAGTAGTCCTTGAATTCACCAAGGAGGTACTCTCCACCACAATCCAATCTTATCTTTGACACTCCACCTTTGCCTTAAACTCCTTGAATTTATCAAAAGAGTTAGACTTATGCATTATCAAGTAAATATAACCAAAACACGTGTGATTATCTATGAATGTGATGAAGTATTTATAACCTCCTCTAGCAGGTGAAGATATAGGACCATAAACAACAGTATGAACTAACTCTAATAGTTTCTTGGCCCTTTTCACCTTTTGAGTAAAGAACCTTTTGGTCATTTTACCTATAAGATAAGATTCACACTGAGGCCATTCCTCCAATTTCAATGAGTTTAAAGGCTCATTTTGGATTAGCTTCTGAATCCGATTAGAATTTATATGTCCTAATCTCAAGTGCCATAAATAATTGTTATTTGATGTGCCCTTTCTCTTCTTATTATTAGGCTCCGTCTGAGTGTTATTTAATTGATAATTAATAGGATTAATATAGAAAAGATTCTCATACATGTTTTTAGAACAAATAGTACTTCTATTTTTTACTGATTGCAATACTAGAATGAAAAGAAATATAATATACTTGATTAATTAATCTTGAAACTAAAATCAAATTATATTTAAAACAAGAAATATATAAAATATCTTTTAAAAGTAAAATCCTATTACAATCAAATAATAACTCCAAGTCTCCCACTGCTTCGGCCCACACTTGTGCTCCATTTCCCACTTTGAATCCATACTCTCCTCTACTGATTCACCTTATTTTGCTAAACCCCTGTAAGGAGTTGTAGATATGGTCAGTGGCTCCAAAATCAACAATCCAAGTGGATGATGACCCAATCATTAATATAGACTCTAAGTATAGAGTAATACCTGAGGAGAACTTGGCTAAGAATTCTGGACAATCATTTTTGAAGTGCCCCTTCTTACCACACTTGAAACACTTGCCCTTAGGCTTGGCGTTGGGCTAGGACGGACTGAGGTTGGATCCTTTAGGCTAGGCCCTTGTATTGTTCCAAGCCTTTTTCTTCTTGAACTTCTTTGGTTTAGGCCTAGTTGTAGAGGATGAACCCGAACGATTAACCAAAATCTTTGACTCAGGCTTCATTATTTTCTCAATGGCCTTGAGTTATTTCATTAGCTCAATTAAGCACATATTCAAGTTGTTCATGTTATAATTTAACTTAAACTGAGAATATAAATTTGGAAAAGTCTCAAGAACAATGTTAATTTGGCTCTCAGTGTCGATTGTTGATCGGACCTTAGCCTCCTCGAAGTGAGCAATCATCTTGATCATGTGCTTATAAACCGATACCTTGCATGATGGTTCTTGTCCACAAACATTGTGTTTATGTTTTTTTGCTTAAATTGGAGAATATTAGACATGGAAGCCAACATATACTATCGAGCCATTTTATCAGCTTTCCTCTATGCCCTTCTCAGCTTCACGATCTTGGTCTGTGGAATCCTCCCTAATTTTAGGACAGGGGTCGGTCAGAACATATTATACTCCTCCGTTGTGAGTACTTGTTAGTGTTATGCCCTAAAGGCAATCACTTGTACATTGTATATAACATGTTTATTTTAATAAAAGACATTATTTATCTTACAGTTTCTTTTGTTTACCTTTGTGTAATATAACTATTAGATAAAGTCTCAAGTACAACACTGTGTCAAGAAAATCATGATAGAGATCATGATATGAGATTCCTACTACACTGTATAGTATTAGTACTTAAATAGTCTCTAGTCATAGTATTAATGAGACTAGACATCATTAATGCATTAAGACTAACATGTGATAGACTTCTTGATTTTATCAAGTGGTGGTTCTCATATCTGTGAGTATTGAGATACTCAAAGTTAACACATGGATGCTTGTTAATAGAACAAGTTCATTGGATGACCTAGCTATGAGATAATCACATGGATAACTATTTAGTGCTAGGGATATAATCTCAATATAGCAAACATGCAAGTATCCTTAGACTTGAGATCTCCAAGGAATTTTGTTTGCTGAGCATTGTACTTTGATTCCAATCTCTGGAGCTCGATTAAGGGCCACTTATAGGATGGATATTGGATACATTGTGAGGTAAATGAAAGTAGTTGAGAGGGTCAATAAAGGATTCACCACTCCTAATAGTACGGACTAATATCTCACGGCCATTTGTAGGAATTACTACTTGAGAAGTCCTTGGCCAAGGCAACTGTGTTTTGGAAACAATTCCAATTGATATACATCTAGAGTAGTGGGTTCCTAGTATAAGTACTATTATATTCGGGCCAGAATTAATATATATTCTGGAGGGAGTTGGCACTAATTCCATACTCCAAACCAAATGAGATATGGTGTGGTGAAAGGAGTTAATTGCACTGTAATTTGTTATTAAAAGGTTCATGTCAAGCCACTTGACTTCCTGGACTCTTGGGTGGTCATGATGTGTTACTAGATTCCGTTCATGATATGGGAATATGGGTATATTAATTGATGAATTAATAAACCAATCCTGATTAGAATTAATATGATTAATTCTAATTAATTATGGATTATTAATCTCAAAGATATTTAGAATAATTCATGTTCACTACCAATTGACTGGAAAGCCTAATAGGTCACACAAAATAGAAGATTATATACTTAAGATATTATTTGATAATATAGTGGGGTTAATTGCGAGAAAGAAAAGTTGTTGTGGACAAATTATAATTAGTTATAATTTATGGTCTAAATTGTAATTGTGAGAACTTGATGTTTCCAATTACAATTAGGGAATTCTAATTGTTTTAGAATTCTCAGTTTTTGGTAGGATGTTTTCGTGTGATATAATGATACACACAAAAACCTAGTTGAGTGTGATTGTCACGCCACACAACAACTCCACAAAGCCTTCCCCCATCTCTCTCATTGTTCTTAAGCACAAGAACAAAATAACCCTAGCTTCCATCTTGTTTCTGCTAGTACAGAAAATCTTGGTGCTTGAGTGTATCCTCCGTGTGGATTTCTATTAGAGATAATCACACACTGTGATTATGGTGATTGCATATTCAACTCTCGTAGAGTTTGATCAAGAGGATTGCTGGATTGCGCCTCGACTTGAAGAAGAAAAATTTTGTTCTTCAGACGATCATAGAAAGGTAAAAAGTTGTTACCTTTGATCTCTTTATGTCTTGTTTTCCACACATATACAGATCCTGGGATGGTATCGCATTTTATTTTTCCGCGGCAACATATATGATATGCGTGAGATACCCAACAATACTATGTTCAGATTCCTTTTCCAATCCACATAGTTAGGTCTAGTTACCTTATTCTCCTTGAAAATAATAGACAAATGACTGAAATCGGACATTTCTGTTGACTGGAAAAAACTTCATTCAGAAAAAAAAAATGTTCATTTTAGAAAAAACATATAAAAATACATATTTAAAACATCATATTATTTTTATATTATAGTTAACCTATTAAAACCATTATTAAAAATATGAAAAAAAAATGGCTCTTAGAAAAATTGATAGAGCTTTATAGGAAGGTTAACAATTTTCTAAGTTAAGTATATAAACATAAAAATTTAAAGGTCCTGAATACGTAATGATCCAGAAATTGTACCATCGGTAGGATGGTTACTACTCCCACCACCTACGGATAATCCAGCATCAATGCCTCCAATGATAGGCTAGCTGACACTAACACATATCCTAAGCTTTCATTATAATTCCTCTATTAGTTCTAGATTCTAGCAAAAATCCATCATATAGAGGGTCATGCTCAGAATAATGTGATGAAGTCCACAATCTTTAATAGGAATTCGCGATGGAAGCTGTGGGGCCGTTGGAATCCCTCCCCACTTAATCTTTTGAGAAAAAATAGGTTTTTAGGAAAAACATTTCCTTAAAATTAATTAGTTTTTATTAACTTTAGTGAAAACCTAAAAATTCAACTATTATTCTCTATGTTAAGGATAAAACTCTTTAAGAGAATAAACTATGAATTTTTATTTCACTAGTTAAATTAAAACCATTTTATAGGAACTACATTTAAAATACTAAAACATCAAAATTATTCTCCATATCAAGGATAAAACCCTTTGGAAGTGTTGGCCCTAAGGGTATTCTCCTGTGTTTTGACTTATGACAAACATTGATTAGGACTAAATTGTGTCATCTACATGTGATAGGATATGTTTGACCTCAGTTATGTTAGTGTTGTGCCCTAGAGGCAATCACTTGTACATTGTATATGACACATTTTATTTTAAAAAGGCATTATTTATTTTACAGTTTCTTTTGTTTACTTTAAGTAATATAACCGTTCGATAAAGTCCCTAGTACAACACAGTGTTAAGGAAATAATGATAGAGATCATGATATGAGATTCCTACTACACTGGATGGTGTTAGTACTTAAATAGTCCCTAGTCATAGTATTAATAAGATAGGACATCATTAATGCGTTAAGACTAGCATGTGTTAGACTTCCTGATTTGATTAGGCGGTGATTCTCATAATCGTGAGTATTAAGATACTCAAAGTTAACACATGGATACTTGTTAATGGAACAAGTTCATTGGATGACCTAGCTTTGAGATAATCATATGGATAACTATTTAGTGCCAGTGATATAATCTCAATATAGCAAACGCGCAAGTATCCTTAGACTTGAGATCTCTAAGGTACTTTGTTTACTGAGCATTGTACTTTGATTCGAATCTCTGGAGCTCAATCGAGTGCTACCTATGAGATAGATATTGGGTACATTGTAAGGTAATCGAAAGTAATTGAGAGAGTCCATAAAGGATTCACCACTCCTAATAGTAGGGGCGAATATCTCACGGCTACTTGTAGGAATTACTACTCGGAAAGTCCTTGGCCAAGGCGATTGTGTATTGGAAACAGTTCCAATTGATACACATCTAGAGTAGTGGGTTCCTGGTACAAGTACTATTGTATTCGGGCCAGAATTAATTTTGGAGGGAGTTGGCACTAATTCTGTACTCCAAACCGAATGAGATATTATATGATAAAAGGAGTTATTTGCATTGAAGTTTGTTATTGAAGGGTTCATGTCAAGCCACTTGACTTCTTGGACTCTTGGGTGGTTATGAGTTGTTGCTAGATACCGCTCATGATCTGAGAATATGGGTTTATTAATTGATGAATTAATAAACCAATCCTGATTAGAATTAATAGGGTTAATTCTAATTAATTATGGTTTATTAATCTCAAAAATGTTTGGATTAATTCATGTTCGCTACCAATTGACTGGGAAATCTAATTGGTCACATACAATAGAGGATTATATACTCAAGATGTTATTTGATAACATAAAGGGGTTAATTACGAGAAAGAGAAGTTGTTGTGGACAAATTATAATTAGTTATAATATGTGATCCAAGTTGTAATTGTGAGAATTTGATGGTTCCAATTACAATTAGGAAATTCTAATTGTTTTAGAATTTCATATTTTTAGTGTTTTTTAGAACATATATTAGATATGCTCGAAACCCTAATCCAAGTGTGATTCTCATGAAAATAGGTGCCACAAAACAAACTTCTTCTTCTTCTTCTTCTTCTTCTTCTTCTTTCTCTCTCTCTCTCTCTCTCTCTCTCTCTCTCTCTCTCTCTCTCTCTCTCTCTCTCTCTCTCTCTCTCTCTCTCTCTCTCTCTCTCTCTCTCTCATTTTGCTAAAAACAAAAACAGCCCTAGCCGCCATCTTTTCTACTAGCATAGGAAATTTTGGTGTTTGAGTATTCCTCTGTAATACCCCACCCAAAACCACGTTTAACCTATGGGAAAAAAGTCATGCATTGCATAGCATCTCGCATTTCATGTGATATCTTCAAATTATTTTTGCATGGGTGCATGTGATTTTCAAGGTTGTGCTTGCATAAAATTATTTAAATGTGTTGTTGCATTACTTGAGAGTTGTTTTAAGTGAAGTTTACTAGAGGAGATGGAGGGATTAGAATTAGGGTGGAAAGAATTTCCTAGAGAAATATTATCATCGGAGTTGATTAGGAATAGCGGTTGGGTTTAGTGATTTTCCTTGGTGACCCGAGTTCGAATCTTACCTCTTGCGAATCTTAGTTTTCCTTTTGAATTCTTTTCTCTAGATTTCTTCATGCTTTGGCCGAAAAACCTTAGCCATCCTAGTGAATTTCAGCACCATCATCTAAGGAGATAAGTCTCCATATTTATCTCCTAAATTCAAGGATTTTTTATGAGGATAAAGTTTAATTTTATTTCCATCTTTTATTCTTTGATTTACGAAAATCCTAGTTAGAATAATTAGATTCCAGCTTGGTTTTAATGTATCAGATTTTGTAATTGATAGTTGGAACTAAATTGTTATTTTTCTAGTTAGATACCTTGTTGATTTTGAACATAGAACCCTAGCTAAAAATCTGGAAAATTTTCCAACTTAGTGCCGCCACCTTTGAAGGTGTTTTAACTCAAAACAAACTCTTTCAATGCTAAGAAATCTTATCCTAAATCCTTTAGTAAATCAAATTTTATTTCAATCCTAAATCAACTAGGTTTTACTCTCTCTTTTTCCTACAGAATTTCGGCAGCTTTGTGCATGCACAAGCTGCACGAAATTCCTACACTCCTAAGTGCAATCAAACTCTTCAAACCCTAGCTCAAATCCCCTAGAACACCCCTCACCAAATTAGATTACTGTGGCAACACAAAATCAAATTTTATCCACCAAAAATTCTAGAATTTTGGCCAGCTTCAAACAAGGATTTTCGGCAGCTTCAAACCAGAATTTTCAGCCGGCTTTGCTTAATGCAATGACCGAAAATTCTGCACTTCAACCACCACTAAAACTCGCTATTGAATTGGCCAATTTCAACGCCTAAAGAACTCATTATTTTCTCTCTAAATTGCGAACAGATTAGCAGCCAAAACAGCCTAAATTTTCCCACTTTTGTTCAGCAAATTTTCGCACAAAGACCACTGCATGTGCACAGGATTTTCAGTGACCAAACGCTGTGCAAACTCTTCCTTGATTAGCCAGAAAGACCTGAACACACACAACCCTTTTCTTGAGCAATACTTCGGCCAGCATAAGAGAACAATTCCAGATTATTTTCTCCTCTTAAACCTTCCTAATTTCAGCAGCAAAAAGGGGTACAGCAAGTTGCAATTTTTGCCCTTGCTGTCCAAGAAACCTAAAGCCATTAGAAGTCCTTCTTAGCACCACCATCTAACCCAAAATCACAGTAGCTGACCACTCCCACCTTCCTACATGAAAATTCCAGCAAGAACTCTTCTGCAATTTTTGAAAATCCCAAGAGTAATTCCTAGCAAAAAACTGATCACATCTTAAGGTAAGCAAAAATCATCTCAACCTCTTAAATCCTTTCTTCCGTCAATTCTTCTCTTTTCCTTCCCTTGAATCACGCCACCTAAAGGCTGATTTCATCCTCTTTAGCTACCTTTGGACAAAAGGAAGGAAAGAAGGCAGCTTTTCCCTTCTTCTCAAACGAACTCGAGACGATCACCATAAGAGCATCGAGATTTTGATAACCCGGTTGTTTCAAGGTAAGGGAATTCTTACCCTTGATGTCGAAGTTAAGGTCTAATGCGATTGATGAGGTCTATGGAAGTATCATAGCATGATATATGTGTTTGGTGGGGATAGATGAATATTTTGAGTCGAGTAATTAATTAAGCATATTCAATGGATAGTAATGCCATATTTTATTGTGATAATGACGGATGTGAATTGTGATGGTCAAGTTAAGACCTTTTTGATATATTAATCATGTATTTGATGGATGCAGGGTCATAGTGTATGAACTTTGAGAAGTAGATAATTTATTTGGAGGTAGATAATGGATTGTGAATTGTTATGGGAATAAATGAGTTTAATGTATGTTTGAATCGATTGAGACCCTAATCATGATATTATGTGATTCTAGATCAGGAGGGTATTTGAAAGAAGCAAGCTGTGATTTTATCTTTTTTATCTGAGGCATATCAAGTAAGTCCCTGCATAAACTCTTTTGTTAAATGTTGTAATGGCAAGTCTATGTGGTAAAGCTTTGTGAAGCTATTGTTAAACTATGTTTGCTTGGGTTGTAAACGTGGATATTGACTCTTTTACCGGTTTTGTCAAACTGACGATTTTATCAAGAACACTATTCTTTCTCCTAAATTTTTAGAAAACTCTTCTAAAGAAAACCACATTTTACAAAGCCAAGATATGGAAATATTTTGAATCAGGAATTAACGGATATGTTTGTTGAGTACTCAATAAGGGTATGCTAATAATACTAGTCTTGGAGGGCTTGAGTAAGTCTTTTGGCAGGAGGCCAACTCCAGAAGATAAGCTCGGCTTGAAAAAGCGATAGTGTTGGTTGGTTAGGCCGGTCAGAGCTAGCATTTGTACCTGGTAAGGTATTATTTATTTTCCCGGCATGGACACCCGGATGGTTTTGTTGGGTGTAGAGAAGGAGGAGTATCTCACCCAGTGGGCTGTACACTCACCTTGATTAGAACGCCCAACGTGTGGTAATCTGGTCCAGGCAAGGTGCACAAAGTGTGGTGCCTTGTCCTCATGGAGCCCAACGTGTGGTGACATGAATGTTTATTCGAGTGGATGATTTATTTTGTATAAAGTGTGACAATGAGAAAAACCCACTCCTTGCAAAGAGAAAATTATTTATGACTTGCCAAATATTTCTGCAAATGTTTTTCACTATGCATATACGAACTGTTCAAAGTACCATGTGCACACATAGGACTTACTAAGATTTAATCTCACGCTGTTTTATATCATGTTTTCAGGAGATAGATTATGCTGAGCAAGCGAGGCATGTGATAGTTGAAGCTTTTGTTATTCCTTTCCATTGTGTTCTAGGAAACAATTGTTGGTTCAAGTTTCTGATCGGATATTTGTTTTTGTTTAGTTTTGCTCGTGTTTGAGCCGATGTAATAAGAGTTTTCCATTATTTATCTAAGTTTGATTTCTTTGGTTATCTTTACATTTTTTTATACCTCGTTTTAAACACCCCTTGTCCTCCGGGACGGGGCGACATCCCCGCCCTTTTTGGGTACGTAGTAGTGGGGTGTTACATCCTCTTTGTGGATTACTGTTAGAGATAATCACATACTATGATTATAGTGGTTAGACGTCCAACTCTCGTGGAGTTCGCATAAGAGGATTGCTGGATCGTGCCTCGACTTGAAGAAGATCAATTTTGTTCTTCAAACGATCACCCAAAGGTAAAAGCTGTTACCTTTATTATCATTATGTCATGTTTTCCACACATATGCGGATCCTGGGATGGTATCTTATTTTATTCTTCCGCTGCACCGTATACGATACGAGCCTGAGATACGCAACAAGTTCTTCCAAGGCATGCAAATAAGATTGCTAAGCAACTCTTGAGTAATAGAATCGAAGAATGGGTGATCAAGTAGAAAATCAAGCTTAAGAGATTGCATACCAAGAAATACTTGGGGAAGAACCTTAGATTAGGAATCTTTGTTAAGGTATTATCTGTTTAAATTCCTATATCTTCCATATCTTATGATTTAGTTTATTTCTACCTTGAAACACACAAACAAAAGATTTCAAAGTTTTAAGTCTTTAGAATTAATTAACGAGTATCAATCCTCAAAGGAATAAGTACACACTAATCACTTTTCATTCATTATTTAATCGACCCAATAAAGTGATAAAATAATAAAATAGAAAAATAGAAAAATATATACAACTCAAGGATGTAGAAATATGTGATTTAGACAAAAGCTTTTGAAAATATGATTATGGATCACTTAGCTAATACCACAATCAATTATTATATTGGTCTTATGAAGGATTTAATATAAACCCGCTTCATTTGCAATCGATAGAATCACTATCTTCTAGATAAATTAGTGAACATATTCTATCTCAACCAATTTATCCAAAAGGTGCATTAAAATCAATCCTCATATAAACCTCTATATTCTAGGTGATTTAAAATATGAAATTAGTCAATGAATTCATATTCTAGTAATCATCAACCAACCTTTGATTACCCATGTTCTCAATAATTAACCCTTTTTCAAGCAAGTTAAGGGATAACAAATATGAAATTAATTAATTGAAGTTATTATCAACCTCCTTTTCAAGCAAGTTAATAAAAAAACCAATCGACCAACTCCGTAAGAAAAATAAGTAATCAAATCCCAAGATGAATAATGTATTGATCAAAATACTAAATTACTCAATAAATCATGAATCCCAAAAAATAATGTCAAATTACAATGGAAATACTAAAAAGATAATTGTTTAAGAAAAAGAAAATGAACGTAAAGCCTCCTTCTTCTCCTTTGAAAACTCTCTTGAACAACCCTCCTTGATTTGGTGAATTCCTCATTATTTAAGTGATTGGAATTATGCTCTTGGATTCACTCCTTTTCTCTTCTATTTTCTTTTACTTTTATAAGCTTCTTTGATGCCAAATTCATTGCTTGAGGAGTCTTAGCCGAGTAGGAATTGGAAAATAGCAAAATCTTTGGAAAATTCTCAAATTCTTGCATAGAATTTTCACACTACAGAATGAGCCTGGCGCCAAGTGCAGTTGACCCACTTGATGCCGGTGCGTTCTGTTCTCTCCTTGCATTTTTGCTCTATTTTCCACTGGCCAACCAGAATGGACCTGGTGGCTGGTCTACTTGCCAAACTTGGCACCAGATGTGTTCCGAAAAATCTCTATTTTTGCTTAAAATTAACTTAAATCTGCACAAATTCGTCAAAAACACTTTTTATAAGAAAAATGTCAAATATGAAGGAATATACCTAATTATTACAACAAAAGTATCTCAAAACAACCTCAAATAACTAAAAAAAAAAATGATAATTTTAGCCCCTATCAGTTCCCAAACACTTGAATTTTTGCTCGCCCTCAAGCAAAACGCTTAATTCGAAGAAAATCATCAAGAAAACACAAGCTTTTTCTTATTCCGACAAAAAAAAAAAAAATTAACATAGCAAGGATTATAACTTCCGTTAAAACTTTAGATAAAACTCTTGACATTCATCAAACCCCTTTGAAAACAATTCAAACTTTGAAACATTTGACAAGACATCACAAAACTCTTGAAGTCAAATTAATCAAGTGTATACCCTAGTCTAAGTAAACTATTTCACCCTTCAAGTAAAAATATAGATAACATGAATCACAAAAGTCAAGCTATCTACTAACTCAAGCATTATAAATCTAAAAATTGCACAACTCAAATCATGATATAAGGAAAGCACTCTAATTTTTTTCTCTCTATATTTTTTTTTCAATGACTTAGGAAATTGATAGCCTCAGGTGCATGGATTTCTCTTCACATACCGTATTAGCCCCCTTTTAGTCATCACTCATCATTTTTTCAACATTTTTTTATCTCTTTTGCTTTTGGAAATTCATAGCCTCAAGAAAGTGAATTTCTCTTCACTATCCGTATTGGCCCCCATAATCAAGCAAAAATAATACTCTTTCTTATCTTTAAAGAGGGAACAACAATCAACTCATTTTTTCAATTCTTCAACTCACAAAAATTTTCCGCAGTTCTCTACAATCTTTCCTCTCAAAGATCTTTTATCAACTTCCATTCCTCATTACAACCCAAAGCTAAGAAAAATTTAAACCCATAATACAAGAGTTAGCCAATAAACTTTTCCCATGTTCATCATATTCTCCATATTCAAACTAGATGAGTTAAATAACATTCAAACACTAATGCATAAACAAAATTAATCACAATTCTCAAGTCTTAACAATATCCTATCTAATAAACCAATTTCATAAAAATTCACCTAATAAATGACAAAAATTCATATCCAAGTAAAAAAAAGAATTACAACCTTGCTTAAACAATGAAAACCACAAAATTTTTGAAAATTTTCACAATAATGATATGGAAAATATTTCTTTTACATCATTCTCTCCCCCACACTTAAACTAGACACTATCCTCAATAGTTAAAGATATAACAATAAAATTTTAGCCAAAAAGACCAAAATCAATAAAGAGGGGGAAAAAAAGAGAAGAAAGTACTTCCATTATATAGTAGTTCCACCATGTGCGAATCCACCACAATGAATAGGCATTAGAAGAGTCACAAGAGGTCTTAATGTCAAAAGAAACAAAACAAAGAGAATATAAATCTAGAAAAAGAAAGCGAAACAAAGTAAAAGAAAAGATAATTAAAAGCTAGGAAAGGTCATTAAAATTTAAAAGAAAAGAAATAATAGAAAATAAAATAAAATACAAGTGCAGAGAGTAAGTCAAGAGTCCTCATCATCGTCCTCATAAAGATCCCGGCTGCACGACTCAAAGAAGCCCCGATGGATTATTAGATCAAAGTTGCCAATTTTTGGTCTTGGACATCTCAGCACCTATGAAGGTCCACCATGGAGTCTCAAAGCTAAAGAAGGATAGTATTTGGCTCTCCAGTTGAGCCTCCACTCGTGCCTCTATATTAATACAAGAATGAGAACACGTGGCACGAGTGGAAGGTCTAGTAGTCCTCCTCCTCATCAAGGGGAAGCTCCACCATCCCGGGGTACTGTACCTTAAAATGCTTCTTCCATTGCCTTTCCCTCTCATCATAGCGATACCCACACAAAACCAAAGTATGTTCAGTCACTAGGTCTCGATTAGTAGTGGGCTCACTCAGCTCGCCATCTAATCTCACTCCAAAGTCCCTTAAAATACGCATAATAACCAAAAAAAATTTTAGAGCTTTGGCGACCAAAGTAAACAACCACTCACATGGATTGAATAATAATGAGAGTAAGGGGAATAGTCTCACTCTTCCTCATCTTATCTAGAATGTAAATATCAAGGACCCTAAACTTATTGAAGCCACTAGTATTAGGGTATACATTGAAAGCAAAGATGTAGACTATGGCACGCAATTAAGCCTCAAGGTCATTATTGGAGTAATAATGATTTTGACCTATTTACCCTTTTCTCCACATGTTCAAACTTGCCCTCACAGCACTCATATCCTACGTAGGCTCAGAAATGACCTTTTGGTTATTATAGTCCACAGGAATCCATTAACCCTCATCAGGTACTCCCAAAATCCTAGCTAGTCTAGCCCTCTCAAATTTAATAGGAACCCATTTTACCATGGTAGAAATAACCTGAAAGTTATTTTTCTTCTTATCCCTCATATTGGTATAAAACTCTCTTACGCGCATAGGACAGTAAGCATCCTCCATTCTAATAATAGGCTCCCACTCCAATCGCCTAAACATAGTAGAAAGTTCCAAAGAATTATCTAAAGAAGGCTTATACCATTTTTCAACTATAATTTTGTTGTGTTGGTGATTTTGATACCAAATTTAACAAGTGGGGTCATAGAATTGGGTAGGCTGAGTATGAAGAGGCTCAAAAGAATGTGTAGACAAAGATGCATCTCGAGCTCTCTTAGCCCCCCGTGCTAAACCCCTATGTCTCCTAGACTTGATGAAATGATGAATAAAGGTAATAGAACAGAAAATAGGACTCCCTCAAACTCACTCTTTACAACACAAATAAACACAACTCTTAACCGCCTCACTCTCACCACAACTTTCAACACAACTAACACCTCAACAACACAAGATAACTAACATAATATAACATAATCTTCTCCAGTAAACCTACAACAAATATAGCCATTGTTCAATTCCAAACATAATATCAATAATCATGATCAAATCACAATGCTTAATAGCCACCAATTAACAATGTAAAGCTTCATTATCCTAATGCTAAGTTTAACAAGAACAATTATCATATCTCTCAAAATTACACCTAAAAAAGCATGCTCAATAGCTTCACAAACATATGTAAAGCATGAATGGCATCAAGCATAAAGTATTGTCAATTATATTCCCATGCTAACAAAGCCTCAAAGCAGTCAATGCATTCCATCAAAAATATAAAAGAATTTTTTCCCAAAATCCATAGAAAAATACCAAAAATTCATAGGAAAAATTAAACCGTAGAAAGTGTAGAAAAATCATACCACAATGATCTCCAATGTATGGGCAATGATCCTATGCAAAATAATTGAAAAAATCGTGCACCAAATGGAAGGATGGAAAACTAGATTTTGGAAGAAAAGATTGTATTTTTCCTAGTTTTAATCCAAAACTTCAAGAACAAAATGGAGATTTTGTATTTGAAAGGTGTTTTGGAGGTTTAGAAAGTGACTGTGTTTCGGAGTCGAACACAGCGATGGGTTGAGAGAAAAAATGAGAGAGATGAGAGTGTTTTGAAAAAAATGGCCAAGAATGGTCGTGAGTGTTCTTATGGCTGATCGGGCGTTCTGCCTCCACGTTACTATAGGGCCGTGCTAGCCCAGGGCCAAAGTTCAGGCCCGACGCTAGATTAGCTTTGGCCAATCCAAAAATTATTAAAATCATGAAAAGAATATAGTCTAAAAATTAAAAAGATAGGCAAATGAATGGAAACAAACTAAAATTAAATATATGTCCAACAAAACCAAAGCAGTCAAAATCATCGTTTTCTACAGTTTTGGTCAAGTGGATTAGTCTCTGTATTGCTTGGATGTGATCTTACTGAGGGGACGAAAAACAGGGGAGCCATGCATCCACGGGAAAAAAACAGAGAAAAAAAACCGCAAGCCTTAGAGGCCACACGGAAGTGTGAAGATCATACATTTGTGCTCCTTAAGCCTTCTAGGTTGAGTAGGAGTGGATTGAATGACTGGAATCGCTTCGCTTTGCCCACTCAAAGAAGCTTTCTGTTGAACACCCGCTAGCCTCCTACTTCGCCTTGTTTGCATGAACGCCAAGCCTTTCAACTCTCGGAATATTCCTCTGCCCAACCTCTAGTCGGTGAATACAACAGTGAAGAGGGACAGTCTCAAATCTCCTTGGTTCTCTTGCTATTGATTAGCAAAGAAACAAGAAGAACTCAAGAGAATAGAAGGAGACGTCTGAGAGAGAGAGGAGGCTGCGTGAGTTTCTTAGCCTTAGGAGATTAGGGTTTTCTTTTTCCCAGAGACTTGTTTATCGGTTAGCCAAAACTAGATCTCTCATAATCTGATAAAACATATCCCCGGGATATCATATTTCAAACACCCGGATGTTATCCTGAGAATCAGTTTGGCCTAACCCTAAACTCTTCTTAACTGTATCTGGGAAAAACCCTAAGGTCCAAGCTATTGGGCCAAAATAATATTTATTATTTCTCTTGGACCCAAAAAGCCCAAAATAATAAACATTAATTATTTATTTCCTGGGCTTATATAAATAACCCAATAAATAATTAATGAGCCAAAATGAACCATAATAATTAATCTTTAATTATTTATTTCTTGGGCCTACATAAATAACCCAATAAATAATTAAACATTAATTATTTCCCCTAGTTTAAGCCCAGGTTAATTTCTTAATTATTCATAATGGACCTAGGCCCTGAATAATCAATTAACCAAATAAACTAAATAATTAATTTCTCTCAACTCCTATTTTATTTATCTATTTATTTTATTCTAGTCTAATATTAAATTAGACTTCCTGAATAAAATAAAATAAAATAGAATCCTCTTGAATTGAGACCAATTCCTCAACCCAAAATTAGTTAGGACTTACGGGCTATTCCGAGGACCAAAAAGACACATCGCCTTGGCTGCTAAAATGACCAAAATACCCCTGCTATATAAATAGCCGTATTTTGCATTTTAAATATTTCCTAATATCACCATAAGGAAATATTGACCCCAAGGACAATGCTGCATTAGCAAAGTCTCCGACCTACAGGTGAAATAACTAAAATACCCCTCTACACGTCGCCGTACATTTAGAGAGGAAGAAGTGTACTAACACCCCTCTAAATGACATCTACCATCCTTAGGCTTCTAGTCCAATGATCCACGACTTCTTAGAGTGTTTCCGCTTTCCAAGGGAGCTACCCTAAAGCAAACATCCAAGTCATGTTTCCCAGGGCCCTGGACATTTCAGACCATTCGGACAACCACAAGGGGCGATATAGTGCAAAAACTATCTTGTATAAGTCTGTCTTAACTAACTAGTCACGCATACCCAACATGCAAGTATATTGGTCCTACGATAGAACCTCAATTATAGCAAATCAAAGTATATGCTACCAGCCTCG
The DNA here is from genome assembly GCA_026120185.1 of Voacanga thouarsii. NCBI lineage: Eukaryota > Viridiplantae > Streptophyta > Magnoliopsida > Gentianales > Apocynaceae > Voacanga > Voacanga thouarsii. The sequence continues at coordinate 1,156,613 of JANUWF010002701.1, forward strand.
CCAGACCACCAACTCATACTCAAGTCGTAGAGTACTAGTCCACGCTGTAGGGGTAGTAGTCTAGGTTTCTATCATATAGTACTTTTACAAACCACTACTACAGGTCCTGTCCTACATATTTGAAATACGCTTATGTCATGAAGTGAGTAGACTACTCACTGGCTAAAGGTAAGCCATTCCCCACTTGGAATTCATAACATAATAACCTAAACATGATGAGATTCCCAGTCTCATCAATAGGTTAAAAACAAAAGTTTATATGTTAAATAACCCATGATCCATACCTTACTGTGAAAGACCACCATTCACATGGACCACTTATTTAAACACAATGCGTCTGTTCCAAACGAAAATTGTGCACAAACAAAAAGTAAATTCACAAACAATTTCTGAAAATAAATTCTTGTATTAAAATATTCAATTTTACATCAGAAACCTAGTCTAAGAGGGCATATAATCCAACACCTACTTCACGATCTCCAAGGAGTTTGGCTAGTTGTCCAATTTAATTCTCAAGGTTTCGCATGGATGCCTCCAAATTTCTCCTGGTCGCATCTACTCCTTAGAATCATGTCTCCATTCCACTTACCAACTGGTTAACCAATGATGCATATTTATTTGGGTGTAAAAATCATATAAAAATAAGCACATTCTCAATCAAGTTTAAATTAAAACGTTAACTCCAAATTACACATATGAGCAAGCGTACTCATCATTAATATAGCATAGGGTTCAAACGAGCGTCGATCCTCAAGGAACAAGTATGCATTAATCATTTTTCCTTCATTGTTTAACCGACTTAATAAAATGAAAAAGAAATAAAAAAGGAAAATAAAATAAAATATACCTGTCAAGGATGGAGAATTATGTAACTCAAACCACTATTCTGGCAAACATTACCTTAAAGTACCTAATTATTATCATAACTAAGTATTCTCTTTGTATCATGAAGGATTAAGATAAATTCACTTCTTTTTCAATTCATGAAATCACTATCTTCTAGATAAATTAGCATTACTTGGTCTCATCTCAACTAATTCATCCAAAAGATGCATTAAACATAATCCTTGATTAAATTCTCTTGGTCTCCGCGAATTTAAAACATAAGGCTAACCAATGAATCCTTGGTCTCAACAAACATCAATTAACCTTAATTACTTAGTCCTCATCAATTAACCCCCTTGGTCTCAGCGAGTAAATAGACAACAAATATGAAATTAATAAAGTGAAACCACCATCAACTCCTTTGGTCTCAGCGAGTTAATGGAAAGAACCAACCAATTAATCTCCTAATAAGCGCAAATAATTAAATACCAAGAAGAACAATCAATTAATCAAAAGATCAAATAACTCTAAATATCATGAACACCTAAAATAATGTCAAATTACAATAAAACAATTAATACATCATTGTTCAATGATAGGGGCTAATTTGGTTATATTTTGCGTAGTTATTTGAGGCTCTTTTGTAATACATTTTATGCAATAACTAGTCATATTCTTTCAAATTTGAGATTTTACCCTTGGAAAGGTATTTTGGTCATTATTTTAGGTTTTTGGGTAAAGCGAAGCAAAATTGTAGCGAAACAGAGTAGAGGCAGCATCGGCTGGAAGCCTGGAACCGGCACCGGCTGTACACTAGATGCACGGACTTCAAAGCGATGGAAAAATTGGAGAAGCAGAGTAGAACAGAGCCTAACCGGTGCTGGTTGTATGGCTAGAGGCGGCACCGGCTGCAGTCTGGAACATATGCGCAAAATTCGAAGAAAAATCGGCAAACGAGTAGAGAAACAGAACACAGGCGGCACCGGCTCTGAAGGACCAAGGCGGCACTAGCTGTGGTCTGTTTCTGAGGTGGTGCTGCGATATTTTGACGCGTTTTTGGAAATCTGGGGAGTTTTAGCATCTTTCGACTTCTACTCGACTAAGAACTTTGTACCTACGAGTTTAGGCACTTCTTAAGCCTATAAATAAATGAAAAACACAAGGAAAAATGGGAGAATTCATTGATCATCATAGAAAATCACTCAGTCTAAGGAGGAATACTTCAAGTTCAAGGAGGGTTGTACAAAAAGGTTTTCAAAGGAAGAAGAATGAGGCTTATCTATGAGTTCGTTCTTCTACTTTGTTTTCTTTTTCTTAACAATGATATTTTAATTATTCTATTGTAATTTGACATTGTTTTAGATAATCATGATTCTTTGAGTTATTTGATCTTTTGATTAATTGACTGTTCTTTTTTGTATTTAATTACTTGGGCATATTCTGAAATTAGTTGGTTGTTTCTATTGTTAACTTGCTAGACCAAAGAGGTTGATGATGGTTGCAATTGATTAATTTTCGCATTCATTGGTTGTTAACTTGCTAGACCAAAGAGGTTAATTGCTGAGGATTGAGTAATTAAAGGTTAATTGATGTTTGCCAAACCAAGGATTCATTGATTAATTTCATGTTTTAAATTTGCCAGACCACGGAAATTTAATTAAGGATTGTGTTTAATGCATCTTTTGGATGAATTAGTTGAGACAAACCAAGTAATGCTAATTTATCTGGAAGGTAGTAATTAGTTGAGACAGACCAAGTGATGCTAATTTACCTTAATTCTTCTTGGTGTCGAGAGAATGATTGATTATGATAATGGTTAAGTTCTTGAAAATCATGGTTGTCTAATCAATGGTTTGAGTTGCGTACTTCTCCATCCTTGACATGTACATATTTTTATTTTATTTTCTTTTTAGTTTTCCTTTTTATTTGATTTTCACTTTGTTAAGTCGATTAAACAATGAAAGATGGGTAATTAATGTTTACTTGTTCCTTGAGGATCGACACTCGTTTGAACCCTATGCTCAGTAATGATGAGTACGCTTGCTCATATGTGTGATTTGGGTCCAACATTTTAATTTAAACTTTATTGGGAATGTGCTTAGTTTTTGTATGATTTTTATGCCCAAATCTAAACGCATCAAGTTTTTGGCGCCGTTGCCGGGGAACAATAGCATGAAAGCCTAGATTTTGTTGATTTAACCATATAAATATGTAAATACATAAATATGTAAATTATGTACAATTATTATTTTCGCAAAAAGGTGCTATCTTTTGTATCGTGTGTTTCTTGTATACCCTTATAATCTAACCTACTAACTTTGACAATGTGTAATTTACTAAATTTTTTGTTCTTTTAATTTTATTTTAAGTATGAATTTCGGTTGTCTAACTTTCTTCTTGTCTTTTATAGGTGTAGGCCGTGGAAAGCAGTGAAGTCATTTTTTTGCTGTTTGAAACAATTTTTAGTTTGGTCATTTTGTTTTGTTCTTTTTATCGTGTCTTCATGAATTAAATTTCATTATTCATCGTTACTGCATGTTCATCATTTTTCTTACATTCAAAAAAAAAATTTGCGACCCGGACAGAACAGAGTCGGCGCCGGCTCCAAAAGCCGTACCGGCGCCGGTTCCTGTCGGGAGGATCCCAATTAAAGGGCCATTTTGGCCACTTTTTTCTTCAAAACCTTCCTCTCCCTCGCAAATCCTTTCAACCCGCGCCGGCTTCACACCCATAAGTGCCCAAAATTTAATTTTTTCAGTTTCTAAACAGCTCCATAATATCTTTTACCTTCTTCTTTGTTGATCCTACGGATCACACACATCACAAGCTTTAATTTTTCACAACAATAGCACATTCAATCCACAAGAAAATGGGGTAGATTTTCGCAGAAAGTTTGCATCTTTTGCTTGCCCATGCATAGAAAAGCCTAAAGGTATGATTTTTACTTAAGTCCTACGATTGCATTGATGGAATTGATTTTGTCTAATTATATGAACAGTGTTGGCCGAAAATTGATATAGATATGCTATGATTGTGCATTTTTCGTTGAGTTTCATTCATTGGATTACCTTAGGAGTTATTGAGTTTTTACTGCTTGTTCATGCTTGTAAACAATCAAGAATTCACATAGCTCGGGCTAGACTCATGGTTATTGGTGGTACTTGAATATATTGAAACTGCATTGTTGATCACATCATACCATGATATTGCCTTAATTCACATGATCACGTTTACTAGCAGGTCTTGAGGATATCAACCAAAATTATGCTTTACAGTGGATTTTTACATGCATTGTGCAGGTTGTGTTGAAGTGGTTGACAGTGATTGATTGAGTAGATGTTAGAGTTGATGTACATTGAAGGAGTTTGGGGTTTGTGCATTGTGAGCTTGGTTGAGAGTTGTGTGCCATTTTAGGATTTGTTTTGTGCGAAGGTTGCTATACTCTCTCCAGTGATTGAGCATTTTAGTTCCCTCTTCCTATTGTTCCATTCCTTCTTTGGCCATGTCTAGAGCAAGGAGTCAGCCACCTAAAAGGGCAAGAACTTCCTCGTCCTCAATTCCATCATCTGTTGACCCCTTATCTCTTAGACCTATGGAGTTTGTTGATACCTCGTGTGAGGAAGGGTATAGTAGGCGAGCTTCAAACAAAATTATTGTTGAGCGTAACTTTTCCCCCACCTTAGATCGGGTACTCAAATTAGGAATGATGTTTAGACGGCTAGGTTGGGGATCCATAGTCTAATTGAAAGGGAGGTATTGTCTCATACTTGCCAAGGAATTTTATGCTAATATGACGGACAAGGGGAATAAGCATCTTCCACATATTGAAACACGAGTGAAGGGAGTTCCTATTGTCATCACCCAAAACCAATTAGCTAACCTCCTCTAGGTCTTTGATGATGATATTTGGCAAGGTATTGATGTAAATAATCAAAAGATTCTGTCGGATCCGGATTGGGATGTTGGAGGGACGCGAGCAACCCTAGGCTTATATAAGCATAATGCCTTCCAAGCTAACAGTTTTTATTCTAACAATGATTTAGCAGCCAACTTTCGCGCATTGTTGTATATGTTTGGGTTTAATGTTGTCCCCCGGGCCAGTGGTTTTAATGAAACTAGGCTTATCGACACTTATATTTTGCACCGGATGATGAACACATTACCTATCCCTCTTGCTCCTTTGATCATTTAATCTATTAGAGAAGTAGTTTATCATCGTCTATCCATGAAAGCCTTTGTTTTCCTCTTGGTTATCATGAAGATTCTAAAGGACTTTGGGGTGAGTCTTGAGGAAGAACTCATAGAGGCTACCACTGAGCACAATATATTCACCGAGCAAACTCTTATGAGTTGTGGATATAAGTAGAGCCCAGAATTGAAGAAATGGCTCACACCCTTTGAGGTCCAACATCCAGGTCAGGTAAGACCACCTACAGTGGAGGAGGAGCAGCTACCACCATCGGCATGTGCTAGAGCTGGCAGTTCTCAGTCCCATTCCCAGACTGACTTTGAGACCACAGTACTGGGGCGCCTCGACCAGCAAATGGAGATGCTCCTACACTTGCAGGGTACTATGGAGGATATGGCATGACGGCAAGTTACCATGGAGTAAAATTTGATTGAGTTGAGGCAGCATTCTTCTAGGCCACACGATGGTGAGGGCACCTCCACACTTGTTGATGAGGAGGAGGATGAGGGTGATGATGCTGCGGCAGACTGATGATGCATTCTTGCTCACTCTTGTTGTTTCTTTTCTTTCTTTTTTCATGTTTTTTTTCTAGTTAGTTTGACTTTCTTTTCACTGTATTTTCCATTTTTTCTGTTTTTACTTTCTTTTCTTTTCTAGATTTATGCTTTGGTATTTTCTTTTGTATTATTTATAGGTACTTTGATGATGCCTCCCTCTTCAAGCATTCAGCTCTTGTACACCACGATTAATAGAAGTTTGTTTTTCTTATCTCTTCTCCTTTATCTTTTTGGTCCCTTGGTATTGATTGTTTTAGTTCTATTTATTTTGCCATTGAGGACAATGTCCAGTTTAAGTGTAGGGGAGTGGTTTGATTGACAAGTCTTTTACATACTCTTTAGCTGTCTTAGGAGAAGCTTTCTTGGGAACAAATTTTTTCAAAATTTTCTGAGAAATTTTTTGATTTTCTGGAGATTTCAAGCCGTATTTTTAGTGCATGTCTTTATGATGAATTATAGAGTGTATGTTCTAGATCATTTATAGCTTATGCATGACTTTTTGAACTCACTTGGACAAAATAGTTCTTGATCAAATGCTTTGCATTATTCTTAAACCTGTTTTTTTTCTCTAAAATGCGTGGAGCATTCTAGAACTTACTTGAATACCTCTCGAGGCGAAATAAGAAAGACATTCATGATTTAACTTAGGGATGACAGTAATAGGCCTTCTTTAGATAGTTTGAGCTTTTCAAGCCTACCTAGTGCTATATTATCTCTAGTGCCTATTTTGAACTTAAATTGGTGATTTCTTTCTTTACAACCCGTCACGATATTTTGTCCATTACTTGTGCTGAGAGTTTGTATAATTTCCAATTCTTTATGCTCTTCAAGGAAGAAAGTGTATGTATGTTGAGAACAATGAAGGGAGAGAGATCATGACTTGTTACTTTCAGTCATAGATCAATTACAATTGGAGCTGGGAAAAAGAAAGGAAGTGGAATGAAAGGAAGAAGTTGAAAGATTGAGAAAGAAAAGAATGCGAGCTGAAAAAAGATGAGAAAGAAGAAAAGAAACGAGTGAAGAGAGAAAACAACAAGCTGCTAGAAGGGAAAGTAAATGAAAAAGAAAAGAACAGCAGTAGAAAAAGAAAAAAAGAAGAGTAAAAGAAGAAAGAATTGAAAGAGAATTGAAGACAAAAAGAGCGAAAAAGTCACAAAAGGGATGGTGAGTGAACTGTAGAAGTAAGTTCATATAAGATACTTGCTACCATTGCTAGAAAATTGATTGATCTTGTGAGGAAAAGAATTGATGATAAGAAGAGGTGAAAGAAGAAGAAAAAAAAAAAGAGCAATGCAGGATTTGCATAAAGGTTGCTATGTAAGGTTATTGTTTGATTAGTTCTTGGAATAAGAGAGCAAGAAGAGTTGGGAATTATAGGTTTATTTTAGTTATCCTTTTCTTGCTTACTCTCAATTTTTCTTTAACTTTTGATGTTTCTATATCCTTCATTTTCTAAGCCTCATTACAAACCTTTAGCCTTACATTACAAGCTTAAAAGTCCTACTTGATCTAAGTAGAATCATGATATGTCTCGGATTAGTGGAGAGAGTGTATGAAAAGTAAGCATATGGAATACATATTCTTTTTGAACTAACTTCTTTCTAATGGTTTGAGAATATTGTAAAGTATTGTGATGGTTCTACTAAGTCATTTATCACTACATAAGTCTTGCATTAGCTGTGAAAGATTTAGTATCATATGTTTTATGCTCATAAGTAAAGAAAGCATTGAAGATATGTTTTGGGAATTGATTGAGTGATGTGAGTAAAACCTTGTGTTTTTTCTACTTGTTCTTGATGCTTTGCTTAAGGACAAGCAAAGAGCTAAGTGTAGGGAAATATGATAGGGGCTAATTTGGTTATATTTTGCGTAGTTATTTGAGGCTCTTTTGTAATACATTTTGTGCAATAACTAGTTATATTCTTTCATATTTGAGATTTTACCCTTGGAAAGGTATTTTGGTCATTATTTCAGGTTTTTGGGTAAAACAAAGCAAAACCGTCGCGAAACAGAGTAGAGGTGGCGCCGGCTGTACACTGGATGCACGGACTTCAAAGCAATGGAAAAATTGGAGAAGCAGAGTAGGACAGAGCCTAACTGATGCCGGCTGTATGGCTAGAGGTGGTGCCGGCTGCAGTCTGAAACGTGTGCGCAAAATTCGGAGAAAAATCGGCAAACGAGTAGAGAAACAGAACACAGGCAGCGCCGGCTCCGAAGGACCAAGGCGGCGCTGGCTGTGGTCTATTCCTGAGGCGGTGCTGCTATCTTTTGACGCATTTTTGAAAATCTAGGGAGTTTTAGCATCTTCCAACTTCTACTCGGCCAATTACTTTATACCTACAAGTTTAGGCACTTCTTAAGCCTATAAATAGATGAAAAACACAAGGAAAAATGGGAGAATTCATTGATCATCATAGAAAATCACTTAGTCTAAGGAGGAATTCTTCAAGTTCAAGGAGGGTTGTACAAGAAGGTTTTCAAAGGACGAAGAAGGAGGCTTGTCTATGAGTTCTTTCTTCTACTTTGTTTTCTTTTTTCTTGACAATGATGTTTTAATTATTCTATTGTAATTTGACATTGTTTTAGATAATCATGATTCTTGGAGTTATTTGATCTTTTGATTAATTGACTGTTCTTTTTGGTATTTAATTACTTGGGCATATTCCGAAATTAGTTGGTTGTTTCTATTGTTAACTTGCTAGACTAAAGAGGTTGATGATGGTTGCAATTGATTAATTTTCGCATTCATTGGCTGTTAACTTGCTAGACCAAAAAGGTTAATTGCTGAGGATTGAGTAATTAAAGATTAATTGATGTTTGCCAGACCAAGGATTCATTGATTAATTTCATGTTTTAAATTTACCAGACCACGAAAATTTAATTAAGGATTGTGTTTAATGCATCTTTTGGATGAATTAGTTGAGACAAACCAAGTGATGCTAATTTATCTGGAAGGTAGTAATTAGTTGAGACAGACCAAGTGATGCTAATTTACCTTAATCCTTCATGGTGTCGAGAGAAAGATTGATTATGATAATGGTTAAGTTCTTGAAGATCATGGTTGTCTAATCAATGGTTTGAGTTGTGTACTTCTCCATCCTTAACATGTACATGTTTTTATTTTATTTTCTTTTTAGTTTTCCTTTTTATTTGATTTACACTTTGTTGAGTCGGTTAAACAATGAAAGAGAGGTAATTAATGTTTTCTTGTTCCTTGAGGATCGACACTCGTTTGAACCCTATGCTCAGTAATAATAAGTACGCTTGCTCATATATGTGATTTGGGTCCAACGTTTTAATTTAAACTTGATTGGGAATGTGCTTAGTTTTTGTATGATTTTTATGCCCAAATCTAAACGCATCATTCAAGAAAAAGAAAACAAAGTAAAAGAAAGCACTCATAGATAAGCCTCTTTCTTCTTCCTTTGAAGACCTTCTTGCACAATCCTTCTTGAATTGAAGAATTCCTCCTTTGATTTGAGTATTTTTCTATTATGATCTATGAATTCTCCCCTTTTCTCTAGTGTTTTCCATCTAGTTATAGGCTTAGAAAGTGCCTAAACTCATTGGTGTAGGGTTTTTGGCCGAGTAGAAGTAGGAAGATACTAAAATTCCGCAGTTACCAAAAATCGCGTGCAAAAATCAAGGCACCGCCTCCTCATCAGGGCACAGCCGGCGTCGCCTTAGTTGCTGGAGCTGGCGCTAGTTGTGTTCTATTTCTTCAGTTGTTCGCCGATTTTTTCTTGATTTCTTCGCACTGTTTTCCAAAGTACAGTCGGTGCCGGTTCCAGCTTCACAGCCAGCGCTGGTTCGGTTCTGTTCTGTTCTGGATGTTTCATTGATTTTTTTGTCACCTCAAAGTACGTGCCAATAGTTCGTGGTCAGTGCCCGTTCCTTTGCCCTATCCGGCACCGCCTCTACTCTATTTTGCGACATTTTTATCTTATTTTACCCCTAAAATCTAAAATATTGCACAAAAAACCTTTCCAAGGGTAAAATCTTAAATATGAGGGAATATGACTAGTTATTGAACAAAATGTATCACAAAATAGCGTTAAATGACTAGAAAAAATATGACTAATTTAGGCCCTATCATATTCCCCCACATTTAGCTCTTTGCTTGTCCTCAAGCAAATTATCCAAGACAAGTAGGAAAAACACAAGTTTTCAAAGAATCACTCAAATCAATTTCAAAACGATATCTCTAATGCTTTCTTCATTGCAGAACATAAAACATTTGCTACTACATCCTTCATAACAAATGTAAGACTTGCGTAAGTGAATAGTGACTTAGTAGAACCATCTCAATACTTAAAAATATTCTCAAACCATTGGAAAGAATTTAGTTCAAAAAGAATATGCATTCTATAAGCTTACTTTTCATACACTCTTTCCACTAATCTAAGACATATCGTGATTCTACTTTGGTCAAGTAGGACTTTCAAGTTTGTAATGTAAGGCTAAAGGCTTGTAATGTAACTTCCAAACGAATGATATAGGAAAATCAAATATCAAAGAAGATGAGAGTTCGCAAGAAAAGGATAAACAAAATGTATCAAGGAATTCTAAACTTCTCTTGCTCTCCTATTCCAAAATCAATCTAAACCCATAACCTTTTATAGCAATTATAGTTCAGTTCAAGCAAATCTTGCATTTTCATCAATCATTCTCGCTCATCAATAATTTTTTTCACAAGACCATTCAAATTTTCATCAATGGTATCAAGAACTTGATGTGAACTCAAGTTTTTCAGAAATTCCTACAGCTCAACCACTATTTTTCTTGTGATCTTTTTTTTCTTCTCTTTCACTTTTGCTTTCTTTCTTCCTCTTCTTTTTTTTTTTTTTTTCAAATGCTGTTGTTGTTTATTTCTCAGTTTTCGCTTTCACTTTTTCTAGCAGCTTTTTGTTTTCTTTTCTTGTTTTCAATCTTTCTCTTCTCTTTCTTCTCTTTCTTTTTGTTCAGAACCTAACTCAATACAACTATTGATGCATGACTAAAAGTAACAAGTCATTATCTTTTCACAAGTAGTCTCCCTCAACATTTTCCTATATGTACTTTTATCCATCAAGAGCAATCAAAGATTTGGAAGATAAATCAAACTCTCAAAAAGAAGTAATGGACAAAGTATGATAATGGGGTTTAAGAAAGAAATTAACAATTTAGGCTCAAAATAGGCACTAGGGATAACATCAAATAGGTAAGCTTGAAAAGCTCAAACTATCCAAAGAAGGCCAATTACCATCATCCCTAAGTTAAATCATGAATGTCTTTCCTATTTCGCCTTGAGAGGTATTCAAGTAAGTTCTAAAATGCTCAATGAATTTTAGTGAAAAAAAAGGTTTAAGAACAATGTAAAGCATTTGATCAAAAACTACTTAGTCCAAGTGCGTGCAAAAAGTCATGCATAAGCCATAAATGATATAGAACATATGCTCGATGATCTATCACAAAGACATGCATTAAAAATATAGTTTGAAATCTCAAAGAAAATCAGAAAAATTTTTGAAAAATTTGCTCACAAGGATGAATAAGGAATAGAAAAGTACTCAATCTAACCACTCCCCCACACTTAAACTAGACATTGTCCTCAATGGCCAAATAAATAAAATAAGGAAAAAAAATGCCATAGGACCAAAAATATAAAGGAGAAGAGATAAGAAAGACAATACTACCATTCATTGTGCAATCTTCTATACAAGAGTTGAATTCCTGAAGAAGGAGGCATTGGTAAAGTACCTAAAAAGAAAAATACAAAAGAACACACCAAAGCATAAAACTAGACACGAAAGAAAAAAAATAAAAACTAAAGAAAGAAAATAGTACAAGAAAAAGAAAAGAAAAGGAATAACCCAAGAACTTTATGCGGCAGTGTTGAAGAGCGCCTCCACATGCTCGGTGTTGTGAAGACTTTCACCAACATAGCATTTCACGCAATTTCTATTGACTTTGAAAGTGCCCCGAATAGGGTAAGTAATTTCAAGGGTGCCAAAATATCTTACTTACCGTGAACGGTGCCGACCACCTTAATTTCAATTTACCTGGAAAAAGTTTCAAGCGAGAATTGAATAACAACACTTGATCGCCTTTCTCCAATCCGTGTTGGCAAATGATATGCTTGTCATGCCACTTTTTGACCTTCTCTTTATGTCGCATTGAATGATCATAAGCATCCTCCCGCAATTCCTCTAAGGCTATGAGTTGGAGCAACCTGGACTTTCTAGCTAACTCAAGATCAAGGTTAACATGTTTAATAGCCCAATAAACCTTATGCTCAATCTCAATAGGTAAATGACATGTTTTCCCATAAACTAACCAAAATGGAGTTGTGACAATTGGAGGCTTAAAAGCTGTCCGATATGCCCAAAGAGTATCATCCAATTTTTTGCTCCAATCCTTCCTAGTATAGTTAACAATTTTTTCCAAGATTCTTTTGATTTCCCAATTAACCACTTCAACCTGTCCACTTGTTTGGAGATGATAGGGGGTGGCAAACCTATTATTCACTCCTAGATGATTGAGAACCTTTTTCGTCTGAGCATTACAAAAATGAGTCCCTCTATCACTAATAAGCACCTTAGGGACAGCAAACCGTGTAAAAAGTTTTTCAGAAATTTAACCACAACCCTTGCATCATTAGTTGGTAAAGCTTGTGCTTCCACCCACTTAGAAACGTAATCCATTGCTACCAAAATGTACTTATTCCCCAAAGAATTAGGAAATGGTCCTATGAAGTCTATCCCCCAACAATCAAATACTTCACAAGTTTGAAAAATTTGTAATGGCATCTCATTAGACTTAGAAATATTACCAGTATGTTGGCACCTATCACAACTTTGAACAAACCTGTGGGCATCTTTGAACAATGTGGGCCAATAGAATCCAGATTCCAGTACCTTATGTGTCGTGTTGTTAGCTTGGTAGTGGCTTCCTGCAAACCCGTTATGACAATGTTTAAGAATATTCTCCCCTTTCATAGAGTCCACGCATCTCCGAATGATTCGGTTCGCACAACGTTTAAATAGATACGGGTCTTCCCAAAAGTAATGCCTTACTTCGGAGAGAAATTTCTTCTTTTGTTGCATTGTGAGAGCTTTTGGAATAATTCTTGCAACCAAGCAATTAGCAAAATCTGCGAACCAAAGGGTGTTTGGACTCTCACCTTCTATGAGAAAGAGTTGCTCATCCTGAAGGGTGTCGTTGATGTCCTCCTCTACCAATGATTCTAAATTGGGATTATCTAGTCGTGACAAGTGATCCACAGCCAAGTTTTCTGCACCCTTTTTGTCCCTAATCTCCAAATCAAATTCCTGTAATAATAAAACCCATCTTATCAATCTTGGTTTGGAATCATGTTTGATTAGTAGGTACTTTAGGGCAGAATGGTCCATATAAACAATGACTTTCAACAAAATAAGATAAGAATAGAATTTATCAAAGGCAAACACTATGGCAAGCAATTCTTTTTCTATTGTTGTGTAATTTTCTTGAGCATCCGTTAAAGTCTTGCTTGCATAGTAGATGGGTTGGAAATGCTTATTCCGCCTTTGTCCAAGCACTGCATCAACTACAAAATCACTTGCATCACACATTAGTTCAAATGGAAGAAACCAATCGGGTGCAATCAAGATGGGTGACTTAATCAATTTCTCTTTAAGCATGGTGAAAGTATTGAGACATTTTTCATCAAAATTAAAAATGGTATCTTTTTCAAGTAAAGAGGTAAGAGGTTTGAAAATTTTTGAGAAATCTAAAATGAACCTCCTATAAAAACCTGCATGACCAAGAAAGCTCCGTATAGCTTTCACAGAAATAGGACGAGGCAGCTTCTCAATTGTTTCAATTTTTGCTCTATCAACTTCTATACCCTTCCTTGAAATTTTATGCCCCAACACAATACCTTTTTGCACCATAAAGTGGCATTTTTCCCAGTTAAGCATAAGGTTAGTCTCTTCACACCTTGCTAGTACCTTTTCAAGATTAGATAAGCACAAATTAAACGAATCACCAAAAATTGAAAAATCATCCATAAATACCTCCATGATGTTCCCCCACGAGTCCTTTAAATATTGTTGTCATGCACCTTTGGAATGTTCCGGGACCATTGCAAAAACCAAATGACATTCGACGATATGCAAAAGTACCATATGGACATGTACAAATGGTTTTCTCTTGGTCCTCAAGAGCTATGGGGATTTGTAGGTAGCTAGAAAATCCATCCAAAAAATAATAGTACTCATGTCTGGCTAACCTTTCCAACATTTGATCAATGAAAGGGAGAAGGAAGTGATCTTTCCTAGTGGCTTTGTTTAACATCCTATAATCAATGCAAAACCTCCAACCCGTGACCAATCTCATAGGGACTAACTTACTTTTATCATTGGGGCTTACTATCATTCCTCCCTTCTTTGGTACCACTTGAGTAGGACTCACCCAAACACTATCAGAAATAGGGTAAATGATGTTTGAATCTAAAAGCTTAATCACCTCATCTTTTACCACCTCACTCATATGTGGGTTCAACCTACATTGGGGTTGCACTGCGGGTTTTGCACCTTCTTCCATCGAAATCTTGTGAGTGCAAAATGATGGACTAATTCACTTTATATCAGTGATCTTCCATGCTATAACTCCTTTATACATCCCCAACATACTTACCAATTTGGTATTTTGTTCTTTAGTGAGTTCTTTGGCAATGATCACAGGTAATTTTGTCCGTCAGCTAAGAACACATATTCCAAGTGCTCGGGTAGGGCTTTTACATCTAATTCTGGAGGCTCCTCTATGGATGATTTTATTCTCCCCAAACTGCTTTTCTCAATTTCAAAACTCTTTATCCCATTCGCATTATGAGAGTCCTCCAAATATGTCACTGATGTTTCCATCAACTCCTCCTCAATTGATTCCTGCATAAACTCCTAAATAGGTTCGTCAATAATATTAATCCTTAAACAAGAATCATCAGAAGATAAAGGGTGTTGCATGCTTTTGTGGATTTGAATGACTACTTCCTAATCCCCAACCCTAAGTGTCAACCTCCCCCCACGAACATCAATTAACACCTTTGCTGTAGATAAGAAGGGTCCACCTAAGATTAAAGGGACTTTGGAATCTTCATCCATATCAAGAATAACAAAATCCACTAGAAATATGAATTTGTCAACTTTCACCAGCACATCTTCTGTTATGCCCTTAGGATATTTGATAGATCTATCTGTAAGTTGAATAGTCATCCTAGTGGGTTGTGGCTCTCCTAGGCCTAGCTTTTTAAATATTTTATATGGTAATAAATTGATGTTAGAACCTAGATCAGCTAATGCATTACAGAAATTAAGAGTACCAATTAAACACGGGATAGAAAAACTCCCTGGATCATTCTTTTTGTGTGGCAAATTCGGTTTGTCCTGCAATATGGCTAAACATTCTTCACTTAGTACCATGTGGACAGTTCCTCTAATCGCTTTTTGCTTACAAGAATGCTTTTGAGAAATTTGGCATATTTGGGCATGTGGATTAGGGCTTCACTAAGTGGGATGTTTATGTGTAGTTGTTTGAATAGCTCAAGGAATTTGTTAAATTGGGCATCTTTCCAGGTTTTGTGCATACGAGTAGGATAAGGAATTTGAGGGTAAATAGTGGATTTTTTAGTAGGGTTTTTAGAAGACAAACAGGGTTCACCGGCGCCGGTTGCATGCTGGAAGCATGGTTCTCGGGTGTACAGAATGGCTAGCACCAGTTCTCTTTCTCCAGCCAGCGCCGGTTGCAATTTGTGATGTATAGCAACTCATTTCCACTTCGTAATATGATCATAGCTGTTTCCTCTTTGCCTATTAGTGCTAGTTCTTGAGATTTTAACACTACGTCAGTAAAAAACCAGATTTGTCTTTCCATATTACGAATCATCTTCTCAAACTTCTCAAAGGTGGAATCTATTTCTTGGAAGCATCTCATAACATCGACAGCAAATTTTCCAATTACTGTCTCAAGCTTTGCTGATTTAGGGGCTTTAAGTGTTATCTTGGAAGAGTGATAGGGGTACTGCCCCTTATTAATCCTCCTCTGGTTCCAGTTTGCCGTTTTGCCTGAACATAGTAGATAGTTAGATACCAGAATGCACCATTCAAATAGAATTAAGGGAAGACAAAGTTAGTCAAGGAACTAAAGTTAGTAAGTTAGATTACAAAGATACACATGATACAAAAGATGGCACCTTTTTTGCAAAAAGAACAATTGTACATATTCACATATTTACTTATTTACATATTCACATGGTTAAATCAACAAAATCTGAGCTTTCATGATATTGTTCCTTGGTAACGGCACCAAAAACTTTATGTGTATTTATTTGGGTGTAAAAATCATATAAAAATAAACACATTCTCAATCAAGTTTAAATTAAAACATTAACCCCAAATTACACATATGAGCAAGCGTACTCATCATTAACATAGCATAGGGTTCAAACGAGTGTCGATCCTCAAGGAACAAGTATGCATTAATCACTTTTCTTTCATTGTTTAACCAACTCAATAAAGTGAAAAAGAAATAAAAAAGGAAAATAAAATAAAACATACATGTCAAGGATGGAGAATTATGTAATTCAAACCATTATTCTGGCAAACATGATCTTAAAGTACCTAATCATTATCATAACTAATTATTCTCTTTGTATCATGAAGGATTAAGATAGATTCACTTCTTTTTCAATTCATGAAATCACTATCTTCTAGATAAATTAGTATTACTTGGTCTCGTCTCAACTAATTCATCCAAAAGATGCATTAAATATAATCCTTGATTAAATTCCCTTGGTCTCGACAAATTTAAAACATGAGACTAACCAATGAATCCTTGGTCTCGACAAACATCAATTAACCTTAATTACTTAGTCCTCATCAATTAACCCCCTTGGTCTCAGCGAGTTAATAGACAACAAATATGAAATTAATAAAGTGAAACCACCATCAACCCCTTTGGTCTCAGCGAGTTAATGGAAAGAACCAACCAATTAATCTCGTAATAAGCACAAGTAATTAAATACCAAGAAGAACAATCAATTAATCAAAAAATCAAATAACTCTAAATATCATGAACACCTAAAATAATCTCAAATTAAAATAAAATAATTAATACATCATTGTTCAAGAAAAAGAAAACAAAGTAAAAGAAAGCACTCATAGATAAGCCTCCTTCTTCTTCCTTTGAAGACCTTCTTGCACAACCCTCCTTGAATTGAAGAATTCCTCCTTTGATTTGAGTATTTTTCTGTTATGATCTATGAACTCCCCCTTTTTTTCTAGTGTTTTCCATCTAGTTTTAGGCTAAGAAAGTGCCTAAATTCGTTGGTGTACGGTTTTTGGTCGAGTAGAAGTAGGAAGATACTAAAATTTCTCAGATTACCAAAAACCGCGTGCAAAAATCAAGGCACTACCTCCTCATCAGGGCACAGCCGGCGCCACCTTGATTGCTGGAGCCGACGCTAATTGTGCTCTGTTTCTTCAGTTGTTCGCCAATTTTTTTTTTTTTGATTTCTTCACACTGTTTTCCAGAGTACAGCCGGCGCCAGTTCCAACTTCACAGCCAGCGCCAGTTCGATTCTGTTCTGGACATTTCACTAATTTTTTGTCACCTCAAAGTACGTGCCAACAACACGTGTCTGTCACCAGTTCCTCTACCTTGTCCGGCGCCACCTCTGCTCTATTTTGTGACGTTTTTATCTTATTTTACCCCTAAAATCTGAAATATTGTACAAAATACCTTTTCAATGGTAAAATCTTAAATATGAAAGAATATGACTAGTTGTTGAACAAAATGTATGACAAAATAGCCTTAAATAACTAGAAAAAATATGACTAATTTTGGCCCTATCAACCAACTCTTCTAATAATAGCTTAGCCAATAGGGCATTGTAAAGCATAGGCGGTTGAGTCCTTTGAGTCCTAAAATTAGAAGAAGCTTGCCGAGGTTGGTTTTGGTTATTCCACGAAAAGTTAGGATGATTGCTCCAACCCGGGTTGTAAACGGTGCTATAGGGATTATTACCTTGTCAACCATTGCCCACAAACACCACTTGTTCTAACGATTCTTGTGATGACCCTATATTTTGGCACTCATGGTTTGGATGCCCTTCCCCACAAAAGTCACAACTTACGCTCATTACTTGCCATTAGGAAGGAGGCATTACCAATTGATCCATCTTTTGCATGTGTGCTTCCACCTTTACCTCTAAAGCAGCCATTGCATCCACTTTTTGTACTCCATGGACACGAGTTCTTGACCGTGAACTACCCCATACATAGTTTTTTGTAGCTAAATTTTCAATCAAATCAAATACCTCTTCTAGGGTTTTAGAATTGATAGAGCCTCATATAGGTACATCAACTAATTACCTGGTAGCAAAGCTCAAACTACTATGAAAGATTTGCATTTGCATACCCAACTTAAATCCATGATGAGGACATTTTCTAAGCATTTCCTTAAATCTCTCCCAAAACTCATAAAGGATTTCAGACTCTAATTGTTGGAAGGCAAAAATATCAGTCCTAAATTTGGATGTTCTAGCTGGTAGGAAATATTTAGCCAAAAATTTTTCAGCAAAAACATTCCAAGTAGTAATGGATCTGGTGGGCAAAGATTTTAACCACAATTTTTCTTTATCTCTCAAGGAAAAGGGTAAAGACTTAGTTTGATGGCACCCTCAGAAACACCATTCATTTTAAACATGTCACTAATTTCTAAAAAGCTCGCAAGGTGGGCATTGGGATCCTTCTCAAGTAGCTTATCAAATTGTACCATGTTCTGGATCATTTGGATTATGTTGGGCTATATTTCACAGTTATTGGCCTCTATCCTAGGTCTCATAATACTTAAGCCCTACCTAAGATTGCGGGTTTCATAAAGTCATCCATAGTCCGCCTATTAATTTAATTATTACCACCATTGTTGGGCTGATTTACCTCCTAAGATTGCGGGTTTCCTTACCTGTTCACTTACAACCTTTCAGACCTTGGTGACGGTTCTCTCGATCTCAGGATCAAGATTTACTATATCGGCTTTAGATCGTCGGGTTATAAACTAAGAGTAAGGTCCACATAAAATAGAAGATAGTGAGATTATAGAATTTACAAGTTAAACAATTAGTACTTATTTAAGTTAGAAGCAATTACAACATGTCGGTGATAGGATTTCTATATCACAATAACGATTACTGTGGTGGAAAATAAGAAATCCAAGCCCCATGATCACAAGCATGTGATTTAAAGCAGGTTTAACAAGTAACAAAGGTAACGGTTTTACCTTTTATTTGAGTGTCTAAAAACAAAACTTTTTCCTTCGTATCTGATGATTGTGGCGTGATCCAGCAATCTCCTTGACACCAATGGCTCACAAACAGGTTGATTGTCGTGCCTCTCTGATCACAGTACGCAATCAACTCTAACAGTAGTTCACATGAGGGTCACTCTAAAGTGCACTAAATCTTCTGTGCTAGTAGAAGAAAATTAGGTGGCTAGGGTTTTTAGCCTTTTGAGAGAGAGAAAAAGAAGAGAAGGTTTTTGGAGTATGTTGTTTGCTGTGAATCACTCATCTAATTAGGTATCGTGCATATGTCTCACATATATCCCGAAAGCCTACTAAAAACACGGCTACAGACTCCATCTGAGAATTCTAAAACAATTAGAATTCTCTAATTGTAATTGGAACCATCAAGTTCTCACAATTACAATTTGGCCCATAAATTATAACTAATTATAATTTAGCCACAACAATTTCTCTTTCTCGCAATTAGCCCCACTATGTTATCAAATAACATATTGAGTTTATAATCCTCTAATTGTGTGTGACTTATTAGGTTTCCCAGTCAATTGGTAGCGAACATGAATTAATTCAAACGTCTTTGAGATTAATAACCAATAATTAATTAGAATTAATCATATTAATTCTAATTGGGATTGGTTTATTAATTCATTAATTAATAAACCCATATTTCGTAGATCATAGTATCTAGCAACACATGATGACCACCCAAGAGTTCAGGAAGTTAAGTGGCTTAACATGAACCTTTCAATAACAAACTACAGTGCAATTAACTCATTTCACCATACAATATTTTATTCGGTCTGGAGTACAGAATTAGAGCCAACTCCCTCTAGAATATATATATATATATATATATATATATATATTAATTCTGGCCCAAATATAATAGTACTTGTACCAAGAATCCACTACTCTAGATATGTATCATTTGGAACTGTTTCCAATACACAGTCGCCTTGCCCAAGGACTTCTTGAGTAGTAATTCCTACAAGTGGCTGTGAAATATTCACCCCTACTATTAGGAGTGGTGAATCATTTATTAACTCTCTCAACTACTTTCATTTACCTCACAATGTACCCAATATCCATCTCATAGGTGACCCTCGATCTAGCTCCAGAAATTGGAATCAAAGCACAATGCTCAGCAAACAAAGTACCTTGGAGATCTCAAGGCTAAGGATACTTGCACGTTTGCTATATTGAGATTATATCACTGGCACTAAATAGTTATCCATGTGATTATCTCATAGTTAGGTCATCCAATGTACTTGTTCTATTAACAAGCATCCACATGTTAACTTTGAGTATCTCAATACTCATTGATATGAGAAACACCGCCTGATCAAATCAGGAAATCTAACATATGCTAGTATTAACGCATTAATGATGTCCTATCTCATTAATGCTACGACTAGGGCCTATTTAAGTACTAACACTATACAGTGCAGTAGGAATCTCATATCAAGATCTCTATCATGATTTTCTTAACATGGTGTTGTACTAGAGACTTTATTTAACTGTTATTTTACACAAAAGTAAACAAAATATACTGTAAGATCAATAATGTCTTTTATCAAAATAAAATGTGTCATATACAATATATAAATGATTGCCTCTAGGGCATAATACTAACAGTAGGGACATTAAATTATAAATATAAAAGAAAATAAAATATAGCACATATTCATACAAGGAACATATATATACATATTCACATATAGATATATAAACATATAAACATAGTTAAATTTATAAAATCCAAGCTTTTATGATATTGTTCCTTGTCAATGATGCCAAAAGCTAAAGAAGCTATTAGAAAAGTAAGATCCATAGTTTACAAGGATTTATATGAAAAGTTGGATACCAAAGACGGGGAAAAGAATATATATAGACTGGTGAGTTACAGCGAGAAGAAGACGAGAGATATCGATGAAGTAAAATGTGCAAAGGACGACAATCACAGAGTTTTAGTTAAGGATGAAGAAATAAAGGAGAGATGGAGGTCGTATTTTGATAAGTTATTTAACGGGAGTCAAGTCCAAGTTCCGAATGTAAGTAGCTAGGCGATTTCAAATGTAGAGGTTAACCTTGCGTGGATTCATTGTATTCAAAAGCATGAAGTCTAAGATGCCCTTAAAAAGATGAGTCCAAAAAGAGCAGTAAGACCAGATGGGATACCGATCGAGGTTTGGAAGTGTTTAGGAGAGATAGGTATTACGTGGCTGACAAGTCTGTTCAACAAGATATATAAAGTTAATAAGATGCCTACAAAGTAGAGGAAGAGTACTCTGATTCCTCTGTACAAGAATAAAAGGAATGTTCAAGATTGTGTCAATTACTGTGGGATTAAACTCATGAGTCATACTATGAAGCTTTAGGAGAGAATGATTGAACAAAAGTTACAGGGCATTATACAAGTTTCAGATAATCAGTTTGGTTTTATGCCTCGATGTTCCAATACAGAGGCAATTCATTTATTAGGCAGATGAACAAATATTATAGGAAAAGAAAAAAAGATTTACATATGGTATTTATTGACCTGGAGAAAGCCTATGATAAGGTGCCTCAAGAAGTAGTTTGGTGGGTGTTGGCCAAGAAAGATGTATCACTAAAGTATATTACTCTCATTAAAGATATGTATGATGGAGCATGTACAAGTGTACGGACTTACACCGGAGTGACTGCAAAGTTCTCTATTACTATCGAGATGCATCAAGGATTAGCGCTTAGCCCTTTCCTCTTTACAACTATTATGGATTAGTTGACCTACACTATATAGGAGGTTGTGCCATGGTGTATGTTGTTTGTAGATGATATTGTGTTGATTGATGAGACTAGAGTCGTTGTAAATGCTAAATTGGAGTTGTGGCGACAGACATTGGAATCCAAAGGCTTCAGAATTAGTAGGAGTAAAACAGAGTATATGAAATGCAAGTTTAGTGGTAGCAGAAATATAACCCAGAGTGTAACTTTGGAAGGTAGAGATATACCGATAACTGATTGCTTTTGATATCTAGGATCTATTATTCAGAAAGACGGAGGGCTCAATGGTAACGTTACACACCGAGTTAAGGTGGGTTGGTTGAAATGAAAGAGTGCGACTGGTATTCTATGTAATCATAATATACTATTGAATCTAAAGGGAAAGTTCTATAGGACAGCAATAAGACCTTCTTTGTTTTATGGCACAGAATGTTGGGCAGTTAAAGGGTGTCATATTCAAAAAATAAGAGTACCTAAGATGCGTATGTTACAGTGGATGTATAGATATACTAGAAAGGATAGAGTCAAAAATGAAACCATTAGGGAAAGAGTGGGCGTGGCATCTATTGAGGAATAAATGAGAGAAAATCACTTGTATTAGTTTGGATATATTCAAAGATGACCGAGGGATGCTCCTATTAGGACGTTGGAGAAAGTGAGGCAAGATAGGTTAGACAGAGATAGAGGTAGGCCTAAAATGACTTGGATAGAGGTGATTAGGAGAGATATGTCTTTGTTAGATTTGGATGAAAGTATGATGTTCGAAAGAAGGAAGTGGCGAGGGAGGATTCATGCGGATGACCACACGTTGCCTGACGTTGGTTCATGTAGCCGACCCAAGTTACTTGGGATTAAGGTTTAGTTTGTTGTTGTTGTTATTGTTTACAAATCATCAAATTTAAATCCATCCTTTAGTCAAGTTTTAATTAAAACATTAATCTCAAAATACACATATAAGTAAGTAAACTCATCGCAAATGTAGTATAAGGAATTAATGAGTATCGATCCTCAAAGGAACAAGTACACACTAGTCACTTTTTATTCATTGTTTAACTGGCCAAATAAACTGATAAGATAATAAAAAAATAAAGAAATATATACAAATCAAGGATGTGAAAGTATGCAATTTAGACAAAAGCTTTTAAAAACATGATTATGAATCACATAGCAAATATCACAATCAATTATTATCTTGGTCTCATAAAAGATTTAATATAGACCTATTTTGTTTGCAATCCATGGAATCACTATGTTCTAGTTAAATTAGTGAACATATTATATCTCAACCAATTTATCCAAAAGATGCATTAAAATCAATCCTCATATAAACCGCTATACTTTAGGTGATTTAAAACATGAAATTAGTTAATGAATTCATATTCTAGCAATCATCAACCAACCTTCGATTACCCATGTTCTCAACAATTAACCCCTTTTTCAAGAAAATTAAGAGATAACAGATATGAAATTAATTAATTTAAGTCATTATCAACCCCTTTTTCTATCAAGTTAAAAAAAAAAAAAAAACCCAATCGACCAACTCTGTAAGAAAAATAAGTAATCAAATCCCAAGATGAATAATGAATTGATCAAAATACTAAATTAATCAATAAATCATGAATCCTAAAAAATAATGTCAAATTACAATGCAAATATTAAATACATAATTGTTTTAGAAAAATAAAATAAAGGTAGAAGAAAACACTCATAGACAAGCATCCTTCATCTCCTTTGGCAACCCTCTTAAACAACCCTCCTTGATTTGGTGAATTCGTCCTTCTTTACGTGATTGGAATTTATGCTCTTGGGTTCACTCTTTTTCTCTTGTGTTCTCTCTTGCTTTTATAGGCTTCTTTGATGCCAAATTCATTGCTTGAGGAGTCTTGGCCGAGTAGGAATTGAAAAATATTGAAATCTTTGAAAATTTTTCAAATTCGTGCATAGAATTTTCATACTCTAGAACGGGCCTGACGCTGGGTGCAGTTGACCCACCTGGCGCCAGGTGCATTCTATTCTTTCCCTGAATTTTGCTTTGTTTTCCTATGGTCGACCAGAATGGACCTGGCACCAGGTGTGTTATGGAAAATCTCCAATTTTGCTCGCAATTAACTCAAATCTACACAAATTTGTTAAAAATACTTTTTACAAGTAAAATGTCAAATAGGAAGGAATATACCTAGTTGTAACAACAAAAGTATCTCAAAACAACCTCAAATAACTAGGAAAATAATGAAAATTTTAGCCCTTATCAAGGAACCAAGTCATCAACCCTGTAAACTAGCATGTAATCTCTTGTACCCTTAAAATACTTGAGAATATACTTTACAGCCTGCCAATGTACTTCCCCTGGGTTTGACTGATATCTACTAACTACGCCTATGGCAAAGCAGTTATCTGGTCTCGTACACAACATGACGTACATGAGACTTCCCACAACTAAGGCATAGGGAATCTTACTCATTCTATCTTTTTCTTCTTGAGACTTTGGACAGTCCTTTGAGAAAAAAGATAACCCATGTCTGCAAGGGATCAATGCTCCCTTGCATGAGTCTGTGCTAAACTTGGTCAGTTTCTTGTCAATGTATGTAGCTTGTGATAATCCTAACATTCTCGACTTTCTATTTCTAAGAAGCTTTATCCCGAGAATGTAACTGACTTCACCTAAGTCCTTCATACTAAATTGACTAGATAGCCAAACCTTGGTAGATGATAATGTCCCTATGTCAGTTCCAATTAGTAGAATATCATCCACATATAGCACAAGAAAAACCACGTTTATGCTTTCTAGTTTTCTGTACACACATGGTTTATCCTCGTAAGATTTTACACATTTTGAATGAAATTGTAAGATTTTATAGTGTCATCGAAATGAATATTCCATGCTCTGGATGCTTGCTTAAGTCCATAAATGGATTTCTTAAGCTTACAAACCATATGCTCTTGGCTTTCAGCAATAAAGCCTTCCGGTTGGGACATATAAATGTCTTTACTAAGATGGCCATTTAAAAAAGCCTTCTTGACATCCATTTGTCATATCTTGTAGTCATAATGATATGCAATGGTAAGAAGGATACGAATGGACTTAAGCATAGCTACCGGGGAAAAAGTTTCCTCATAATCGATTCCTTCTTTCTAAGTATACCCTTTCACCACAAGCCTAGCTTTAAATGTTTTCACCTTCCTATCCGCTCCCCTCTTCCTCTTGTACACCCACTTACATCCAATGGATTTTATCTCTTCAGGTGAAGTTACAAGATCCCAAACCTGATTGAAGTGCATAGACTTAATCTCGGCTTTCATTGCTTCATACCAGAGGATTGCATTGGCATTAGTAATAGCCTTCTCGTATTTAGTGGGATCTTGTTTTTTATGGTCAAAGACTAGGTCAAATGCTTCTCCAGTCTATCTTTCAGGAACCACTACAACGAGACTCCTTTTGTACAGGTTCCTGAGGCTGTGTCTCTTCTTATTCTATAATTGAGTTAGAAAAAGTTGATTCAAAAGATAACTTCTCCTCAAGTTCCAACCTTATTGAACCTTTAGTGGATGTACTATGATCATCCTCCAAGTATCTAGCATTAGTACTCACAAGTACTTTTTGCTCCTTGGGATGATAAAAATAACCACCTTTTGTACTTTTTGGATACCCAACAAAATAGTATAATTCTGACATTAGTTCGAACTTGACTCCCTTGATCAGTACATAGGCTGGGCATCCGCATATCTTGAGATGATTTAGACTTGGTTTACGCCCAGCCCACATTTCATAGGGCATCCTAGGTATTGACTTGGAAGGCACCAAGTTTAGAATATATGTCATTGTTTCTAGGGCATATCTCCAAAAAGACACTTGAAGAGTAGTATGAGACATCATGCTTCGGACCATTTTCATCAATGTCCTATTCTTTCTCTTAGCTACTCTATTCTATTGGGATGTTCCTGACTCAGAGAGTTGGGATACTATCCCATAATGTACCATGTAGTCCTTAAATATACCAAAGAGGTACTCTCCACCATGATCCAATCGTAAGGTCTTGATTAGTTTACCTATCCGACGCTCCACTTCAGCCTTAAACTCTTTGAACTTGTCAAAAGAGTCAAACTTGCATCTCATTAGGTAAACATAACTATACCTTGTACAATCATCTATGAAAGTGATGAAGTACTCAAACCTCCCTCTAACTGATGTAGACAAAGACCACACAAATCAATGTGAACAAGACTCATTGCCTCCTTGGCTCTATCTACCTTTTGGGTAAAGGACCTTTTGGTCATTTTTTCCATAAGACACGGTTCACACTAAGGCTAACTTTCCAATCTCAATAAGCCTAAAGGCCCATCATGGATTAACCTCTGAATCCTGGCCGAGTTAATGTGACCCAACCTTAGATGCCATAGATAAGAATCATTAACATTGGTCTTTCTCTTTTTGTTTAAAGGTTTAGAATGAACATTATTTAATTGATTGTTAATAAAATTAATGAAGAATAGATTGTCATACATGTGCCCAGTACTTATAACTTCTCCATTTCTACTGATAGTTATACCAGAATGGAAAGAAACAGAATATCCTTGATTTTTTAGCTTTGTAACTGAAACCAAATTCTGTCTAAAACTAGGAACAAATAAAACATCCTTTAATGCAAATATTCCATTACAATCAAAAGTAAATTCTAGTTCTCCCACTGCAAGGGCCTAAACTTCTGCTTTATTTCTCACGCATAGTCCATGGTTGCTCTTCTGAAGTCTTCTAATCTTTCTAAACTCCTGTAAAAAGTTACAAATATGATCAGTGGCTCCTGAATCAACAATCGAAGTAGAAGTTGATCCAACCATTGATATAGACTCCAGATAGAAAACATTACCTATAGGGTTTTTCTTGACCTGAAGATCTAGACACTCCTTTTTTCAGTGTCCCATTTTCCCACATTTGAAGCATTTGCCCTTGGGTTTTTCTTTGGATTGGGACTTGGGTTGGTGCACTACATTACCCTTCTTCTTCTTGAACTTTTTAGGCTTGGGCTCAGTTCTTGAAGAAGAAGCCATCATAGCCTTACCTTGTGGTTTCATGGCCTTCTCTGCCACTTGAAGCTCCTTCATCGACTCAGTTAAACTCAATTTAACTTATTCATGTTGTAATTTAACTTAAACTGAGTAAAGGAACCTGACAGAGATTCGAGAACCATGTCCACTTAGCTCTCGGAGTCAATGATAGCCCCTAAAACTTTCGTTTCTTTTTAAGTAGCAATCATTTTGAGCATGTGCTCTCTGACTGATGCTCCCTCAGCCATCTTGGTGTTAATGATTGTTTGAAGAGCCTCCTGCCTTGCGGACCAGCTCTTGTCTATGAACATGGTGGCTAGTGATGTACTTATATAGTATGCAGCTGCCATGTGCTCATGTTTAGATTGGTGCACCTTTAACATGGAGGCTAACATATAGCATCGTGCCATCTCATCAGTCTTTTTTCATGCCTTCTTAGCCTCATGCTCCTCAATGGTGGAACCTTCCCCGATCACAAGGCAGGTCTCGTAAAGGATATACTTATACTCCTCGACTGTGAGTATTATGTCCAGGTTCTTTATCCAGTCCACATAGTTTGGACCCGTTAGCTTATTCTCGTGGAGAATAATGGCTAAGGGACTAAAAGAACCTTCACCGACCATTTTTGAAATTTGAAAAATAAAAGAAATTCTCAAATTTGTGAAAACAAAATAATTTTGTACATTTTTTCCTCATATTAAACTGATAATAGCTAACCCCATCACTATTATCTTTAACATGATTAATTTGGTTCTTAGAAAAGCTAACATAACTTCTTGGGAAGATTAACAGTTTCCTAAGCTAAGTGTGTTAACCACCACAAATTAATTTTCCTTCTAGATAATGATCTAGAAGATAACTTCATCGAGGGGATGGCCGTTTCTTCTCATTTCCTATGGACATGCCTCACACTATAACCTCTAACATTGGTTGACCAATCATAGTACGTGTCCTGGGTTATTTATTACATCATTTCATTAGTTCTTGATCCTTGTGATATCTCCATCTTATACAGGTTCACTCGCAAGGTGACGCGAGGAGACCCACAATCTCTAAGGAGGATCATGATGGAAGTCATAGGGTCGTTGGACCCCTCTCCCACTTAGTTTTTTAAACAAAGGTTTTCTTGAAAAAATATCATTTGAAAAATTTCAATTAAGTTCTCTTTTAACTTAAAAATAAAATATCTAAATCCATAAAAATTTCTATGTCAAGGTATATATACCCTTTGAGAAATTTTCCTCATAAATTAATTTTATTTAAGTTAAGAACTTAATAATTTCAAAAAATTTTCCATTAAAAACTTTTTAGAGATTTTGATCTCAAGTGTTTATTTAAGAAAAATAATTTTCCTTTGCTAAAATGCATTAAAATGGTTTTCCATTTTAACTTACAAAAATTTTTAAATCCAAAATATTATCTATATCAAGGATAAAACTCTTTAAGAAAATAACCAATGATAAATTTTTGTTTAACTTAAAAATAACCATTTAATTAAAGAAAAATATTTTTCATTGTCAAATAAAATTTTCCAAAGACTTTGATCTTTTAGAAAATATGAACATAGGAATTAAAATAAATAGCATGCTAGAAAACTATAAATGTTTTCATGCTTTTCTAGTTTTAAACTTAAGTGTCCAAATAATAGAATTAAACACATTAATAAAATTAATTAATGATCTTATTTAATTCTAAAATCTTTTACTATTATTTTTCATGCAAAATATTCAAAGAATATTAACTATTATAAAAATAATAACTTCGCTTGATATAGGACCAAAAACCAAAAAAGAAATAGCCCAAGAAAAACAAGAAATTTTTTTCCCCTTAGTCTTGTGCACCTACCACACAGGATCATGGCCTATGGGAAAACCCATGGACCATGAACTGCAGGTGGGTGCCCACAACCCATGGGATGCCCCAGGACTCAGTCATAACAGTGACCACATCTTGGGGAGGATCTGGGTGGAAGCCCTGTTGCCGAGCTGAGGTACGCCTAGGCCTTGGCTGCAACTGGCCTGGGCACTGGCCTCAACACCAGGCTATCTGAGCCGTGGCTCGGCTCGTCATCTTCTTCAAATTTTCTTTTTTTTTTTTCGCTGCAAACTTTTCCAGAATGCTTCTGCAACTTCTTCGCGATCGATACAAGCGGGCTCTTTTTACATTTTTTTTCATGAAAAACAAACACCATATCCGCATATACCCTTTCAAATTAGATTTACACGATTGCTAAACAAAATATTAAATTTTTACAGCGCTTTCTAAACCTCAACCGTGAGGTGTACAGTGAATACTACCTATACCCTAAATAGCGAAAGAAGCATTCATCAAAAATTAGCTTGCCAATTTTTATTAACTAGCATGCATCATTCCTAAGACATTCAAAGCTTCATGGCTCTAATACAACTTGAAGCTATGAAAAACATAGCGAAGCTGTGTAAGTGCCAAATGATGGTAGAAAACAAAACCACACAGACTAGCAGAAGCAAAAAAAAATATTGTACCTCTGTGCTTTAAAGTTTTCTTTGGTTGTGAAGAGATTGATTAAACCACTGGATCTGCCTCTTCTCTAGATGATGATTCCGGTTGAAATCCCGCAATCTGTCTAATTCTTCTAGTTCGCATGAACGCGAGCCCTTCTCGAGAACTCAGAATATTCCACCATCTATTACTTATTGGTGAAACAACTTAGGCGAAGAAAATCTAGTCTCAAAATTAATTATTGATCCTTTGCTATTGATTAGCAAAATCAAGTAAACTAAAAAGGAGGGAAAATAATGAAAAAAAAAAGTGGAGAAGTAAACACTAAGGCTTCAAGGATTTTTTTTCACTCAGTTTCGTGTGTGTGCTTTTTTTTTTTTTTTCCTGAGAAAACACACGACTCCCCCTTAATAACCTAAACACATGAGTTTTGATATTTCAAAACACCCAGAAGTTATCAATAGAAGAGGTTCAACATAGCCTAAACTCTTCTGTTCTGTAAATTAAAAATAACCCTTTTGTTCAGGCTATTAGGCCATTAATAATTTATTATTTTCTTTGGACCCAATGAGTCCAAAATAATAACTATTAATTATTTATTTCTTGTGCCTATTAAAATAACTCAATAAATAATTAATGAATCCAAAAAAACTAAAATAAATATTTAAGCCTTTTTATTAACTAATTTAGGCCCATGTTAATTTTCTAATTATTTAATCCGGGTTTAGGCCCTGAATAATTAATTAACTAGTTAAACTAGATAATAAATTTAATTTCTCTCGTTCTGTTATTTTATTCCAATTCAATAATAAATTAGACTTTCTGAATAAATAAAATCCTTTTAATTGAGACCATTTCCTCGGCCTAAAATTAATTAGGAATTACAGGTTATTCCGAAGACAAAAAGACATATCGCCTTAGCTACTAAAATAACCAAAACACCCCTACTATATAAATAGTTGTATTTTGTGTTTTAAATATTTTCTAATATCACAATAAGAAAGTATTAACCTCAAGGACAATATTGCATTAGCTATTATTTTGACCTATAAGTGAAATGACTAAAATACCCCTTTACACATTGCCGTGCATATAGAGAGGAAAGTGTATACTAACACCTCTTTAAAAGATATCTACCATTCTTAGACTTCTTGTAACACCCCACTACCTAGGCCCAACAGGGCCGGGGATGTCGCCCCGTCCAAAGGACAAGGGGTCTTTATAACTGGGTTACATGAAAATAAAATAAAACAAAAGACTTTAAAATTAAATTTATTACAACCCAAAAGATAAATACTGGCACAAATCCAAAATAAATTGTTTGCAACAATCTCTCAAACAACACTTAAAGTAAATAGCATGAGTCCTCAAGCATAGGCAACAATCTAGCTAATGACCTCCACAGTAGGATCTTCCTGAAAATATGGCATAAAAGGTGGTGAGATAAAAATCTCAGTAAGCCCGTGTGTGCTTTGAGTGTTTCAGGTAAAATAATTCATGTATGCAAGTTGTAAAAGTTTCATAAGGAAAAGTGCTGGCAAGCAGTAAATAAATGCTGAAAATAGAGAGTGGTGTTTCGCTTTTCAAACCATATATGTGCACAATAAATACAAATACTCAAATGGGTAGCCATGGGTTACCACACGTTGGGCCCCAAGACTAAATAACAGTCAGAATGCAACACTTTGTGCAAGCTGACAAAAGGTAGGTGTACAGCCTACCGGGTGAGATACTCCTCCATCTCTACACCCAAACTTATCAGTTGTCCACTCCGGAACACACAGTCCACATGACTGAAACTTGCTAGCTCGGACCGGTATGACCTACCGGACTGGCATCCTATCTAGGAAGGACTCACCCCTCAGAGATGGCCACCTACTGAGAGACTTACCCTAACCCTTCAAAGACTAATCCTGGTGGTCTACCCTTATTGAGTACTCAACGTTGATTGTTCCCCTTGAGAGAAAATTGATCAAACTTTGCTTTATTTGAAAATAGCAATTAAGGGTTTCCAAAAGTCTAGTCAAGTTGGGTTTTAGAAAAAGTTTAGATTTGTGTAAAACTGCTTGTTCAATTTTCAAATGATTTGCTTGACTGAAATAAAAAGGAAAAACAGTCCTTAATTGCATTTTACAAATAAATGTCCATATACATTGCATTTGCTTGCCACACTAACTTTTGGTCTTCACAAAACTCCATGCAGGAGCTTACCTGCTTCTTTGTTTGCTCACACTCAAAAGTCTTCCAAGGCTGACCTAACCCCGCCTGGGATAAACACAAAACATAAGGGCACATTCAAGTTATACCTGCCTTACATAAATAATTCTTAGCTCAACTAGTTACAACCATGATTAATCATGACCTCAATGTCCTAAGCTTTAAGGCTAGGTGCTAAATAATTTTATAAAATAAGTCTAGTTTGATAAGTTAAAATAACTAGGGGTTCTAAAATAATTATTAATAAATTATAGACTCAAATAATAATTCTTGAGTGACATTAATAATAAATAAACTAAGGTTTGAATTTTAAATAATATTAAGTCCTAAATAATTTTAATAAATGATAATTTAAAATTAGCTTTATTATACGTAACTAATAAATTAAATAATTTTTAATTAATTAATTTTTTTAGTAGATAATAATTTATTAGTAATAAATAAAATTAGTAATAAATGAAGTTTATTAAATTTTTGTTTAATAAAAATCTTAGTAGTCTAATTAAATATTCCAATCTAAATCCCCTAGTGTTTCGAATTTTGAGGGAAAATATAGTAGTAATTCTAATTTTTTTGTAATAAATTTTGTTAATGAACATAACCTAGAATTAATAAGAAAATAATATCTTATCATGATTTTCCTAGTGCTAGAAAAGATTCATGATCACATTCTCCACCATCAAACAATAAACCATTCCATTCATGAACATACACTTGAACTATCGCATACCATCACATGGCCAAAATTCTACTAAGCATAATCATCAATCATGGTTTCCATGGAAAAATAAAAACATAAAAGCCTAATCACCTTTGTTGTCATAATATCTAATCATGCTTCAAATATCCATAAAATTCATTAAGCATGATGAACATACAATGATTCGAAAGGAAAATACATATATCCTAGTCATATACAACAATCATCATGTCCTAACCCCAATCCCTTTATGCATATACTCAATCTCCCAATCATATTCTATCTCCCTATCAACACCTAAGAGACATGATTTCAGAATTTAATAAGAGAGATTTAAGAATGAATACTTGATTGTCGAGTACTTCGAAGAAGACAAAAGAAGGTCGACGCGCGATGGAGTGTCTTGAATGGTCCAACGAAACAAACGATCATGGTTGACGATTGATCAACCATTCCAGTTAGAAGAGAGAGAGAGAGAGAGAGAGAGAGAGAGAGAGAGAGAGAGAGAGAGATGATATAATCGAATGGAAGAAGGTGAACAAGAAGGGTGTTCTTGACTTACCTTGTTGATGTTCTTGAGACCTTCAAGGAAAAGGTTAATTTCGATCTGCTTGAAAATTTTTGCTTGCGAGGTTTTGTGTTATAAATACCAGAAATGAGGTTTAGGGATTAAATAGAAGTGATTTGGAGTGTTTGAGAGTGATTGGAGGTGTTTAGAGTAGGGTTAGGCTTGAAGAAGGTTAGTGTGTGTTCTTGGTGTTCTAGGTGAAAATGGAGAGAATTTGGAAGAATGCTGCACGAATTTTGGTAGAAGGCTGGCCGAATGGTATGGAATGAATGAGGGTTTTGGTTTTCAGCTAGAAAGAGAGGGGATGATCAGATTTTTTTTGAAATTTAAATAGAGGAAATAGTGGAGATGTTTAAGGTAAGAGGTTAACTATGGTGTTTTGATCAAGAGAGGTTTTTATGTCTTCCAATGGTGCCAGCTGAACATGGAGTTTTTTCCTGAAATGATTGAAGGTTAATGTTGCTCAAGGCTGGCCGAAATTCAATCCATGAAGGCAGAGAAAATTCTGGTTAATTAGCCTAATGCAAGAGTGGTTTTAATGGAGTAAAATGCTGAAATTATTTGAAGTTCAAAAGAGTTTGAATGGAGTGATCTTAGGAGTGTTTTGTGGTGCAGCTATGGAGTCCTTATGCTCAAGGTAAGATTGGGGTTTATGGTGTTCAGTCTACAGCTGAGCAAGTTCAATTTTTACAGAGGTTGAAGATTATTTTCGGCCTTAGGCTAGAAGGAAGCAAGGCTGGAAAATTCTGGTTTCAAGTTGTTCAGAATTTTCGAAGATTGCAGAATTTTTGGTACAGAATTTTGCACACTCTTAGCTCGATTTTCAGAGGTTCTTCTGGGGTGTTTGAGGGTCTTCCAAGGTTGGTTTTTCAGCCTTATTTCTGGACAAATACAGAAGAGATTTGCTGGCTTGAAGGTGAACTAAAAACAGCTTCATTTCCTTGGTTGCAAGCTGCGAAATGCCCAGTTTTTTTTTCTGGTTTGGTGCTATTTTGTGCAGTCCGAAATTTGCACAGTTTTTCCAGCTTCCAAGCCACATAAAATGACCATTTTCTTGGCAGCAAATGAATGGGATTATGGCCTGAATTTTCGAAGAAAGGGTCTGCAACAATTCTGGAAAATTTCCAGATTTCTTTCCACTAAAGTATGAACAACATGAAGGTAGATTTGAAGGTCCTTTCATGGTGATTGATTTTCTCTTGGAACCCTTCCTATTTACCCTCCTATTTTCGGCCAACTACCCAACCACCATAGCTGATTTTCGAATTTCATGGTGGAGGAGTTATCCCAGAATTTTTTGGAATTTAAAAGAAAGGATTTAATGGTTTTGAATTATAAAGATGTTAGGACAAGCTAGAGGTAATAAATAGGACAAGAATTCCTCTAGAATTCTTTTTAGGACATGAGGATAAGATTAGGACATTCTCTTCATGTCTCCCCTAAGACAACATTCCTATTTTTATGGAATGCAAGAAAACAAAAATTCAAACTTAATGAAAATAATCATGATAAAACTTAAATGATGGGATTTGAACTCATGACCTTAGAAATTAATTCACCAAGCTCTAACCACTAAACCACAATAACTCTTGTTCTTATTTCCTCACCCACATATTTTTCTTATCTACTCCTCAAGTTATCTCTCTATTCTGACCTCAAGCAAAATTACCATTTTACCCCTCCTACTCAATAAGCATAACTAAGCATTTAAACCTATAATCCACGATTCTAAAGCACATAAAATCATTCAAAAACATATATATTCATGCAAAATAATATGATATGCATTCCCGACCCCCTTACTCTAGGGTTGGTTTTAGGTGGGGTTTCACACTTCTAATCCAATATTCCACGACTTCTTGGAATATTTTCACTTTCCAAGAGAGTACTCTAAAGCAAATATCCAAGTCATGTTCCCCCGGGCTATGGATAATTAGATTATTCGGACAACCACAATAGGTGATGTAGTGTAGAAACTATTTTGTACAAGTCTGTCTTAACTAACTAGTTATATATACCCAACATACAAGTATACCAGTCCTTCTAAAAAACCTTAACTATAGTATATCAAAGCATACGTTTCTAACTTCGTCATACCACTAACTCATTCTCAAGTTGTAAAGTACAAGTCTATGCTATAGCAATAGTAGTCTATGTTTCTATCACTTAGTACTTTTAGAAACTACTACTATAAGTCCAGTTCTATGTATTAGAAATACGCTTTGTGTTATAAAATGAGAAGACTATCATTGGCTAAAGGTAAGCTATTCCCTATTTAGAATTCAAAACACAATAACCTTACCATGATGGGATTCCATTCTTATCATATAGTCAAGAACAAAAGTTTATGTGTTAAGTAACCCATAGTCCATACATTACTATGAAATGCCTCCATTCACATGAACCATTTACTTAAACACAATGGGTCTTTTCCAATGAAAATTGTGCACAAAAGTAAAGAAGATTTCACAAACAATTTCTTGAGAAAAATACTTTCATTAAAATAAGTCAAAATTACATAAATAACCTAATCTAAGAGGGTATACATCCCAACACTAAGATGTTTTTGTGGAGACTTCATAATTGTACCCTGCTTTTGGATAACGTCTTGTAGAATATATGTTTTCAATTATGCTCTCAATGTAGTTTTTTTTTGCTATTCCACTAAATATGCCGATCATCTCTTTTTGCATTGTCTTGTGGTTTGGTATATTTAGGTAAGCACTGCAAAGGCTTTGGGGATATTTAATAATTTCTTGAGTATGATGCACTTAAATCAGTTTTTCTTACACTGGTGCTTTGTAGCTACTCTGGTGCTCTTTAGGAAATTTGGAAGTATAGGTGTTTGGTTAGATATGAGGGGGCTTTTCCTTCTACTGTGGGTCTGTGGAGAAGAATGTAGAAGTTTATTCATTTCACCATTTTGGTTTTTCCCATAAAAAAAGTTTCAAGCCTTTTGATGCATTTTCCTGTTTAATTTTGTGCTCAAGAGTGATCTATGGAATCTCTAGTTGTTTGGGGGAAAAAAAAAAGAAAATGAGGACAAGGACATGATATTAAATATGGATAGAGTTTCTAAGGGAAATCCGAGGATTTCTGGTTTAAGTGGTGTGTTGTGGAGTAGGACAGGTGATTGTGTTTGTCATTTTCTAAATATATAGGGCATGCGAATCATTTTCAAGCTAATATGCATGCTTTCTTACATAGTCTCAAATTATGCTTAGCTAAAGGGATCAGAAAGTTGCATGTGTGAAATGATAATTCTTTATTAGTTCATTATATAAGCAATCCAACTTTGCAAGTTCCATGGAGATATTTTGAGTTGTTCAGGATGCTTAAGTTTTTGCCTTTACATTTTGAAGGCATCTTTGACTCTCATTTCTCCAGGAAGAAAACTCTTCTTTGAATGGGTTAGCAAATCTTTTGTGTTCTAGTAGATGTACTCAAATTTATAACTCTTTTAGTTCACTTCCTAAGCATATTAAGGGTGCTTGTAATTTGGATTTTGTGCAAATGCCTACCTTGAGACTTCGGTGTATTCATATTGACATAAGGTAGGATTTTATACCACCTTCTTGTACTCTTTTTATTTATTAATACATGGGTAGGGGTCCACCAAACACCCCCTGCCAATATATATAAATATATATATATATATATATATATATATATATATATTGGGGAATGGTGAGAGATAGAATGTAAGCTTAAGATTGCTTAAGACCATGATTATCTTGGAGAACTATATAAAGCTTGGACTTTATTATAAGAATTAATATATATTTATTTATATGCTAGATTTGGTGGGTGACCAAGT
Organism: Voacanga thouarsii; assembly: GCA_026120185.1. Taxonomy (NCBI): domain Eukaryota; kingdom Viridiplantae; phylum Streptophyta; class Magnoliopsida; order Gentianales; family Apocynaceae; genus Voacanga; species Voacanga thouarsii. Next base: position 1,193,090 of record JANUWF010002701.1, read on the forward strand.
TTATAATCTAAAAAATTAAGTTGGATTTTGCTTTATCTTGCTTGGACTCAAGGTAAGTCCTTGCATTTCATGTTTTCACAAATCAAGGCATGCATATAAGATTTTACAATCATAAATCAAAATTTTCACATGAAAATCATTCTTTATGAAATGAATTATTTTATGCAAGTGTATTTTGTAAATTATATGTGATTTATATTTGGAAATTGTATATTGGAAGTATGTTGATTTATTATCAAGTATATAGTGATCTATATGGTTATGAAATATTTAAGCTTGTTTTATTTTTAGGAAATTATATATACATGACATGTTGAGTATAAAATCTTGCATTAATTTTATTGAACATATAGAATTGAAAATTCTCATGTACAAATGAATTGCGAAACACATAGCATGAACTTCAACTATTAGCTTCACTTAATATAAATCTCCTTATGGTATTTATGAGCTATGCATAAATGAAATTTTTAGAATAGATAAAATCTTATGATGTGATTTTTGAATTTTTGAAGTATATTTTTAAATACTTGAGAGTATTTTGTATATCAAATTATTTTCAGGAATATTTATGAAATTTTCAAAGGTATTGAGCTATTTTAAGAAAATGCTTTGAGCTGATCTATTCATAAAGCATTTGACCGTGAGTGTACTTCTTAAGTACTCAAAGGGACTATGCATTTTATACTAACTTATGCGAGTTTAAGAATGTTATTCAGTTGGTGGCCACCTCTGGATTGTGATCTCTTTTTTCACCCAGTATCAATATATGATGTAAAACCATCCTGATCTAGCAACCATTTTTCATTATAGAAAACAAAGTTCGGATGTGAGACATCTATGCTGTGGGGTAAACCATGACGATAGTAATTATATGATTAATTGTGGTGGATGTATTAAGTTAATCATATATTCATATTATTGATGGGACAAGGTCCTATTAGCAGATGATATGAAATTGCAATGTGTTTTTTTTTTTTTTAATGTGGATATTGTAATGTGGTTTTACATGAAAATATATTTTGAGAATACGATATGGTAAAAGTATGAAAAGCTCAATACAATTTATGTGAACAATATGAATAATCTATGATCTTGAGAAGTAACTCGATTTCCCAAAAATAAAAATGGTGTATCTATTTTTGGTATTGTTGAATCTCCCGTAAATTATCTTGTGTATTCGAAAGTATAAAATAATATTTCTCCATATCCGTTCCAACAAATTATTATGCATCATGAAAATGCTTATTGAAATTTTCACGTGTCACACACGAGACTTATTGAGATATTATCTCACACAATTTCAACTCATGTTTTATTGGGGAAACTGGTTAAGCGCAAGATTGAAGATTTATGTTGATATTTTTATTTGGGACTGTGTGTTTGTACCCGAATGTTTTTTGTTTTTTTTTTATGCATGTTATTTGAGATGGATTTTATTCGAGATATTATTTACTTTGGGAAGTTGATGTATTATTTCTAAAGGCTATGTAATATTTTCACTTCGGAGTTTATTTATGTCTTAGGAATTTTCTTTATTAGTTCTTCATTAGAAAGACCTTCTGTCATTTAGATAGGATGACATCTGCAACCCATTGGGTCTTGTGGCTGAGGGGTGTTAAAAGGGGAGTGATAAGTGCTTAAATGAACCATATTTTTAGGTCATTTTTGTTATTATTGTGCATAATTCTTGAATATAGGACTATTCATTTCTCCTTTTTTTCATCTTTATTTTCATACAAAATGACTAATTTAGAGATTTGGTGAAGAAATAAGATGAAAAGCACAAAATGAGCAAAAAAGAAAAGACAACCTATACTTCATACCTCATCAGCAAGATTAGAAATCAAACAACAAATCTTAAAAGCTAAATGGCACCCTTCCAATCATTTCAACAAGCGTTGTTTAAATTCAAACTTCAAAACAACCAAACTTCTGAGAGTGAAAGACACCATTCATAAAGAGCTAACTGGCACCATTCTTCTGCTAGGAATTTAAAAAAAAAAAATAACTTAACTGGTGCTGGGTAGCTCATATCAAGCAATGTTGTTTAATGTCACAGAATGCCTGATGTGGCTATGAAGAACATATAAATACCAAATTTTCAACCCTAAAAGGCAAAAGAGAGCATCTGAGGACAGCTGAGAGCTAAGAGAACTCAAGGAGATAACCAAAGAGAGGAAGATCAATGTAGATTTGGAAGGGAAAAGGAGGATTGTCCTTGGATTCTATTGAAGAAGAAGGAAACACTTGTCTATAAGTGTTCTCTTCAACTTTCTTTGTAATTTGACTGGGCAATTATGAATGTTTAATGGATTTTATTTTAATTAAGGGTTGTACCCATTTTATGGCTTGAATTTGATTAATTATTTTGGATTTTTTAATTTCTATCTATGGTATTCAATTACTTGTGCTATATTATGTTGAATTGGTTGATTGGAATTGATTGATTTCGTCAATTGATTTCTTTTGTCTTAATGAATTCCAAATATGTGGTTAAGTTTAGAACACCCATTTGATCTATTTGACATTTGTTTTCTTCAATTGACTCAAGAGATGATATTGGGGATTTGAACTTGATAATTGAAGAGTTTATGAAATCACCTAGAAATAGGAGTTTTGTGGCTTTTAATTGCCTTAGCAATTGAGTTGATCATTACGCTTTCTTTGGTTGAGTTGATTAGATGGAGATATCAATCAATTTGATTAGAAATTAGGGATTTCATAACTCGAGAGAGAATGAAATCTATTTTTATAACTCTTACCAATGACTAGGTTTGAGATTAATTGATTTGAGTGATGTTATTTCCTTGGCATGAAACTAGGGGAATTTTCTCTTTTGCGTGTATTTACTCTTTCTTCTTAATCCTTATTCTCCTTGTGACTTTTCTAGCATGAATTTATTGTATTCTATATAGTCATCTAGCATAGCTTGGTTAGTTGCATTTATTTTCTTGTCTTGTTACTTGTTGACTAAACAATAGTATAAGAGCAAATTAAAGGTAATTGCCACATTTCCCATGAATTTGATACTTGCTATTAGAATTCTACAGTATATGATAGGTATACTTGCCTAAAGTTTGTGTATAAAAATAATTGTGACAATTTAATTAAAGCACTCCACATACACCATCAAAGAAATAGTTAAAGAGTAAATTTGAGATGAAGAATTCCAGAGCAGTTAAAAAGATTCTTGGCATGAAGATTAAGAGAGACAGAGTAGTTAGAAATTTGTACTATTAGTGTTGTGCCCTAGAGGCAATCACTTGTACATTGTATATGACACATTTTATTTTAATAAAAGGCATTATTTATCTTACAGTTTCTTTTTGTTTACTTTAAGTAATATAACTGTTCGAAAAAATCCCTAGTACAATACTGTGTTAAGGAAATCATAATAGAGATCATAATATGAGATTTCTACTACACTGGATGGTGTTAGTACTTAAATAGTCCCTAATCATAGTATTTAAGAGACAGGACATCATTAATGCGTTAACACTAGCATGTGTTAGACTTCCTGATTTGATCAGGCGGTGATTCTCATAACCGTGAGTATTGAGATACTCAAAGTTAACACATGGATGCTTGTTAATAGAACAAGTTCATTGGATGACTTAGCTTTGAGATAATCATATGGATAACTATTTAGTATCAGTGATATAATCTCAAAATAGCAAACATGTAAGTATCCTTAGACTTGAGATCTCCAAGGTACTTTGTTTGTTGAGTTTTGTACTTTGATTCTAATCTCCGGAGCTCAATCGAGGGCCGCCTATGGAATGAATATTGGGTACATTGTGAGGTAAACGAAAGTAGTTGAGAGGGTCAATAAAGGATTCACCACTCCAAATAGTAGGGGCGAATATCTCACGGCCACTTGTAGGAATTACTACTCGGAAAGTCCTTGGCCAAGGTGATTGTGTATTAGAAACAGTTCCAATTGATACACATCTAGAGTAGTGGGTTCCTGGTACAAGTACTATTGTAGTCGGGCCAGAATTATTTCTGGAGGGAGTTGATTGACACTAATTCCGTACTCCAAAATGAATGAGATATTGTATGGTGAAAAGAGTTAATTGCACTGAAGTTTGTTATTGAAGGGTTCATGTCAAGCTACTTGACTTCCTGGACTCTTGGATGGTCATGATGTGTTGCTAGATACTTCTCATGATCTGGGAATATGGGTTTATTAATTGATGAATTAATAAACCAATCCTGATTAGAATTAATAGGATTAATTCTAATTAATTATGGATTATTAATCTTAAAGACGTTTGGATTAATTCATGTTCTCTACCAATTGATTGGGAAACCTAATAGTTGAGACATAATAGAGGATTATACACTCAAGATGTTATTTGAAAACATTATGAGGTTAATTGAGAGAAAGAGAAGTTGTTGTGGACAAATTATAATTAGTTATAATTTGTGGTACAAGTTGTAATTGTGAGAGCTTGATGTTTCCAATTACAATTAGGGAACTCTAATTATTTTAGAATTCTAGATTTTCAATGATTTTTCGGTTTTATGATGATGTAACCAAAAAACCCTAAAGGAGATTCACGTGAGAAAAACAGGAGCCACCTAAACCTTCTCTTCTTCTTCTTCTTTTTCTCTCTCAATTTGATCTTAAGGAGGAACCCTAGCCGGCACTTAGAATTTCTGCTAGCACAAAAAACTACGTGCTTGAGTATTCCTCTATGTGGATTACTATTAGAGATAATCATACTCTATAATTATAGTGGGTAGACGTTCAACTCACGTGGAAGTTGATCACGAGGATTTCTGGATCACGCCTCAACTTGAAGAAGAAAATTTTGTTCTTAGCACGATCACCCAAACGTAAAAGCTGTTACCTTTATTGTTATTATGTCTTGTTTTCCACACATAGAAGAGTCCTGGGAGGGTATCTCGTTTTATTTTTCGTTGTGCCGTATAGGATACGAGCCTGAGATACCCAACAGTGGTATTAGAGCCATGCTATGTGTGGTCTACGGACATTGTTTTGGCATGAAAAACTGTTTTCGTGTTTGTCTTTGTTTGCTGTGAAAACATTTTCACTCGAGTCGAAATCGCTTCGATCTTTATGTGTTGGGTCCGTAGCACAATATGATTGTGTAAAAGTCACAGCATATTTCGAAAAGATGCTTTCTTTGGTGCTGAAAATTTCTGCAGGAAAAACGTTTTCTTGCAACATGGTTGTTGCCCTCCATTTCATCTTAATTTTTCGTTTTGATTTTGTTTAAACTAACAAATTGGTTGTTGTTTAGAGCTTCAAAACAGAAAATACTGTTGAGAATTGTTCTCACTGAAAATTTGCAGAAGAAGAAAGCACCAGAAATTGTTTCTGGAATTTTTTGAAAATTGCCGCCATTGTTGCAGAACACATTCGGCGCTGGCTCCGGCCTCCAAGCCGGCGCCAATTCCATTTTGTTCGCGATGTCCGAAAATCATTTTTGGAAGATAAAAATTTTTGGAAACCAGAACAGAGCCGGCGCCGGTTCTGCTCTGTTTGCAACCTCTAGTATTTAAAAAAAAAATGGAACAGAATTTTGAAAGGGAAAAACCTCATTTGATGAGAGACGGGACCCAAAAGTATTTTCTCAAAATTAGTTTTGAGACAATCAATTTTGTTCTTCCAAATAATGATTTTGAAAATCTAAAATTGATGTATTCTCTAAAATGGTAATTTTAGAATTTGTTTTATTTTTCCAAAATAGTGATTTTGGAATAATAAAAGTATATGTTTATTTTGTTTAAGCATAGTCAATGCCATGGTGGATGGTTATGGACTAAAACTAATTATATTTGTTCATGCATTTTACAGCTTTGGTTTTTATGAAATAGTGCCTGCGTGTCCTACCTTCTCTAGAATTCTTGTGTAATTCTCTTCTCATCTAACTCCCCTGGAATGTAACTCGAGGTTTTCTCTTCTTTAGGAAATTATGTAACTAGTTTACATAGGTTAGATAGGAGTAGAATTATTTTATTCTGGAGATGGCAACCAAAACAAGGCGAGGAGGTAAGACCTACTACTTAAATAATGCATGAACACATAAAGTTATCTATAATAATTTCTTTTATGAATTAAAGAAATTAATTTAGGAAAAGTCCATAACCATATCACGTAATCGCTTTATTACCATGATTATCAATTATGTGATTTATTGATTATTATGCATGTCATTCAACGAAATCACTAAAAGGAACAAATCCCTCAATTAATATTAAACCTAATTCCTTTCGTTAATATAGTAAGAACGAGAGTCCTTTTTTAAGACTAGGTTGTTGGGCAAACCCAAGCCTACTTGACATTGGACATGTTCAAGCTATGGAATTAAATTTTTTTGGAATTAAATTCCTGATTAATGAGTCGGGTTTAACTAAATTCTTTATCCTAGTTGGGCAAACTCAAGCATAAAGAAATTTAGAGAAAAAGTTGGGGTAGCCCAAAAGGCTTTAAGATTAAAAGCTGTTAATCACCCAATGATCCGGTAGTTACAAACTATGTAATTGGTATTTGATACCTACCAATGAACTCAAGGGTGGCTTGTTGGGCAAACCCAAGGTTATTCTTGAGGAATTTGGATACCGGTCCACTAGGAAAGCTTCCAACGGGCTTTCCCGAATCAGTAGTAGGGGCTATTGGTTTGAGTAAAATAGTGGAGTAAAAATGCATTTAATTAAAGTCCTAATTATTTACATATCATGTGCATATACAAGTAGCTAAAAGCTCTCTATCTTTATATCTAGATCACTTTCATCATGTCAATAAACTTGAACTTATGTAGCATTTTGGAAACCAACAAGTTAACCGAATCAAACTATCTCGACTGGTATAGAAATTTGAGAATCGTTCTCAAATCGAAAAAGTTGCTCTACGTGCTAGATGCTCCTATTCCACCACC